>JAUPFT010000027.1:8305993-9015993 GCA_036936625.1 Parnassius smintheus behrii | reverse complement strand
CAAACCTACTCTGTGTCGAACTATGAGTATGATTTTGATTTGGTTTAATTTTTATTAAAACACGTCTAACTCATTAATTTAATATCATGAACTAGTCGCCCACTTAATGAATTTATCTTAGATTTAGTGTGAAACATGTATTAATACTTAAAAAGTAATAAATAGATGTACTTTACTTTCAAACCGAGAATCGGTCTCACCACGGACATTGTTTGACAGATCCTATTAAAGACTAAGTATAGTATGTGCGTGTTAGAATTTTTCAATCGACTTCACAAAGAAGTAGGAGGGTCGCAATACGACTGATTTTTTACATGTTTGTTATCCCATTTTACTTCATTTACATTTTGCACACATTATAATATTTGTTATTATTATTGAAATAATATTCTTCGCCCAATGGGATGAAATCAAAGTCCGTGTTGTTTTTTTTTGTTGAAGCACTACAGGTTTTTAATGTTTCATAATATTTTTGAAAAGTTATGTACGCTCATTTTTTATTTTCATGTTTTTTTTTTTAATTTCTGTTTCGAATTTTTAATGCTATTTCCGTTTAGTGTTTTTATTTGCTTTGTTCTGTTTTGAGTGCTTTCTTGTTTTTTCGATGTATAAGATCAACAACAAGAGACGGACAGAGAAGAGGCGCCGGTGGACGCGGGGCACGCAGGGCCTCAGGTCCACATACGCGTGGTGGGGGGCCTGGAGGAGGTGGTGGCAGCGTACAAAGGCCCTCTTCTGACTCGTAATAGCGGCTTTTTATTAACACGTAAATAATCATTATACAATTAGTAATATATATATTGCTCAAATTGTATTTTGGGATATTCAGTGGCACCCTCGATGATATCTCGGAGACTCAGGCTCTGGAGAGAGCCATAACCTCTAAACGACCACGAATTCTTCATAAACCAAGACCATCGACATCGACTACGTAAATATTTACGAATTATGTCCGTTTATTAATGTATGTAGAAAATAATGCGTCGACATGTGATAATAATTTGGTTTTTAGAACACAACGTTTGTGGTCGTCTCTGGAGGTAATGACATGCGGCCCAGCTTCAGAACCAATCACACTGTCTGAGAGCCCCCTACGCCTGCCACACTGTGTGTACGCTCTGGCCCCCCTTTCACCCGCTCTGTGATTATTGACAATTTTATGTATTCATTTTATTAACAATTTTCTGTTAAACTAAATTAAACACATAAACAATTGAATGTGGCGGTAGCGGGGCCTCTACGCCACATTCAATCGTAATCGGTGCAGCAAAACGACCCAGGTCAGTTTTAGTATTGTAATTTTAGACGTAGTATTAGTAAAAAAGAAACTAAAATTGGCATAAACTAAAATAAAATGGGCTACTATATGGGCTTAACGTATTAACATTATTTTTATTGAATATTTATATATTCAGAAATACCGAGGATCACAAAAGCGCTGGATCACAAAAGCGGCGGTGCTCATGAGTACATGCAAAAATAAATACGTATTAAGATCAAATTGATCTCAATTTTAAGACGTACATGCTGGTGGAAGGCTCCATACGCCCCAACAGTCGTATTACCAAGTAGCAAGGCAGCCCACCCACGTCGATGAACTGTACGTGTATTTGGCTATAATTTTGGCCACTGGAATTGTGGTCAAATCACGTCTCGAGGAGTACTGGAATAAGACTGAGGAAATTTTCAGTACGCCCGGGTATTCAGCGTCGATAAAGTATGATCGTTTTGTGCTGTTGAGCAAATGTCTCTATTTCCAAGACAATGATAGTTGGAATTGATGACGCGTTCTGAGGCCAAATTTTTTAAAATTAAACTTGTACTAGACCATCTTAATTCCAGATTCCAATAACTATATAACGTGTCCCAAAATGTAGCTTTGGACGAGAGTCTAACTATGTGGAAGGGCTGGTTAGACATAAACCAGTTTATAAAAAAATAAGGCTGCTGAAGCAGGAATAAAAACATACGAAGTATGTGAAACCCAGACTGGTTACTTGTGGCGTTTCGAAGTCCACGCAGGGCAAGATGATTCCTCGACTCCACAAGAAGGTCCAATTTCTGGAATTATCCCGTCCTTAGTGATCAGGCTTTTAAATGGTCTTGAGCACGAAGGCCATACTATCTGGATGGATAATTTTTACAATTCCCCAGCCCTTGCGCGAGAGTTGAAAGTTTGGGGCTTTGACTGCGTGGGAACGCTTCGAACAAATTGCCAGTTTGTTCCCTCAGAAATCACAAACTTAAAAAAAAGTGACATGTCGATTGGTCAATGGTGTGGCTGCACCTCGCAGCATGTGGATATCGTGGTATGGAGAGATAAGAACCGTGTAGCTCTTATTTCGACATACCATGGTTTAGCATCTGTTAGGTGTGCTGACACTCTAAAGCCCTCGATCATATCGGATTATAATATCTGTATGGGAGGTGTTGACCGTAAGGATCAAATGGCCGCCATGTTCCTGATTGAACGAAAGCATACTCGAGTGTGGTACAAAAAATTTTTCAGACGCCTATTGAATGTGAGTGTTCTAAACGCTTACACATTACTGAAATCACAACACCAAATTACCCACCGAAATTTTCGTAAAATTTTGGGGGGTCAATTGATAGCACATCACACGACTGCACAAATAGTTGTGGCTCCTTCGGTTTTAGGGGGGCATTTGCCAGCACAATACGAGTTTGTTGCTGGCAAACAACGTGAGCGGTTGCGACGTTTGTGCGCCGTGAAAAAAACGAACAACCGCTTATTGCAAAGCGTGCAATGTCCCCCTATGTGTATTTACCTGCTTTGAGCCACACCACTCACCACAGTAAAACAATACAGAAACACTATCCTAAAACGCAGAAAGGTTATTTCATACAACAAAAAATAAGGTGTCGTATCCATATTTTTCTAACCTCATTGTGACTAAAGTGGTTGTTTTTTTTATACAATAAATAATAAAAATAATCAAATTTGGAGGAACCTATAACATGGGCTATATTTAACCGTGCAATTTAATACTAATGATAAAAAATTAATACAATTTGTAGAATTGTTGTCTTGGAGTCATAATTTACTAATAAATATCCATAATTCTAATTATAATTACAGATATTCCAATTGGAATGAAATAATTGCCCTCCACAAGCCCTGACTGTGTTGCGACCGGGAGCCGGTTGCACACATCTGACAAATGCGGCTTTTGACAGTACGCAGTTGTAAGGGTATTTCATGTGAAGCCAAAGCTGCGCGTTATGAAGTAGCTAGTGGTGTTATGCCACGAAAGACTGTACCGCTCTCCCAAGCACGCTAAGCTTTTTAGATGTCAATTTGGTTTCTTATCACTGTCGCTCAATACGTCGACGCCGAAGATTCCGATAGCTAAGGCAACAAAAACTCTCCTCGATTTCAGCCATAAATTTCAGGTGATACAATTAAGGGCTTCCCACTAGTATTTAAACAGCATACATCTGTGGCCGCAGAAGGAAAAGAGGAGATCTCCCGGGCAGGGTGTTTTGCCCGGAGAGCGGCCAACGCTACACGACGACCACGTCGCCACATTACCCCCCTGCTCAGACCGGAGGTCAATGGTGTAGTCGCGTTTTCCACGAACGGGCAAGTGCCAGGGGATTGCCTTGTAGCCTACGGAGTGCCGTAAAGCAGAGACGAGCAGTAAGGCTCAGAGCCGTGCTGAACACTGTAGCGCAGAGAGTAGCCTGAAGGAATAGAAAGCATTATTATTCCAGTGCTGCTATAAACCTTTTGAAGCAAGATTTTTAGATTTTTTTACATTGTAGAGCAATGCTGCAGCTATATTAATTGTATAGTTGTAGCACGGATGGGTCGGCTCGACCGGGAAAGGACCACGCTCTCACAGAATACCAGCGTCAAATAGCAGCTTAATACTGCTGTGTTTCGTATGGTGAGTGTAGAGAACCGGAGACCCTTTTTACTGGAAAAGAGGCATTCCATCTTAGTCCTCAAGGCTGACAACGCATCTTCATTTTGATTCGCAAATGAGGATAGATGTAGATGACTATGGGCCACAGCAATCACTTACCATCATGTGGACTGTGTGCTCGCTTGTCACCCTTTTCCTATAAAAAAGGCTTACAAGATGTCAAGACTGCAGAAGATCTACTCGGGAGCGAATGGACTTGGTGACAATGACGAAGCTTGAAGTTGAAGTTTTTGAATGTTGCATTGTTGCGTGTTCAAATCACGTCGGGGTCATCACCTTGGCCGTAGAAGGAAAAGCGGAGATCTCCCGCCGGGCAAGATGTTTTGCCCTGGGGGCCACCAACGCTCCGTTTGATAGTTTTTGGCGCCGTAGCAAGTAAAAAAGCAAGGGTTATCCTCCGGGAAGCGGAGGAGGGAGGTGGTGAATGCTCTAAGCATACCACGCAGCCGGTTGCGTGGTTATGTGAGACTTGACTTGAGGAAAGGGGGGCGCAGATTTGATACTTCGAAGATATTCTATATTTACTGTTTTTGATTCGGAACTTTGATAGCGCGGTTTAGGCTTGGATGTTTCTCTTGTGGCGCGACGACAGCGCCATCACACATCTATGTCTTTTGTTTAATTTTCTCTTTCTTGTTGTTTATAATCGGACTGTGTCATATGAGAGTTGAACACCAGCGTTAAATAGAAGCGTAATGCTGCTATGTTTCGTATGGTGAGTGTAGTGTACCGGAGACCATTTTTACTGGAATCGAGGCATTCCATCTTAGTCCTTAAGTGTGACAACGCATTTGCATTTTGATTCTTAATTGAGGATAGGTGTGAATGTCTATGAGCCACAGCATCCACTTACATTAGTTGGACTGTGTGCCTGTATTTCCATTTAAAAAAAAGTAGGAATTAACTAAAGGAAAGACCGGGAAACCCCATAGCTTGCAATATACGGCAATTGTACTGTCTCATTTTTGCCATGAAATTCGAATGCGCAGTATCGTCAAGCATTTTTAGTGTTTATTAACTTCATTTTTTTTTAGATTTACTGACGTATATTTCCTTTTTTATCTTCTTTTTTAGAAAACTATATATCACTTCATATAATAGGATATGGATTTATCTATAATTACGCAGTAATATACCGGATTTTTATTTATAAATTAGGTAAATAATAATAATAATACATAAAATGTTTATAATTAAAAATTGTTATTAATAAATAAAAATAACGACGTAATTCAATTAGAAAAAAACATTTGAAATTAGTAGAAGTAGTATTTTAAAGCTTTATTAAAGCACACATATAAATAAAGAATAAGCCCGTCAGTAACGAATCACGAAGCCGTTTACAACAAACAATAAAAAAGACAGAAGAAATAAATAATGTGGAAAACAAATAAAATAACTCGCATTGTATGGAGTCGTCGCCAATATATTATGTTCTTAATATGAGGCTGTGAAACCAGCGTTTTCAAGAATGTTGCTTCCATATTTATTATGAAATAAATATTTATGTGACATAATATAATTAAGATATTGCTGCTGAGGTTAAAGACTTGAAATAATTGTTAAATAAAGGAAACAAAAAATAAATTGTCTCCTCGAACTATCGACTGGATCCTTATTTTAGATTCTTATAATTTTTGACTTATTAAAAATCTGATTTCCTTTAATCAAAACATTTTCATTAGTCCTTTGAAAGTATATAAAATATATTTTAAACAACTTAAAATTAGAAATATAGTATATAGTACTAGCATTGAAGGTGAATATGGGAATAACAGAGATGGGTAAGCTATATTTGACTAAGCGAAACGTTTCAAGCTCGTCCACGAAATTTTAACAATATACGTAATATAAAATATGGGGTCGTTTCTTCGTATCTACCGATTATTCCCTCTAAATTAGCTTCTATAGAATTACTTATAAATAATAGTATTTACAAAATATGTAATTTAATACAAAAGTAGTTCTGAAAGGCCCCAACTACAGCAGAAATAACACAAAGGAACAAACAACCAGTAGATTTTCCTTGCCGTCAAAAACAACCCTCATAATATAAATTGTATGATGTCATTTTGCGCAAAATGCTACAGTGTCTTTGAAAATAAGCAAATATGATATCTTTGAAAATAAATTATCTTTATCTGAATATGGCAAACAAAATAATATGACACAACTAATTTAAAAAGAAAGATGCAAGTACCTATACGATTTCTGAGCGAGATGATTTTATACGTAACAAATATAGACAGAGTAGACTTTAAAGTAGACACATCTACTGCATAAGAAGTCACTCATTGATTGCCACAAAGCGTAGTTCTGAACTCCTTCCATCCTTAGGCTCCGTTAGGATCCTTAAACTACCGTTTGTACAAAACGGCAAAAATTTTATCATATCATTCTTTTTACAACAAAAAAAGGACACAAGTCTTTTTTTTGACTTTGACTTTTTTCAAGACACAAGGCTGCGATTTCTGCAGTCTACTTTGGTGGACTAAAGTGAAAATGGTAATTCCTAGCGGTAGCTGCACACTTGTAATCTCTAAGCTATCTTTTTAATTTGCTCCCTCACTAATTCCATTGTAGTTGGTCCCGTGGATTTTGCAGTTGCATGTTTAATATTTTAAAAAGTGCTTTCTATTTTTTTAACAAGAGTGTGTTGCACTGTGCATTATCTTGCATTGCTCCTAGAAGGTAAAAGGAAAATATGTTAGTATTAACATATTCTTATTACTTGCTTCAGCATAGCATACATTTGTGTGCATAATGAACAAATTTTTTCTGTTTAAAGATTCTTTAAATTAATGTCAGAAATGTAATTTAAAACTGAAATTTTTGAAAAACACAATCTTCCAGCTTGATGTAAAATAATTTAGTATCTTCGACAAGCACTGTGTAGAAAAGTGTAATTGCTTTTAATTTTCCACGTAATGGCCCATTCTATTCCTTTATGTAGGGTATCATTAAATATTTTCCCAGATTATTATATAAGGTTAGTGATCTGAGAGTATTTTAGTAAATTAAAGTAGAAATCGAGCTAACAGTTTACATTTTTTTATAGAAAAAGGATGACAAGCGAGCACACAGTCCACGTGATGGTAAGGGGTTGCTGTGGCCCATAGACATCTACATCTATCCTCGATTACGAATCAAAATGCAGATGCGTTGTCACTTCTGAGGACTAAGATGGAATGCCTCTTTTCCAATCAAAAGGGTCTCCGGTTCTCTACACTCACCATACGAAACATAGCAGCATTAAGCCGCTATTTGACGCTGGTATTCTGTAAGAGCGAGGTCCTTCCCCGGTTGAGCCGACCCATTCGTGTTACAACTATACAATTAATATAACTACAGCATGGAACTCTACCACTTTGGAAACGACATTAAGGCAAACGTTAAAAGATGCATTGTGGCCTCTGCTAAAATACAATATTTGTTACTAGATATGTCCTGGTTGCAGCTAAAAGACGGCGAAGTAGTATATTAAAGTAAACTTTAGTCATCAATATTAAAGCTTTACAAGTCCACTGATGAATATATGTTGACTACTAAGCACTATTTAAGTGCTTTTATAGTAAAACTATTTTTTAAATCAAAGCAAAGCGTAATGTATCATAAATCCTCACCCTATGCAAATACGCGAAATATTTTTGAGAAGAGTTGATTAATCTAGCTGATGCTTATATTTTTACGTGGTAGAGCCATGCTGCAGTTATTAGTACTCGTAGTATAGTTGTAGCACAAATGAGTTGGCTCGACCGGAGAAGGACCACGTTCTCACAGAATATCAGCTTTAAATAGTAGCTTAATGCTGCTGTGTTTTGTATGGTGAGTGTAGATAACCGTTTTTACTGGAACCCGAGACCCTTTTTAATAGAAACGAGGCAATCCATGTTAGTCCACATGGGTGACAATGCATCTGCATTTTAATTCGTAATCGAGGATAGATTTAGATGTCTATAGGCCACAGGAACCACGTACCACCCGGTTGACTGTGTGCTCGTTTGTCACCCTATCCTATAAATAAAAACTCTTTAGCAGCATTTAAATTTTGAGAATTCAACAGAAGTTCCACACGCAAAGTCAAAAAGTGTAACGGAAATACGACAGTATTCACAAATTATTACAACCTGATAATTATAACGTGTGTTAACTTTAGTCCGAAATAATCTTTAATGACTATTGTTATTAAACTTGACTTCTAATATTTGTTATTATATTATTTCTATATATATATATATATATATATATATATATATATATATATATACATATATATATATATATATATATATATATATATATATATATATATATATATATATATATATATATGAGTGTGTGTTAGTTTTATATATATACATATAGTACCAGGTTGACCGAGCTTTGCTCGGTATTTTTCGCTCGGTTTTTTTTAATTCGTGTGTCTTAGAAATTATATGCTTTGGAAATTATATTTAGATACAAATTACATACTGATAAAATACGAATAATATTTTTGATCGTAGCGACATAATAGAAAAAACTGAACCGGTTATTTGAATAACAAATCATGAGTGTAATTAGTTTAATTTAAATTTTCGTGTTTTTAAAAAATACTAAAAAAAGGGCTGGAAAAAATAAATTTTCTCAAAAAAGAAAGAAACTTGAAAAAAAAAATTAAAAAAAGTCGGTCGGTCGATCTGGGCTCGAACCATGGTATTACGAGTTTGTGACCGCCCAATATATCAATTAAGCTATTTGTAATCTTTAATAAACTGTCAAAATTTACCTTCTTATTCTAACGATATAGTAGCAATTTTTCATAGCCTAAAAAGACGGACAAAAAGACATTTTCTAAAAATAAATACTAGCTAGATTGATTTATTGACCCCGAAACTCCCTGCACACAAAATTTTATGAAAATCGTTGGAGCCATTTCCGAGATTCCGATTATATACATATATATAAACAAGAATTGCTCGTTTAAATATATAGGATAGGATATAGGATATGTGTTAGATTTTCAATGAACAGCCTGCCTTTTTTACTAAACGGCGCAGTCCATCTAGTCTGAATGACAATCAATGCGACTAATTCAACGTTGTAGGTAATATCAGTTTTTGTAGTTAAAGGTGCAGCTGTGGTGACCTTTCTGCCAGTAAAATTTTTTTTCTAATTTCTCAGACATGTAGGTTTTTTCATGATGTTTTCCTTTACCGCCGAGCACGTCATAAATCAGCACTTAAAATGACAATTAACAATTTCATTAGTGCCGACAGAGATCGATCTCGCGTTACTTGCGTACTGTGAAATTTACTGCGAGCAATTATCTATTTAGCTACCACGGCTTACTATAGTAGCAGGACATTATATACATATACGCATTTTTATAATACCTCTTGCAGGCATGCGTTGTTATTGAAGGACACAGATGTGCAATACAGTTATCACTTTTTATATTATAAATGAGAAATGGCTCAAAAAGTGATCAAGCAATATACTTTTTCGTGTTCACTTTCTTATATTACCATTGCACGAGTAACTTTAAAAACTCTACATTGTTATACAACCATAAATAAATACAAGAGAGAATTATTTTTGTTGTATATTTTTATAAGTAATAAAAATGGGTTTGTAATTGCAGAGACGCTTTACAGTCTATCACTTATTTCACAAGTTTCTATGTAAACCCATATTTTTGACTTTGTCTTGAGTTCTGAGTGGCTCGCTGCTCCTTGCACTCTGCTTTTATTTATATCTAGGTTAGAGCCGTGATGCTATATATTATGTAATGATGTGTTTTTGCATTTATTAAGATTAGAAATGTGCAATGAAATAACTCGTTCATCGTATGCATCACAATTTTATCACATTTTTTACATACCTATTGAAACTTATATCGCCGTAGGTTTAGTACAAACCTCAAACAGACGTTAGAATAGATTGGCAATGCAAATGAGAAAGAACACAGTGTACGTGTATGTTAGACTGAGACGCTATTAGCCTGTATTGACCTGGTGTCCTTCGTAAACAAAATAAATCCCGCTTGTATTTACAAACTTTCAGGTAATAAGTTAAAATTTGTGTTAAAAATATCTAAAAATATCTATTTTTTCAATTATGAACAGGTGCATAGTACCTAAATAAAGTTCACTTCAGAAAGGAATACCTTATTGAAATGTTTTGCTGTCTTAATGCTTTGTTTTTGAGTAGGTGCATATGACTTGCCCGCAAACGTATGAGAAAAATTATCACATTATCCTGCCAGTTAATATCATAGGTTGTGTTCAGCAAATTTTATTTTTTTATTTTAGGACATGCAATTTAATTTATTAATTGTCGCGCTTGATTAAAAAATGTTTAGCTTGTAAATACCTAACCCATGGAAAAATACATCCATATATCCACCAATTTTCATGAAGCTTGATCGAATAGATTTTTGATAAATAATTTCATATATACAAACATTCATTTTCTAAATGTATAGATGTTATGAATCCATAAGAATTGAATTTAAAATAAACACAAACACGTGAAAACCTAGCAATTATAACCCCACTTTTATAGAGAGACACATCGATAGCATCTTATCAAAATACCCCTAACTGGAAAAGGTATGCTTTGCATGCAGCCTTATTCAAGTTTACAATAACCTTTAGTTTTTAGGGTTTTTTACCCAAACTTGCTTCTCATTATATGTTTTTTTTTAAATTAGGGTGACATTTGAGCACACAGTCTACCTGATGGTAACCGGATGCTGTTGCAGACTTTCACAAAATATTGATGTTCGTCAAAAATATTGTGTGGTAAGTCATTCTGAAGTTATCGCGGGCAACATAAAGTTAAATAAATAGCGAACCATTGTGACCGAAATGCACACATGCGATAGATAAAATTCAAAGCTCCGGCTGATCGACTGAGGAGGCTCTGGCTACAGGCAGATGGTGAAAAAACTTCTAATTTTTTGGGTTTAGATCAAGAAAAATAGCAATAACAGTGCCAGAAGTTTTTCAGTGCATTCATCAACCCATTTGCTTATCATATGGAGTATAACCAAATCATCTGGGAACATTTTAGATGACATGCTAAAGAAATTTAATCTTTTACTTGGAATAGCTCAGTAATAAGCTCATAAATATAAAATGCCGTATAGTGGCGGCGTAAAAGAATTTTATTGACCCAGATTATCGTCCCGTGGCTACCGTAAGAGGCGACAGAAAGAAACCGAAACAGGAGACGTAAAGAGACATCTTCTTGGTAATAGCTCAAAAACTGTGGTTGCTTAACCGTCTTTCAGTCTTAGCAACTATGGCAAATATCTTTATGAGTAAATCTAGGCGGGAGACCAACATTAAGTGTAAAGGTAAGTCTACCTACTTACCTTTATTAAGTAAGACTTTTCAAAAGCTTTAATGAATTAATAAAAAATAAATATTAAATAACAGTAGAGGCCACGCGCAACTTATTAATTTATAGGTCATCGATTTTTTTTCTGAAAGTGTATGCTGTTGACCCTACGCTTTACAGCTTCGTCGAAATAGACTCGTCAGTGAGGACCCACGAGCTATGGAGTGCAACGATTCTGCCGTTGGCCGTCGCCAACTATAGCCCCGAGGCACCCCGACTCCTGCTTTTGGAGTGAGGTTCCGCAAGCCAGGAGGGGGCTTGATGCGATTCAAGGGTCCCTCTGAAGGAGATACAAACCTCGGCTTGAACCACTATCGTAATCAATGGAAACGGGTCGCAACTAAAAACGCCCCGTACCGCGGCTGCTAAACCTCGTACTCGTATACCCTCTCGTCAGTCCAAAACCTTCTAAAGGTTGCTGTCAAAAAGTACGCATCTGTCCACAACCATCAGAAGGTTGCTGGTTACTTATAACTTATCACTTCAGATTCGAAACAGCCCTATTAAAAGTATACGTATCTCGCTATAACATGGTACAACATGCAGAGAATTAAACAAAGACGGCAATTAATATCACACATGCTTCATAAACCAACCATAGAAGCTGTGAAATAGTAATACATTTATTCCGTTCAGTTGCTCGTTCTGTGACGCGGTGTCGTGTGTTTACGTGCAAAGTATTAATTGTTGAAAGTGATTTCGGAAGTTAATATTAAAGATAAACATGAATGGGTAAGTCATAAATACTTTTCTATTAATTTAAAATATATTAGATGACGATTTGTACATAAATTGTTCTATTTTATCAAACATTGCTTGCTATTTCGACCGCCATGTTGAAACCATGATCGTATTAATTTCAATTGTTTTAAAATAAAAGTACAATTGTGAATGGTAAACATTGTTTTAATATCGTTAACATACTTATTTACAAACATAACAATAATTACAATTGTATAGTTTCGATTAAATATTTCATAAAACTAAAAATAACAAATTGCTTAAATCTCTCGTCCACCTGGCGGTTGTGGACAGACATGGGTCGTAAAGTTATTCACATGAAATCCGCCATCTTAGAGAGCAGGTTGTATAGTATGGATACGACTTTGGGAATGCCAGTGTTGGTATATTTTTACGATAATTTTTGGTGTGGATTTTTATTTGTTTTGTTTTATTTTTTTGTCAGTAAATTGTTTTACTTTTTGTATGTGCATGTCATTATATTTTTTTGCACTTGATTGACAAGTGAAACACTCTTTGTTTTCACTCTTAGCCCAAGGTTATCTGGAAGAGATTGCTTTTTGTACGTAGTAGTTTTTATTGCTAAGCAATAATCCTTAGCTCGTTGCGGTGCTATAGTTGGAATAGCCTCAAAGTACGAAACGGTCACCCATCCAGTTGCAAGCTAACGCGTGCATTGCTTAAACTTTGTTATGGATCTCGCACGCAAGCTATCACTAGGCTAGGGTCACTTCAAATTAAGTAAAATTAAAAAAAAAATCTAAATAACAAAAATATAAATCTTTATTTTGGCAAAAAGAATTGTCAAACATTTTTTATAATAACATTCAAATGTTAATTAAAAATATAAAAAGCAAAGAAAATAACTAATTTGTATTTCATTTTAATTTTATGTTCATGATTACAATTATTAAAGAAGTCACCACAGAAAGTCCATACTAGCATAGCTGGGTACTACGTCATACTTTGTGCTTTTTGTAGTGAATGTGTAACTTTTAGTTGATGATTTCTAACATAATTTTGTATAAAGGATGCCTTCTTTGTTTTGTTTTTAACTTAGGAAATGTTGTTATATTTAGGAATGTACATTCACATGTAAATAAATTACAAAATTGTTCGTTACAAATGCAAAAGTTTGAAAGCATTTTTTTAGGGTCACTTTTTCAAGTGTTTGTTACAACTCGTTCATTTCTTAATAACTGAATAGTTGTAATATTTGAAACTGTTTATATTAAGAACAAAGACCAAACTATAGCATAAGTTAAGATTTAAAGCCCATTGTGCCTCAGGTGTCGTCGATATTGAAGTACAAAATGTGCCTTTTTTTGTGCCTGTTTCGGGTCATCTTAAGTGGCCTACATTATTGTAGAGCTTGTGGTGTGAAAAAACTGTACGTAGAGTTGTGTTTTTTTTATTCATTATTGTAAAGTGTGTTATCGTATAGTAAATGAAGTAAATATTTATTGAAATAATTGCTTAATTTTTTAATGATTACATTTGATATTCAACAAACTAGAAAAAAATCGCTTCTAGCAATTTTACCATCGAATTTATAACATACCAAAAGGGTGAACGTACACATTTACACATATTCTATTAGCTTATTTAACAATAATTCTAACAACATATCATATTATATAGTTCCCATACATAAATATTAAGATATTGCCATTTTAATGACACGCGCCACGTAGGCAATATAACACTCGTTTAGGGTTTGACAGATGCGCCAAAGCGGCTATTTTGGCCCGGACTGCTGAGAGGATATGGGGTATATGACCTCGCGCTCACCGGCGAGTGCGGTGTGCCCTATTGTTCTGTACTAGTGTAATGTCTGAATGAGTGTGTGTTGTGTTACTACGAGTTCCCTCTACTAAGGAGGGGGGGGGGGACGGAAATAAACTATTCATGGGGGTGATCTCGTCATCGGGGTCTAGAAGTATGTTCTTGGGACGTCTCCTGGTGGTGGCAGCATCTCTCCCTAGGGAGTACAAACCCGCCTCCGCCACCAATGGATTTTGGTGCTCTTTAATCGAATCGAAGTATCTTAAGAATAATTCCTTAAGATACGAAGAAATGGTGGGTAAATTGAGGTCACTGTGAAGATCCACGTTAGTCACATAAAACGGAGCTCCTGTGATACGATGCAGGAACTTATTTTGGACGACTTGGAGTCCCCGAATATGGCAAGTGTGGCCATGGGCAAAGGCTATACCTGCGTAGGTCATGATTGGACATACGCAGGTTTTGTAAAGATGCAGCTTGTTTAAGGACAACTTGCTGCGTTTGTTGGTTAAGGCGAAAAGAAAGTGACTTAAAAATTTCGCCTTATTTACGACTGTATCTATGTGATGAGAGAATCTCATCTCATGATCGAATGTTACCCACAGGTATTTCACCTTTCTAACCCAGGATATAGGGCTATCATAAAGGTAGAGTTTGCACTGTCTGTGTCGCTCGAGTTTTTGGATTAATTCTTCATAGCAAGTCATCCTCTTGAACAAGATCGCTTTGTTTTTATCGGGATTGAGTTCGATTCTCCATTTTCTGCACCAATCGCCTCATGCGTTTGCTAGGCTTAGAGTAGTAATAAAATTAGTTGCTACTTAAATAAAGTCTTTTACTTTTATCATCATTTATATTTTATACTAGTTTTTTGTTCCCTATTTATTACAAGTCATTTTGTTAATATTGTTATCTTGAGATGGCTGTTCCAAAAACAAACTTTTTAAAACACTTTAAATTTTTACACAACTAAGAAGCATCTTTGCTACTCAAATATTTAAAATATTCGTAAATAAAAGCAAAGTAATCTTTAAATAGCTTTATATCTAGCAACGTGTAAATTATTACTATGATTGATTAACTTTTCGTATTAGATTGAGACAAACTATTCACAACGTCGAAGCCCTCGTACTATATAAGGAGGGCTCGGTATAATAAGGCGATTTCAATTAAAGTGATGATATTCAATTTGATAAAAAGGAAATATTAATGATTTGATTTCTTATATTTATACCAATATTTATTTTTAATTAATGACGTGTTCGTAACGGGGGAAGGGGACGAATGTATTTGATAACCCGATGTTATATATTTAGCCCAGACTACCTTCAACATTTGAATAATAATTTTTGGTCCGAACTACACAGTATTTACATAATAGTACAGTATTAAAGTTATTACATAATGTATGATTGTTTTCTTAACAAAGCTTAAATAATTCATATTCAGTAAGGAAATACAATAAGCTTTGGGTAATATAATACAAGGAGAGCTATATGATAATTTAAATACTTTTATTACAAACATATTAGTAAATAAAAACAAATTTGTGTTAACTGTATCGACAGTAACGAACTTCTTGAAAGCCAAAAAGCTATCAGAGCTAATTGTGTGTCAACTAAAGAGGATTTCGATGGAAAGTACAGATTTCCCCCCGATAAGGGCCCATTATCGTAATCTTGGAGCGGCCCAACACAAATTTTGTACATACGTCCCAATGTCATAGTTCATCAGGTTACCTTCAGTTTTTGAATATTATTTTGTAGTCCAATCTACGCAGAACGAACTTACAGTATCTCGAAGTCTTGCAGTGATATGCTTATGTTTGGATTTAATTTTGTTAATTATAGGATCCCAAGCAGATTGCAGCACCCATCCATCTTCTCTATTGAAATTACGATGTTTTTTTTTTAATTTCAATAGCCTCGGGTATCATTCACGGTAGGAATCGGTGTACTTTTGCGAGGATTTGTGGTTTATCAAATCTGATGTAATGGTAATTTCATGAATCAGTGGAGACTTTAACTACTCTAGTGTCGATAGAAAAGCTCCTAGTTATACTTAGCACGTTCCAGAAGATGAAAACGGCTGTTCAACAACAATTAGAAATATGTAAGAGACTGGTTTAAGAAAGGACTTTTACGAAGTAAGAGAATCCTACCACCTGGTAATGTTTAGCTTTGCTAGTTATGAGAAAGAACCCAGAACTTATAATTGTCCGCCGCGCTCCCGCGCTATTTCCATGTGTACAGCTCACCCGGATTAAGTTGGAAAATGCATCAACATAATAATTAAAACTCATCCACAGTACTGAAAACGGCAGTCACATTTCATTTACCGTTAAATTGAAATAAGATCAAATGCTAATGGGTTAAAGCTCATATTTCAATTCTACGAAATCGTTAGCATCAGTTTGGGTTAAAATCTTTATTTTTCCCATGGAAGGATTCGCATTTTTTACAATTACTTGGACGTTTTCACGTTAATCTTTTCTTTGTACAACTGTTCAATTTCATTTGTGAAACAAATCGCGCCAATGGCTTCCATTGATTTAAATACAATTGTGAATGACTTGTTATTTTTTTGAAATTATCAAAACAAATTAATTGTTCATATAAAATACTAGCTTTTCATGCAGACGTTGTTCTGCCCTTTTCGGCGACTCTTTGTAATGTCCTTTAAAAATCTTTAAATTCCCAAAAAAATAAACTAGGTCACTCATGGGCAAAAAACTATCCCATCTCTCAAGTTGGACCAAACTGCACACGGTACGCAAATTTGATTACAATCGGTTTAGCAGTTTAGGAGTCCATCGCGGACAAACAACGTGACACGTAATTTATATATATTAAGATAACAAAAATGTCAGTGTAGAAAAGCTAAAGCTCGCCAGCTGCTGCCAACTAAAGATTAATAGCATAAAATTTGGAAATAATTCATGCGTATTTACTATTTAGTTTTGATGACTGAAAATAGCACGGTTTAAATAACTAAAAATAATATTTCTTTTTAACCAATCTCAAAGAGAAGTGGGTACTCATTTCAAATCATGTAGGTAACACGATACATCTCGGGTTGGTTAACTGATTCTGCCTGTTGTTATATGAATACCCACGTAAATTTCAATTAGATCCGATGATGATCATAGAGGGTTTAAATTTTCATTATGATAACCAAATTAACCTGTGACTAAGAACCCAACACTTTTTTGCAGCAATTATTTTGACATTACTGATATTCCCTTTAACCACTTCTGGTAAGTTTAAAATGCTTGTGTTAGGAGTGGTTCATGACAATAGTCGAATGGCGGATTCTAAGCCACGATGTTTGAAATTCGCGGTCTGCATCCTGCTATTAAGCTACTGTCGCTTAAACTACTGTCATGTTCTGTAATGTTAGACTACTGTCACTTAAATTAATTCTTGTTCATATAAACTTTTAAGCGGCTCTTAAGATTTTAATGAAATTTTGTATTTAGATAATATTTTACTTTCCAAGTTTATCTACATTGCTTTTATCTCTGAGAAAATTATATGTTTTTTCTAATGCCGAGCAAGAGCTCGGTCATGTAGGTACTATTTTAATAAACTGGTTTTAATATTTTGTTTGTGTGAAATATTTTTAAATAATTAATGAAAAGTGAATATATCTCCAAGCTTTTCCTTATAGGATGGGGTGAAAAACGAGCACACAGTCTACCTGATAGTAAGTGATTGCTGTGGCCTATAGATATCTACATCTATCTTCGATTACAAATCAAATTGCGGATGCGTTGTCACCCGTGAGGACTAAGATGGAATGCCCCGTTTCTAGTAAAAAGTGTCTCCGATTTTTTAGACTTATCATACGAAACACAGCGGCATTAAGCTATTATTTTACGCTGGTATTCTGTGAGAGCGTGATCCTCCCCCGGTCGAGCCGACCCGTTCGTGCTACAGCTATACTACTAATATAACTGCAGCATGGCTCTACCACGTATAAAATTAGCTTTTTAGTTAATTAAGAAATCGGTTAGAATTAAAGACACAATTTTTCAAAAAAGAATCTAATTAGCTTGTGTGTAACGTACTAAATTCGCAGAGTAAATGAAATTAGTCGTGAATGCTGTTTATCATATCATAATACAAGCGCTCGCTTCTCTCCTAATTTGACTGTTTATATTCCTGACGAGTGCGGTGTATCGTGTCCAAAAGGCCTTTGTTTATCTTATTTGGGAAAAATTATTGCGGAAAAATTCGTCCACGTGAGAATTGTACCTTTCTTCACGAACTTGCCGAGCTCAAATATAATGCGCGACGATAAAGCAATATAACTTTTTCTATTTACTTTTATTGTTCTTAAGGGCTAAAAATAATTTTTCACACGAAATACAGAAAAATTTGATAAAAAATACTTTGACGTCAACAGATTTATGCTATGTTTATGGCATTTGGTAGCGGTGTAAGAGCCGTGGTAGCTCAGATGGTTAGTGCTCGCTGTAAATTTCACAATACGCGAGCAAACCGGGTTCGATCCCCGCCGGCACCAATGAAATTGTTAATTGCAATTTTAAGTGCTGATTTTCCACATGCTCGGCGGTGAAGGAAAACGTTGTGAGGAAACCTGCATGTCTGCATGTCAGAGAAATAAGGAAAAAATTCGAAGACATGTGAAGTTCGCCAACACGCATTGAGGCAGCGCGGCGGACAATTCCTTGCCCTAAAACCCTCTCAGAAATGAGTGGAGACCTGTGCTCAGCAGTGTATATAGGCTGTAACTTTACTTTGCTTTTAAGAGTATCCACTACTTTATCACCCTCGTGGGTGTCGAAATAAGGGACAGAGGAAAATAGCATAGCAGATGGGCACCAGCGTCTCCCTGATAACAATAGGCTGTAACAAATGAATGAAGTGTACATGTTATTGAAATGAGCGGGTGGTATAGAAAACAAAAGGAAATCTTTTAATGTCCAACTTCTTTATTTATGTCAATTTCTTTAAAATTATTCTAAACTGGCTGTTTCCCCAGACTTCACCCGCGTGGAATTTATTGCGATTGCATTCGTCTTTTTTTTTTTTGCGCGGAACCCGTTTTCTTTTCCTACAATAAAAGTAAGTTTTCTAAAATAACAAACAGATAGACAGACAAAAATTTTAAAAATTGGTTTTTTTTATAAGTACCATATGTGCTTTCATATGCGGTTATTTCATGCAAAAGCTGTTATTTTGACATTAGAAACTTCAATTTTATTTATTTGTGTAGATAAGTTAAAGGAACTTTCTTGACGGCTGATTATATATAAATCATTTAATTAAAGTTGTTCAACTGCAGACATCTGTGATGTTCATAATTTAATTTTACAAAATAAACCTAATTAAATTGAGACAAAGCTTGTGTAGTCTAAAATGTTAGAAGAAAAGTTAAAATTCACATTTATTTTGTAATTTTTTTTAATATCTCGAGTTGTGACACTTTCATGACATTGGTCAAATGTCATTTGAAGCAATAAAACTATGCAATGTAAACAGTTAATTAAGAATTCTAACGCTAAAGGAAACACAAATTCACAGCTTATCAGTGGAGAATAACACTGTTCTGTGATTCACCGTGTCATGGCACGGTAGAGAACCCATACTCGTATTATTTTCATACTGTTAACATTGTATCGAAATATATTGCATACCAATGGCAAAATAAAAATTCAAAATAATATAAGACTTCTCAATAGTTTGTTGCTTTAATTGCCTGCAGCATGCTTTTGGTACCTACTGTGATCTTTTAGAAATAGAAATAGAAATAGAAATAGAAACTTTTTTATTCAATGTAGATTATAAAAATACTTATTGAAAGTCATTTTTTTAATTTACCACTGGTTCGCAAAAAAACCTCTGTCCTGGGAAGAACCAGCAAGAAACCCAGCGGGACTATTTTTTTTTAATAATAGCTTACAATCATGTTTACAATCAACAACACAAGACAAATTAGAAATAGCTTGGTAGCGATCACCCTTCCCAGGGGTTATAATCATCTATAAATTCCTTAATATTATAATAACCCTTTTTATACAAACTTAGTTTAATAACATTTTTGAACTTTGTGTATGACAAATTTTGTATATTTTCTGGGATTTTGTTGTAAAAGCGTATACATCGCCCCAAGAATGAATCACTGACTCGGTGGAGTCGAGTAACTGGTACTACCAGCTTGTGTCTGTTCCTAGTATTTACAGAATGAATATCACTTATTTTCGCAAAACTACTATTATTTTTGTGTACGTACATTACATTTTCATAAATGTATTGAGAGGCCAGAGTTAATATATTAATTTCTTTAAATTTTTGTCTCAGTGACTCTTTTGGTTTTAAATTATATATTGCTCTAATGGCCCTCTTCTGTAAAATAAATATAATTTCAGTGTCAGTCGCGTGTCCCCATAGCAAAATACCATACGACATAATGCTATGGAAATAACTGAAGTAAACTATTCTAGCTGTTTCAACACTGGTAAGAGTTCTAATCTTTTTTACAACATATGCTGCAGAACTAAGTCTGCTAGCTAGTTTTGATATATGGGGGAGCCATTGAAGCTTTGCGTCCAGTGTGATTCCAAGAAAAATGGTGGTATCAACAAGACTCAGTTCCTCCCCATTTAAAATTAGATTAGTATTGACATGTTTAACATTAGGAGTTACGAATTTCATACATTTAGTTTTAGTTCCATTCAAATGCAAATTATTAACATTAAACCAATTGACTAACTTAGCTATAGCATTATTTACTTCGTCGTAATTTAATAACTGTCGTTTTAAATTGAAAATTAATGAAGTATCATCAGCAAATAATACTATATCATGGTTATCCCCTACTATGTAAGGTAAGTCATTAATATATACAAGAAACAGAAAGGGGCCAAGAATTGAGCCCTGAGGCACGCCCATTTGTACAATCGACCCGGAAGAACTCATACTATTAATAACAACTTTTTGTGTTCCGTCACTTAAATATGAAATAATTAATTTAAGAGCATCATTTCTTACACCGTAGTGTTGAAGTTAATCCACTTTAATCCACACATTCAGCTTAGCAGTTTTAGCAAAACTAACAGGTTTGAGAAAGGACTATATCTAGCTATGGATTATTAGAATGCCTTCTTTGATCAATAAGTTTTCGGAATGGGATACTTATAAATGAGTGATAGAAATCTTAAATTCGTTAAAAGCCAAAACCAAGAGAAACTAAATTAAAAACTACACCCATTTTTTTATTTTCAAACTATTCATTTGGAGGGGATTTGATTCGTATGCGAATTAGAGAAACTTCAATTTCTTTGAAATTCTTTTTACAAAATGTGTTTTTGAAGAATCGAGGTCTATTTTGGCAGACAATAATCCGTATTATTCTACAGCAGCGCACTGCTGCGCTGAACGTGAACGGGCAGAACCCCCTGTAACGCCGACACTTGCTCCAGGCGGCCAACAATTGCTGCTACGCAAGAAAACTTTAAAATTTTGAAGAAATTGTCAAAGTAGATTGACGTGTGTCATTCGCTATTTAGTTGAGATTTTAAAGCTTTCTTTTGGAATAATTCAGTATAATAATGTCCTCCATACCGAATTTCAGTCACGGCGGCAACGTGAACTAGCCATCCGCGCAGGGCAGGATTATAGTGCCCGAGTGTGTGCGCAGACACACTAGTCTGATGATAGTCTAATGGGACAGTAATGCGACACGACCGGAGAGAGAACAGGCGCAGGACCAACGACTTTACAAACTTTCCGAGGCACGGGGGTGAAACACCGCCAACTTCCTGGCTCCAAGCTGCTACTGAGATTTTCTTGACAGAAAAACCCTATAACAGACTAGGCCTCGACACGGGATTCGAACCGTTGACCTCATTATCAGCAATCGCGGTTATGACCATTGCACCAATGAGGCAGTCGGGAAAATGTAGAAGAGGATAGTACGTACCGAGAACTAGTGAATGTATCTATGTTGGCGGGTATTCCTGGCACTGTAAAATTTCCTGGCCAGTTGTTATATTTACACTATATTGGAACTTTTTACCGAGGTCCAAACCGGACAAGGGAATGTCTGATAAATTTATAACTATGTCTTATAAAAATTTGCCCCTTGAAAATACACGATTCTAAAAAATATGGATATATATAGGATATGACATGTCCTAAAATTGCAAACAGTGGCCGTGGTATACTCGTAAACGTAGTACAATAATGACAGAGTGCACAAATGTCGATTCAAGAAAAAAATAGTAGGTAAAGTAACATTTTACATTGAAATTAATTTAAAATGTCATGTATTTTCGACTAACTTTAATAAGCTGCAAGTTTTAAAAGACGTTTCAAGTCTTCTTTTCGTAAAGCTTTTGTAAAACGGCGACAAATTTTTAAAAGTTTCTCGGCCCAGGAACAATGAGGTGTCCTAGCGTGAAGAAATAATATAAAATAAATTTCACCTCTTTACTTAAACGTATATCTTCTTAATTTAAAAAAAAGTCTGACAGATGGTGATCAGAATCGCATTTTTTTATAGTACACCAAAATACGGAATAATAAGCAGAGTTCAATCTAAAGTATAATATATACCACAGGCCGTCTTGGCACTTTGAAAGTAATCTCTTCTACAACCTTCGCGTAGAAAAATGATGTTAACAATAGCCAAAATAGAGGGTATTGTACAAAATAATACTAAAAAATTATAATATGATAAAGTAATTAAATGAAAAGATTACACAAAAGAAAAAGTAATTTATTTAATAGCGTTCTAAGTAATACGATTTAACAAAACTTTTGAAAGAATGAAGAGATTTAGCGCAATGAATGTGGACAAGTAAAGAGTTCCATAAAAGCACAGCACTAACCGTAAAGGATTTCTTAAAAAGGATGAGAGAGTGCAAAGGAGCAGAGAGAGAAAGATTAACAGAGAATTGAAGGAACCGGTTATGGGTAAAACAAAGATATTGGAAACTTTCTTTTAAATATTGAATCTTCATTTTGGTTTGAAAATGTCTGGTGTAAAAAGAAGCATATCATTACGAAACTTTTATATTCAACATTAATTACCATAATGTCGTTATTTTTTATATAAATAAGGTTACAACGTGCACACAGTGCGTTTGCACTAACTACGCCAATACACCTGCATCTAATTTCAATTTAAAGAAAAAATATATTTATTCAAAATTGGTCTTAACAAAGCACATCTTGAAAATCGAGAAATATAAATTTTTACACTTAATAATCATACGCATTGTCATTGGTACTAAGCTTTTCATGTTTCTTAAAAATTATCATATATTTTTATTTATTGCTTTTATTTTATTAGGTCAGAAGTTATTTTGTATCACGGTTCACAATCCGTTCGTATGACGTCCTTAGCTATTTCTAGAAATTATGGCAGATAATTGTTTCTATTTATTTGGCCTTGTTTTCAAAGGGCTTGCTATTTTAGTTTATTTGCTATTGTACCTACTTATTAAATTAGTATGTAAATATTCCCAATATCTACACTGTCTAGTGGTGATATAAAACAATTCACTACCCCGTATCATCCCGTGGTCGTAGGAGGCGACAGAGAGAAATGAAACTGGAGATCAGAACAGAATCTTTCTGATACAACAACGAGATACAACTCGAAATAATAAAAAATACGCGTGCCAAACCGCCTGTCAAGCGTGGCACCTACAAGGTAATCTACGAGGTGGAGGGGCTGTGTTCAGTTGTGGTGGGCCGCCGTAATAATTATGATTATGATGATACTCTCATTTTAAAACCATTTATGTTTAAACAAATAGGCCTAAAGAAATGATGTTAATGTATATGAAAAAATGATAAACTTTTTATAACATTTTATTCTTAAATGTCGTCTCCATATATTTCGTTCATCACAGTTTAGGGGACAAAACAAATTGATGCCACTTGCCCATTGTGTTCCAAGCACTCATTTTTATTATTACTCGGGCGCTATTTAATTTTCCCTGGCCACGGTCCGATGTTTTAACTCTGTCGTGCTACTTTGTGTTTTTTTTTTTCATGGACATCTAACCAAAGTACCTCTCTCTCTCTCTCTCTCTCTCTCTCTCTATTTAAATAAAATATTTAACAGTCTAATCGTATTGGTGCCTATTTAAATATAATATATCAATTTTCTTAAAATTTCCCGTAGATATAAGTGACCTAAACATGCTTTGATGCAAAAGAAATAAATTTAAGCAAAACTTTTAAGCATTTACCGTGGCTGTCGTGATAAGCAACGGAGGGAAATGAAACAGGAGTGGCAACATATTCCTGAAAAAAGCTGAATAAAAATAAAGAACTGTGGTTTCCAGCCCACTCTCTAATCGTAACGACTATGGCACATATCCAAAAATCCCTACAAAATTCTTATGAGGCAATCTCTAAGGGAGGCCTTTCTTCAGCAGTAGACTTTTGATTTGACAGCCGTGTAGTGGCGGTTGAGAATATCCACTACCCCATATCTTCCCGTGGGTGTCGTAAGAGGCGACAGAGGGACACAGAAAGGAGATGGGCAGCAGCATCTTCCTAATAACAACAATAATACAAAAAAAAACTGCGGTTGCCAACCCGCTCGCCAAGCGTGGCAACTATGGCAAATATCCAACCATAAGCAACGACGCAAATAAACGGCCCCCAGTCCCCGGCGGCCCCGCTATTCCTGGCTACAGTGGCGACCATGGTAACGGCGGGGCAGGGGATGCTAAGAATCTCCGGTGGAGGTTCGGTTGCCACCTACGACGATTTGACCTGGCAACGTATAACGCACGCACCCTGAGGACTGACGAGAAGATACTGGAGCTGGAAGAAGAGGTAGACAGGTTGCGCTGGCATATTATTGGATTATCTGAGGTCCGAAGAGAGGGGTGAGACACGGTAATCCTCGAGTCCGGCAACTTGTTCTATCACTGGGAGGGCGACCATCTGTCCCAAGGAGGTGTCGAATTTATCGTCCACAAGTCTCTCGTCAACAACGTTGTAAAGATAGGGAGTGTATCGACGAGGGTCGCGTACCTGATACTCAGAATCACCAAACGGTATTCGCTGAAGGTCATACTGGTCTACGCACCAACCTCGGCAGATCCCGATGAGGAGGTGGAGTAAATGTATGAGGATATTTCTAGAGCCATGCATTCCTCCAAAACCCACTACACGGTGTTGATGGGAGACTTCAACGCAAAACTAGGTACAAGAGAAGGCGGTGAGCTGAAGTTAGAGAAATTTGGAGTAGGGCAAAGGAACCGTAGGGGCCAGCAGCTGGCTGACTTTATGGAGAAGGAGAGACTCTTTATGATGAACTCTTTCTTCCAGAAGCGGCCCCACAGGAAGTGGACCTGGTCGAGCCACGATGGTTCGACAAAAATGAGATTGACTTAATTATGGCGACCAGACGCCAACTGTTCAGTGATGTCTCAGTGATCGCAAGGGTGAAAACCGGCAGCGATCACCGAATGGTTAGAGGCACACAGAACCTAAACGTTAAGTTGGATAGGTCTCGTCTAATGAAGTCAACGCTCCGTCCCCCTCGTGCTCTAATCCAGAATCCCGAGACTTTTCAGCTCGAGTTACGTAACCGCTTTCAGTGCCTAGAAGATTGCAATGCAGTGGACGATATGAATGACAAGCTCGTGGAAACTGTGCATGCGGTCGGAGCCAAGTTCTGCAAGACTCGCCGCAGAAGAACACAAAAACTCTCCGTTCACACTCTTAATCTCATGGCTGTTAGACGGGAGATGAGGCTGCAGTCGTCAACAGATTTGACAGCATACAGGCAACTGAACAGACAGATCTCCAAATGCATGCGGCGAGACTTACGCAACTTTAATACTGCTCGTATTAAAGAAGCGATCGAGTGGAACCAAGGTTCCAAAGTCTTTGCCAGAGATCTGTCTGTCAGAAAGAGCCAACTGTCAAAGCTGAAGACTGAGTGTGGCAGCATCGTTTCCGGGACACCTGAGGTTCTGAGTGAGATTGAGAGGTTCTATGGGCAGCTGTACACATCATCGTTGGAGCCACACGCAAGTGTGAGTAACTATATAAGAGCAAGTCTTACCCGACACTATTCCGATGTTATCCCGGACGTCAGTCTGAGCGAGATTAGAATGGCTCTCCAGCACCTTATAAACGGCAGGGCCCCAGGCGAGAATGGAATTACAGCGGAGCTTCTGAAAGCGGGTGGAACACAGGTACTTGAAGTCCTTCAGAAGCTCTTCAATTCCGTCCTCCATGGTGGCACTACTCCGGAGGCGTGGAGCAGAAGTGCGGTGGTCTTGTTCTTTAAGAAAGGCGACAACGCTCTCTTGAAGAACTACAGACCGATTTCCCTTCTGAGCCGCGTCTACGTGCTGTTTTCGAGAGTCATTATGAATCGTCTCGCACGCAGACTTGACGACTTCCAGCCTCCCGAACAAGCCGGTTTCCGAAAAGGCTTCAGTACCATAGACCACATACATACCCTGCGGCAGATTGTACAGAAGACTGAAGAGTACAATCTGCCACTTTGCCTGGCGTATGTGGACTATGAGAAAGCCTTTGATTCCGTCGAAATTTGGGCGGTGCTACAGTCCCTTCAGCGGTGCCAAGTTGACTGTCGGTATATCGAAGTGCTGAAGTGTTTGTACAGTAAGGCTACGATGGCTATCCGAGTACAGAACTAGAATTCGAAACCTATCCAACTGCAGAGAGGTGTAAGACAGGGTGACGTTATATCCCCGAAACTCTTCACCGCTGCGTTGGAAGACGTTTCCAAGCTACTGGACTGGAAAGGATACGGTATTAACATCAATGGCGAGTACATCACTCACCTTCGATTTGCCGACGATATAGTCCTTATGGCAGAATCGCTGGAGGACCTTAGCACTATGCTCAATGACCTCAATGGTGTCTCCCAACGGATAGGTTTTAAGATGAACATGGACAAAACAAAGATCATGTTCAATGTCCATGTCACACCTATGCCGGTAGTTGTTGGGAGCACTATGCTCGAAGTTATTGACGAGTACGTTTACCTGGGACAAATAGTCCGACTAGGTAAGTCCAACTTCGACCGAGAGGTCAATTGACGGATTCAACTCGGCTGGGCAGCGTTCGGGAAATTACTATACATCTTCTCGTCCGGTATACCTCAATCTCTGAAAACTAAAGTGTACAACCAGTGCGTGTTGCCAGTGATGACTTATGGTCTACGGTTACGGAGTTGCTGAGAGACGTGGTCCTTCACTGCTGGCCGTATGGGGACGCTCAAGGTCGCTCAGCGAGCTATGGAGAGGGCTATGCTTGGAGTTTCTCAGCGTGATAGACTCAGAAATGAGGATATCCGCAGTAAAACCAGAGTGACCGACATAGCCCAACGGATTAGTAAGCTGAAGTGGCAATAAGCCGGCCATATAGCTCGAAGAATCGATAACCGATGGGGAAGAAAGGTTCTCGAGTGGCAGCCTCGTACCGGTAGGCTTAGTGTAGGGCGACCCCTCACTAGATGGAGTGACGACCTGGTAAGACATGCAGGAAGTCAATGGATGCTGGTGGCTCAGGACGATGCTTGTGGCGTTACTTGGGGGAGGCCTATGTTCAGCAGTGGACTTGTGAAGGGCTGTAATGATGATGATGATGATGATGATGAGACTTTTGATTGGCTGTGATGGCAATAAGCGACAAAATGTTTTTTTTAAATGTGTAATTTTATTAATTATTATCCCTTATGTTTAATATAGGATTAAATTGAGAATGTAATAAAAATATATTATAATGGTATCACTGCTTATTTTTTCGGGATATATATTACACATATTATTGATAAAACATGATTTACAGTACTATTTGAATTTTACGTATTATGTTGTTATTTGTATATCTAAATTATGTAAGTATAAGTAGTATAGGTGGTAGTATAAGTATAATATGTAAGTTTCATCATGACATTTTACGCAATATATGGTAGATACATGATTATAAACAACTTTACCTAATTACATTGTCTTAGTGAATTATCATTAGTTGTTAACACCAGTTTGTTTTGCTCCGATCTGTTGACTCAATTTTAAAGTCATGCAGAATACATAATAATATTTTAGGACAATATTATTACAAAACAGTGTTATGAATTCTCCCAGGCGACATCAATACTGAAACCCAATTAGTATAAGTCAGAAGTGTATAAAAGATCGATTGGGTATTGAAATTCGATATGTAAGCCGTTTGGCGGGTTGCGCTTGTGAATCGATCGGATTATCCTACTAATGACACCTCGCCGACCACGGCAAACGTTCACACGAATATTCTGGATTAGGAAAAAAGTGATTGAGGGCTATCTCACATATACTTTTCATATCTGATTTAAATGATACGCGTCTAAAGAAAAGATTTTTCACATAATATGTACTAAATAGTGATAGGTGTATGTCCGCACTACATTTGCATATAAACATGTGTAAACACCACCAATAATAAGCATAAAGAAAAAAAGTTAATACACACTAAAGGATTTGTACTAATAATCTCCTCTACACCGAATTTCGGTCATGGCGACCAGCCTCAACGGAGACTAATCATCGACACAGGATAATCCTGATTATAGTGTCCAAGTTTATGTGCCAGCACAAGTGCACTCTCTGTTCCCTTACTCTTATGGTCCGACCATCTCGTCAACGGACCCAACCCGAGCTCAGGACCAACGCCATTTCATGCTTTCTGAGGCACGGGGGTGAGACATTGCTAAATTCCTGACTCCGGGTAGCTACTGAGTATTTATTAAAGGAAAACCTTAATAACTGATATTTTTTTGACCCGAACCGGGATTCCAAAGCCGGGACCTCATTACCAGCAGCCGGACTACTACAACCACTAGACCAACGAGGCCGTCCAAGTCACTTTGTGAGAGATTACAATGCGATATTGACAGGGTGGTAGCGTGGTGTCAGGATAATAAGTTGCAGTTTTATACATCCAAGTGTGTACCGCTAACTTTTTCTCGCGCACGCAATTCCGTGCTCTTTAGGTATGCGCTAGATGGAATAGCTATGGCACGAGTGAACGAGGTTAAGGATATGGGTGTACGTTTCACCTCAGGATTAAACTTCGAAATTATATAGCTGACATCTGCAAGAAAACTGACACAAGCAAATTAGGTTTTAAACTGCGCGGGGATCGTTTTTAAGGTTCCGTAGTCAACTAGGAACCCTTATAGTTTCGCCATGTCTGTCTGTCCGTCTGTCCGTCCTCGCTTAATCTCTGTGACCGTTAGCACTAGAAAGCTGAAATTTGGTACCAATATGTGTATCAATCACGCCGACAAAGTGGTAAAATAAAAATTGGAAAAAAATGTTTTATTAGGGTAGCCCCCCTATATGTAAAGTGGGAAGTGATTTTTTTTTTTAATTTCGACCCTAACGTGTGATATATTGTTGGAAAGGTATTTAAAAATGAATAGGGGTTTACTAAAATCATTTTTTGATAATGTCAATAATTTCGGAAATAATCGCTCCAAAAGTAAAAAACAATGTGTCCCCCCCCCTCTAACTTTTGAACCATAGGTTTAGAAAATATGAAAAAAATCTGAAAGGTAGAACTTTATAAGGACTTTCTAGGAAAATCATTTTGAACTTGGATGGATACAGTTTTTTTTTTATATAGGATAGGGTGACAAACGAGCACACAGTCCACCTGATAGTAAGTGGTTGCTGTGGCCCATAGACATCTACATCTATCCTCGATTACGAATCAAAATGCAGATGCGTTGTCACCCGTGAGGACTAAGATGGAATGCCTCGTTTCCAGTAAAAAGGGTCTCCGGTTCTCTACACTCACCATACGAAATACAGCAGCATTAAGCTACTATTTCACGCTGGTATTCTGTGAGAGCGTGGTCCTTCCCCGGTCGAGCCGACCCATTCGTGCTACAACTATACTACTAATATAACTGCGGCATGGCTCTACCACGTATAACACAAAAAAGACAAAAAGTTGTACAAAATAATTTCTGGACTAAGTTTGTACTATAATCGTACATGCAAGCATTTTTTTCAACTTCGTTTACTTATTTTATTATCCTGAACGTATCTTTTTTCAAACAAAAAAAGAATTATTAAAATCGGTTCTCGCAATCCAAAATTACCACCGAAAACTTCTGGCACGTCTATGTATTGATTAGTAACCCAATTCCCCGAGAGATGGCGCTGTAGGTACTTATTACATTGGGTCGGGTATTATCGAATTGTTCGGTTGGTCTCTCCTTGACATCGCCTGCCGCGGAGCGTGCAATGTTGCACGCTCCATGTTCGCGCACGTACCCACTACCGGGAGCAGTTGCAGGAGCGCGAACATAATGGATACCCACCTTTAAACTCATAAGTGAGAACACTTATTGTGACGGACGGGAAACTACGGAACCCTACACTGAGCGTGACCCGACACGCTCTTGGCCGGTTTTTTACTAACTTTAAAGCCATTATAACATTGTATAACGCCTTAGTTAGGAGTCAGCTGGAGTGCAACGCGGTTATCTGGGCTCCACATGAAACTAAATATAGTCTCGTGCTGGAGAGAATTAAAAACAAAATTGATAGGTTTCTGTATTTCAAGCAGTAAGGGGTGGGTATATCCTATTTACCCACTTAAATATCCAACCTTATTCGTTTTAGGAATGGTGGTATATAATTAACTCCGTGTTAGGCGGGACCTCGCACTGGTGTCATTTATTTTCCAAGTGATAAGATGATAAAATAGAAAATCCTTATTTCTTGGAGGGTATATACCGCCGCGGTTGGTGGCGGTGCCGCGCGCCCGCTCAAACCTGTTGAGGCAGGAGTCGCGCATCGCGCCACCAGATTTCTTAACTTTATCCATGAGGAAGTAGAAATATTCCTATGTTCTGTAAGTGAATTCACAAGGGCTGCATTTTATAATATGTTGTCTATAATATTTTAAATGTTTACACTAGCGCCTCAGATCATTATAGCCAGTAATGTTAATGATAAGTTTGGCTAAATAAATAAATAAATATTTTGAAGTAACTTCCCTGGGTAGTTTTTTGAGTCAAAGATAGGTGATCTTATTTTTTCACCTACGACAAAAACAAACTACATTATTTTTAACTAACCTAGCAACAATTTTTTTTTGCTTCATTTGGGACCGCGATTAATAGCACGCTTACCACGACGTGGTCTCGACCACGTCGAGACCACGTCGTGGTAAGCGTGCTATTAATGAAAAAATCACTATAAAATAGAGAAATTTGTGGTCACAATACCAAACAATATTATTTAAAGTGTCGATTTTCCTAATTTTCATAAATTTATCAGTTATAACTGAACCGAACTAACTGCTCGCTTGACGTTTAGTTACGGGACACGTTACACGTGTATATAAGAATTTATTTGAATATTACAATTATTTTAACGAATAACGACGGAAACAGAAAATGGTTTGATAAATATTGATGGACGGTATGATTTCTGCCCATACATTATATACTTGATCTATGATGATTTCGACTGTTTCGAAGAGAATCGGTTGTTAACGTGTGTGAAAGACATGATCATTCAACCAAATTAAAATGAATCTACATTTAAATTGTTAATCTTTACTTTTACAAATTGTTATGTTGAGTAAGTTGAATTTTATTTCTAATTTTATTATCTAATATCTTGTTTACAATAATTATTTATTTCTTTATATATCATCAGTCTGAGTCTGAGCAACAAGACGATATCGTAAAAACAAATTTCGACACCGGCTTTAAACAAAGCGACAGCGATGCTGATTTGTTTATAAAAATAAATTTAATATTGTTCGAAATTTATTATTCAGTGTGTAACTTGATTAATTCACATTTAAAGAATTTTTATTCTATTGTGGCGGCGGTGTCGTCTCGCCATAAGCGAAATACATGGAAGCCTAAATCGCGCTGTCAAGGTTCCGGAGTAAAACAGTATATTATATAGAATAGCACCGAATTATCACAATTAGCGTTGGCCACTCCCCGGGCAACGCTGACTTGAGCGACTGCTGACTAGTAGTCAGATTAATAAACTAAACATAAAAAACCATAGATTAATTATATGTAAGAAGTAAGCGGTAAATTAATTTATAGGCATTATAAAACGCTAACACCGACTTCGCTATGGCGATAACTAATGTGGCATGCTGACTCGCCACGTTCCACGCAATGAAGTTGAGACCACTTTCCCACGCTTTTTAGGGTTCCGTAGTCAACTAGGAACCCTTATAGTTTCGCCATGTCTGTCTGTCCGTCTGTCCGTCCTCGCTTAATCTCTGTGACCGTTAGCACTAGAAAGCTGAAATTTGGTACCAATATGTGTACCAATCACGCCGACAAAGTGATAAAATAAAAATTGGAAAAAAATGTTTTATTAGGGTAGCCCCCCTATATGTAAAGTGGGAAGTGATTTTTTTTTAATTTCAACCCTTATGTGTGATATATTGTTTGAAAGGTATTTAAAAATGAATAGGGGTTTACTAAAATCATTTTTGATAATGTCAATAATTTCAGGAATAATCGCTCCAAAAGTAAAAAACAACGTGTCCCCCCCCCCCCCTCTAACTTTTGAACCATAAGTTTAGAAAATATGAAAAAAATCTGAAAGGTAGAATTTTATAAGGACTTTCTAGGAAAATCATTTTGAAATTGGATGGAAACCATTTTTGTACAAAAAAGACAAAAAGTGGTACAAAATAATTTCTGGACTAAGTTTGTAGTATAATCGTTTAAGCAAGCATTTTTTTTAACTTCGTTTACATATTTTATTATCCTGAACGTATCTTTTTTCAAACAAAAAAAGAATTATTAAAATCGGTTCTCGCAATCCAAAATTACCACCGAAAACTTCTGGCACGTCTATGTATTAATTAATAACCCAATTCCCCGAGAGATGGCGCTGTAGGTACTTATTACATTGGGTCGGGTATTATCGAATTGTTCGGTTGGTCTCTACTTGGCATCGCCTGCCGCGGAGCGTGCAATGTTTCACGCTTCATGTTCGCGCACGTACCCACTACCGGGAGCAGTTGCAGGAGCGCGGAGCGCTGCTGGAGCGCGAACATAATGGATACCCACCTTTAAACTCATAAGTGAGAACACTTATTGTGACGGACGGGAAACTACGGAACCCTACACTGAGCGTGGCCCGACACGCTCTTGGCCGGTTTTATTTGTACTTTAAACTAGTTTACTGTCAATTTTCAATTATTACAAAACACTTTATAGAGCATGGTTTATTTTACATACATCAAAGCATTCCGCCGCCAGGTGGCCAACACCTGACCTTGCAAGTGGGTCCTGACTCATGTACACCCTCAATACTAAATCTTAAATTATGGTCCATTACAAAACTCTTGCCGATTTTTGTTGCCAGGTCTTGGTTTATTGTAATATTAGAATACGTAAATGATGGCATGAAAAATCCATTATTTATACTTTCGGTAGCTTCATTGAATAATTTGCAAAAACTTTTAATTATAACTTTATTATAATGTGTGTATTTTATTTTTCTATAGCACGTCAAAGTCTACTGCTGCCCTTAGGCCTAACTCGTTGCAGGTAGGATAATATGCCTTCATCTGGCGATGCTCTCTACAGGCGGTTTTATGATCACAGTACCAGAAGTTTCACACCTTTGACGCTGCTTCTCCTCGCAGGTGATATTGCCATCTAATGGAAGCTGTTAATACTGATGCTGATAATACGAATCCTGGATATATGCGTACGAACCCTAAACAAAAAAACAGTCACGAGTTTGGGTGTTCGAAAATGAGTTAAAGCCAACAAAAATTGTTCGTTCACGGAGTGTTGCAAAAAAATGGTGGCCACGTTTGTCTCCAAAACCGGCCATGTTACAACTATTCCTCTTGAGGGACAAATAACGGTTAATGCAGAATGGTATGCCAGCATTTGTTTGCCACAAGTCGTTTCTGAACTCCGTAAAGAGAACTACAACCGCCGCATCATCCTCCATCACGACAATGCGAGTTCTCACACCGCACACAGAACTAACGATTTTTTAGAGCAAGAAAACATAGAATTATTAGACCATCCGCCGTACAGCCCCGACGTAAGCCCTAATGATTTCTATACTTTCCCTAAAATAAAGAATAAATTGCGTGGACAGAGATTTCATCACTTGAAGAAGCTGTGGACGCCTACAAAACGGCCATTTTGGACCCAACTTCCGAATGGAATGGTTGCTTCAATGATTGGTTCCATTGTATGGAAAAATGTGTCAAACTTCGCGGAGAATACTTCGAAAAGCAATAAATACATTTTTTTAAATAGTAATGTTGTGTCACTTCCTTGATTCCCGAAATTTTCAGTGCCGCCCTCGTATATAGCAGGCAACTGCGTCTCCGTGATAACATCCCATAAATAATAAAAACTGCGGTTGCCACCCCGCTTGCCAAGATTGCCAACTATGCAAAATAGCTCAATTATTTGCCGTGTGTAGTCCGTTTGGGTAGGTACCTCCGTCTTACTATTTCTGTACCATCTGGCACTTGTGTTTGCACTGCAGTGTTCTAGACTAAACCCTTCTTATTTGTGGTTGGCTACCGGGGTCCTTGAACTGCAATTTCTCTTAGCTCTTTGGGTAGATTAAGTTTACTAGTCACTATATTGCTGATTTACCATGTTTTCGGCATTAAAGGAATCGTTCATCTTTCGGACTTGACCCATCCTCATACACGTGGTAAATAAGAATTTGAAATGGATATAAAACTCTTCAAACGCACAAAGCTCCAGTGACAATAAAGCAATGTGTTTTAAAATGTATACGAATATACTAGTACGTATTTTAATGTTTTTAAGGATGTTTTGCAAGAAATTTAGCACACGAGTGAACAATGTTCTGGAAAATATGGTACGTAAGAAATGCATTAAGATGTAAGGTGGAAGTGAAAGTTGAATTAGATATTTTCCTTATGCAATTAATAATTTCTTTATCATAAATAAGATACATAACGCACTGCGCATTCATGCAGTGTAGTGCAATTATAATGCAAACGTACTGTGATACGAGAAGATCACAATTACACAATTATTCGTGATAGAGCTACGCTGCAGCTGTATTATAGTTGTAGCGTGAATGGGTCGGCTCGACCGGGGTAGAACGACGCTCTCACAGAATACCAGTGTAAAATAGCAGCTAATGCTGTTGTGTTTCGTACGAAGAGTGTAGAGAATTGGGGAGTCATTTTGCTGGAAACGAGGCTTTCGATATCAGTCCTCTATGGATGAGGATCTGAAGAAGATATAGATATCATGGGCCACAACATCCCCTTTCCGTTAAGTGGACTGTATGCTTTTTGGTGATCCTTATTCCAACTAGAGATAAATAATATTGCATTTATTCATATGAATGCTTTAAACTCCACTTCAATGTAACAAAACAAAATATATGATCCAATAACGAGTTTATGTGTTGGCAGGATCTGAATAATACACGCTGGCTCGGAGCTACATAAAGCGACGGAAAACAGTTTCTCCTAAATTAGGTAAGAAGATGGTGGTTTCGTGTTAGAGTTACGAATTCTGTAAATTAAATACGTTAAATTGGTCAATATTTAAATAAAACCTTATACCACTAGACATAATAACCGTTGGGTTAACGCACACTGTAAACGTAACAGTACGCGAGCAACAATTCGATTCCCACCAACACCAACGAAATTGTCAATTGCAATTTTAAGTACTGAATTACAAAGTGCTTGGATAAAATCGTAGGGAAACCTGCATATCTGATAAATTAAAAAAAATCGAAGGCAACAGTCCGCAACGTGCATTAGCGCAACGCGGCGGATACTTCCATTTCATAAACCCTCTCAGAAATTAAAAAATGCTTAAGCCAAACTTTACTTTTTTACGTTTACGACTACTTACATTGCACACGTACGGAAATTCAAACTCAATAGTTATCATAAAAATGCTGCTGCCCATCTCCTGTTTTATTTCTCTCCACCTCTCACACCACGGGACGACAGTTTAGTGGATTCTCACGCCGCCACTTTTGAGCAGGAGTTAAGCGCTCGTCATTTGTTTTACAGTACGCGAGTAACCCGAGTTCCACCCTCATTAGCACCTACAATATTATCTTAAGTCAAATTTAGGCCATGCTCGGCGCCCCCCCGAACGGGTTCTCGCCTTGTCGTGGCGGGGGGGCTTAGAAACCGTGGCTTGGTCACCCACGGCGAAACAAAGAGGAACCCATATGGCTGGTCCGAGGTGGAGGGCCGGCCCGAGGTGGCCACTCCGAGTGGGCTTGGGAAGCCCGCTTCGGATGTGTGTTGGTGGACTGCGGCGAGAGGTGTGTCCTCCCCACCTACCGCTGCAGCCGAGGTGGAGTCGCGGAGGAAGAGGAGTGTTGGTATTGCGAGGCGCCGCTCTCCCTACCCTCCGCAGCCGAATCTTGGTTGGCGGCGGAGCCATAGACCAGATCCGCCGCTGGGGTCGGGAAGGCTAGTACTTCTAAGTGCTCGTTTTTCCTGGCCCCATGGCCTTTGTGCATCGGACGCGGGGGCGTCTGTTGCACAGACGTAATTGGAGGCCGTGGAGGAAGGCGCGCCATATGTTCTGGTGCGCCTTACCTGTGAAGGAGAACGGGGAGGAATTTTCCTCTCCCGAGGAGGTGCTGCCATGGGGCGGCAGGCGCTAGTAGGGCCGCGGATGTGTGCGAAAGCGTTCCCGTAGCCCTGCCAATATGCGACAAAGGTGGAACACCATGGGGTTTTAGTCGGTGCGAGTCCGACATAACCCGTCCTTGCCCCCGCGAGGCGGGTATGCGTAGGCATTTCCCCATGTACAAAAAAAAAAAAAAGGCCATGCTCGGCGGAGAAGTAAAATATCTTGTGGAAGGTGCAACAGCGCGGTCAATAAATCTCTCCATAAACTATATTTATATATTTCCAAGAAATCAGTGGTGGCCTGTGCTCATCAGTGGGAGGTTTAAAGGCTGAAACTTTAACACGGCTGCCTCTGATACCAAGCTAAGGAGATAAAAGATATTTAAATGAAAATTATCGAAAATACGTATATGTGAGTAAAAGTAAAGTAAATTGACAGCCTATATACGTCCCACTACTAAGCACAGCCTATTCTTACTTCTGAGAGGGTTTTAGGGCAAGAAAGTGTCCGCCGTGCTTCTCCAATGCCTTTTGGCGGACTTCACAAATGTTTTTCCCTGACATGCAGGTTTTTTCACGATGTTTTCCTTCACCGCCGAGCATGTGGTAAATCAGAACTTAAAAATGCAATTACTCGGCAAAAAATGCATTTAAGAACCCGGGTTGTTCGCAGGGTTGTAGGCCGTAAAAATACTTGTTTCGTGCGGGATTTGAACCCGCAGCCCTCAGCGTTTGCATCTCTTTGCTAATCTTCTGCGCCACGGAGCTACTTTAGGTGACTTAGTTATTTGACTTGTTTTAGCTATTTAAAATTATAACCATAGGATGCTCTCAATGTTTTCCATATTCTATAATGTTTGGTAAGTGCACATAAAATAACACATTAAATAACAAAGCTTTTGAATTCTGAACATGACCGTGTGTATTTATATTAAGGTGTGCACTGACAAAATGCCATATCTACTCAGATTCAGGTAGCTTCGATTCCTTAAGGATAAGAGCATTTTGAAAGGCACGCTACGTTAGATGGCACTAGACTTGAATGGTATGAGTTCAACTACCTTGATGCGTTGTTTAACGCTAAATTAGATAGTTCAAATAGATAGTTTTATACGCTTTAACAAGAAATGAAAAAGAGCTAATAGTAAGGTTCATTTTGGGATTCGTTCATTGAAATTTTATAAATACTATTTAAAAAAAAAAAAAGATTAACACAGATTTACATATTTGTGAGCAACGAAAATGTTTCGGTAACTAGGAACGATAGCTAGAAAAATAAATAAAAAGTTAATACTTTCGCTCTGACAGCGCGCGACATGTTATACTCCCGTTCCCTCGGGACCTTAATGGCGGGAAAATTCGTAAGTTAGAAAATTTTTTTGCTATATTGCAAATTTTGATATATTTTCACTTTGAGACAATATTTATGGATAAAACTTACAGGAATTCTTGTTGAATGTATAAACTATCGAATAAAATTATTTTTGGTTGCTAGAAATTGTAATAAAATACATAAATTACCCTGTATAGCATAGTAGTAGTATATACTTCAATTTTAGTGACAAAATTACTACTAATTTGAATTCTACACTTTTGTTTTTGGAGAAATTTATATGAAATGTTTGGAAATATGTATATTTTTATATTTTATGTGTTTCTATTCGTTACTCATACCAAAATATTAAAATATAAAAAAATTAAAAAAATAATATTTTATCTGTATGTCATTTCGAACAATATTTCAAAAATATTTTTTTATGAATTTAAAATAAATACAACGTCAATTTATTTGAAATATGTAAGAAAACTATTTTTACTTACATTTTACACTAAAAATAAATGAGAATTTGTAAAATAACACATTTATGACCCAACCGCCAAAATGGGCCTTCCGGATTTTGAAGTACTATTGGCAATTTACTTTTCACTTTTTATACCACAAATTATATATCTACGTGTTTACTATATTACAAGGAATATAAAAAAGTATAATACTTTCGTTTTTAGTCCAGACACAAATATAAAATTCTATAAAAAAGACGGAGCAACTTCATCAAAGCGACACGTGGAACGCCGAAAGTTCAGAGTGATTTCTTTTTTTTTTTCTAAGAAACATTGCCAGGTTATGGTTAAAAATAAAAGAGCATATCTTTGTCTTTGATACTATTATCTATTGCATAGTGTCTTTGGTTTTGTTTAAAACGAAAAAATAGTTTTGTCATAGGGCAGTAATTGGCAGTAATTCTGATCTAATTAGTGCTCTTTTGGAGTGGAGGTAAGGTAGGTATTGTATGATCTAAAGTGCGCATCTCTTGAATCTTTCAATCACATTTTGTAATCCCAGTAATGGGAGAAGCAAACACAAAGTGTGCTAAAATGTACGAAAATCATAATTAATTTTAATACAAATACACCTTTTAGATTATTTTGTAAATAAAGATTACCTACCCATTTTTTTTATTTTTTGTATAATACAACATACTATTGGTTTTAAACACTTTTGACTAGTTAAAAGAGTTTTTTCCTTAAATTAGAATTTTTGTTTTGAATAACCCGAGCTTGAAGCCCTGTCTGCGTCGAGAAATTATTCGGCCATGACAGAGAAAATGTTGGTAATAGCATAAAGCACTTGCCTTGGGCAAAAAGCCAAACGCTCTACTCTCCACAGTTACTAAAAAAACACCAACAGTAAATTAAGACGGTTCCCCTAGCGACAGACCTTGAGCGTTCGGTCCCATACAATCCACGCGCTCTCGCTACAATATATCACGGAAAAATACGCCCGAATATTTGGAATTATTTCAATTAAAAGAGATAAGCGAACTTAAGAAATTAAATAAAACGTGTAGAATATAGATTTTTAAATTATCTATCCATTAGTGTAATTCTCAAATGATTAGAGTATTTCCTTTAGCAACAGATGCATGTAATCAATAATTTCAGTCATTTTTTAAAAGTAGATTTTAAATGTATTCATAACACACAAAAACAAATTAGAAAGTGAAATGTGATGACAGGATATCGAACATTAATAATGTGCTTTTAGATGTAGCTTATTTCTCATAACTAATGAGATAATAGTCTCCGAACGCAACGCACTTTTGCCAGGTTTTGGTCAGGGTAGCGCCTTAAGGCACAACAGCAATGCGGTAACGATGTCACTTACATTGAGAGTCATTTAGTTTATTTTTCTTCCATTACAGCACAAAAGCTGCAAAGTAAGGTGGCAGTTTCATAGAAAATTCGTGAGGTTTTATTTATATTTTTCAAAAAATATAAAAATATACGAGTAGATTACTGTTTAGAATAAAAATTTTAAAAGCTTTGTTGTAAATACTTATATGATTTCAAATCAGATTTCCAAAAAGCCGTGAATTGGCAAATGAAGGGGTGATAGCAATAAAAGCCCGAACTAGGACTTCGTTTGTATCATCCATTTTAGTGCCTCATCCATTTTGAAAACCAAGTAGTTAGAGTGCAAAGAAAAGCCTGAATTTTAACAATACAATACAATACAATACAATACAATACAATACTCTTTATTGTACACCAACAAAACATTAATAAATAATGAAAAAAATAATGAGGGATAAACAAAAGGCGGTCTTATTGCTACATAGCCATCTCTTCCAGACAACCCAGAAGAGGAAATTAATAAAAATAAAAATAAGAATAATGGGTAGGGTGCACTAAATTAGACAAAAAAAATATAACTTATATACTATATAATGACAACATACTTAAGGTATATTAGTGACCATAACTAAGAGGAGAAAGAGAGAGGAGTTAAAGAGACAAATAGTGTTCCTTAATTTGTTTCTTGAACACATTTAAAGATTGAGCACTTTTAATGGACTGGGGTAAGGAGTTCCAGAGTCTTACTCCACGAACAGCAAAAGATTTATCATAAAATGTCGAGGAGTGTATAGGACATTGGAGCGAAAGGTTTTCTTTGGACCGTAAGGAAAAATCGTGACAAGAGCTAAGAAATTTAAAACGTTCTTTCAGATAGGGAGGACTTGATACATTAAATAAGACGCAGTAGAGCGCAGAAAGTATATGAGTATTCCGACGAAGACGGATTGGGAGCCACTTGAGTTTAGTGCGGTATTCAGAGACATGGTCATATTTACGAAGCCCAAATATGAACCGTATACAGAGATTTTGGAGTCGCTCAAGTTTATTAGGTTGCTCCTCGGTGATATCAAGGTAACAAATGTCAGCATAGTCGAGGGTAGGGAGTAGCAAAGATTGTGCAAGCGTAATTTTGGTGGAAATGGGTAAAAAGTATTTAAGCCTTCGGAGTGAAGCATAAGCCGCAAACATTTTTCGGCTCACTGCATTAATTTGGGGTGTCCAAGACAGACTGGAATCCAAAAAGATACCTAAATTTTTGACTACTTCATTATATGGAATAAGAATACCATTAAATACAACATTTATTTTCAAGCGATTGAAAAGCTTCGGAAGTAAATAATGTACGTGTGTATGCCCGCGTTATTTTCAAAACATGTTATTTTAAACATGATATCAACTTTACAATGAAATAACTTGTACCTAAGATTGAGATGAAGTAAACAGTCGACAAATATATAGTAAGTTAATAATATAGTAAGTTAATACTCCTTAGGGGCAATAAGTTAATTAGATGTTTGTGTTTGATTAATAAAACATCGTTTTATAAATTCATACATGTGTTATTGATCTGCTTAAATCTATATAATATATACGCATGGGCATCAATCGTGGTGCATCACTATTAAACTGATTCATCTATGTATCAGAAAAATTATATGTTAATTCTACTATCTATAGAACATCTGCTTACGCTTGGCATAAAGAGCAATAAGCAGTAGGTGCGCTTTTTTTTGCGCCCAGGGAGGTGGTGAATGCTCTAACACCCGTATTCACAAACGTTACTGTGCAGTCTCACAGTGCGCTCGAACGCACAGGGTACAGAAAACGTATTCATAAACAACACTTGAGGGACGAACGACACTATGCGCTCATTATAATGAACGCACAGATAAAGTAGCTCGCTAGCTACTTTACGCTACGCATAGTGCGACAAAGCAACGCAAATGTCAAACTGTTTACGGGTATATAGGTGTTTGTTGATTTGTGATACGCTAATTTGTTTTGATTAATTAATTGCGATGGATTACAGCAGCGAAGATAATTTTTATAATTATATCCTGGAGAGAATAAACGTGCAAAGAACGATTAGCACAAGAAAAGTGATACGTGACATTCAAAATCCTTTTGATTATTACAGTGCCAATGAATTCAAAAGTCGCTATAGGTTTTCAAAAGATTTCTTAATAAATATACTTCTGCCTCTAATAAATGCAGATCTTTTGAAAGTTACCAGTAGAAGCCTTCCAGTGCCTTCTATTTACCAGTTACTAGTGGCCTTAAGATTTTATTCACCTGGGAGTTTCCAGGTATGTAATAATAATTCAGTTAATCTATCTATCAATAGTTTCAAATCCAATTGCCAATACCCCATGGAACAGTTAAATTTATAAATGGACAAATTGCATCCACAACTTTGAACTGTAAGAAAACAACACGTGTTATTATTTGCACGAAATTGACAACGAAACAAACAGAAACATAAAATGTAATACTTACCATATTTTAGGTGATTTCCCATTCACTATAGGCAAGCAACTCGTATTCAAAATGAAAATAAAATAAAATTGTATGAATAAACTATATTAGAATTCAAATGACAAAATAATATCTTGGTTGAGTGACGTTTAACTGTCATTCAACTCGCGAAGTGAAGTGAAGTCGCGTCACAAACGTTAACCAATCACGGCGCCCCATTCAACGCTATGTGTCCGCACAACAAAGAGTCCACTAAGTATTGTTTATGAAATGAACGGCCTGCCATGACGAACGCAGTGAGAAATATCTTACTTAGCATAGTGTTGCTGCCATACTTGTGTAAGTATCGTTCGTGAATACAGATGTAAGCATACCACGCAGCCAGCTGCGTGGTTATGTGGGACTCACTGAGAAACCTAAGTGCCTACTCACAAAACAACACCTGAAACTGGCTTTGACCTGGTTAGGCCTTTTTGCCTTATCGGAAGCGACCACCCCTTGTGGAAAGGGGGGCGCAGGCGGGGAGGTAGGCGTGCTCTATAGCTTGCCTATATATTGTCTAAGGGTATTTCATAATATTCATAAATAACTTTTATTTTATACTTTATAAATAAAATTTTGATTTTTACCACAGATTAGGTAAAGTTACTACGTAATTTTACTTAATCTTCTAGAATAACACTAAACGATACGACAGTTAACTACAGTATTGTTATTGTAATAGTAAACTGTTTGTAAGTTTAAGAATATCAAACATGTTGCATTGCAATAATACTATTGTACTCTAAGAATTTTGATTTAATATAATTTTAATTTTCACTAATTTCTTTTAAGATCACTTATTTTAAGATTTTAATATTTTATTTCAGAACTTTCGTCATTTGATAGTATTTATTTTTAAATCGTACATACGTGATTAAATAAGGTTTTACATGCGCTTATTTTTGATTTTTAAATGTGGTTATTCTCACAAATTCATTTTAATGTTCAGAAAGTACATCATAACGATGTCCAACTAAAGTTTTAGAATTAGGAATATAGGATCTACTATACTGCCTCGTTGGTCTAGTGGTTGTAGTAGTGCGACTGCTGATCACGAGGTCCTGGGTTCGAATCCCGGGTTGGACCAAAAAATCAATTATTGAGTTTTTCTGTCAAGAAATTCTCAGTAGCTGCCCGGAGTCAGGAAGTTGGTGGTGTCTCACCCCCGTGCCGCGGAAAGCACGTAAAGCCGTTGGTCCTGCGCCTGATCTCCGGTCTCCGGTCGTATCGGTTTACCCTCCCATCGGATTATGAGAGTGAAGGAATAAAAAGTGCACCTGTACTTGCGCATACACTTGGGCGCTATAATCCTGTCCTGCGCCGATGGCTAGCCTCCGTTGAGGCAGGCCGCCGTGGCCGAAATGCGGTCTGGAGGACATTATTATTATGTATATACAAAATTACTCAAGCGAATAATAAATAAGAGTCTAATTTCTCGTCATTTTGGTTTCCAACAAATTATATTCACAGATATAATACAAAGTTTCCAAATACAATGGCGTCTTTCTAGACCTCGTAAAGGCGTTCGTTTCAATATCAATCCTAATTAATGTTATCCTAATTTCTTATGTTCACGCGAACTCTTAAACATTTTAATTAAACAATTTTTTACGGATTTAATCACGTATATTAGCTTATTTTATCTCGATTTATTGAAATCAAAAAAAAATCTAATTTCAATGGAGAAGATAAATTAAAACGATAAGATAAATTAAAACCTAACCCAAGCGTACAACTGCAATACTTCAAGACACTGTAAGTTCATACTGCGTAGATTGGACCAAAAGTAGTATTTATAGTAGTAGTAGTATTGGGACATTTTTATAGGATAAGAGTGACAAACGAGCACACTGTCCACCCGATGGTATGTGGATGCTGTGGTCCATAGACATCTACATACGATTAAGAATCAAAATGCAGATACATTGTCTCCCATGAGGACTAAGATTGAATGCCTCGATCCTAGTAAAATGGGTCCCCGGTTCTCTACACTCACCATACGAAATACAGCAGTATTAAGTTGCTATTTTACGCTGGTATTCAAACATCGAACACCTTAGATAATGGGTACTGTAAAGTATTTTGAACGTCGGGAATATAAAATAAATCAATATAAGCGATAAAATCCACCAATAATCCTCGCAAAAGAGCACGGATTCCCACCAAGGAGGATTCGTAATGCTATGAAAATTAAAGAAACATGCTAATTGCGAAAGGTGGCTGGGTGCTACCATCTTAAACCTAAAAAATTTAAAGTTTCTACTTTAATGTTTATGATTTCTTTTAGAAATAGGCATACTCTTGTTGCTTAAACCGCAGACAAGAAAAACAATATTTAACAAGTTTACCACAAGCAACCCGAGTTCGGTTACAACCGCAACTTTTCTAATTGTTAATTTTGGTTTATTTGTTAATTGCGATTATAAATGTATATACAGCGTGTCCGAATGTAGTAATCAAAATAACACTTTTTAACGACAAGGGGGCTAACGAGTTCACGAACATCTCCAACACCGGAGTAAATGAAAGTGCGTTGTCGGCAGCTGAAAATGGTATGAGCTCCTTTAGATAGATCTTCTTAGAGTGAATAGACATATTTCAATAACGTTTCGTAAATTCAACATGCATGCTACATTATGGCAACACCTTGTTAATTCCCTGCTCTGGAATTCTTTTTACAAATTACCCTTATTTTTTCACCATTGGTTTACCATCAGATGGGATACCAGTCAAAAAAATGACAGTAGACTGTAAACTGTTACAAGTGAGAGTTTTAAACGTGTAAACTATTTAAAATCTACTCTTTACGGAATCAGGAAGATATGTATAAACCACTACTTCTGAGTATACTTATGTACAAAACACTATTTACATGCTTTTTGTATTGGAAAATCATAAACACTAGTTAACTAACCTTCGGTGCTTCTGTTGTGTTATGCTGTGTAAATTGGATTTGTTCTAGGATTGTTTCTGTAGGCTTTTGAATTGAGAATTGGCGGTTGATTAAAAAAGTATTGGTCAATCTAAGTTTTCATAATCACCAATGCACTAAAACAATTTGGTTGAAAGGCCAAAGGAATATTTAAAAATTCTAAGAATATAATAAAAAAATTACGAAAAGCGTTATAATTATAAATATGTAATAAAATAATAGAAATTATTTAAAGATATCGTTTTATAGAACACGTCAGAGTAATTTATTTTAAATTATCAGCCACTTATGTTACGTACTTATTTTCCATGTTAAATTGACGGCAATTATGCAATTTTAATAGCAATTATCTAAGCAATATTAATAATAATAATTCGCCTTATGACAGAATTGTGTTTTAAAAACACACATACTCGACTTTCTGCCCTAATGCATTGAAGTGGTACTCGTATAATGATTAAAGCTCGTTTATAATATAGGTACAACACAACACGCAAGTCGTTTGACTTTATAGCTGTTATTATTGCAAACATTTTAAATAACAATAATGTGATTTACACACATTGTTAAATTTAACGACCTAGATAAGGGTAAATAAATGTTTGTTATTAAATGTTAGCTTGCAAATTTTTATTCACGAATAATAACTGCCCAATTTTATTAAAGAACAATTAAAATATCTGTAGAGGACCGTTTGCGTAATTAATCATCGCCGAGAGGGGAGCCTGAAGCGGTCTCTTAAAATCATTTTAACATGAAATAATGAGTACATACTGTAATAGTGCCGACGATTATAACTGTTTCGTTCAAGTTATCAAATTATAATCTACTAATTGGAGTTGAGATTCTCGAATCTACAAACGAGTACAATAATTTGCTATTTCCATAAAAACAGTAAATAAATAAGTGAAATTATAGTATAGTTGTAGTATTCCTAAGCATTTAAATTTATGCTTTAATTTTTACAGATTTTTTTATTAATCTATTGAAATTTATTTAGGACAATTACAACGATATTTTGGTAAATAAAACAAATATGACAATGTTTCTTAGAATTACCTAGCTTGCCGACTTGGAAGTCCTTTGCATATGTATTTTTTAACAAATAAAGAAACGGCGATGAAAATAGATTATAATTTATATTAAATGATGTCTCTTTCTGGTTGCTATTTTACCTACTATACACTCAATATTGACTGTTCAAACGATATTCAATCATAAATCATAATATTTAATGTCTAAGCACGCTATTCTATTTCTATTGTAGAAAAGTTGGTGCGCGTTATTTGTTCTCAATACATTTTGGGTATTTTTTTAAATACCGCTCACTTCGTATAAGTGATATGAGAAATAAAAGTGTTTGTATAACTTTATTTTGATCAAATTAAATGATATGTTTATGTAAACAACTATTGTGTTATACTGAATGAATAATACATATTTTTTTTATAAATGAATAGAAAATAAAATCTTTTAATGACCAATTAAGGACTAATTCGTATTTATATAGGCGCGACGACGAGTGAAGCGAGTAAAGGCTTTTGCTTATTGGTGGTTACATTGGGTGCAAGCATAAATGTACTCTCTCTTCCATGTTACACTTTCTTCATTCTCATAAACGAGTGAGACTGCTATCCGACACAATAGGAGAGAGATTAGTGCGCAGGATCAACGGCTTTGCGTTCTTTCCGAGGAACGAGAATGAGACATCGTCAATTTCCTTACTCCGATCTGCCACTAAGAATTTCTTGACAGAAAAATCACCATTGATTTTTGGCACAACCTTGAATTGAAATTCACTAAAATAAAGAGGCAATCAAAACGATAATAATATAATACAAACACATGCCCTTGCCTTATTAAAACCTTAATTAAATTTTGTTCCACTTCTGAGTTGAATGTGTTATGCATTAGGCGAGAATTTCGTTCAAGATACAAGTACCTTGTGCCAAATATAGCACTCTATTAGCGCCTCTTGCAACATTCGCTACGACTTCGTTGACATTACAAGTTAGGTACTGAACGTTTCCTTTATAGCTGCAGTCCGTTTCAATGATTTTCAAATTGAAAAGAGGATGTTGCTTTGTATGAAAATAAGTTCAATGTACCAAACACATAGTTCATCATACTTCGACTTAATTGTATGGAGGTTAAATTCAATTAACAGACCTTAATGAGAAGAAAGACTAACGAAGCTTTTTCATAGCCGGGTTCTAACATTCAGTAAAGAGCATTTTTCAAGTCCTATTATTATCTCCGAGGGTTCAACTGCGTCATACTGTGAGATCGGCTGTCAAACAACAGCTGTTTAAACAGGGGTAGAGCCACGCGGCAGCTTTGCTGTTGCACGTTTTTTTTTTTTATAGATGAAGGGGCAAACGAGCATGCGGCTCACCTGATGTTAAGTGACTACCGCCGCCCATGAACAACCGCAACACCAGGGGAATTGCAGGTGCGTTGCCGGCCCTTTAGAAAGGAGTAAGCTCTTTTCTTGAAGGTCCCCAGGTCGTATCGGTCCGGAAAAATCGCCGGTGGTAAACTATTCCACGGAGAGGTTGTACGTGGAAGAAAACTCCTTGTGAAACGTACAGTGGTGGACCGCCAAGCATCCAGATGGTGCGGATGGTATCGGGACGTTTGCCGTGTAGTGCGTTCACGAAATTTGGCGCTTGGGATTAATTCGAACTATTCCCCAGAGCACTCCCGTGATAGATGCGATAAAATACGCAAAGAGATGCAACATCTCTTCGCAGCGCCAGTGAATCGAGCCGATCGGAAAGCACTCGGTCGTCGACGATTCGAGCCGCTCTGTGCTGGATGCGGTCAAGTGGAAGGAGCTGGTACTGTGGAGCCCCAGCCCAGAGATGGGAACAGTATTCCATGTGCGGCCGAACCTGCGCCTTGTAAAGTTGCAGGAGGTGTGCCGGCATGAAATACTGTCTCGCTCTGCTGAGCACGCCAAGCTTTTTAGAGGCCAATTTGGCCTTCCCTTCCAAGTGACCACGAAACTGCACGTCACTCGATATGTCGATGCCGAGGATTCCGATACTGGCTTAGGCAAGAAGGGGAGTGCCTTGAAACTGAGGGGATACGACAAAGGGGTTCTTTTTAGCGGTTAACGCGCAAACTTGTGTCTTCTGGGGGTTAAACTGGACTAGATTTAGTCTGTTCAGCAAAGACTCGACTTCAGACACAAGTTTGTCCCGGCACTCGGAGACGTTTTCCCGAGAAATATTGGCTCAGCCGGTGTAAAGAGCATCACCAGTGCTGTCATCTGCATAGCAATGAATGTTACGGGTATGCAACATATCATTGATATGCAGAACAAACAGCCTTGGCGATAGCACGTTTCGAGAGCTTAAAATACGAACAAATATTAATTTTTATATATAAGATATAGTATAGTCGACATGGGATGGCTTTAGCTACATGTTCACGATATGATACGCCTGACTCGACCTAATCCAATCTACGTTAGGTGACGCTTGTGTAATTTATTAGCACACTAAACTCTAGATTTTTATATCAATGAAAATAGCTTACAGACATGAAAATGATCTATGCGCCTTTCACACTACGTGGATTATTTGTGTTTTATCTCTGATTAGTTGTAAGTTTAATCAAAATTAGACAATACGTTTCAGAGCAATAGAAAATTGAATCAAATCCGATATTAGAGGACTATATCCACTTCCGATCCGATCCTTTCGTGCTAATACTATACTTTTAATACAGTTGCAGAATGGCTCTACCACGTAAAAAAATGGAAAATTGAAAAAATTAAAAAATTTGACGTAATATAAACATCGATATAGCAGTGGATATAAATGTGTGTCTCCAGTCAAGCCGACCCATTCGTGCTGAAACTATAATATAGCTGTGGTGTGGCTCTACCAAGTAAAAAGATTATCTGTGCTAAATTTAATCGCAATTGGACGATAAGTTTCAAAAGATATAAGCCATCAGTCAGCAAGCGCAGAGTCTACTTCACCTGAGAATGCAGTTCAGAGGTGACACAAACACGTGTCGTATTATTATCAACGGTCGTGGGACTTCTCTAGTGTAGTGGCGTTGCGATTTGTGGTGAATTGAGGAGAGCGGAAGTTACTCTTCAAGCTAGTTAAGACACGTTATTTTATTTTACTACGCGGATCTTAGCTAATTAATTTTAAACATCTTTAATTTCGAGTTGAGTCAAGGCAAAAGTTCAACATGGCGAGCTCCTCATTGTCTTAAAACGCTTTCAGGAATAGGAGGAGGTCTATGTCGAATACTGAGGCCTATACATAGCTTTTTCTCATAAGTTTACTGTTTTACTTTACGTATTTGTAAAGATGTAGCTCCCGTCGGCTATAAATGTAAGAAAGGTAAAAATCATATGAATACGTAACTTATTATAACAAAATTATGAACAAGTGTCACAAATACGGAATTTATAGACGAAGAACTGTTGACTATTTCGGTGTTTTAAACCTTTATCGTCGTTAATAATATCTTACGTTTTCAATTTTCGTATAACTAGTAGAATATTACGGTTTCTTCTATTTTAAACTCAGCTGGAGTTTAAATTAAGTAAAAGACTGTAATATTCTATATATTAAAGGAATTTTGAAATTCGGCTTGATGAAAGACTGAAAGGTTTTCATTAAGTATAATATTTTAATAAGTTTGGCAGACAAACAGGCACACAGTTCACATGATTGTAATCGTACAATATCAAAAAATACACGCTTATCTATTATCCATGAAGTATGAATTTGCGTTGTCAGCCATGAGAACCATCACTAGTTACCTATAAATATATAGCAGAGTTCTACTACTATTTTACGCTTTGTGAGTGTGTGGGCTTTCCCAGATCGAGCCGATCTATTCATTCTGCAGTGATATTAATGCTGCTCCGTGATTTTACTACACATTTTAATTTCATAATTATTAATATTTATTTGTTCGTACGTTTGGACACTTATTTTTACTAGTTTTATTAATGAGTTGTTAAGTGATTTTATTAACTCAAATCTTTACATTTATTATTAACCAACATAAAATGAAATTATTTAAAACATTCTGTCATTAGCTCCTTTACTATTAGGCCGTAGTATTTCTTGTTTACACATTCCTTAATAAGCAATATATATATTCCAGACAAGCGTTTCTATTAACCACGCTACGCTTATCTTACAATTTGTAGGAAATGATGGATGAATGCAGAAGATGTGCAAACATTGTATATTAGTAATGAAATTTTAAGCAGATAAACGAAATAAGAAAAAGAAGTGCCTTGGCCTTGGCTTCACTTTAGTAATTCATTTGTAGGTATTATTAAAGTGAAGTTGTACAATATTCGTAGTAAATACAAAGTAAATACAAAACTATGATTAGGTAACTTAATTCACATTTTGAAATAGATAACGGACTTAATAAATATCTAGCGATCCGACCCGGCTTTGCACGGGTGATTTCAAACTGAGTTCCAACAGAGTTTTTAAACCATCCAAGGACCCACTTAAACACATAGAAAAAAAATCAATAAACCTATTTAAACTCAGCAAAAAATCACAACCAAAAAATTCGTCAAAATCGGTCGAGCCATTTTTGAGCTTTTTTGAGACTAACGGATAGCAATTGATTTTATATATATAAAGTTTTAGCAATTCTCTGATTAAAGTAAAATTAAAATTTCGTATAATATGTTGTTACAAAGCGGTATTTTCAATATTTCTATCAAATATTTTGTTTGTGATATGATCAGCTAAAATAATTGAACGTGGTACAAACTTTGGTAGCGCAGTGGATATAAATGGGTGTCTTGGGTGGTTTGAAGATAATATGCAGAGAGGATAGTCCCTATAAATGAATTTCAAATCGTCATAACGACGAAACCAGGAGATTAGCGGCAGAATCATAATAACTAGAAAATAGAAAACTACGGTTGCCGACCCGCCCACCAAGAGTGGTAACTATGACCCCCTTATGAGTCCCGCTGTCCTGCATCATATATTGATATAAAAGTCCCCTTGTTTATATCCAATGTAAACAAGGAGACGGCGGAAAAGGATATTTGCGAATACATTAAAAATAAAACATCCGAAACAGTTTCACTTAAGAAAATTACAATGATAAAATAACGGCCTTACAATGCCTTTAAATATATAAATAGAAATAAGCTAGAAATATTTCTAGACGGTCAAATGTGGCTTGATGGTATCAAATTTCGACGGTTTATACATTTTAGAAACAGAATAGGAGACGGTCATAACCCGTCTGTGAGTGATGGCGTAACAAAAATACAAAATAATGGATAGTGAATCAAAATTATTTATAATAACATTGCAAAAATGTGAAAAGATCCGAGAACAGTGTACGTTTACACTGCAGGACGGCTGAAATTATTTTATTACAAGAGACGTGGTTTTATCCATATGATCTATCCTTTCTAGAAAATATAGATCAAGAATTCAGTTATACGGCCAAGTCTTCAGTGGACACTTCAGCTGGTATTTTTGAAAACTAATATTAAGTGCTTTCACAAAAGTTTTAAGTTTATTTGAACAGTGCACTCAAAATTCGATATTTGGTTTGTATTTTAAGTAATAGATGCTATTTATCGTAATCCTTAGGATCACTTTGGCATGACTACGGGACGTCGCCTTTTACAACAGCCGACGAAATATAGTGCCCGAATGTATGGACAAGCATCCGATATGACCAGAGAGATATCATCAGAGAGATATCAGGTGCAGGACCAACGGCTTTACGTGCCATCCTTGGCAATAAAAACCCAATAACTGATTTTGACCCAACCCGGGATTTGAACCTATGACCTCTTGATCTATCATTTGCGTTTACGAGCACTAGACCAACGAGGTAGTCCACATCTTGATAGCACGAAAATAACTGCCGAGCTTAATAGAAGGCCGTTATTTCAATATCAGAGAGACTCGTCAATTATATTAGTATGTATTTGTACATATTATGTGCTACGTTACCTTTATAAACCTCTCAAAGTAAATCGCTTATTCAATACGTGTGATGCCGCAAGTTTTATTCAACAAGCTTTATAGTACTCAAAGACTACAACGAGCGCAAAGTTTGTAGTCATATGTGAGGTCATGAACCGACCAAATCCTGAGAATATATGCAGGGAGTGCCACCAATTTGTGTCGTCTGATCGAATTAAAAGCCGCGTTTGTACTCGAAGTGCATGCACATCACTTGAACGAACGCCACGTTATTATTTGTAACATTTGAAATTTGATTTTTATTAATTTACTCACTAATAACAGCCCAACTGATAAGAGCCCTCCACATATATTATTCTCCTCATAAGGATACATTAGCTATTATTGCCACGCTTGCCATGCTAGTTGGTTGACTTAATTGGAGTAGTTTGGGTAGGCCACGGTGCCGTGGTTTAAATAATGTATAATGATTTAACAAACTACTCAGCACGCGCAAACTCTCAAGGCACTGCTATCGGAGGATGACTAGAATACAATTTCATGATCGTTGGGAATTTGAATAGAATAAAATACATTTATGTGAAAAGACCCATAAGATAACAGTGATGAAAACATACATTCGCACGCACGAACGTACGCACGCACGCATGCTTGCATTTATATTTTTGTCATACAAAACATAATATCGCATAACGTTTATGCCCATTTTTTTTGCTTATTTGATACTAGCTATTCCCTGCGACTTCATCAGCGTCAATCAGCAGAATTTATTACAATTGGACTTCAATTTTTTTCCTGCGCGGAACCTTAATTCTTTTTCTAAGATAAAATTAATATTAGTTACTTTCTATAAGATCAGCTATTTGCTTGTGAAAATCCCATCTAAGTCAGTCCAGCTATTTCACAGGTTAGCTGAAACAAATAGACTAACATTATGTATCATTATTATTATCACATTAGCATTGTGCTGCTATTTTACCATGGTATTCTGTAAGATAATAATCACTTTCAGATCGAACCGTCCGTTAGCAGGTATTACCATTTTATGAAACTCAACCAAAGAACTAAGACTCCATCCGATGGTAAGGACGGCTCCTGCAGTCCACGGACACCACAAACCAATTTCAAACAAAGAAGGTTACAGATGCGTGACCACTTTTGAGGAGTAAGATGAAATATCTCACTACTAGTTTACTAGTTTCCTATACCCTTCAGACTGGAACTCAGCTGTGCTAGCACTGCTGTTTAACAGCAGAAATAGAATGAATGTTGGAAACTTTATGAACGTTGGTATCGCTTCACTATTTCTACAAACATATGTAAGTTTTATTTTTATTTTTATTTTCATTTTTTAGAATAAGAGTAACAAACGAGCACACTTTCCACTGAAAGGTGAGTGAATGCGGTGGCCCATATAAAGCGACATCTATCCTCGATTAAGAATCAAAATGCTAATGCATTGACACCACCGAAAACCAAAATAGAATGTCTCGTTCCTCAACTTCGACTAGGTTTCTCTTTAGTTTACAAATGTTAAAATGTATGATTATTTATTTTAATATTTATTTTTAATATATGGTAAAGTATATATATATATATATATATATATATATATATATATATATATATATATATATATATATATATATATATATATATATATATAATCGGGATCTCGGAAACGGCTCCAACGATTTTCATAAAATTTATTGTCCAGGGAGTTTCGGGGGCAATAAATCGATCTAGCTAGGATTTATTTTTATAAAATGTCTTTTTGTCCGTGTTTTTAGGCAATGAAAAACTGCTACAATATCGTTAGAATAAGAAGGTAAATTTTGACAGTTTATTAAAGATTTATACCAGGCGGTCCCATAATGAACTGGCCTCATATAGTTCAACGCGACATGTCGCTACATGAAATAGTACGTTTATCGTGCGCCTAATATAAGAAACATGCATCGACATGAAATGCTTAGTCTTGGTTTAACAGGCATTTGAATAACGAGAGTCGCGTATTTTTTCAAAATGCCGAAAACTGAGTATCGAAGTGTCATAAAGTTTCTGTTTAAAGAAGGTTTATCCCCTGCCCAAATAAAAGAACGATTGGATGGCGTGTATAAGGAGTCTGCCCCCTCCTATAGCACAGTGATAAATTGGGTGAAAGAGTTTCGCCTCGGGAGAGAAACCGTCGAAGACTTTGGCCACGACGGTCGACCTGTGGAAGTGCTCACTCCCGAAACGATTGCTCTTATCGAAGAGGAGATTGTGAGTGACCGCCGTTTGAAGACTAGAGAAATTGCAGCAAGGCTTGGGCTCTCTAAGAGTACCGTTCTTCGCGCGATCCATGAACATCTTCACATAAAAAAGTGAGTGCAAGATGGGTACCGAAACTTCTTTCAGCGGTACAGAGACAGGAAAGAGTGCGCTGCGCTTCGGAGTTTTTGGATCTTTGTGGCGAAAATCCAAAGACTGTGATCGAGCGGCTAGTGACTGGTGATGAAACTGTGATCTTGTATTATGATCCACAAAGCAAGCGCGAGTCAATAGAATGGCGTTATAAGGGTAAAAAGCCCCCTAGAAAGGCAAAGGTGCAACAATCGACTAAAAAACTGATGTGCACAATATTTTGGGATTTTCAAGGCATTTTGATGGTGGATTTTAAAGAACGTAATACAGTCGTGAACGGCGAATATTATGCTTCTTTAATATATAAATTACGAGACAAGATAAAGGAAAAAAGAAGAGGCAAGCTGTCTAAAGGTGTCCTGTTGCTCCATGACAACGCCCCTGTTCATACCGCTGGTGTTTCGAAGGATGCAGTTCGTCAATGCGGGTTCACAGAAGTTCAACATCCACCTTACAGTCCAGACATGGCCCCGTCCGACTATTATTTATTTCCAAATTTAAAGCGGAACTTAAGAGGAAGAAAATTTTCAAGCGATGAAGAGTTGCAGGCGGCCGTCTTCAGTCATTTTGAGGATAAAAAATGTGATTATTTTTATAAAGGTTTAGAGATGTTGATTCACAGATGTCAGAAGTGTGTTAGTATTTATGGTGATTATATTGAAAAATAAAATTGGTTTCGTTTCATTTCCTTCATTGGTTCATAGTTAGGCCAATTCATTATGAGACCGCCTACGTAAATAGTTTAATCGGTATATTGGGCGGTCACAGAATCGTAATACCCTGTACAGTCCGAGCCCAGACCGACCGAACAACTTTTTATTTTCTTTTCAAGTTCCTTTCTTTTTTGAGAAAAATCTATTTTTTCGAGCCCTTTTTTAGTATTTTTTAAAAACACGAAAATTTCAATTAAACTAATTGCACTCATGATTTTTTTTTTCAAATAACCAGTTCAGTTTTTTCTTACTCAAATATAATTTATTAATAAATATAATATAAATTATCTCTAGTTTCATTTATTCGTAAATTTGACATTTTATGGATTTCAATCGCTTTTAACGGAATTAGTTCCATGAAAATGGGTCGGTGAATATATCGCTGAATAATTTATATATAAACATTTTCACGTCAAATTGATTTAGCAATGATTATTTTGAGTCAAATATTTCAATGATTATTGTGCAATCAAATGAATGCTCTTAGACTTTTCTGATCCTCCGCTTGTTTCATAATTTTAACCAGATACATAAACATATAATATTAGTTTTTCTACGTCACAATACAAAAGATATACGTTTTAAAATCATATTAAATGCCTCAGTATAATGGAATAGTATAACTGAATAAGATGAATCGATCGCTAAGTTAAAAAAAATCGATGAAGAAGAAAGTTTTTCCAGTGGAATTCTCGAAGAGGCAAATCCACAGTGACGACCAAAATGCGATTTGTGATAGTATTTGGGAGAGTCACTCTCTTAATATTCGTTTTATTTCTTTAATTTACCTTTACTTTATTTATAAGTCAAGATATTCTTAAGCACTTTTTATGATACACATTCTTCACTATTCACTTACTATTTCTGGTTTTCGAAAAATAAAATTTAAACAGATTTTACTATAAAAATTGTTACCTGACTATTTTGTCTCACAATGTAAACAACAAACCATATGTCAACGTAGAATTATTGGCACTATTTGGTCTTTAAGTCTTACGTAAATGTTTGTTTCAAAAATATAAATTAAATAGACGCTTATTTGGTAATATGAGATTTTATTTCTAACTTTAAACACATCAAATCACAAACAGATTTAACAAAATGTTTTCTTGTTAATTTTTTTAACACATCTAAAGACTTAGAGTAACACATTTGCGAGTTTTAAATTTTTCATGTTTCTAGCATTGAGTTATTTCATTCACCTTGGTTTATTCTGACTCTGTTAGTGTTTTTAATTAACTAAATGTCGACTTAGCTAATAATGAATTCAACTTGAGTTTTATGTGCTTAATTTCTGGTTTAATTGCTTTAAAATAGTTACTGTTTTTCTTAATTTACAATTTTTTTCATTGTCGATTTGTAAGACTTGAAAAATTTTTGTAATTTTTTTACAGCCAACTATTATCAAATGTTTCTTTGTGAAGAACAAATTGTTTTAAAATTAATAAAGTTTATTTTCGCTGTAGTGACATTTGTTGGCATAGAGATATTTAGAGGTAATAATACCTATGGAAGCGCCGTATTCTACTATAGAAATAATAGTTATACAAATATCTATAACATCGACACACACTTGTCAAAAATACTTTTGTTTCTTTTTAACAAAGCAGTTATGCAGCTTCATTAGAAAAGGGAGACAACAACAGTTTGTCAATTGCTTATTTTGACAACACTTTCGTGTGACGTCATTAGCTCTTCCATGCGTGACTGCGTCGCCATGTTAAGTGCTGAGTTTTGTGGTAGATCTGCTGTCAAACTGTTGAATGCTAAAAGTTTTTTTGTTGTGTAGTGCAGTGCCTTCATCTTATCTTAAAGTAGGTGTATCTTCTATTTATATTTTATTATGTTACTAGATAACCACCTAAATTTGATTTGATTGTGACTCTTAATTGAGAGGCATTTCTGAGTTTTTACAAAACTACCGTACGGCAATTGATTTTTAAATTAAAATAATTTTGTGAAGCATAATTAAATCACGTCACGTGTAATAAATAATAATAATAATATAGTATATAATATTTGTGATGAATTATGTGCAGATAAATTAATAATAAATATGTATTGATTTTTAAAACAGTTTATTTCATTTTTACTCAACTAATCATTAATATTTTACATTAATAATATGAGATCTGGGATCACCATCCCAGTTATACTTTTACGAGCTTGAAGTTCGTGACAATAAAAATTGCCGATAAAATTACCTAAATTAACACTTTAATTTACTTTACACAAATTAAAGTTAAAAACACTAATAATTAAACACACTAATTCACTTAATTCCGCTCCGAAGCTTCGCTTGTGTCGCCGAGTTCAACTCTGCCCTATCGCATCTTGCAGCGCCTACTTATATAAATTAGCAAAATATCCAGAATGTTCAAGTAAACACGCGCAAGGTACCGAGAGTTCGAGTTTTAAACTTCAAGAAGTTTAGTTCTTCGGTTCGAAACTAGATGGCGCTAGTGCGCCGATTTTAGCGCGTAACACTGCCCCCTCCTAAGACATGCTCGTCCCGAGCATTATCGGTCCCATAATAACGCGCTAGGCGATCCACATGGACGATCTTAGGAGTCCCTCTTGCGCCTTTCTGTATCCGGTAGGTTACATCGTTGATCCTGGTCACAATCCGGTACGGGCCGTCCCATTTAGCTTGAAGCTTAGGAGATTTCCCTTTGCTGCGGACTGGATTGTGCAACCACACAAGTGAACCTTCGTCGAACCCTTTGTTGCGGTCGCGAACTGTAGCTGCTGCAACCTCCCTGACGCGATGGGAACGATGATCCTGCCGCACGGCTTCCACTTCCAGTGCATGGGCCAAGGCGTCCTTAAGCGTCTCGTGGTGCCCGAGCCTCACAGCAGCTCTGACTTCCGGGTCACGGATGCCGTCGATGAATGTCTGCACCAGGTTCCCTTCAATGAGCGCAGGTACAGACCGGTATGCTTTTCGCACCAGCTTCTCCACTTCTAGAGCCCACTGCTGCAGGTTTTCGTTGATGCGCTGCACACGATCTTTAAGCTGCGCACGAAAGACGTGTTCCAGGTGAGCGTCACCATATCTCGCTTCCAGGGCCTCAAGAAGCTGCTCATAAGTCACTTCCTCACCGAGAGCTTCCAGAACTGTTAAGGCCTGGTCGCGCAGGCCTAGTGTGAGAGCAGTCATGGCCTGACTTTTATTCCAGCCGTTCGCCTTCATAACAGTCTCGAAGCAGCCGGTGGCTGGCCCTCCGACGTCTGCGGCGTTGCACCACCAAATCTCCTCTGGTCCGTCTCCTGCTGGCGTTGACTTCGGGTACGGACACCCTCCGTTTCCTCCTTAGGTAAAATCGGCATTATTTTATCCCACTTCTGACACCAATTGTTACGAGCTTGAGGTTCGTGACAATAAAAATTGCCGATAAAATTACCTAAATTAACACTTTAATTTACTTTACACAAATTAAAGTTAAAAACACTAATAATTAAACACACTAATTCACTTAATTCCGCTCCGAAGCTTCGCTTGTGTCGCCGAGTTCAACTCTGCCCTATCGCATCTTGCAGCGCCTACTTATATAAATTAGCAAAATATCCAGAATGTTCAAGTAAACACGCGCAAGGTACCGAGAGTTCGAGTTTTAAACTTCAAGAAGTTTAGTTCTTCGGTTCGAGACTAGGTGGCGCTAGTGCGCCGATTTTAGCGCGTAACAATACTATAAACACAAAATAAGGATTTAATTTCTATCTAAACAAAAGCTATAAATCTGTCGGTCACATTTATTCGCCAGATAAGTTATTTGACGATTGAAAATTCAGCCCTGTATCCATGTAAAACCTACAAAATAAAGTAAATTAAGCAACAAATCGAATTATATAAAATGAGAAAAAAATCATATGAGTTAAAATATCGATATCAGCTGCGCATATTGCAGAGTTACAACCCTATAAAAGGCGGCCATTTTATGTGCTAGATTTTTATAGGTAGTCACGCTAATTTTGTAGGTATGCCCAGTCCATATACTTCTAAGTCAGTGTTTGTTGGAGTATAAATAATATATAGTTTGTAGGGTAGGTGGCATTAACTGATACGAGATATATTATGTCAAAGTGTGTAGACGGTCAAGGCTTGTGAATAGACATGGAACCATCGAGAGTGTTTTGTTTTACAGTATCGATGACGAAAATTAGTTATAATAAGTGTATAAGCTGAGAAAAAAATTGTGTAAAACAATGGCAAACATTGGCAGGCACGGAAATTCGATGTGTCTTGGGTGTGTAGATGGAAATCATATTGCGAAAGATTTAATATGTACTTTTTGGTCAATGGTGTTTAATAAGAATTGAAGTTAATATCTATTGTTGGCGATAATGGATATGAACTAATGACTAACTTGTGCAGCCCGAAAAAGCCCGCGGATATGAAATATGAAGATGTAGTAAGAATAACGAGTTATTATTTACAGCCTAAGCCATCGGTGTTAGCGAAACGGTACAAATTTCGGCAATGTAGGCGGAAGGAAAATGAAACCGTATCACAATATGTAACGGAACTTAAACGGTTGGCAAAATCATGTGATGATCAATTTGCATTTGGTCTGGGCAGTGATTCAATGCGTAAAAGGTTATTTGCTGAAGACTGTTTGAGTTGGGCATGCGTGAAATTACTGGCTACAACAATGGAAGCGGCGGAGCGTGACTCATCGGTGGTATACGGCACGGGCGCATGCAGCATTGGCGAGGTAGGTTATGAAGCAGATTCACTAAAACGGGAGCGGCAAAGTGTTGGCGCAATAAATGTTAACCATCATGTCAGTGCAGTGAATGTGGTGCAAATGGGCAACTGCATAACATGTGGCGGTTGGCGTCATGGTTGGCGTCAATGCCGATATCGTAATTTTGTCTAGGATGATTGTGGACAAGTTGGACATTTAAAACAAGTTTGTCTACTAAAGAGTGGCAACATAAATAATGGAAGGCGTGAGTGGAGTACGGGTAGCACGGGCCGCTTGGCGTCCGGGCGGGGCGCGGCGATCGGCGCGCGCGCACCCTGCACATGGCGGACGACGAGCAGGATCCCGGCAGCTCTTGAGAGTGGAAAAATCGATCATCCTGTGTTCCAAATGTCTTTGAGGGATTACAAACTGATTGGCATTCCTATTATTGTTGATCTGCAAGTTTTAACTATGGAAATCGGGGCTCAGCTTCGTCATGTATTAGTATATATATAATTTATATAAAGAAAATTTTAAGCATTTGACATTATTACCATGTAAGTTAACACTCTCGATTTATGACGTGTTGTGTTGTATGTTTTACGTGGTAGAGCCATGCTGCAGTTATATTAGTAGTAAAGTTGTAGCACGAATAGGTCGGCTCGACCGGGCAAGAACCACGCTCTCACAGAATACCAGCGTGAAATAGTAGCTTAATGCTGCTGTATTTCGTATGGTGAGTGTAGAGAACCGGAGACCCTTTTTACTGGAAATGAGGCATTCCATCTCAGTCCTCATGGGTGACAACGCATCTGCATTTTGATTTGTAATGGAAGATAGATGTAGATGTCTATGGGCCGCAGCAACCACTTACCATTAGGTGGACTGTGTGCTCGTTTGTCACCCTATTCTATAAAAAAAATGACGGCAGTAAAGTCCAGCCGGCAGGGTTCATAGAAGTTGAGGTACAATATTACGGCAACTGTAAAAATCTAGATTTGTATGTAATAGAAAGAGGGACTACTGTGTTGCTGGGAAGACCATAGTTAGCGGAATTAGGAATAGATATTCCGAAATTTCACAAAAACCGAATTAATTGTATACAATGTTTTGATAAACTTAAAAATTTTAATATGTTACTCATCATCATCATCATCATTACAGCCTTTCACAAGTCCACTGCTGAACATAGGCCTCCCCCAAGTAATGCCACAAAGCACGGTCCTGAGCCACCTGCATCCATCGACTTCCTGCATGTCTTACCAGGTCGTCACTCCATCTAGTGGGGGGTCGCCCTACACTACGCCTACCGGTACGAGGCTGCCACTCGAGAACCTTTCTTCCCCATCGGTTATCGGTTCTTCGAGCTATATGGCCGGCCCATTGCCACTTCAGCTTACTAATCCGTTGGGCTATGTCGGTCACTCTGGTTTTACTGCGGATATCCTCATTTCTGAGTCTATCACGCAGAGAAACTCCGAGCATAGCCCTCTCCATAGCTCGCTGAGCGACCTTAAGCGTCCTCATACGGCCAGCAGTGAAGGACCACGTCTCAGATCCATAAGTCATCACTGGCAACACGCACTGGTTGTACAATCTAGTTTTTAGAGATTGAGGTATACCTGACGAAAAGATATGTCGTAATTTCCCGAACGCTGCCCAGCCGAGTTGAATCCGTCGATTGACCTCTCGGTCGAAGTTGGACTTACCTAGTCGGACTATTTGTCCCAGGTAAACGTACTCGTCAACAACTTCGAGCATAGTGCTCCCAACAACTACCGGCATAGGTGTGACATGGACATTGAACATGATCTTTGTTTTGTCCATGTTCATCTTAAGACCTATCCGTTGGGAGGCACTATTGAGGTCATTGAGCATAGTGCTTAAGTCCTCCAGCGATTCTGCCATAAGGACTATATCGTCGGCAAATCGAAGGTGAGTGATGTACTCGCCATTGATGTTAATACCGTATCCTTTCCAGTCCAGTAGCTTGAAAACGTCTTCCAATGCAGCGGTGAAGAGTTTCGGGGATATAACGTCACCCTGTCTTACACCTCTCTGCAGTTGGATAGGTCTCGAGCTCTGGTTCTGTACTCGGATAGCCATCGTAGCCCTACTGTACAAACACTTCAGCACTTCGATATACCGACAGTCAAGTTGGCACCGCTGAAGGGACTGTAGCACCGCCCAAATTTCGACGGAATCAAAGGCTTTCTCATAGTCCACATACGCCAGGCAAAGTGGCAGATTGTACTCTTCAGTCTTCTGTACAATCTGCCGCAGGGTATGTATGTGGTCTATGGTACTGAAGCCTTTTCGGAAACCGGCTTGTTCGGGAGGCTGGAAGTCGTCAAGTCTGCGTGCGAGACGATTCGTAATGACTCTCGAAAACAGCACGTAGACGCGGCTCAGAAGGGAAATCGGTCTGTAGTTCTTTAAGAGAGCGTTGTCGCCTTTCTTAAAGAACAAGACCACCGCACTTCTGCTCCACGCCTCTGGAGTAGTGCCACCATGGAGGACGGAATTGAAGAGCTTCTGAAGGACTACAAGTACCGGTGTTCCACCCGCTTTCAGAAGCTCCGCTGTAATTCCATCCTCGCCTGGGGCCCTGCCGTTTTTAAGGTGCTGGAGAGCCATTCTAATCTCGCTTAGACTGACGTCCGGGATATCATCGGAATAGTGTCGGATAAGACTTGCTCTTGGATCGTTACTCACACTTGCGTGTGGCTCCAACGATGATGTGTACAGCTGCCCATAGAACCTCTCAATCTCACTCAAAATCTCAGGTGTCCCGGAAACGATGTTGCCACACTCAGTCTTCAGCTTTGACAGTTGGCTCCTTCTGGCAGACAGATCTCTGGCAAAGACTTTGGAGCCCTGGTTCCGCTCGATCGCTTCTTTAATACGAGAAGTATTAAAGTTGCGTAAGTCTCGCCGCATGCACTTGGAGATCTGTCTGTTCAGTTGCCTGTATGCTGTCAAATCTGTTGACGATTGCAGCCTCATCTCCCGTCTAACAGCCATGAGATTAAGAGTGTGATCGGAGAGTTTTTGTGTTCTTCTGCGGCGGGTCTTGCAGAACTTAGCTCCGACCGCATGGACAGTTTCCACGAGCTTGTCGTTCATATCGTCCACTGCATTGCAATCTTCTAGGCACTGGAAGCGGTTACGTAACTCGAGCTGAAAGGTTTCGGGATTCTGGATTAGAGCACGAGGGGGACGGAGCGTTGACTTCATTAGACGAGACCTCTCCAACTTAACGTTTAGGTTCAGTGTGCCTCTAACCATTCGGTGATCGCTGCCAGTTTTCACCCTTGCGATCACTGAGACATCACTGAACAGTTGGCGTCTGGTCGTCATAATGAAGTCAATCTCATTTTTTGTCGAACCGTCGGGGCTCGACCAGGTCCACTTCCTGTGGGGCCGCTTCTGGAAGAAAGAGTTCATCATAAAGAGTCCCTCTTTCTCCATAAAGTCGGCCAGCTGCTGGCCCCTTCGGTTCCGTTGCCCCACTCCAAATTTCCCTACCTTCAGCTCACCGCTTTCTCTTGTGCCTAGTTTTGCGTTGAAGTCTCCCATCAACACCGTGTAGTGGGTTTTGGAGGAATGTATGGCTCTGGAAATATCCTCATACATTTCCTCCACCTCCTCATCGGGGTGTGCCGAGGTTGGTGCGTAAACCTGAATGACCTTCAGCGAATACCGTTTGGTGATTCTGAGTATCAGGTACGCGACCCTCGTCGACACACTCCCAATCTTTACAACGTTGTTGACGAGAGACTTGTGGACGATAAATCCGACACCTCCTTGGGACAGATGGTCGCCCTCCCGGTGATAGAACAAGTTGCCGGACTCGAGGATTGCCGTGTCCTCCCCCTCTCTTCGGACCTCGGATAATCCAATAATATGCCAGCGCAACTTGTCTACCTCTTCTTCCAGCTCCAGTATCTTCTCGTCAGTCCTCAGGGTGCGTGCGTTATATGTTGCCAGGTCGAGTCGTCGTAGGTGGCAACCGAACCTCCACCGGAGATTCTTAGCACCCCCTGCCCCGCCGTTACCATGGTCGCCACCGTAGCCAGGAATAGCGGGGCCGCCGGGGACTGGGGGCCGTCTTTTTGTGTATTTGTTCATTGGGGGGTATTTGCCGTAGTTGCCACGCTTGGCGAGCGGGTTGGCAACCGCAGTTTTTTATTACGTCACAGTTGTCATCAGGAAGATGCTGCTGCCCATCTCATGCCTGTCTCCCTCTGTCGCCTCTTACGACACCCACGGGAAGATATGGGGTAGTGGATATTCTTAACCGCCACTACACGGCACAATATGTTACTCAACAGATTTACACAGACTTGATGTCGGTCTTGGGCGATTTACCGGCGGGCGAGCAACGCTTCGCGTGCGGACAGGTGCCGTGCCGGTATTGTGCCGCGCGCGGCCGGTGCCGTACGCAATGCGCGAGCGGGTCGATGCCGAGCTGGACTCCATGCGGGCTGGTGTCATCGAGCCGGTTGACTCCTCCGACTGGGCCTCTCCACTGCTCTTAGTTAACAAACCTTATGGATCGCTTCGCATTTGTGCGGATTACAAGGTAAGATTGAATCGTGTCTTAACGGTGGATAAATTCCTGGTTCCTAAGATCAAAGAATTATTAGCGAATCTTAGCGGTTGTACTTGGTTCAGTAAGTTAGATTTATCTCAGGCCTATAACCAAGTAGAGCTAGATGAATCAAAACATCTAAGCTAGTAAATACACACAGGGGTCTTTATATGTACAATCGTCTTGTTTATGGATTGGCTTCGAGCCTTGGTATTTTTCAAGGAATTATAATATATGAACCTTCTTAAAGGTATACGTAATACGGTAGTCTTCTTAGATGATATTTTCATTTTTAGTGTATCTGAAAAAAAATCTTGCAAAATGTACCTTCAAGGTTGAACGAATGCGGATTAAAGATTAGGAAAGAAAAGTGTGTTTTTTGCGAACGAGATAAAATATCTTGGTTATATTGTAAATAAAGATGTTATAAAGGTAGATTTAGAAAAGATAAAACCAATTTTACATATGCGAGAACCAACTGACATATATCCGAATTACGGTCATTTTTAGGAATGGTTAATTTTTATTGTAGATTTGTGAAAAATTAGAACTATTATTTAAATCCGTAATACACTCTTTTAAAAAAGGGTAGCTATTGGTTTTGGGGAAAATCTCCTACATTTATTATTAATATTAAACGTAGACATTATTTATCAATACGATGTTTATAAGAAGAATTTAAACTTTTGTTAAATTTATACAAGTACTGTTAATTTTGCTTTCATAAGAAATTTCAGGATTCAGAGTAATCGTGGGTGCATCCCCTAGAACGTGAACACCGAAACCATAAAATTTTCTAAGTGCGATAAACTCTGCATCAATTGTTTTTTTTTATTTTTACTAAAATGATATACTTATTTTAATTTTGTAAAATTATTTTTCTATAAGCATATACTTTTAAAGGGCGCATACAGAAATGTCGATGAGAAATAACGGAATTAAGATAATATTATTAAGCTGACAGTCCACCTGTTGGTAGGTGGATGATGTGGCATAAAGACATCTACATCTATCCTCGATTAAGAATCAAAATACAAATTTGTTGTGAGGACTAAGATGAATTACCTCGTTTCCAATTAAAATGGTCCCCGGTTTTCTACACTGACCATAGTAAACAAAGCAACTCTAAACAGCTATTTTGCGCTGGTATTTTGTGAGAGTGTGATTTTTTCCCGGTTGAGCAAAGCCATTCGTACATCCTTAATATAGTTGCTGCGTGGTTCTTCCCACAGCTCCACAGATATTCTTTATACTAATGTAACTGCGTGTTTACAATATTATAGTAAACAATTACCGCTGTTTGGCTCAGCGTTTAAATGTAAGGGAATGCCTTTATAGATTTAAAAGGCTAAGGCCTCCTAATATTTCGTTCAAACTTGCAGCGTGTACTCACACGCCCGCCGGACTGGTGACTTCATTAGCCTTTGAAATATTATTTATTTATCAGGATTTTCCTTCACACACAAAACTTTAACTAGCGATTTTACAAACACGGGTGAAGATGAAACCCGAAAAACCTTTTTAAGGCAAGTGAGGTCTAAAATACCACGGATCATTATAAATAGATAAAACGAAAATATTTAAATAAAATAAAAAAATGGTGTGATTTATAAACTATAATGAAACAAATTAAATTTACAAACGAACTCTCAGCCCACCTGATAGTAAGCAGCAGCCCGCAGTCCACGGACACCTGCAGCCAACTTCTAACAAAGAAGGCTCCTGATGCGTTGTCACCACTGAGGACTAGGACAGGATGCCTCACAGCCTGTAACTACACCAGCCCTCTACATCCCTCGCACTAGAAAACAGTGTGCTCGTATGCTCCTAGACCTGCCCGGACGGACTTCTAGACAAAGAAGGAGTTCTATCACCTAGATGAATATAAACATCATCTACGCCTATGCCTGAAGCCTTGTTTAAAACGTGCGGCTTAGGTAGTTTATAAACTATGAGAATGTGAGCAATCCTATTGCGCTTATATATTTAATAAGTTAGTAAACGATTCTATAGCACAATAATATGGTTAAACGTAAATATTTAACAAATTTAAATGATAATATAACTACTATTAAAAAACTACACAGAAAATTCAGTATGCTCTAACCACAAAATGCACAAAGTCGAAAGCTAAGAGCATCACTAGAACTTTGACTGAAAGTGACAAACAAGTCTCAAAGTTTAAGCACACCGGCTCTCGCGCCAAGTGCCTTATAATTTTAAGTTTGAAAGAAACAAAAACATTTAAAGGAAATTGAGAATTCATCGAAATAAGTTTCAGTTCATCACTCCTTCTAGAGGGAACTACACAACACTTCGCCAACGGCCAATGCCAATTAAGAATATTTCTTCCCCATCGGTTGTGTTTGAGCAGTATGGCCCTCTTATTGCCCCTACAGCTTGCTGGTGTTGAATATAGTAATTAACTTATTAAAATAGTTGTTTTTATGAGATCGCGTTCACGCTAATTTACGGATGTATCCTACCACTATACTGTAAGACAACGTGTTATAAGGAAATGTGAATTTGACGTGATTAAGGGTTGGTAAGCAGTAAATCTGCCGCTAGGCAGCACAACTGCATTCAAGCTTGATGAAACTGCAAACCAGCAAAATTAGGGACTGTAGAAGATTTTTATTTAGTAAATTTAAGTGACAAACAAACTTAGAGTTCACCTGGGGGTGAGTGGCCACTGTAGCCCTTAGACACTTGCAATCAGTTGATTGAATGTTTTTTTAATTAAACTTTCAAACAAGGAAGGTTGCAGATGCGTTGTTAACTCTTAGGACTAAGATGGAATATTTCACAAACCTGTAATTTATATTTTTATTAGTGACTCTCTTTACCCTTCTAACTGCAACATAGCATTGCGCGGACTGCAGTTTGGCAGGTGAAATAGGTATGCGACACCCAGCCACAGACTCCTTGGCAGGAATGGAGTTCAACCACCAAGTAATGAACGTTTCATCTACGTTTAAGAAGTGACAGTGTAACTTGAACCTTACATATTCATACATAACCTACACTGAGGGGTAGGCAGTTATTACAAACTCCCATTTGGGATGCTACATTAGTAGCAAGTAGTGTATTAACACCTCTCTCTTTTTTCACATCCATATATCTATGCATACATGATACCTATAATTTTTTACGTTCAAATTCGAAAACTGTTGTCCATTGGTGAACTATAGCAAGCTAATTTGCTACGAAAAGTAAAGATATAAAAACAATTATGTCTCCAACAAAAATACATGTTCAAAAAAGGTTGGTAACTGATATTAATGATAATGAGTTTAATGGAAAACCTTTCAAGTCACAAAATGACATAAAATTATAAATTAGAATTCTAATTTAAATAGTCTCAAACTATTACTTTTGAACAATAGTGCTATGAAAGCTTTATTTTGTAATTTTACTTTATCGTGTGTAATGTATGTTTAAATTTATTTTGCTTTATTGAATTATTAACATATTTAAATTATATTATATAATTCATTTTCAAGGAAAAATAACATATTGATAGTTTTATAAAATGTAAACCCAAACTGTTCATGATTTAATGAATTTATAAGATAACAGGCATCTGCTCGCGGCTTCGCCCGTTATTTCAAGACCTAAGACAGCTCGAGAGGTAATTACATAATTAAATTTAAATAAAACTAGTTTTTATGGATTTTATCGCGTAAGTACATTAACTTATATTATACTCAGTACCCATGGTCACTGGGGAGTGAGGTGTTCGACGTCCCAATATCATAGTTAACTACAGCAACTACTATTTATTCTGTGACTACAGCTACATCCACATTTAAAAAAAATTGTTTCGATTTACGCAGTATGAACTTATAATACATATCTCGAAGTCTTGCAGTTGTACGCTTGGGTTTGGGATTTAATTTTATTAATTATAGGATCCCAAGCAGATGGTAGCACCCAACCGTCTTCGCAATGAAATTAGGATGTTTTTAGGGTTCCGTAGTCAACTAGGAACCCTTATAGTTTCGCCATGTCTGTCTGTCCGTCTGTACGTCCTCGCTTAATCTCTGTGACCGTTAGCACTAGAAAGCTCGAATTTGGTACCAGTATGTGTATCAATCACGCCGACAAAGTGGTAAAATAAAAATTGGAAAAAAATGTTTTATTAGGGTAGCCCCCCCTATATGTAAAGTGGGAAGTGATTTTTTTTTTATTTCAACCCTAACGTGTGATATATTGTTGGAAAGGTATTTAAAAATGAATAGCGGTTTACTAAAATCATTTTTTGATAATGTCAATAATTTCGGAAATAATCGCTCCAAAAGTAAAAAACAATGTGTCCCCCCCCTCTAACTTTAGAACCATAAGTTTAGAAAATATGAAAAAAATCTGAAAAGTAGATCTTTATAAGAACTTTCTAGGAAAATCATTTTGAACTTGGATGGAAACAGTTTTTGTACAAAAAAGACAAAAAGTTGTACAAAATAATTTCTGGACTAAGTTTGTAGTATAATCGTACATGCAAGCATTTTTTTAAGTTCGTTTACATATTTTATTATCCTGAACGTATCTTTTTTCAAACAAAAAAAGAATTATTAAAATCGGTTCTCGCAATCCAAAATTACCACCGAAAACTTCTGGCACGTCTATGCTTAGAGCATACATTACATGGAGGGAGCACTGTGTGAGCAGAAAGCGTGATCGGCGTAGAGAGAGAGAGAGACTGAGTTTAGGTAGAGTCTGTCTCTCTCGCACATGCTTCTGATTGGCTGGCGTGTTTTCCACCGTTGCATCGCGCGAATGCGTGTTAGTGCTTAGCGCATGCCCAATGAAACAACCAATGACAGTGACTGTGCGAGAGAGACAGACTCTACCTAAACTCAGTCTCTCTCTCTACGCCGATCACGCTTTCTGCTCACACAGTGCTCCCTCCATGTAATGTATGCTCTAAGCGTCTATGTATTAATTAGTAACCCAATTCCCCGAGAGATGGCGCTGTAGGTACTTATTAAATTGGGTCGGGTGTCATCGAATTGTTCGGTTGGTCTCTCCTTGGCATCGCCTGCCGTGGAGCGTGCAATGTTGCACGCTCCATGTTCGCGCACGTACCTACTACCGGGAGCAGTTGCAGGAGCGCGGAGCGCTGCTGGAGCGCGAACATAATGGATACCCACCTTTAAACTCATAAGTGGGAACGCTTATTGTGATGGACGGGAAACTACGGAACCCTACACTGAGCGTGGCCCGACACGCTCTTGACCGGTATTTATTTTTTATTTCAATAGTCATGAGAAAGATCCTTGGAAGGAATCGGTGTTTCAAATCAAAATAATTTTTGTTACGCAATGAATTCTAATTTAAATTTTTTTTAAAACATGGAATTTATTTGCAAGACTAGTCACTTGTTAATTGAATAGCGTTATTTTCATCAACTTTTTGTAAACACAAACACTGCGACAAGGAATGCATAACTTTTTATAATATTGACTAACTACAATTTATAATTAATTTTGTATTGGTATTTGGAAATGATGTGAAACGAACATTGAAACAAATTTGCACAATATCACAAAAGCTAACTGACTAAAGTAAATTATTAATTCATGTTAACAAACTAGACACTTGAAAATACTAAAAGGTATTGAGGTTGTTCGTCTATTAGCAGTTACAGGCAATTAACATCGAAGTAAGGCAACGAACGACGTACAATTAAACAACGACAATAAAAATACAAATAGCTCTATCTGCCATTGAGACGCAAGATTGACTGAACACGACACGTGGCCTCCGCACTTGGAGGGAAATGGCTTTGTGAAGATCCAAAACATTTCAAACCTCCCCCGCCCTGCGCTGAAAAGCTTTTAATATACCATGTCCCGAGCTTTTTAGACTTTACACTTTAGTTCTATGTGACGCCGCGTCGCGGACGGACGTGTCATGCTTCCACACAGTTCACAGGAACTTTTTGTTACGTTATTCGCAATTATCCGAGAGTCGAGTTCACTAGCTTGCTTATATTGAGTGTCTTCTCGGGAGTGTTATGTTGGTTCAGTGAAGTTCGATGATTCTGGTGAGATGGTGCGGCGGCGGGAAGCCAGGCGTGCTTCTATCACGCATCTATGCACAGCTTTATTGTGGCTGTTTACCTGTATCAACGGTAAGTTTTAAATTGTTTATAAGGGTCAATTTAAATGGCCACGGTTATGTTTACACGGTTCAGCGGTTTCGACCGTTGTAATGATACTAGTGTAAACTTTGGGGCTGTGGTATTATTTAGAAATATTTTACAAATTTAGGACTTTTATGGGATTATTTTTCTCTTACTTATCAATTAAAAATTTGATATATTATTGTAACTCCTAGCTTTTAATATAGTTTTGTAAGAATATTTTTTAAGTAATGCATTAAAAATTTAATAAACTAACCATAACAAGTTATCAAAGTTCACCGTTGAACATGGGCTCCCCCATACAATCACATCGGGGATCATCCCATACTGGGGATATTTGCCAGAGTTGCTAATCTTGCCACGTGCAGTTTTTTATCATTTTGATCAGTCATCAGGCAGACGCTGCTTATCTTCTGTTTCAGCTTCTCTCTGTCGCTTCTTACGACACCCACGCGGAGATATTATGCTGAAGTAGATTCTCTTACGCCGTCTGTACACGGTGAATAAACTAATAGAAATTGATAAATATTCTATTTTTCTTTTTTATGCTCGTATTATTATATAAATATTAGATTATATGCCGTGGTACCTAAAATATTATGAGTACGAATAATTTACTAACCAAAACTAGAGTTTTTTCCTTAGTAATCACATGTCACAAATATATAATGTACCTAGCAAGTAAATTGAAATTTAAAGGAAAAACACTACGCATATTTATTTATTTGTAAGTATGCTAAAATACTTTTGAACTTAGAGTATATAATGTTAGCAAGTGTTAACCAAATGAGCCGAGCTCAAAAATGATAATTTAGGTGTAAAACGTGACAATTTCGAATTATTTGGCTTTTTATTACAACGCTTGTTCAAATGAGTTCGGGAGCTGATTTTTGTAAAGTTAAAGAATTATTATTTTATTCATAATTCATTCCGCAATCTTATGTAAAATACACTAATGTAGCTAAAACTGACTCAAAAAATAATATAATAATTTTGAATGTTAATATGATTTCGTAAAGTTAAGATAGCCGTCCGAGTGCGTAGTTCAGTTATCAAATTGAGCTGCACTTTGGTTATACAACGCGTATTCAAAACATTGAAAAACAAAATATGTTGGTACTCTTCACTATAAAAAATATTAAGGCATTGATTGAAATTTTGTATTTATAGTTTTGAGGTCAACCTGTGCATTATTTATTTACAAGGCTTTTATTATTTTGGATAACTGTTTTGTGTCAGCATTATATTTATTAAAATTAGTATTTATATTTCTTATAGTGTTTTTAATAGAGTACTTATTAAAAAAAACACTATAAGAAATATATTTGCTCATTAAAACCGCATACTTTGCTTATTTTAAAAGAATATGCATCTTCATACATTTCGTTTATATAATACGATATACAAAATTCAAGATATATTTTTTTATTAAGTTTGTGTATTTGAGAGACAAAATAAACAGAGCGACAGACATAATTATGTAGACAACTATGTATTTTATAATTGTTTTATCATCTTTGTAAAATTACGCCGAATTTATTCATCACTTAGTAAATCAAAGTATAATTTTTTAATATTAGTAATCTTATTAATTAATATTGCTAATATTCCTTTTAACCACTGCTGGCAGTTTGAAACACTTGTGTTAGAAGTGGTTCACGACAGTAGTCAAATGGTGGATTCGAACCCACGACCTTCTGAGTTCGCTTTCCGCACCCTGCCATTAGGCTCCTAATAGATTTTAATGTTTTGTCGTTATAAATATTATTTATAATAACAAAACATGAATGTCTGCATGACACAGGCCAAATGAAATAAGGATAAAGTTTTTCGTAACATAGGTACCTAGTAAAATTAAAGAATTAAGCAGTAATTTTACATATGTGAATTCCGCAGACAAAAAAAAGTTACAATTAAATTAAAATTACCAAGAACAAAAATGTGAATAATTTAAAAATAGTACCTTCAGTAACAATAGATCCTAACTTGCAGTAAGTAAGGATCTATTAAAATGTTTTACATCTGTAATAAATATTGCTATTTTCTGCATTAAGTGCATAAAAATAACAATAATACTTTTTTATGTAATGTAAATTACTTATTATAAGCGGAATCAATAGTGAAAAAATATTCTTGTTTCAATTCAAAAAAAAAATATATTTAAATAATATATTTGTAACACCAGCAGCGGTCACGTTTTACGAGGGCACAGTGTCTGCAACGTTGTTGTGTAGGGTGTATATTTGCATTTGGGGACCAAGAATTCGGAACAAAAGCTATACTAGTTACACAATATACACTTAAAAATCCTAAACATATTACATTATAACGTAAAGTTAAAAGAAACTAAGACACAAGTTTATAAAAGCTAAAGAAATTATGCTTTATATAAAACTGATTTCACGGAGATAATTATTGCGTTTGATTTGATTTTTTATTTCCCGATAATTTGGGTGCTTGTACATGTGGGTAATTCTATAACGATCTGTGCTATAAAGCACATTAAACTTAGAAAATTAAAACTACGTCAAACTAAACACGATTAGTTCGTAAAGTTAATTTGATTCAATGTTTAGCATACTTTAAACGTCATCTTTCCAAATTCATCATCATCATCATTGCCCACTGCTGAACATAGGCCTCACAGAAGTGATATCTTCAATAATGGCTAGGCTTGCGATCTGTTTGGCAACCTCAGTTATATATTAAATGAGTTTGTGGTCAGGAAGACGCTGCTGCCCGTCTCCTATTTCATTCCCCTCTGTCGCCTTTTACGACACGCTCGGGGTGACATGGAGTAGAGGCGGGGTGAGGGTTCTCTAACGCCACCACTATTTACACAAACTTTTCAGTATTCAACCAAATATTCAAAGTACAAAACTAATAACGTGTTTGGCTACAGCTATGCGAGTTGCAGGTTCAATCTTCCCATGAAACAAGCATGGTCTAAAATGATTTGCGAATTATTCCATGTATATTTATTTGTGAAATGATATAAAACCTTTTAATGTTTCGATGTGAGGAAATACACAAAAAAATTATTTGTTAAACATCAACATGCTTTTTAATCTACTACTTTTGAATATATTACAACGTTTGAATTCAAATTACAACGTTTAAATAAAAACAAGTAATGTTATATTCAATACAACTTAGTCCCACTCCTGGGCATAGGCCTACTCTCATTCATAAGATTATTTTAGGACAAGAGAAAACATCCGCGCTGCCCCAATGCGAGTTGTAATTAAAAATTAGCTTGCGATCCACTGCTGGTCAAAGATCTTCTCTTATTTCTGAGGGGATGAGAAAATTAATCAAATTAAACAACATTTTTATTATGGTTATAACTAGTGAACTCTTTTGCAAAAGAGAGTTCTTATATTTATTTGCCCAGGAGTCTGTCAAGGTAGTTACAACTTACCTATTTATTTCTGCCGCCCAATAGCAATGCTTGCACTGCTGTGACACGGTTTGTAGAGAATCAGAACTGTGATTGCGGGCTGTGAGATATTCCATGTCCATGGCTGCTGGAGCAAATGAACATCTACAAACATCTTCGTCATGCTACGTCTACTGTATTTTTCGATTGTTAGCTCTTTTGTTTTTGCCTTATATTATTAATATTATAATTAACAACATTTTATCATAATATTTGAAAAATAATTAAGATACTGCATATTTTAAATTATGCTTAAACTAAAATATTTGTATTCTGACATCATAAAACATTATTCTGTTGAAAATATTTCTAGCTTACGTAGGTTTGACGTGCATTATTACCTCATTCATCCTATTAAAGACCATCCACCCACATCGAGGGCAAACGATGTCCGTCAAAAAGTCGTTTATGAGATTAGCTTTCTATATGTTCGAAACGCAACTAGGTATTATAGTTTCAAGAGCAAAAATGTTTGTGAAGTTAAGACTACGATAAGTGTTAAATACTATAAAACATGTGATTTACCTTTTTTTCAAAACTGGAGTGACAAACGTACTCACAGTCAAACTGATAGAAAAATACTTGCATGACACTTGCAGCCAACTTCAAACCAAAATGGCTACTGATGTGTTGTCAACTCTGAGGACTTGTACCGAATGCCTCATAGCCTGTAACAATACACTTTGCCCTTCACTACTGACAGCTGTATATACAATAACAATCAGCTGCTATTTTCACAGCACACTGATATTAGCCAAGTAAAAACTAATAGATGTAATCTAGAAAAATTGCAAGTATTCTCTAATCGTAATATTATCTATATACCGTAATATGGTTTCGACGTTGTTGCCACCTGTAGGACACTAAGACTTGTGTGGAATTTAATTTTAGAGCCTAATATGAATATTGAGGGACGAGTTGATGAATGATCTAAGATAATCTCCTAGTTAGAATAGATTTTTTTATATGAATGTCAAAATGCTGCGTATTTGAACAGGCCGTCACTGCATTTAGCGCACAGGACAGTCGTTAGCACAATCGGATGCTTTTATGGCATGTTTTACAGTTGCATTTGTGTTTTATTTCTTTACAGAATAATTCGAAATTAAACGGCGCATAACTTGCAAAATAATTTGAGATACAGCCAACAATATCACAAATATTTTGTTAAAATCATTTTACTTATTATCTACACGAATTTATTTACATATTCACACACGTATAAAAATGATTTTTTTAATGAATAAATAAATTATAAAAGTCTTTTTGAATAAAGGAAAACGAACTTTAACTTGATTAATATACGAGTACTTAATATTTGTAGCCGGAGGGATGATATGGGAATATGGTGCCTAAACTTATCCTGACGAAGGCCGTATGCGCATCTCGGCGTCATCTTCAGCCGATTAACCGAACTCGATATGTTTGTTAGAGGTCCGGTCCGGAAGTAAGGTCTGCATTCGGCCCAGTATGTGAACGATAGACTGCTGTAAAATCACTTGTTTGGATGAAGTGCTGCGCCGTGGAATGATTTTTCTTTTTAGATTTTTGAAGCCGGTTTTATTTTTTTATGTTTAATTATTTAACCCACTTGAGTGGAATAAACAATAACAAAAGCGCATGATGACAATTCGTCTATAAATGCAAATAAATTAAAATTTTCTTTCCTTATTTTTCGACCTTAAGACGTAGAATTATTTATACAAATTCAAATAAGTCTATCTTATTTCCCATTGATGTAGTTTGCATTTGACGAAGATATCGCGTAATATACACAATTACATAAAATACAGTCAAATTGAGATCCTTCTCTTTTATTAAGTTGGCTGTTGAAGTAAGGAATATAATGCCACTTTCGTCAGACAAAATCACAGGTTTCTATTAAATACTTCATAAGACGCAAGCGAGCGCCATTTCGTTATGTAAGTACAGACATACCATATACATATACATACCGACACACATCAAAAGCGTTAACCTCCTCTTCGAGACGTCATTGAAAAAATGTAACGAAATCCTCGTGACTCTTTATTTAAGACAGAAAAAAATAAATACTTTATTTTGGAACAAGACATCGACATATACAAAAATATAAAATATAATAAATAAAGAAGTCTTAAATTAAAAAAAATTACGTTGTTCGTCTTAAGTCATGCCTACAAACTCAGCATGTAATCCACGGCGATAAATATCAGTGTTGACCGTATTTCTTAAATCATCATAAAATCCAATATATAGCGAAGCCTGTCTCTTATTAGAATTCGAATTCGTCAGGTAAAAGTTGCCCGTAGTTTGAATATAACATAAAAAACATAAAAAACTAAGAATTACAGTTTTACAAGGGAAAATAATTTTTAATAAAAATTTAAAGCAAATTAGCTTTTAATTTAAGCAAAGAATTAACATGAAAATATAATAATTTTAAGTTCTTTAGTCGATACTAGGACGTAGTGTATAAAAGAATTAAGGCCTTTTGAACTCGAGTCTTTTGTGTTTTTTTAGTCTATATTGAAAGTAAATTTTTTTACTCTTTTGAATATGGTATTTGAATGGTATTATGGATTTTCATCCTTAAGAGTCCATTTAATACTCCTTTTTGTAAGTTATCTAAAAATACATAAATTATGTAAATTTTGTATTCAGTCTAGCTATAATTTATTTTATAAAAACTTATTTTATAAGATAAAAGTACCTATACATAAGATAAAATACAACATAAACAAATTAACGTGATAAAGCCATGCTGCAGCTATATTAGTAGTATAAATGTAGCACAAATGGGTTAGCTCAACCGGGAAAAACCACGCTCTCACAGAATAACAATAATACGAGTATATTATAATAACAATTCCGTGTGACGAGAACCTCGTGAAAGCCGACATTATTCCTGTAGTCATTTCTGAAAACGGGCTAATCCCAGTCAGCCTCTCGGGTCATCTGAGGCGACTGGGACTCCGTGACGGACCGCTCCGGGCTCAAATGCAGAAGGCGGTGCTCCTCGATACCGCCCGCACCGTCCGCCGGTTTCGTTCCCTTTCCCCTAACCCTCGGCCGTTTGGACTCCCCTTCCCAGGGCCGCCATCTGGTTGGGCTTTTATTTATTTATGTATATTTATCATTTCCCTTTATATATTTATTCAGCCCAACCAGATGAGAATACTCTATTAATACCCCAAAATAGTAATAATAATAAAGCCTCTTTATTCCATAACAGAAAATAATTACAAAAACAACAATCTAATCTCTTTGGTTAAGGGGAAATATAATCTCAAATGGCTTAGCAAGATCCTCCGTTATGCCGAAAGTATTGCAGCATTAATTTTGAAATAAATATTTGGTAAAGTTGAGGATTAATGTTAAGGACTATGTTAGACGAAAACACGATTCCGTAAAATTTTCTCGATAGAAAAAAAATCCAAAGTTACCTCCAAACTGAACAATAAACCGCTGTTATTCACAAAATACCTTAAATAAAATCATGAAACTTTGCATACTAACTTAACTAACTATAAAGCAGTGCTTATGTTATTTACTTTTTTTTAAATACCATTATTTTCACTGTAAAAAGAAATTACCTAAACTATCGGCGCGTAAGCTTGATTCCTGTCGCCCCGTTAGTATCGCTCCCGCTTTTGAAGGGAGAAGTGTCGCTTACGATCTGAATACACATTACGCAACTGGACGACGTGAAATTGAAATGGGAAATAACCGTTATAAAAATAAGAAGCGACTGGGTTGGCGTTAAGAAACAGACATAAATATGATAAACCTAATGAAATAAGTATCTAACGACCTAACTACTTACAGTATTAGTGATTATAAACATGTCGGTACATAGCATACGACGCGCGGGGAAGTGGGGGCGAAATTAGAATTTGAGCTGACTTACTCTATCCTCTTAAAGGCCTACTCCTTTTAATGTCAACCAATTTTTTCCTGCTGTCTTTTCAATCTCATCGAAACATCTTTCTTTCGGTCTTCCTTGCTTGCGTTTGCCTGTTGGTCCTGTCCACGTGGTTGCTCGTTTAGTCCATTTGGTATCTGTCGATCGTGCTACATGACCTGCCCACTTCCACTTCAGTTTTTGAGAGTCTCAGAGCTCTCACAGAATATCAGCACAAAATAGCAGCTTAATGCTGCTGTGTTCCGTATGGTGTGCGTAGAGAACCGGAGATCAATTTTACTGGAAACGAAGCCTTCCATCTTGGTCCTTACGGGTGACAACGCATCTGCATTTTGATTCGTAATAGACTAGAGGATAGATGTAGATGTCAATAGCCCACAGAAACCATTTACCATCAGGTGAACTGTGTGCTATATTATATCATTTATATTATATTATTTATATAATAATTTACGTTACGTTAATTACAACTTTTTACGTTGTAAAATATTAATTGTTGTCATAATTATACTATATAATCAATTAAATTAATATATTATCTTAACATTACTCTACAAGAACTAAACTTTCCATTAACGTTATTATTTTTGTGCATATTTAACAATTACTTTAGATGAAGTTTGGCTGGTTGCAATTTACTTTTTTTGTGTACTTTGTTACACACTACACAAAAAAATGGACAAAATATATATAAAAGAAAATATATTCAACGAGGTATATTGCTTTTAATAGACGATTTATGTTTTCATGACCCTGAAATAGACTTTAATGATCTTAAAAACAAAAATATAGTATTTTTAAAATATATTATAATAACTTTAGAATGTTTGTTACATATCGAATCGCGTGTTGTTTAATCAAGAACAAATTATATAATTATTATTCATTCAGAAACATAAATGCTGTGTTTACCTCGACGTTGTCCAATTAGACATGACCTCATCATTACAGCACTGTCACAAATTGTTCCCAATACGGGGTGTATGCTCAGAGTGGATAACAATATAATTAATGTTGACGACGTAACTAGATGAAATCATTACAAACACCTCGGATATACTAAAACTAATACCCAATGTAAAACACATATTTAAGCTATTCGTGCGAATAAATAACACCTTTCACATGACGACCGAATCTCGAATCGTTATTATTTATTACAGAATATAAACTCACGCACTGTTGCGCTAAGGCCCATAAACTAACATTATTCCAGGGCTTTGGTGGCATGCTCCATAATTTTTGTGAAATTGTTAAAATTAATACGATAAAATTTAAACGCTCTTTGGAATGCGTAAGACACCTGTGTGAAAAGTCTGACAAGCTAGCGCTACAGGAGACATGGCTTCTACCTGATGACATAATGTCTCCTTCCGGGCGAGATACATCAAGACTTCAGCTATACTGGTAAGTCAGCAGACCCTATGGTGGTGTAGCCCTCTTGTGGAGGAAAAACGCGTTTGACTGTGTCAGTGTGTCAGTGTGCGTCTCAAGACAATTAAAGTGTTCCATAGTATCGTAGTAGATCGAACGTACATAATATTCTCTGTGTATATGCCAACGGATTCAGTAGACAATTTAATAGAATTTACATCGTGCATGAGCGAGATAAGTTCTATTATTGAAAATGAATATGTCGACTCTGTATTTGCGTTAGGTGACTGTTTCTTTTTTTTTTTCTTTTTTTTTTAAAGAATACTATCAAAACTATAAACAACATTAACAATGCTTTAATTCGCATCCCAGTACATTATTTTGTAACGAACTGATAAATTTTTGCATAGATCAGCAGTTGATTTGTGTTGATTTGAAGGTCCTCCCAGCGGGCAGCTATACTTACACTAGTGATGTGCACGGTTGTCGGCGCTGGTCGCTCAGTCATAGATGTCACTGTACTGTATGATACCTACTGGTCGGATCATTGTCCATTGCTGTGTGCTCCATTGCTTCAAGTGCAATATTAACTTATTGCGATCAAAGAATGTGGTAAGCTATTTCTGTAATAATAAAATAATTTGGGTTGTCAGAAATAATAACCAAATAGAAAATTATAACGAATTGTGTCACTCTAAATTAAAAGACGTAAATTTTCCGCAAGAGTTTATGAACTGTTGTAATGATATATGTATAAATGATAATCACAAATTAATTTTAGATAATATGTACAGTAATACTATTACTATTCTTAGAGAATCACCTCAGGCCAGTTGTAATAACAAAAGGAATAGGAAATATGTAGTGGGGTAGAATAAACACGTTAGAGATGCCCACGATGAGGCTCGACTTGCCTTTCAAACGTGGGTCTTATACGGTAAGCCATCTTCGGGTTATTATTATGATAAAATGTGTGAAACAATACGGAATTTCATGTCAAAGTTAAAATGGTGTCAAAATCACGTAGAGCAATTAAGAATGCATAAGATCGCATCAAGTCATTCGCAAAAGAAATTTAAAGAATTCTGGAAATTTACGAAAAAACTGAATCCCAAATCGAGCCTTTCCGCTAATATTCAGGGTCACTACCAGCCTGGAGACATCGCCAATCTATTTAAAGAGCATTTTAAAGTAGAGTCACTGCGGAGTCCGTCATCGCGATTAATTGATGGTGGACGTTTTGCAGGTGGATCGTGAGTAAGGATCTCCGCCAAAGAAGTTTCTGAAATAATAAGTTCTATGACTAGAGGTAAATAACCAGGGCATGATGGGCTTAGCATTGAATATCTGGTACATGTTGGTACCCATCTGCCAAGAGTGTTGGCTATGTTTCTAAGTTTATGTATAGCTCATCAGTATCTTCCGACTGATCTCATGAAGACCATTGTGGTGCCTATCATTGAGAAAAGAACAGGAGATATATCGGACTTAAACAATTACAGGCCAATCTCACTAGCCACCGTAGTGTCTAAGGTGCTGGACAGTCTGCTTGACAGGAAATTGAGAAAGCTCATTCATCTGCATAATGCTCAATTTGGGTTCAGACCTGGACTACCCACAGAGCTACACTTTAGCTATGTTATGGTTGTAGCACGAATGGGTCGGCTCGACCGGGGTGAACCACGCTCTCACAGAATACCAGCGTAAAATAGCACCTTAGTGTTGTTTTGTATGATGAGTGTAGAGAACCAGTCATCCTTTTTATTGGAAACGAGGCATTCTATTTTAGTATTTAGGGATAACAACGCATCTGCATTTTAAATCTTAATTGAGGATACATATAGATGTCTATAATAGGTCACAGTATCCACTTACCACCAAATGGACTGTGTGTTCTCTTGTCACCCTTATCCTATAAAAATATTTAAAATGCTTCAAGGTCACAATGTAGGGCGCAGAGCAAACACAATGTATTTCCATCCCGCCTAGTCAAGAGTGGAGCAATTCATCTACACAATATCTACATCAAGCGAACGCTCTTTTATGATTTTTCAATAATTACACTACCGGACTTTAATGAATTAGGTAATCATTATTCCATTGTGTCTTTAAGTGAAATTATTACACAAAAAAATTTTGGTAGTCATAATTCAATAGGGCTTATTCGTGATATTATTGCTTTACGTAATGTTTATAAATTTTATGTAAATATACATTTTTAAATATTTCAGTTTGTTTGAAATACATACTTATAAAACTATTTACACATATTTGTTTCAAATATATTCTTACAAAGAAATGTTTAACAAGCCTTGTATTATATACACAGTAATAAAACGAGCTTAAAATAAAGACCTGATCAAAACTAAAATAATAATAGATTAGTATTATTTTAATTATTATAAAGAATAAATATACCTCTAATAAGTTAAATTGCAGTGCGGTGGCGGTGTAAGAGAACACAAACCTGTGTCAAAGAATATATTATACAACCTGTGTCGTCCCGTAGGTCTCGTGAAATGCGACTATGGGTAATATCAGAAATATATCATCGATAGATGGCGCCTAATTTAAAGTAAGTTGAAGTACAGTCTATAAATACGTCCCGATACCGGGCACAGGTCTCTTTTCATTATTTCTGAGGGGTTCAAGAGCTAGAAAATGTCCACCACGCTGTCATTCCTCGAAATATTATTTTTTATTATTTCTCAGATATGCAGGTGTCCTCCCGATGTTTTTCTTCACCCCCAAGCATGTAGTAAATCAGCACTTAAATTTACAATTAACAGTTTATGGTGGGTTTCGAACCCGGCTTGTTCGCGTACTATGGATTTTCAGCGAGCGCTTAACCCTTGAGCTATCGTAGCTAGATGGCGGTACAACAATGTTGTTAACAGGTAGACGCAAAATAAACATTTATCGCAACATAAGGAGACCAACGAGAACTGCGATTGTCAATTCTCCCATAACAGGGGTGGCGATGTATCATCGTGGCATTTTTTCTAAAAAAAATGTTTAATTAGATATTTTACGTGCCATATAATAATTTTGACTTCGTGATTATGCGTAAAATAATAGTACCAAATACTATCGACTCAAAACTCTTTATTTACTACAAAAAATATATAAAGACTTTTGAATTGAGACATTTATTGTTATAATAACAATAAATGTTTAAGTTATACGCGTAATTCAAACTAAAGTAACATTAGTGTGAATTCTGTTGTTTTAGATCAGATGAAAAATAACTTATTGTGACTATATAAAAAAAACTGTGGCAATTAATTTAATAATTGAGATGGGACTTGTTTCCGAACTTGATAAAAGCATTGGAGGGTAGGAACTGGCGACGAACGGCGGAGGGCTGAGTTTGCGACGAGTGGTAACTGAATAAATAACAGTACTACATAGCGGTAATTCTTGTCAGACATTTGAAGTTTAAATGCGTATATTTTGCATAAATATTTAAAACTGTGTATCAGTGAACCTTATATATTTTAAATGGAAGCTTATATTCGTGGAACGATTTTAGAAGTGCGACGAGGTAAGTGTTTAATAGTATACGTTGTTTGGTGGTCTGAATAATACTGGAACAGTATTCTTAGATTATGTAAGTTAATTGTGACAATTAGGCATTCCTACATCTCTGATATAAAGGGTTATCAGTAAAATTTATTTGTCCATTGAATGATAATACTATATACTTATTTGAAACGAAGCGTTGTCGACAAGTATAGTCTATTACTTAGAGCGGCAACACATGTATCGGGCGACTTCCTAAGGTTGCTGGTTCGAGGTCGGAGTAGAAATGCAATTAGTCTTTTTATTGTTTTTCCCTTTTTTTTTTATAATTCGTATAATTTTATGATTAATTTTATGGTCTTATGTACAAAATAAGGGAACTGATAGTAAGTTTTATGTTTCGTTGCTTGTAATTTTATTTTGCAGTTAATGTGTAGATTTACATTTAGCTAAATATTAAGTGCTTACCTAATTTAGTGCTAAGATTAATGTAAATTATGCTTAAGAATTATCTAGTTGTTTGCTTTTTAGTGTCTTTATTGTAGCCTTACATGTTTCTTATAAATATCTTACACATTCACACATTTGTTTCTTGTCTTACCCGGACCCCGACCCCCATGGCTCCATGACATATTGGGGTTGCATAATCTAAATACAGTACAAATGAATTTTTAAATACAGTTGTGCCACCAAAATTGACCATTATGCTATGCGTAAACGAACTATGCATTCCTTGGAGGAGGCGTTGACTTTTAAAGGGTTGTAGTGACGAAGACGATGATGAAACGAACTATGCGCCATTAGCAACGGAAGTCCACGGTATAACTAGCGTTCGTTCGTAATATAATAAATACTTCAGAGCGAACTTTGTGATCGGTGGCGTGCAGAAAGTATTGTGTCGCGTGCCATCGATGGCACGCCTGCAATTGGTTCGCCGTCCCTGCCCTACAACATTCCCAATTGCCCATGTCCAGCTGTGGACTTTTGCATGATGCTAAATGAATGCTATAAGAACTGGGCCTTTATGAATTATTTATCAAAATCTATTCTCAATTCATAATTTAATACGTTCATTGATGAAATTTCAAGTAAGACTAAAATTTTTAGGTCAAGCCCGCTTTTAAGTAGGACCAAGGATGAATTGAAATAAGCTTTCAACAACCCTTTATTGAGAATTATATAAATATTAATGCTTTGCGTATTGCAGGCTAATGGTTATGGATTACATAAGAGAGAAAAACTTTGAGAATAAACATCTAGATGTAATATGTCCTCGATGAATTTTCGTACTGTCTATGTATATTAATTGTTTACATTCAGCAAAAGCTTGTTCCTTTTGTTTGTTTGCGCTAATATTAGACTTTCCGGTCATTATTGATGTCGCCATTAACTCGCTGTCAGTCAAACTGGCCCGTTGTTTTTTGCAATATAAACAGGTATCTTTTTTATAAATTAATCACACTTTTTCCGATATTGTATGTACTGTATACTCCAGTAAGGAAAAACTGTCTTAATTAATGATTAAAAGAATTGGCCTCCAAAACAATATTTAAGGAAAGTATTAAATCCCATCCGGGCGTACATGTTTTATTCAAATGTTTTTAGACTTTTAAAACAAATGAAAAATTGATACAATGTTATTTCCTATAATGAATGTAAAAATATATTTCTCCTTTACACCATAATTATTTCAAAAACCAAATAAGGCAACAAAAATAATGTTATATATAACACTACCTTAGTTATCAGAGGTAACAACGCATCTATCATCTAGTTACTTTATAAAAAAAAAACTACTAAGCATTAGGTGGACTGCCTCACTTGGACTGTAAGTTTTTGTTACTTCGTTTTCATAAAAATTGTTCAATAACGATCAGATTGCATCCCTTTGCGTTTTCTATCGTATTTACCATGGGGAGTGTTCCGAGGAATTGTGCGGATTAGTTCCAGCCGCCAAATTTCACGAACGCACATCACGTCAATATTCTCGATACCTTCTTCACCATCTGGATGCTTGGTGGTCCACTACTGTGTGTTTTACTAGGAGTTTTCTTCTTCGTACAACTTCTCTGTGGAATTGCTTACCACCGGCGATTTTTCCGGAACGACACGACTTAGGGACCTTCAAGAAAACAGCTTACTCCTTTCTAAAAGGCCGGCAACGCATCTGCAATTCCCCTGGTGTTGCGGTTGTTCATGAGCGGTGGTAGTCACTTACCATCAGATGAGCCGCATGCTCGTTTGCCCGGTTCTATAAAAACAAGATTAAAAAGGAGCAACTTCAATATGTATATATGTATTTCCCTTACAATATGCTATTTAAAATTAAAATATTTTAAATCTTCACGGATTCAAAATTTTGGATGAAACCGAAACTACAAGTCAAATGTTTTTTTTTATTACTTATCATATTAGTATATAAATTACACTCAATTTTATTTCTTTGTTTCAGAATTGTACGCAGTTAAAATAGTGAAAATAGTTGTGCCAGAAATAATACAGTACGGTGTGCAGGACGCTGTGATTCTAGACTGTGACTATACTTACGGTAACAACACGTCGGGACTGGTAGTGAAGTGGTTTTTCAGAAACAAAGCTAGACCTGTCTACCAATGGATCGTGTCGCAAAAGCCACAGGACATGGGGATATTGAGAGGTCGTGTTGACTTAGCCTACAGAGCATCAAGCGATCCATTAAAAATGCACAGAGCACTCCGCATAGTGAAGCCCGACACCGACATCTCTGGTGATTACACGTGTGTCGTTTCAACATTCATGGAAGAGGATTCAAGAACTAAGCAAATGATTGTTTTTGGTAAGTTACTCTGTTAAGCTTTTTAAAATATGTCAAATATTTCAACAAAACCACACAGATGATGTAGCTCTTTGCGTTGAAAATTAAACTTTATAACTATTGAACTTAATGATTTCTTATATTTGTGCGAACACTGCACATTTAAATAAAACTTATTTTTACGGATTTTATCGCGTATATTAACTTGTTTTATATTCCTGACGTTTTGAAAACTTTACAGCACCCATGGTCACGTGGGTGGAGAGGAACTGGGGTGTTCGACTTCCCAATCTCATAGTTAACCCCGGCTGCCTCCAGATTAAAATGAGTAATTTTGTTCTATTTAAACTATTGACACTAGTTTTATTTAGTAGTAACATATATTAAGGCGTCTTATAAAAGTTTTCGTGTTGAAGTATATTTCTATTAGTAAGACGCGTTTTTGCACTATTTATTTATTATTAAATTATATTTGTATTATACGGCTTAATTTAATGTACGACGTATTTGACTTAATATTGGGTCCTTACATATGAAATATGCGTTTTGTCGTACTGGCCACTTTGATCTGAAATATCTCCTCTTTGGTTAAGAGTTTCAAATTCAAATTTTTAAACTCATTTAGCTGGTGCATTTGAGTTTGGTAAACAGTCATTCATTTGTTTTTCCTCATTTTTTTTATTTGGCGTCGCTTATTACCGCACAATTTAAAACATGAAATATCGGTATATTTACGATTACGAGTTCTAAAGTGGCACCAGTGCTGCAGAAACAGCGCAAAGTATTAATGATGTATACGGCGTTGGTGCCGCAAAAGAAAGCACGGTACGTTTTTGGTTTCAAATTTTTCGTTATGGAAATATCGACCTTCAGAAACAACTCCGTAGACGGTCGGAGGCCAAAGTGGAAAATGAAGAATTGAAGGCTATTGTGGAAGCAGATTTATCACAGGGCACTTCAGAGATAGCTGCAGGCTTCGGGGTAAGTGACAAAACTGTATTAATCCACTTGAAGCAAATCAGGAAAGTAAAAAACTTGAACGATGGGTACCTCATGAATTGAGTGAATCGAACTTGCAGACACGCATCGACTGCTGTGTTACTTTGCTCAACCGACACAAAAACGAAGGGAATAGTATTAATGATTCAATTTAAAAAAAAATTAAATTGAATCATTACTTATGATGAACCCTGGAGACCCAGCCAAATTCTGTCCTATACGAAAATTGACTCAGAAAAATATACTGGTCTGTGTTTGCTGGACTAGAGCCGGTGCCGTTCACTACAGATTTCTAAAATCTGGCCAAATGATTACAGCAGATATCCTTTGTCAGCAACTACAAACGGTGAAGGAAGAACTAGCTGCTAAACAACCAAAATTGGTTAATCGCTCTAGGCCACTGCTGCTTCACGACAACGCAAAACCACACACTGCACAACAAACAATCATTAAGTTAGATGAGCTACAAATGGAATGTCTGCGACTTCCATCGTACTCATCGGACCTTGTTCCAACAGATTACCAGTTTTTCCGGAATTTGGACAATTTCTTACAAGGAAAAAAATTCAACTCCGATGCGGCAGTCCAAACTGCCTTCAAAGAGTTTATTGATTCTCGCCCCGTGGTTTTTTTTAGTAAAGGGATCAATGAACTACCTATGAGATGGCAAAAGTGCCTACATAACAACGGCGCATACTTTGATGAACTAAATATATTTTACAAAAAAAAAACGTGACTTTATATTTCTCCCGTACAAAACACCAATTTCATATGTAAGGACCTATTATTTAAATATTAAATGCCATCAAACTATACAGTAATAGGTATTAGTACTTCTTGTCTTTTTACCGGTGTTTTTGTTAGAATGGCAAGAGAGTTAGTATAATTAGAGGCTGTGAGGAATCTTCATTTACAGAAATGATAACGCAAGACGCAAGCATTGCAATTTATCATCGGTCACAATAATCACATCACATAAGGGGGACTGTGAGCTCATTTTCTCACTATACTAATAATTTTATTAGGTATAGGTTTGTAAATGTTGCCCCCTTTTCCTGGGGAAATATCCACCCGTACCTGCTTCGCGGTGGTTATGATGGAAACCGATTAGAACCAACTACTTGATTTCCATCTGGTTATAGAATACTCCCCAACCCGAGGATTCCCCGAACTGGGTTGGCAACCGAGGTTTTTTATTGTATAATTGCTGTTATCAGGAATCTCCTGCCCGTCTCCCGGTAGTGGATATTCTCAACCGTGCCTACACTGCAACTTAATAAATTTTAATATTAATTTCTTATAATCCACTATATTAGGTGTTAAATTATAAAGTCGCATTTTTTTAATTAGACACACTTTTATTCTTACAAAGTATATACTGACGTAATCGAAATATATAGTATTCTTATCTCGATGGATGCATATGGTCAGAATGACATATGATTTCTAACTGCAAATCTTGTGATTTAAATGGTTTATGTGGCAATGTGAGGTTTGCATTATCATGGCGCAATAATGGTGAGTGTCGATTGATGAGATGTTTATTGAGATTTTCGTCATGATTATAGTACACCAGACCTCAAATGCGTGCTTCTGTATGCACTTAGTTGACATGAGGCACCTATTCCTCGATTTTTTAGAATTATAAATGGCTTGGCTGTTTTCTTAGAATCGGCATGAACCAGTACATTTAATTCATAGTTATTTATAAATATTTACTATTTATTATTTTAGATGATGTTGTGACCAGGATTAAGAAAGGAATGCTTCGGTGGTTTGGTCATGTGGAAAGAATAAATGAGAAAAGAGTGACGAAGAAAATTTGTGTTGCAGAAGTGAATCGCAGAGTCGGAAAGGGACGTCCTAGGCGAAAATTTATCGACCAAATTAGCGATTTATTGAAAACGGGCCAAATTAGAAGTACCCTTAACTGATGAGCATGCATGCGTAGATATACATATGGATGTGAAGGAGGCGAGAAAGGTGTGTCAGGATCGTGTCAAATGGAAGTCTGTAGCCTCTGCCTACCATCTGGGTGACAGGCGTGAGAGTTTACGTTTATGTTATGTTATTATCTTAATACCTGTTCTGCCTCGTGGTTCATTCTTGAAGTAAAAGTTTCAAATACAAAAGCGATTAAAGCAAAAACGCACAGTGCAGCCTCTTTAGTCGAATCCTCTCCATGCGCAGCATCGATATTGCGTGCTGTCTCTGCTGTATTAGAACCCCAGAGATGGGTGATATAAAGTACCCGAAACGTCGATAATATAAATAAGTTAATATACGCGCTAAATCCCGAACACCTAGTTTTATTTAAATAAGATTTGTTTTAGTAAATTCAAGTGATAAACGAATTACAATCTACTGACCTGTTGGTGGCTGGTGAAGTGGCTACCGCAGCATCTGGACACCTGCAACTAACTTCAATAGAAAAAGAAGTCTACAGACGCCTTGTAATTGTCAGTTCTGTAGACTGAGATGGAATGCCTTACAGCCTGCAATTGTACCGGCTCTATCTCTATTCCCTTCCGGATCATGAAATGAGATTGCTGGCAAAAGTATTTTCTACTGAAAAGACCGAGGCTTAGTTAAGAAGTGTGAGCTTACAGGCTAATGAACTCTCTTTTCGCTGACAGGGAAACTGTTAAAAACATAAAACTTTTAGCGCTCTGAACGTAAAATTAATCCCACATTAATCATACTGAAATTTAAGTAGTGAAAATCCAAGTCAAATTTTATTTAATAGTTACTCGAAGTTATCCAATAATAATATATTTCTTTAAAAGGATTTAGCGATATCGTATTTCAGATCCGATATGGGTTAAGTGTTTGTAGTGTAATTTAGCAAATTGTCCGCCTTTGAATTGTATCCTATACTATTAAACGAGCAATTCTTGTATATATATATATATATATATATATATATATATATATATATATATATATATATATATATATATATATATATATATATATAATCGGGATCTCGGAAACAGCTCCAACGATTTTCATAAAATTTAGTGTCCAGGGAGTTTCGGGGATAATAAATCGATCTAGCTAGGATTTATTTTTAGAAAATGTCTTTTTGTCCGTGTTTTTAGGCAATGAAAAACTGCTACATTATTATCGTTAGAATAAGAAGGTAAATTTTGACGGATTGTTAGTGATTATAAACAGCTTAATTGGTATAATGGTCGGTCACAGAATCTTAAAACCCTGGTGCGAGCCCAGACCGACCGACCGACTTTTTTAATTTTTTTTCATGTTCCTTTCTTTTTTGAGAAAATCTATTTTTTCGAGCCCTTTTTTTAGTATTTTTTAAAAACACGAAAATTTAAATTAAAATAATTACACACATGATTTTTTATTCAAATAACCTGTTCCGTTTTTTCTGTTATGTCGCTAAGATCAAAAAATATTATTTATATTTCATCAGTATGTAATTTGTATCTAAATATAATTTCCAAAACACACGAATTAAAAAAAATCGAGCGAAAAATACCGAGCAAAGCTCGGTTAACCAGGTACTATAGAATAAATACTATTATGTTCATTCACCTAAATTTCAGCTGGATACGAAACCCAGTGGGTTTAATTGATTCGGAGATTCAAAATGAAGCAAATTAAGAAAATTAAGTAACAATTTTCAAATAAAATATTTTAAAACTAACAAAATATTTATTTAACAAAAAACAAAGAAAGTAAAGAAATTAAACAATTCTTTACGTTACTAAAGATCGTTACATGAATGATTTTATTTCTGTTTAATGTTTTTATAACATGCGATAATTTTTCGTGGCCATTTAATTTGTGTAAAATTGTGTCGTGGCCATTTAATTTGTGTGCTGGTATTCTGTGAGAGCATGATCCCTCCCCGGTCGAGTCAACCCATTCGTGCTACAACCATCGTGTTACATGAAAACATATGTATTTATTACTCCGAAGATGGCAACTTCCGCAAACTTCCGCAACTACCACCAAACTATCCGAAGAGGAATATCAAAGAGGTTTCCGATGTGAACGGAAACGGGTTTCCGTGCGGTTTTCAGTTAGCCTGTTTGTATCAAAAGACTGTCCTGTGGAGAACCATTTTGAAAATAATCATTTAAAGGGGACGGTATTAAATTTATGATTATATACATTATATTTTTTAGATTGCGGGTAGTATCTACAGTATATAATATCCATAAAATGAATTATATATTATAAAAAATCTAACGAAGAAGCGGAATCTAGAATGGTTTGTTTTCTGCCTAGCAGCCTGTCTGGACCCTCTTACCTGTTTATGTCGCTAAAGCGGTCCGGTTCAATATTAATAACTTACTTTATTGTAACCAAATTTATTTCAGACTACAATCGAGTATTACCAACAAACCAATTTTTCTCAATTAATATAAAATTTAATATAGCTTATATCAACTAAGCCTGCCTTAATTAAACTGACAATCTAAAATAAATGCTTTATGACGATAATCGATTGAATGGCTTAATATATTATTACGTAAAGAGTTGGGACTTGAGGATCTAGGATATGGCACATTAATTATATATAGATGATGATAACACATAAAACCTTAAGGTCGAATACGAAGCGATTGACCTTGCTCGTTTCGCGGTGAACCGCGGGTAGTTTATCGAACATCACGTGCGTTAGCCGTACGAGTGCGCTAACTCGGTATGCAGAACAATTAATAACAGAGAGGCATTGCTTACTTCTTAATTAAATCTTTCTTATTTATGATATAATTTCCTATAGATTATAAATTCTGTACTTTATTTGTTACAAGCATTAAAAAATAATAATCTTTCCTCTTTGTTATATTAGTATAGAATACAGATTAGGTATAAGTTCTATAAAGTAAAATTATTTTGTAAAGAAAAATTATTCAAATGACATCGATTTGTTTTTATGGATCGGTGCATCGTACGTAAAATACTCCACGTAACTGAAAATGTTTGTTCTTATAATTTGTATCAGATTCCGTAATGCAAATTGCATAAATAATAAAGAAAAAAACGAAAAAGTCCCTGTTTGCCCCATAGTGGTGGTAGGTACTGTTTGTGTAAATCCTCACAAGACTACTTCGACCGGTCAATCACTTCACGCCCGTAGTATATCGGTTTTTCTTAATTATGTACTTACCCCATACTTTCAGAAAATACATTGACCATGGCATTAATTGCGGTCTCTGTGCTTGCACTAGTTTCTCACTTCATCACGCAGAAACGTATAAATGATTAGTTTTGCTAATGTAAATTACTAAAAATGCAGCTTCTTAGGCAGCCTCAAAACAAAAAAACTCTTAGGTAATATTTATTTCTTTTCCTACGCATATTCACATTTGTATTCACGTGTAAACCACTGAACCAACGAATTTCAATAAAAACATAACTATTGTTACCTTACGCCACACATCGAAGCGCCTGGTAATTTATGACGGCAAAATTTTATCTGGCAACATACAATATTGTTACCAGGCGTTTGTAATTTAAACGAATTGTGTTAATAAAACATATTTGTATCGTATAAGGTCAAAAATGAAGGCCTACGGAATCACAATACAAATATTTTTACGTTTTTCCTAAATTTATATTCACAGTGTTTTGGAATAAAAATAATATTTGGATATCATTAATTACTAAACACATTTTTGTTGGTATATTTAATTATTTTAAAATTTTAAAACGGCGGACACCTTGTGAAGGAACCGAACAAACCTACAAAATGTTTTAACACTTCACGTGAAAGTTCTAGTGAACAGAAATACATGAAGTTTCGCCAGTTTTCTTCTTCCCGAACAGCTTTAATATACGAAATTAGCTTCTTATGTGTAGTGTTTACAACATTTAAGCATAGGTTATCTAAACTAAACAACCTGAACAAGCTATTAAGTACAAACATTTATTCCGAGCGGGATTCGAACCCGCGCCCCTCAGGGCAACGGATTTTTATTTTTCTCACTTCTCATTTGGAAGACACTGTTGATCATCTTCCGTTTCTGTTTCCATCTGTCGCCTTACACGACACACATGGGATTATATGGGATAATGATTTACCATAGTACGCCGCCACCACAAGGCACTAGTGTTATTTATACGTGATAGAGCCACGCTGCATCTATATTATACTCGAAACATCAATGGGTCGGCATGACCAGGAAATACCCCGATCTCACATAATACCAGCGTAAAACGGCAGTACAATGCTGGTGTGTTTTGTATGGTGAGTGCAGAGAACCGGAGATCCTTTTTACTGGATACGCGTTTATCCATCTTAGTCCTCAGGGGTGAAAACGCAATCTTATTCAGGGATAGATGAAGATGTCTACGGACGACATCATTCACTTACCATCAGGTGGACTTTGTGCCCGCTTGTCACAAGCTTAGCTTTATTCTAAAAGAATAATTCAATAACAATTGTAATATTTGAAAAATAATTACGTATTTTCACCAACTGGTGCATTCTTGAAAGGAAAAATATCTAGTAGTGGTCTTAAAAAAACAGTTAATGTGATAAAAGTGAACAGAAACTGTAAACCACAAAAATAATTTTCATCAAAGAGCGAGTATAAAATGAGGAAAAAAATTGCTTCGAGAAACTTAATACTATTCGAAAGAAGTTCACCATCTTAGCACGCGCCTGTTTTTTACAGTTCATTAACCATCACCTGCCATCTTACAAAATGTTCTTAGAAGTGTCATGTTTCAGTACCGGAGACGAACTTCCGCCTGATCCAGAACAAGACTGACGATGATACTGTGAACGTCATATGTGCTGCGGACGGAGCGTTTCCTGCACCAAACCTCACGCTAGCCACACCTGAGAGGTACGTTACTAACCTTTATATTCTTTTGTAGTGTAGTTTGAACATAACAACACCATCTTGTCTAACATAAGATTATTAACATTTTTAAAGTATATTATTATTCTTTAAGTATTTGTAAATACGTACTCTTTTAACGCTGTTTTGGGAGTTAACAAATCATTTAAGTTGCTCTTAAACCAAAAAGTTATTTTTAGTAGAGACAAGCAAATAAGTAGTAGACCCGGACAACTTGTCTTAGATTTCATTCCTAGGCTCGTTAAATATAACAAAAATACCTAAATATGCGTGTGAAGATATATAATGAATTACCTAAATAATTTAAATTGTTAAGCGAAGGATCATAGATACAAGAGATATTTGTATAATTGGTTAAAACTTAATGATTTTATGACTTAAAAGATTTTTTTAAAGTGATTAGTTAATATTGTCGTATAAACTGTTAAACATTATAATTTGCATTATATATTATATTGTTAGTGAACCTCGAATACACTGTATAAATTTTAAAATCTTCCTATACCGTGATTCTTGCAAATAAAGATTTATGATTTATGAATTTACACTGTGAGAATAGAATGTGTATCGATTTCGGGAGTTTTAATTAATTTTCAATCGGATGTATGTTGTAATAGATTTGAATTAATTAAAATTGAAATCTAAATATTTCCGTACTTATGTTCCGTGTCTATGTGTGTGCGTGCGTGTGTGTGGGCATGTGTGTGTGTGAATTTTTCATCTAAACAAATAGATTAAGTTTTGCAGTTCTTTTTTAAAATTGTTTACCAATGGGCAACTCACACATGAATTAAAAATAGTCAGCGAACAGTCACACTTTACATAATGCTACATACTATATTCATATCAAAAAAAAACTATATGTTTGATTGAAAGGAGGCTGGACGGAGTTTCCCATGAATTGAAACTGGTGAACGGCAGATACTCTGCGATAGCTTCGGTTACGTTGCTCGACGCTGACCTTCCTTCACCTGCGGAGTTTATTTGCACTCTCCGAATACCTTTAGCAAAATACGCAGTAAGGAAAGAAGCAATTTACTATCCAGGTAAGAAGTTCCTTTTATTATTTTTTCGTATTATCCTATCATAAAAAAAAGTAGAATAGCATATTAATTAGGAATTTTGATGGGAGCGTAATCGCAAGCAGACTTTTGCTCTTGTCTTATGATTTTTACAAAGGCTTGAAGTAGATTTTTATCCGTAAAAGTGGTGTCGTTTTATGTATAAAAAATCTGGAATGGGATCTATTACATGAAACTATAAATTCGCCTTGAAGTCCACGCCGTAACAAATCACTCCATATCCGTACCGTTGCCGTTGTAAGAGACAACTATGGGAAATGCTAAAAAAGTCTTATGATTAAGGCAAATTCTCCTTACAACGGGAGAAGTCTATGTCCAGCATTAAATTTACAGGCAAATAAAAAAGAAACATGATGAATCAATTGAGTCCGCGCCTTGATAAACTACCGTCATCGACTGTCTACTTTCGTGTACTGCTTTGATGGTCTAGTGATTGTAGTACTGCGACTGCTGATCATGAGGTCCTAGGTTCGAATCTCCGGTCAGGCCAAAAAAATAATTTTTAAATTTTACTGTCAATAAATTCTAAGTAGCTGCCCGGGGTCAGAACGTTTGCGGTGTCTAACCCCCGTGCCTCGGAAAGCACGTAAAGCCGTTTGTCCTGCGCCTGACCTCTCTACGGTCGTGTCGATTTACCGTCCCATCGGGTTATGAGAGTGCACCTGTGCATCAAGTCTCGTCCGGACCGCGCTAGTGAGCGGTCTCATTCGCCGGTCGTCGACTCCCACCAGGGTGGGAGAAGTACAGCGCGTCACTTCGCAGTGGGTACATGTGCTGTGGGTCCAACTCGGCTTGAACCCGGGATGAAGATTACCTAACGCTGCGTTTCACCTACATGCTGGGAAGCGAACTCCGAAAGCCCGGTGCGCCCTTGTGCGCGTGCCTGTTGGTGACTTCGGCTCCGCGTCGAGATGCTTCTCCGCGGAACCTGGAGGTTGATGACCCTTCGGCAGATTCCCTTCCCAGAGGCGCGAGACACGCCAACTTCTGCCTAGGGATACCAAGCCTTCAGCTAGAACCAGGAAGGAGCACTGGAGGCCCGGAGCAGCTGCTGTTGGAGCGCACTCCCGTCGACAAGATTGGCCCTGCGTCGACTCCTTTCCTCGGGACTCCGCGGGACTTTGAGACTGCCAACTCTCCGGAAGCACCGACCTGGTGGTGCGCAATACGCCAACGTAGATTACCGACAATGTCGTATTTGTACGGCTCCCAAGACCATCTAATAGATATGAGCTGTGAGGATTACCAGAGTAATGGGCAACTCCCCGAGGCCCGATACCTGCATGGGATAAACAATAGTAGTCCCATAGTAGATGACAACAGCGTGCACCTGTGCTAGCGCGTACACTTGGGCACTATAATCCTGTCCTGCGCCGATGGCTGGTCTCCGTTGAGTCAGAAACGCCTTGACCGAAACTCGGTCTGGAGGACATTATTACTTTCGTTAAACCTTCCCAAAAACTTTGCAATGTGCAACATCAACATATTGTAAATAAGTTCTTAGCGTTCAGCCACCGCATAGTCTACTTCACCTGAGGATGCCTGGTGTAGAGGCGAAACACGTGTCGTATTATCGAGGGTAGTGTGTCATTCCTAGTATTGTTTCTATTTCGTATATATATCTATATCGTACTTTTAAATTTAACTCTTTTTTGCGCGTAAACAAAGATAATTTTTCGTTTCTTTAAAGCTTGAGATAGATTTAATTAAATACGATTTAAGAAAGCAAACAGTATCGGAGACCTTGCTAACAATATCGTGTGTTCTTTTAATATGACATGGAATTTTAGGGGATATATATTGGAAATTTAGAGCTCTGGCTTAACAAAATGCAACGACGTGAACAGAAAGCTATTGTTTATTTAAAACAAGCCATTATTCGTTTTATGAGTCGGAGTACCTACATCTTTTAATTTGCGAAGGCCTTTTAAGCTTTTTACCAACGGAAGGTTCGTGTAAAATAAACTCTAATTCTATCTAAATTGTAGGAGAGATTAATTATTTAATGCAGCATTTACCGTGAATAATTTTATGCGCCGTTAATTTCATTTTATGCGGGAAGAAATCTCTACTCTCTCTAGAAAATTAGTGGATAAGGGAAAACACAAACACTTTTTCAAGGCGTCCGCATCTATTCTTAATGAAAAGTTAACAAGAAGGCAAGTCGAGCGTGATTTCAAATGAAAAATAATTCGCGCTGATCCTTAATTTCAGAAGATTCATAATACTGATAACGTTTTATTAGACGCAAAAAATTAAAATAGTCCTTTGTAAGCATCCTCTTAATACGATTCGTGAGACTGAAAATTTATGAAACGTGTTAATTATAAAACAGCTGTTATAATTATTGCAAATGTATACTGAAATATTAAAAAGATTTCTCTTTAAGTCATGTTTCAAATAGAATTTAACGAAGTTATTCACAGTTCCAATTAAAATTAAACTAAAATAGTTGATACTGAATGCTTTATAGAAACATTAATATATTAGTTAGTTACTTTGTAATTGCCAAATTGCAGATAATATAATAATGATAATGAGTATTTTCATTTAAATTGTAAGTCTCATTGCTCCTATTTCTGAAAGGATTATGGAGCAATGGTCCACCTTGACGCCCGTTGTCGAACTTTACACAATTTCTTTGATATTTTTTTTCTAAGACACGGAGGTTTATTCACAATGTCTTCCTTCATCGCCGAGTACGTGGTAAAGAGCTCTTTAAACTGCAATTTACATTTTTATTGGTGTTGACGAGGATCGAACCCGAAATGCTCGCGTAATGTGATATTTTGAGTGAGTGAGCTACGTCGGCTTTGATATGAACCTTTACGAGTAATAACCTTTATAAAAACACAAAAGAAAGGAATCCAATATAGGAAAACCATCATTATACTTCAAAATTTCTTTTTTTTATAAACATTTGCTTCTCTCATTAGGGCCCATTAGCACAACTCCTGAAATGCCGACCGCGGCGGACATGCAACTCGCTGCGGCTATTGGCTCTAAAGGTGAGAAATCTTCTATATAGATAAGCATAAACTAAGGCCTTTAACATAAAAGCATGTGCGTGAGTATACGTGCATGAGTGTCACCTTTTATGATGAACGTTCCGCCGCGCCGAACGCTCTTCAGTGAACCTAACCCAGCAGCCACAGCTTATGTGGTTTGAACTTACAGTCCACATAATGGTAACCGGTACTACAGCTCGTGGTCACCAATTGACTTACTTTGTTGAAATAATACTAGTTTTTACGGAATTTATCGCGTATATTTAACATTTTAAATACCCGACGTTTCGAGAGCTTTACAGCACCTATGGTCACCGGAAGGACTGAGATGTTCAACGTCCAGATGTCATAGTTAACCGCGGTTACCAAAGATTAAAATTTAACTTTTGTTTAATAAATATAGTAATAATTTTAATCTATGGTAACCGCGGTTAACTATGACATCTGGACGTTGAACATCTCAGTCCTTCCCGTGACCATGGGTGCTGTAAAGCTCTCGAAACGTCGGGTATTTAAAATGTTAAATATACGCGATAAATTCCGTAAAAACTAGTATTATTTCAATGTGTAGTGTTCGCGTAAATATAAGAAATCATTACGACTTATTTTGGTATAAAGAACTTCAATTTTCGTCACTTACAAAAGAAAAATAATATCTATATTCCACGCCCAGAGGTAGGTATCCGAAAATACCCCATATATGTTATCCGAATTTTTGTAGTTAGTTTTTTGTATTTTTTAGTGTTTTCTGCCGGTTGGGCTGCAAAAGTTCATATATTTTGTAGTAGTTATTTTTCACTTTTTTAAAATGATTGTTTTGACTGATACTTTCACATGTATAATAATAAACTTGCTAACATTCCAGCAAGTTACTCAAAAACGTATTCAAAGTAAGAGTTTTAGTGTTAGTGTGGTAGACTCAAATTCTCAACTTCAATTTATAAATACAAAAGGGATTTTATAAACTTTGCAGGTCTCTTAACTATCCGTTTTTTTCACTTACATTTCTTTATTGTCATCTAGTACTAAAGCATCTATGTCTTTTGATGTTAAGGGCGATAGTGGGCGTTGTGTCAAATGTTTAACTACCTTTTATTACCTAAAAAAAGACACGCTTGCGATGCCTATTAATATATTGATTTTTAATTTGCTTTTATTTCATACATTATTGGTTTTATTTTACTTTATATTGTTAGTAACTAACTTGCCCACTACACCTTTCACAAATTTAATTTATAAATTATTCACATCAGTGCTGGTGCATGTGAATCCACTAGCCCATATCATCCCGAGGATGTCGTTACAGGTGTCAAAGGGAATGGGCAGCAGCATCTTACCGGTAAATACTGAATAATAAAAACTGCGGCTGATAACCCGCCTGCAAAGTATGTTAACTATGATCAATATCCCCTTTAGGGGGGGACTTTATTGTGTGTGTTGTTTACAGTGGATTTTGATGGTATATGATGAATGAAATATTTTACTATTATTCTCATAGTTGAACAAAACATTTTAGTTGTATTTGAACAAAACATGAGTTAACGGTCCATTTTATTTCGGTTGGCTTTGCCAACTCATTGACACCTACAGTTACTCAGCACTTAAGCAAAAAATACCACATATGCTTTGTTACCCTCGAAGGCTAAGATAAAATGTCTTGCAGTCTGAAACCGTGTTTGTTTTTAACCCAGAACATTTGAACCAAGACAGAGCAATGGGTTTTGTATAATTTAATAAAATTTTACTTTTTTATTATAAAATTGAAGTGACAAATGGTTTTACAAACCATGTGATGGTAAATGGCTATAACTGCCAATAGACACATGCAACGAACTTTAAGGAAAGCAGTCTACAGATACGGTATCTCGCTACTAAGACAGAAAGCTCAATAGCGTGTATACCGGCCCGCTACGCCCTGCACGCTATTATGTAAGTAACGATGTTTAACGGCAGAAAGGGAGGAATCTTAGGAAGGAAAGCAATTATACCACCTAGAAACCTAGTCAGAAATTAGAAAGAAACAGGCCCAGTTATTTTTTAATCGTTATTATATAGTATTACGTTTATCTATAAACGTGTTTTTATTTGTTTCTTTTTTTTATTATCTAACTAACTCTAAAACCTATAGAGAAGAAGTAGGTATATTTGTTATTTTCTTAAATAGGCATTAATAAGATTGAGATCTTCCAACATTTTTTATGGAATAAAGCTTAAAAAAAACACAGAGCGAGAGAGAGACCTCCTGATTCTCCTGATACATCGATTAAGATTCGAAACGCAGATGCCTTGTCACCAGGAGAGGACATAGATGGAATGCCTCTTTTCCAGTAAAAACGGTCTCCTTGTTCTCTAAACTGATCCTGAGAAACACAGCAGCATTATTCTGCTATTTTACACTGCGGTATACTGTGGGGGCGTGGTTCTTACTAGGTCGAACCAACTCGTGCTACAACTGTAATAAAACTGAAGCGCGGCTCTACGACGTAAGAAATAACGTATATATTGTAACCTTTGTAGTAAATTTGTATTTACTGTTAGAGTTAGTTAGGTTAGAAAAGTTTGTAAACTAAAGAGTTAAACCAGAACTTATGATTATTATATGTTGATGTTAAATTGTTTTTTTATATAATTTGTTTAATTTTCAGGAACAAGCACGTGCACAGTTACAGCATTGGTTTTGCTACCAGTTTTAGCTCAGTCATTACTGGCAGTCAAATGAGAACATTATAGAAAATTGTTTTAGGTAAGAAAAGTTATTATACCTAATTAAATCATTATTTTTTTTAGCTTTTGTGATCCGAAAGTATGGAAGAAATACTGAAGAAAAACAAAAGACAAAATACTGAATGCTCTGTATGCAGTAAAATGGGCCTGGTATTAGTAGTAGTGATTGTAAAAGTAAATGTCACAAAAGAAAAATAAAACATATTTCGTTACAGGTATCACGCTGAATATCTACGCACCGGGTGATATTCAAAGGGTTCCAGCGAAACGTCTAGTCACATTGTCCAAAGTCGTATTTTAAAACTGAAAACAATTGCAGAGAACTTTAGTGAAATAACACATTTTGAAAATTGGCTTTTTGTGTATTATAAAATAACGTGAACGTTTTCGCGTTTTACAAATATTATATTTATTTAAATATTCATCTCTATGATATGAATTTTCATATTTCAGAATATTTTTTGTGACTTGAAATTTTTTTAAAATTTTAAATATCTTCCTCTATATTTCATATGATGTTAGGTTGGTATATGGTAAAATTTTGGCCTAAGATTGATTATTTTTAAATAGACACGAAAGTGTTCTAAATACAAAATATTTTAATTAGGTATATCTTTGAGTTTTTTGGTAATAAATGTCACTATTGTTATCGAACGATAATAGTATGTAGGTATTTATAAAATTATTGCATGTCATCAAATAGAACATGATTTTTAAATTATATATTTTGTAAATAATTAATCAATTATTATTTTAGTTAAATTAAACACTTACAAAACAAAACTATTTGTTATCTACATTGCATTATGTATGTTTATATGAAAAATATAATTAACGATATAAGAAGGGATTATCCCTATATTAACAGGGTAACGCATTTTCTTTTCATTAATTAGCTCATAACAGTTCTATATGAACTGATTGACAATATTATGTTATCATATATCGAAATTAAGAAATCACTCACCCTTATTCCGTGATCCTTGGGAAAAAAATGGTATTATAGCTTTTCGCATCATGCGCTCTCTTAACATTTGTTTGATTTTTATAAAATAACGCTTTGAGCATAAGAAAAGATTAACAAGTGTAACAAATAATATATTCATAAATAAGGGCTCATGTAAATATTTGTATGAAATTTGTATGAAGTAAGCTTTAAATTTTCTTATGTGTAAAATGAAATTATGATGCATCTGCTGTACATATTGTCGTTTATGGATATGATCCAATAAAAACTTTATTGTAAATAATTCTTGATATTATAAAACAGACGTTATTTATTTGTTAGTTTTACTTTATTTTTTGCTGTTATTTTTGCATAAAAAATATAAAAGTTACAACTATGTCCGTAACAGGCGACAAAAGGAAAGAAATCGGAAAGCATTTTAAATGTAACTGCTACAAAAATATAATTTCACTATAATTGTTTTTCGATGTAAGTCTTTGTATTCACGAAATCCATGCAAGCTTTTTTATATAAACTAACTGTGGCCATGACTTCATTCGCGTGAAAACTATCCTAAGTGATGATGATTTATTTGTAAATTAAACTGTCGCGAAGACAAAAAGACACTAATGACTAACTGAATAAAAACATTCAGTTAGTTGGTCAATCAGACAAACATACGAACGAACAAATAAACGAACCCACAAACAAACCAAGAAACGAATATGGCAAACTGTACGTTTGTGTTTTATTTTGTAAATAAAAAACAAAATGACCACAATAACGTAACCCCTAATTTTCTTCCGAATTTCTCTAGCCAGTACTAGGTTTCCGTGCAACAAATAAGAGATTGTCCTAAATAAATAAGCACCATCACCAATTATTGATATCAAATCTAAATAAAAAATTTGAAATGAAAACTACAATCCATTGCCTACCTAAAACTAAGTACCTACACTATCAAAGTAAATGAATTTGCGTAAGTATCTATATTTCCCCTCATCCTGCAAACAAATGAAAATTAAAAATAAACCTAGTAAAGATTTTTGACCTTTAAGTAGTAGGTGTATTCGGGCGTAAAATCAGTTGAGATTTTTTACAAGAAGTTCTAAGTAGCAGCCCGGAGTCAAGAGTCTAGCAGGGTTTCATCCTTATACCTCAGATAGCACGTAAAGCCATTTTATCTGTATCTGATCTCACCGTATTTTTGTCGGATTACTAACTCGGACACAATGATAAATAGACAATTTTTAATATTTTGTACATAATGATAAACAGGGGCAGATTTTTTTTAAAGTTCTACAATAGGTATTATTTATAATTATCATAATTTAGTTTTACGTATTTCCCCATCACCATGTAATAAATTTAAAAAAAATTGCGCAAACCATGCATCCTAGTTTTAACACTTTAAGGTGAGATATTAGGAAAATTAAAAAAAAATATTATTTTAGCTACATTATTTCAATTCTAAAGTATTTATACTGACTTTGAAGTTACAAAAATAGTTTAATAATTTTTCCCTATATAAACACGAAATCACGTCGTAAAAAGATTGTTAAAAACCTTATTTTACTATCAGGCATTTGAATTATCCAACAGTTACTTCTTAGTGGATGCCTATTTAATAAAAGAAATTTACTGTCCCTTATAATCACACTTATAATCAGCTGGACTGTGTGTTCAGTTGTGATCCTTGTTCTATATAAAAAGTTGATAATTGTATTGACTATTGGCTATGAAAATCAAAATATTCTTTGTAGACCCTGTGCGCTAAATTGCAATGCTTCGTTATAGCTTATATAAAGATGCTCTCTGGTTTTCCACACTTACCATAAGTAACACAGCATTAGACCATATTAAAAACATTATTATTATTTTACACTGTTAATAAATCCCTGAGAGCGTTGACCTTCTCTGCTCTTGCCAATCCATTTATGCTCCAACCATAATACAGTTACAGCGTGACTCTACCTCAGGGATCCTACGCTAGCGAATTTGTCTAAATCGTCAATTTTGGCAAGCATACTCACGGTCGCAGTGCCAGAACAAACGAACTTCGGTTTGAGTATTTTATGCTTATTGTAAAGAGGTTGTTATACCGTCATCTACTGGAAATTTACGCTTATTGTAAAGAGGTTGTTATACCGCCATCTACCGGTAATTATAAAATGTTTCTGTCGTTTCCTATATTTGCCTCTTACGTCCCTTATGAGACCAAATCGTGTGATAAATTATTTTATACTGTTTTATACTTATTTACGCTTATTGTTACGAGTTTGTTATACCGCCATCTACCGGTAATTATAAAATGTTTCTGTCGTTACCTATACTTGTCTCTTACGGCACTAAACTTATGATCCAAATCGTGTGATAAAACTTTACAATGATTTTATACATAAATAAATAAAACTGGTAATCCTCCTAAAAATACTAAAGTAAAATAGAAGAAAATCAATATTATGTAGGTAGTGTAAGAGTGACTAACGAGTACACAGTCCACCTAATGGTAAGTGGATGATGTGGCTAATAGAAATGCATCCTTGATTAAGAATCAAAATGCAGATAAGTTATCACCTCTGCCAAGCGTGACAACTATAGTAAATATCTTACGAGCCAATCTATGGAGAGGGCTGCGTTCAGCAGTGGACTTCTGATGGTCTGTAATAGTAAAGGTAACTGAAAGTACATGCAAAGCCTCCTTCATAGATTGCCTAGTGAGTGAATATTATGGCAAACATAGTTGCCACGCTTGGCAAGTGGGTTGGAAACTACAGTCTTTTATTTTATTACTTTGAGTTGTTAGCAGGAAGATTCTGCTGCCCATCCTCTGGTTCAGTTTCCCTCCGTCGCCTCTTACGACACCCACGGGACGATATGGGGTGCTGGGTGTTCTTACACCGCCACGACACACGGTGTGATTATCAGTAATAAGCAGTTGTATTCCTAGAGCACAAATGTCTACGCGAAAGCCAAAACCTACAAATAAAATAGTATTACCAACGCGAGGATATTAGCTCCATGCCAGCCAACTACAGCATGGTGAATATGAGAAACTCTATTGCGATACAAAAGGTGATAGTTTTAGGATTGTTGTGGATTCTATATGGCCCATACCTGCCCTCATGAGGCTGGTATACTTAGTCTTTCCCTATGAAGAGCAGAGCCACACTGCAGCTTAATGCCATATTTCGTATGGTGAGTGTAGAGCACCGGGGACCCTTTTTACTGGAAACGAGGCATTCCATCTTAGTCCTCAGGGATGACAACGAATCTGCAATTGGATTCCTAATTGACTATAAATGTAGATGTCTATAGGCCATAAGCATTTACTGGCCATCGAAACTGTGTGGTCGTTTATTACCATTATTCTATAAAAAAATGAAGGAAGTAATTAGTTCACGATATTTATGAGACAGGAACTTCGATAGAGAATTATAACACAACCAGAACCTCAATCTAGCGATTGTGCTTTTGACAAGAACTGATTCGAACCCACGCCTCGCAGAATTGTATAACATAACTAAATAGATATATATATATATATATATATATATATATATATATATATATATATATATATATATATATCAGACCATTAGGCCATGCGTTCGCAGTCACGATAGAACATTAATATAATTCCATTTGGTACAAAAAAGTATTTTTGTACAACACTTTATTCGTAAAAGAACCATGCTGCAGCTTTGTTATGGTTGTAGCACGTATGGGTCTGCGCATGGAAGGACTACACACTTAAATAATAACAGCGTAAAAGTTTTTAGTATGGTGAGTTTAAACAACCGGAGACTCTTCTTACTGAAAACGAGGCATTCCATCTTAGTTCTTATGGGTGACACCTCACATCTGCTTTTTGAATCTACATCGAAGATACATGTAGATGTATATCGGTCACAATATATACCCATTCGTCCTATAACCATAATATTGCTGCAGCGTAGGTTTACCACGTAACGACACGTGATTTAGCGTTGAGGTGTTAATGTCCTTTCTATTCAATTTTAAAGTTTTCTATTAGCGTTAACGACTGTAGAAAGTCAACGTAGCTAAGCCTGATGAAGTTTTAACTTTACGTCTTAGAGATTGTTGTGTAATGTTCACATTAATAATAAAACTCTTAAAAGTACAAAACTTCGCGTTGAAAATGTTTACTTTTAAAGTATTTGTATATTGAATTATAAAGTTTGAATTATAAAATTGTGATGAGCGCTAGAAGTTTTGCTTTTAAGACTTCATAAATTATGAAAGATGTGTAGTTATAACTTCTCAGGTGCTACCCATTTGTTAACAGTGAAAGTCGTGACTAGGTAATTCCTGTATTTAATAATCTAGAATTTTCTCCTGTATTGTGGAGAAAGTTTACAAACATAATTGCATAAGGACAAACGTACAGACCCGAAACAAGTATTTGTAGGTCACACAAATACTTGTTCCGTGCGGGATTTGAACCCGCGGCCTCCACCGCTCAACTCATTGCTAAGCCACTGCACCACCTAGGCGGTTTTTCTTATCATAATATATTTTTATCGTAAATAGAATAGAATGGAATAATTTTTATTCAGTATAGCCTACAAGTAATTCTAAAAACAATTTGAAGCGACCATCTCTTTCCCAGGGAGTATATATATATATATATATACACATAGCCCAGATGCCTACTGGCATTGCTCCTCCTCTCTGCTCATAAAGTTTCAAAACAATCGATTAAATTATTTCAAAGATTAGCTTGGATAGACACAAACATTTTTAAAGTGGTTATTTATGTGTCAGCAGCATGCTAGTGACCCCCATAGATATGTATATTTTAATTATCTTTAGTGCAGTCCTACTGCTTCGGCAGCATGACAGATTGTCACTACTCCATTTCCTTCTCGAAAATGTAAAGAAATCTACTGCAGTAAAAAGTGCGGAGGCTTATTCTTAATTTGTATTATAGGTGGGTATATAACAATTCAATATGGATTGCCAATTTTTATTATAAGTTGACAATCCGTACAAATATCATTCAAAACGATATTTTTAATCTATGTCATAAGTATATTACAATATATTACAGATTTTTAAACGATTTCAAAAAAGAAGAAGGATTTTTTATTTATGATCGGGCATAGCTTCATTGTTTTTAGTGTTTAAAGTGATACTTATTTTATTTAATAAGTTATACTTTAAGAATTTTCGATATAACCAAATAATAACAAAAAACTATCCAAAGGCGAAAAAATAGATATTAAAGTTTTTAATATAAGTATCTAGATGACATTCTAGTTTTTACTTTGAACATATACAAAATAGACTTTTTTTAAAATTAATAAAGAGAGAAATTAGGATGTTTTTCTTTTATTTCAATAGTCATGAGAAAGATCCTTGGAAGGAATCGGTGTTTCAAATCAAAATAATTTTTGTTACGCTATGAATTCTAATTTCAATTTTTCTTAAAAACATGGAATGTTTTTTTTCAAGACTAGTCATTTGTTAATTGAATAGCGTTGTTTTCATCGCATTTAAATCTTTTTCTTCGTCATGGATACGTTAAAAATTCGAGTAATTACGGAATATGAGTACCGTCGTTTACGGAGCAAATACTACAAACGATGGCACTAGGTACCTGTTATTAGTCGCTTCCGTTCTGGATATTTCGATCTGAAAAATAAACCCCGTGGGCGTCCGAAAAAGTTGATGATACTTAATCTACAGCTGATTTAGCAGCAGCTTTCAAAACTACTTTTACGGATTCTATCGCGTTTTATTTATATTATTTTTAATACCCGACGTTTCGGGTGCTTTACAGCACCCATGGTCACGGGGGGCACTGAGATGTTTGACGTCCCAATGTCATAGTTAGCTATGGCAATATTTAGAGCAAGGAAATGTTCCCCGAGCTGTCCCAATGCGTTAGGTCACATGTCTTCGAAATTTATTTTTTTCTTATTTCGCAGACATGCAGGATTACTCGCGATGTTTTCCTTCACCGCCGAACACGTGGTAAATTAGCACTTAATATTGTAATTAACAATTTCATTGGTGCCGGCAGGGATCGACCCCGGGTTGCTCGCGTACTGTAAAATATTACGTGGTAGAGCCACGCTGTGGGTATATTATGGTTGTAGCACGAATGGGTCGGATCTACCGGTGTAGGACAATACTAAAATAGTATGTGTATTTCGTAATAGTGGCGGCGTTTCGTATGATGAGTGTAGAGAACGCGTCTTTTCCGGTACTCCTACTCCCTAGGCGTAGTCCCAAAATCATGGAAGACGGCTTTCGTCCACCCGATCCCTAAAAAAGGCGACCGCTCAGACCCGTCCAACTACCGGCCAATCGCCATCACATCCTTGTTCTCCAAAACAATGGAGTCCATTGTAAACTGCCAGCTCATGAGGTACCTTGAAGATCACCAGCTGATTAGTGACCGCCAATACGGTTTTCGCCGTGGTCGGTCAGCTGGTGATCTTCTGGTCTACCTCACTCACAGATGGGCGGAGGCAGTAGAGTTCAAGGGGGAGGCATTGGCCGTTAGTTTGGACATTGCGAAGGCCTTCGATCGGGTTTGGCACAAAGCGCTTCTTTCGAAGCTCCCTTCCTATGGGCTTCCCGAGAAATTGTGCGGTTGGATCACCAGCTTTCTTGCAGATCGGAGCATCAAGGTCGTTGTAGACGGTGCAAGCTCCGATTGCAAGCCTATTAATGCTGGTGTTCCACAGGGCTGCGTGCTATCGCCAACGCTGTTTCTTCTGCATATCAATGATATGTTGCATACCCGTAACATTCATTGCTATGCAGATGACAGCACTGGTGATGCTCTTTACACCGGCCGAGCCAATATTTCTCGGGAAAACGTCTCCGAGTGCCGGGACAAACTTGTGTCTGAAGTTGAGTCTTTGCTGAACAGAGTCTCGGATTGGGGACGACTAAATCTAGTCCAGTTTAACCCCCAGAAGACACAAGTTTGCGCGTTAACCGCTAAAAAGAACCCCTTTGTCGTATCCCCTCAGTTTCAAGGCACTCCCCTTGTTGCCTCAGCCAGTATCGGAATCCTCGGCGTCGACATATCGAGTGACGTGCAGTTTCGTGGTCACTTGGAGGGGAAGGCCAAATTGGCCACTAAAAAGCTTGGCGTGCTCAGCAGAGCGGGACAGTATTTCATGCCGGCACACCGCCTGCAACTTTACAAGGCGCAGGTTCGACCGCACATGGAATACTGTTCCCATCTCTGGGCTGGGGCTCCCCAGTGCCAGCTCCTTCCACTTGACCGCATCTAGCGCAGAGCGGCTCGAATCGTCGACGACCGAGTGCTTTCCGATCGGCTCGATTCACTGGCGCTGCGAAGAGATGTTGCATCTCTTTGCGTATTTTATCGCATATATCACGGGGAGTGCTCTGAGGAATTGTTCGGATTAATCCCAGCCGCCAAATTTCGTGAACGCACTACACGGCAAACGTCCCGATACCATCCACACCATCTGGATGCTTGGCGGTCCACCACTGTACGTTTCACAAGGAGTTTTCTTCCACGTACAACCTCTCTGTGGAATAGTTTACCACCGGCGATTTTTCCGGACCGATACGACCTGGGGACCTTCAAGAAAAGAGCTTACTCCTTTCTAAAGGGCCGGCAACGCACCCGCAATTCTCCTGGTGTTGCGGTTGATCATGGGCGGCGGTAGTCACTTAACATCAGGTGAGCCGCATGCTCGTTTGCCCCTTCTTCTATAAAAAAAAAAAAAAAAAAAGAGAACCGAAGACATTTTTTACTGAAAACGAGGCATTGCATTCTAGAATTCAGGGTTGACAACGCATTCGCATTTTGATTCTCGATCGAGGATAATTGTAGATATCTATGGGCCACAGCATCCGCTTACCATCAAGTGGACTATGTGCTCCTTTGTCACCCTTATTCTTTAAAAAAATTACAGCAAGCGTAAACCATCTGAGCTACCACGGCACCATATTGGTCAACTTACTGACTTATATAGCGGAACTTTTTGTAAACACAAACACTGCGACAAGGAATGTATAACTTTTTATAATAATGACTAACTACAATATACAATTAATTTTGTATTGGTATTTGGAAATGATGTGAAACGAACATTGAAACAAATTTGCACAATATCACAAAAGCTAACTGACTAAAGTAAATTATCAATTCATGTTAACAAACTAGACACTTGAAAATACTGAAAGGTATAAAAGGTATTGAGGTTGTTCATCTATTAGCAGTTACAGGAAATTAACATCGAAGTAAGGCAACGAACGACGTACCATTAAACAACGACAATAAAAATACAAATAGCTCTATCTGCCATTGAGACGCAAGATAGACTTAACACGGCACGTAGCCTCCGCACTTGGAAGGAAATGGCTTTGTGAAGATCCAAAACATTTCAAACCTCCCCCGCCCTGCCCTGGAAAGCTTTTAATATACCATGTCCCGATCTTTTTAGACTTGTGCAAATGTGCAAGCTATGCACAGCTTTATTGTGGCTGTTTACCTGTTTCAACGGTAAGTTTTAAATTGTTTATAAGGGTCAATTTAAATGGCCACGGTTATGTTTACACGGTTCAGCGGTTTCGACCGTTGTAATGATACTAGTGTAAACTTTGGGGCTGTGGTATTATATAGAAGTATTTTACAAATTTAGGACTTTTATGGGATTATTTTTCTCTTACTTATCAATTAAAAATTTGATATATTATTGTAACTTCCAGCTTTTAATATAGTTTTGTAAGAATATTTTAAGTAATGCATTAAAAATTTAATAAACTAATCATAATAAGTTATCAAAGTTCACCGTTGAACATGGGCTCTCCCATACAATCACATCGGGGATCATCCCATACTGGGGATATTTGCCAGAGTTGCTAATCTTGCCACATGCAGTTTTTTATCATTTTGATCAGTCATTAGGAAGACGCTGCTTATCTTCTGTTTCAGCTTCTCTCTGTCGCTTCTTACGACACCCACGCGGAGATATTATGCTGTAGTAGATTCTCTTACGCCGTCTGTACACGGTGAATAAACTAATAGAAATTGATAAATATTCTATTTTTCTTTTTTATACTCGTATTATTATATAAATATTAGATTATATGCCGTGGTACCTAAAATATTATGAGTACGAATAATTTACTAACCAAAACTAGAGTTTTTTCCTTAGTAATCACATGTCACAAATATATAATGTACCTAGCAAGTAAATTGAAATTTAAAGGAAAAACACTACGCATATTTATTTATTTGTAAGTATGCTAAAATACTTTTGAACTTAGAGTATATAATGTTAGCAAGTGTAAACCAAATGAGCCGAGCTCAAAAGATGATAATTTAGGTGTAAAACGTGACAATTTAGAATTATTTGGCTTTTTATTACAACGCTTGTTCAAATGAGTTCGGGAGCTGTTTTTGGAAAGTTAAAGAATTATTATTTTATTCATAATTCATTCCGCAATCTTATCTAAAATACACTAATGTAGCTAAAACTGACTCAAAAAATAATATAATAATTTTAAATGTTAATATGATTTCGTAAAGTTAAGATAGCCGTCCGAGGGCGTAGTTCAGTTATCAAATTGAGCTGCACTTTGGTTACAACGCGTATTCAAAACACTGAAAAACAAAATATGTTGGTACTCTTCACTATAAAAAATATTTAAGCATTGATTGAAATTTTGTATTTATAGTTTTGAGGTCAACCTGTGCATTATTTATTTACAAGGCTTTTATTATTGTGGATAACTGTTTTGTGTCAGCATTATATTTATTAAAATTAGTATTTATATTTCTTATAGTGTTTTTAATAGAGTACTTATTAAAAAAACACTATAAGAAATATATTTGCTCATTAAAACCGCATACTTTGCTTATTTTAAAAGAATATGCATCTTCATACATTTCGTTTATATAATACGATATACAAAATTCAAGATATATTTTTTTATTAAGTTTGTGTATTTGAGAGACAAAATAAACAGAGCGACAGACATAATTATGTAGACAACTGTGTATTTTATAATTGTTTTATCATCTTTGTAAAATTACGCCGAATTTATTCATCACTTAGTTAATCAAGGTATAATTTTTAATATTAGTAATCTTATTAATTAATATTGCTAATATTCCTTTTAACCACTGCTGGCAGTTTGAAACACTTGTGTTAGAAGTGGTTCACGACGGTAGTCAAATGGTGGATTCGAACCCACGACCTTCTGAGTTCGCTTTCCGCACCCTGCCATTAGGCTCCTAATAGATTTTAATGTTTTGTCGTTATAAATATTATTTATAATAACAAAACATGAATGTCTGCATGACACAGGCCAAATGAAATAAGGATAAAGTTTTTCGTAACATAGGTACCTAGTAAAATTAAAGTATTAAGCAGTAATTTTACATATGTGAATTCCGCAGACAAAAAAAGTTACAATTAAATTAAAATTACCAAGAACAAAAATGTGAATAATTTAAAAATAGTACCTTCAGTAACAATAGATCCTAACTTGCAGTAAGTAAGGATCTATTAAAATGTTTTACATCTGTAATAAATATTGCTATTTTTTGCATTAAGTGCATAAAAATAACAATAATACTTTTTTAAGTAATGTAAATTACTTATTATAAGCGGAATCAATAGTGAAAAAATATTCTTGTTTCAATTCAAAAAAAAATATATTTAAATAATATATTTGTAACACCAGCAGCGGTCACGTTTTACGAGGGCACAGTGTCTGCAACGTTGTTGTGTAGGGTGTTTATTTGCATTTGGGGACCAAGAATTCGGAACAAAAGCTATACTAGTTACACAATATACACTTAAAAATCCTAGACATATTACATTATAACGTAAAGTTAAAAGAAACTAAGACACAAGTTTATAAAAGCTAAAGAAATTATGCTTTATATAAAACTGATTTCACGGAGATAATTATTGCGTTTGATTTGATTTTTTATTTCCCGATAATTTGGGTGCTTGTACATGTGGGTAATTCTATAACGATCTGTGCTATAAAGCACATTAAACTTAGAAAATTAAAACTATGTCAAACTAAACACGATTAGTTCGTAAAGTTAATTTGATTCAATGTTTAGCATACTTTAAACGTCATCTTTCCAAATTCATCATCATCATCATTGCCCACTGCTGAACATAGGCCTCACAGAAGTGATATCTTCAATAATGGCTAGGCTTGCGATCGGTTTTGCAACCTCAGTTATATATTAAATGAGTTTGTGGTCAGGAAGACGCTGCTGCCCGTCTCCTATTTCATTCCCCTCTGTCGCCTTTTACGACACGCTCGGGGTGACATGGAGTAGAGGCGGGGTGAGGGTTCTCTAACGCCACCACTATTTACACAAACCTTTCAGTATTCAACCAAATATTCAAAGTACAAAACTAATGACGTGTTTGGCTACAGCTATGCGAGTTGCAGGTTCAATCTTCCCATGAAACAAGCATGGTCTAAAATGATTTGCGAATTATTCCATGTATATTTATTTGTGAAATGATATAAAACCTTTTAATGTTTCGATGTGAGGAAATACACAAAAAAATGTATTTGTTAAACATCAACATGCTTTTTAATCTACTACTTTTGAATATATTACAACGTTTAAATTCAAATTACAACGTTTAAATAAAAATAAGTAATGTTATATTCAATACAACTTAGTCCCACTCCTGGGCATAGGCCTACTCTCATTCATAAGATTATTTTAGGACAAGAGAAAACATCCGCGCTGCCCCAATGCGAGTTGTAATTAAAAATTAGCTTGCGATCCACTGCTGGTCAAAGATCTTCTCTTATTTCTGAGGGGATGAGAAAATTAATCAAATTAAACAACATTTATATTATGGTTATAACTAGTGAACTCTTTTGCAAAAGAGAGTTCTTATATTTATTTGCCCAGGAGTCTGTCAAGGTAGTTACAACTTACCTATTTATTTCTGCCGCCCAATAGCAATGCTTGCACTGCTGTGACACGGTTTGTAGAGAATCAGAACTGTGATTGCGGGCTGTGAGATATTCCATGTCCATGGCTGCTGGAGCAAATGAACATCTACAAACATCTTCGTCATGCTACGTCTACTGTATTTTTCGATTGTTAGCTCTTTTGTTTTTGCCTTATATTATTAATATTATAATTAACAACATTTTATCATAATATTTGAAAAATAATTAAGATACTGCGTATTTTAAATTATGCTTAAACTAAAATATTTGTATTCTGACATCATAAAACATTATTCTGTTGAAAATATTTCTAGCTTACGTAGGTTTGACGTGCATTATTACCTCATTCATCCTATTCCAACCCACATCGAGGGCAAACGATGTCCGTCAAAAAGTCGTTTATGAGATTAGCTTTCTATATGTTCGAAACGCAACTAGGTATTATAGTTTCAAGAGCAAAAATGTTTGTGAAGTTAAGACTACGATAAGTGTTAAATACTATAAAACATGTGATTTACCTTTTTTTCAAAACTGGAGTGACAAACGTACTCACAGTCAAACTGATAGAAAAATACTTGCATGACACTTGCAGCCAACTTCAAACCAAAATGGCTACTGATGTGTTGTCAACTCTGAGGACTTGTACCGAATGCCTCATAGCCTGTAACAATACACTTTGCCCTTCACTACTGACAGCTGTATATACAATAACAATCAGCTGCTATTTTCACAGCACACTGATATTAGCCAAGTAAAAACTAATAGATGTAATCTAGAAAAATTGCAAGTATTCTCTAATCGTAATATTATCTATATACCGTAATATGGTTTCGACGTTGTTGCCACCTGTACACCTGTAGGACACTAAGACTTGTGTGGAATTTAATTTTAGAACCTAATATGAATATTGAGGGACGAGTTGATGAATGATCTAAGATAATCTCCTAGTTAGAATAGATTTTCTTATATGAATGTCAAAATGGTGCGTATTTGAACAGGCCGTCACTGCATTTAGCGCACAGGACAGTCCTTCACTCCAATTACCAGAACGAGGCTACCACTCGTTAGCACAATCGGGTGCTTTTATGGCATGTTTTACAGTTGCATTTGTGTTTTATTTATTTACAGAATAATTCGAAATTAAACGGCGCATAACTAGCAAAATAATTTGAGATACAGCCAACAATATCACAAATATTTTGTTAAAATCATTTTACTTATTATCTACACGAATTTATTTACATATTCACACACGTATAAAAATGATTTTTTTTAATGAATAAATAAATTATAAAAGTCTTTTTGAATAAAGGAAAACGAACTTTAACTTGATTAATATACGAGTACTTAATATTTGTAGCCGGAGGGATGATATGGGAACATGGTGCCTAAACTTATCCTGACGAAGGCCGTATGCGCATCCGGCGTCATGTTCAGCCGATTAACCGAACTCGATATATTTGTTAAAGGTCCGGTCCGGAAGTAAGGTCTGCATTCGGCCCAGTATGTGAACGATAGACTGCTGTAAAATCACTTGTTTGGATGAAGTGCTGCGCTGTGGAATGATTTTTCTTTTTAGATTTTTGAAGCCGGTTTTATTTTTTTGTGTTTAATTATTTAACCCACTTGATTGCAGAGATGGAAGAGATGGCTGACAGAAATTCCCCTGGACAGCCTTGGCGAGAGACCAGAATGCATGGGTTCCAGAAGGAAGACGAACTAGTTTCTCGCCAATTCTGCCTATGTGCTCTGACTTTTCCTTGGCAATGACTCTTTTGAAGGACCTAGAGGCGGAATTATACTTCTTTTTTAGAGCGCTGGTGTTTACATCCCTGGACGCTGATGCGTCAGCCCAGGCTTGGTAGCTCCTGCTTATAGCATGATGCTATTTGACAGGAGCGACCAAACCATGGCTAAGATTTGCCTCCAATGGGCACCACAGAGGAAGGAATAAAAAGTTCCATACCCTGAAGTACCACATCAGCGACAGAATCCGCAACAACGTTGGGATCGTCCGGCGAGAAGCAAACCCGCCCCCAAGGGTAGGATGCAAAGAAAGACCGCATCCCATCCCAATCGGCTGACCTATAGTGCCAAACACGGCGGCAGCCTGCAGAATGCAACCGCGATTTCAACGTGAGTGGCACCACACTCCGGACAAGACAATGGTCCGAGGAGCCTAAAGGGGCGTCGACGGAAATCTGATATCCGTCCGGGTGAGAGGTCAGCAGAAGGTCCAACAGGGAAGGTGCATGTTCCTCCACATCTGGAATCCGCGTAGGCGAAGTAACCAGTTGTGTCAGACCATATGCCAAGGCAAAATCATGAACAGATCTCCCCGCATGATCGGTTAAACGTGAACCGAGCCATTCGGCGTGATGGGCGTTAAAGTCGCCGAGGATCACGATCTCTGCGGAGGGGATCTGCTGTAGCAACGAATCTGCAGCCATTTGAACGTGGTCGAAGAGTCGGTCTGTTTCGGCATTACCGCTGTGGGTCCTATAGAGGCACCCGTAGACGCGCGGATGGTCGTCGCTGTCTACGCGTAGCCAAAGGATGGACAGGTCCGAACCTTCAAGTCTTGAGTGGAATAAACAATAACAAAGGCGCATGATGACAATTCGTCTATAAATGCAAATAAATTAAAATTTTCTTTCCTTATTTTTCGACCTTAAGACGTAGAATTATTTATACAAATTCAAATAAGTCTATCTTATTTCCCATGGATGTAGTTTGCATTTGACGAAGATATCGCGTAATATACACAATTACATAAAATACAGTCAAATTGAGATCCTTCTCTTTTATTAAGTTGGCTGTTGAAGTAAGGAATATAATGACACTTTCGTCAGACAAAATCACAGGTTTCTATTAAATACTTCATAAGACGCAAGCGAGCCCCATTTCGTTATGTAAGTACAGACATACCATATACATATACATACCGACACACATCAAAAGCATTAACCTCCTCTTCGAGACGTCATTGATAAAATGTAAAGAAATCTCATGACTCTTTATTTAAGACAGAATAAAATAAAAACTTTATTTTGGAACAAGACATCGACATATACAAAAATATAAAATATAATAAATAAAGAAGTCTTAAATTAAAAAAAAATTACGTTGTTCGTCTTAAGTCATGCCTACTAACTCAGCATGTAATCCAAGGCGGTGAATATCAGTGTTGACCGTATTTCTTAAATCATCATAAAATCCAATATATAACGAAGCCTGTCTCTTATTAGAATTCGAATTCGTCAGGTAAAAGTTGCTCGTAGTTTGAACATAACATAAAAAACTAAGAATTACAGTTTTACAAGGGAAAATAATTTTTAATAAAAATTTAAAGCAAATTAGCTTTTAATTTAAGCAAAGAATTAACATGAAAATATAATAATTTTAATTTCTTTAGTCGATACTAGAACGTAGTGTATAAAAGAATTAAGGCCTTTTGAACTCGAGTCTTTTGTGTTTTTTTAGTCTATATTGAAAGTTAATTTTTTTACTCTTTTGAATATGGTATTTGAATGGTATTATGGATTTTCATCCTTAAGAGTCCATTTAATACTCCTTTTTGTAAGTTGTCTAAAAATACATAAATTATGTAAATTTTGTATTCAGTCTAGCTATAATTTATTTTATAAAAACTTATTTTATAAGATAAAAGTATACATAAGATAAAATACAACATAAACAAATTAATGTGATAAAGCCATGCTGCAGCTATATTAGTAGTATAAATGTAGCCCAAATGGGTTAGCTCAACCGAGAAAAACCACGCTCTCACAGAATAACAATAATACGAGTATATTATAATAACCATTCCGTATTACGAGAACCTCGTGAAAGCCGACATTATTCCTGTAGTCATTTCTGCAAACGGGCTAATCCCAGTCAGCCTCTCGGTTCATCTGAGGCGACTGGGACTCCGTGACGGACCGCTCCGGGCTCAAATGCAGAAGGCGGTGCTCCTCGATACCGCCCGCACCGTCCGCCGGTTTCGTTCCCTTTCCCCTAACCCTCGGCCGTTTGGACTCCCCTGCCCAGGGCCCCCATCTGGTTGGGCTTTTATTTATTTATGTATTATTTATTTATTTATGTTAGAATATAAAATATATATTTATGTATATTTATCATTTCCCTTTATATATTTATTCAGCCCAACCAGATGAGAATACTCTATTAATACCCCAAAATAGTAATAATAATAAAGCCTCTTTATTCCATAACAGAAAATAATTACAAAAACAACAATCTAATCTCTTTGGTTAAGGGGAAATATAATCTCAAATGGCTTAGCAAGATCCTCCGTTATGCCGAAAGTATTGCAGCATTAATTTTGAAATAAATATTTGGTAAAGTTGAGGATTAATGTTAAGGACTATGTTAGACGAAAACACGATTCCGTAAAATTTTCTCGATAGAAAAAAAATCCAAAGTTACCTCCAAACTGAACAATAAACCGCTGTTATTCACAAAATACCTTAAATAAAATCATGAAACTTTGCATACTAACTGAACTAACTATAAAGCAGTGCTTATGTTATTTACTTTTTTTTAAATACCATTATTTTCACTGTAAAAAGAAATTACCTAAACTATCGGCGCGTAAGCTTGATTGCTGTCGCCCCGTTAGTATCGCTCCCGCTTTTGAAGGGAGAAGTTGTGTCGCTTACGATCAGAATACACATTACGCAACTGGATGACAAAAGTGAAATTAAAATGGGAAATAACCGTTATAAAAATAAGAAGCGACTGAGTTGGCGTTAAGAAACAGGCATAAATATGATAAACCTAATGAAATAAGTATCTAACGACCTAACTACTTACAGTATTAGTGATTATAAACATGTCGGTACATAGCATACGACGCGCGGGGAAGTGGGGGCGAAATTAGAATTTGAGCTGACTTACTCTATCCTCTTAAAGGCCTACTCCTTTTAATGTCAACCAATTTTTTCCTGCTGTCTTTTCAATCTCATCGAAACATCTTTCTTTCGGTCTTCCTTGCTTGCGTTTGCCTGTTGGTCCTGTCCATGTGGTTGCTCGTTTAGTCCATTTGGTATCTGTCGATCGTGCTACATGACCTGCCCACTTCCACTTCAGTTTTTGAGAGTCTCAGAGCTCTCACAGAATATCAGCACAAAATAGCTTAATGCTGCTGTATTCCGTATGGTGTGCGTGGAGAACCGGAGATCCATTTTACTAGAAACGAAGCCTTCCATCTTGGTCCTTACGGGTGACAACGCATCTGCATTTTGATTCGTAATAGACTAGAGGATAGATGTAGATGTCAATAGCCCACAGAAACCACTTACCATCAGGTGAACTGTGTGCTATATTATATCATTTATATTATATTATTTATATAATAATTTACGTTACGTTAATTACAACTTTTTACGTCGTAAAATATTAATTGATGACATAATTATACTATATAATCAATTAAATTAATATATTATCTTAACATTACTCTACAAGAACTAAACTTTCCATTAACATTATTATTTTTGTGCATAGTTAACAATTACTTTAGATGAAGTTTGGCTGGTTGTAATTTACTTTTTTATGTATACTTTATTACACACTACACAAAAAAATGGACAAAATATATATAAAAGAAAATATATTCAACGAGGTATATTGCTTTTAATAGGCGATTTATGTTTTCATGGCCCTGAAATAGACTTTAATGATCTTAAAAACAAAAGATATAGTATTTTTAAAATATATTATAATAACTTTACAATGTTTGTTACATATTAAACCGCGTGTTGTTTAATCAAGAACAAATTATATAATTATTATTCATTCAGAAACATAAATGCTGTGTTTACCTCGACGTTGTCCAATTAGACATGACCTCATCATTACAGCACTGTCACAAATTGTTCCCAATACGGGGTGTATGCTCAGAGTGGATAACAATATAATTAATGTTGACGACGTAACTATGAATGGTGTTTGTAATGATGAAATCATTACAAACACCTCGGATATACTAAAACTAATACCCGATGTAAAACACATAGTTAAGCTATTCGTGCGAATAAATAACACCTTTCACATGACGACCGAATCTCGAATCGTTATTATTTATTACAGAATATAAACTCACGCACTGTTGCGCTAAGGCCCATAAACTAACATTATTCCAGGGCTTTGGTGGCATGCTCCATAATTTTTGTGAAATTGTTAAAATTAATACGATAAAATTTAAACGCTCTTTGGAATGCGTAAGACACCTGTGTGAAAAGTCTGACAAGCTAGCGCTACAGGAGACATGGCTTCTACCTGATGACATAATGTCTTCTTCTGGGCGAGATACATCAAGACTTCAGCTATACTGGTAAGTCAACAGTTGATACATAGTCCGGTATACTCACAGGCAGACCCTATGGTGGTGTAGCCCTCTTGTGGAGGAAAAACGCGTTTGATTGTGTCAGTGTGTCAGTGTGCGTCTCAAGACAATTAAGGTTTTCCATAGTATCGTAGTAGATCGAACGTACATAATATTCTCTGTGTATATGCCAACGGATTCAGTAGACAATTTAATAGAATTTACATCGTGCATGAGCGAGATAAGTTCTATTATTGAAAATGAATATGTCGACTCTGTATTTGCGTTAGGTGACTGTTTCTTTTTTTTTCTTTTTTTTTTAAAGAATATTAACAAAGCTATAAACAACATTAACAATGCTGGAGACGCCAGTAACTTAAGGTATCTTCGATAAAGATTTAATGGACTGTAATTTTGGTGCATACGGCAAAGGGGAAAATAAATAGGTAGGGATAGCACGCACTGACCTGATGAGGGCTGTCGCGCCTTCCTCCTGGAGTGTCTGCTATACAGCAAGCTCGCCACGTGGTTCGGCGCACACGCACTCTCGGTTAACAGTTTCGTGAAGTCCCACACTCTCGACCTTTGCCCTTACGGGGGCGTCTCACACTTTTGTGAGTTACAAAGACACAATGTCTGATGCGGTGAGTATTAAAGATAAACAGGAGAACTCAATGTTCGTCCTGCGCGGTTTGCGGTTAATATATATATAAGACGCGACGGCTGGCCGTGCGGTGCGGAGAACGTAATGTCACTTAGTATACTGACGCGCGCCGAGATCCTCTTTTTCACCTCGGTGGCAGCGCGTGCGGTAGGAAAGGGAAGGAAGGAAGGAAACAAAAAATATGCACTAGTCATGTTGATAAAGTAGATATAACTTAGGACGAACTCAATGCGATATGTAATGTAATGTTGATAAAGTAGATTGTTAACTGGCGTTACCATTTCCTCCCGCCCTTAAAGGGTCACCTTTAAAAGACAACCGTAATATAAAAGTAAAAGGAAAACAAATAAATAAGCGGTATATAAAGTGAGAGGATGCGCTCAATGCGCATGTCTCATCTACTAACCTTACTTGGTAAGCGAGAAAATGTATACATAAATATAATATTGCGGTTTAATACTTTTTTAATATATATAAATATAAACTTAATTCCTAATTTAGATAAATAATTATAATCAAAATAATCGTGATTTATTGTCTTGGGAGAGGGCAAATACGAGCAACAGGACGGAGATATGTTCCCTTAGTAGTTCTCACGGTCACTACTCGAACTACGCCATCCTTCGAAGGATGAACAGACTCGACAATCGCTAATGGCCAAGCAAGGGGCGGTTCATTATCATTTATCACAATTACAACCATGCCTGGTACGATAGCCGTAGACGGGGTGTTCCACTTCTGACGAACTTGTAATCCGTGAAGGTATTCCGTCCTCCACCGGTCCCAAAACGACTGAACTAATTTATCCAGTAAAGAATGCCTGTGTAACAGACTGGTAGAGTCAGATTTGACTTTGGGTGCGGGTAATGACAATAACAATTCAGGCCCAGCGTGTAAATTTTTAATATGATAATAGTCAATGATCATGTTCACTACATGATCACTGCGCGGGAGTATAATTGGATGTTTTTGTGTGTAATCTAATGCGGAGTTCGAAAGACGACCACCAATGCGGATTAAACCATTCTCAATAAAAGGCCTTAAACGATTGAAAGCGGGCGAGCAAGGTTTGTTACCTTCAATATTTAAATATTCCACTGCAAAATGCTGTTTTTGCAGGGCGCGGAGGATTATAACCTCAGAGAAACTGAGATCATCAGCAGTCACTACAGTAGTGCTGCGGCGGGGCAATAATTTAGCAAACTTACACACGTACGCAATTATACGTAGAAGTTTACTCCAAGAAGAGATGCGGAATGCGAGCTCATAAATCGCAGAATTACAGACGGATGTGCACACAGTGTGCGACAAAATCTTCTTCTCAGGCATATTTGCAATAACCTCATTGTCTAAAGTACGAAGAGGCCATTGAGATGGATCTAACGAAGTCCACTGAGGCCCATGGAGCCACAGGGGGTTTGAAACTAATTTATTTGGCGTAACGCCACGTGAAAGTATGTCAGCGGGATTCTCAGTACCTGCGACATGATAAAAGTTATCAGCGCGAATATTGTCGGTAATCTGAACAACGCGGTTTGCAACAAAGGTCTGCCACTTGTGTGGCGAACTCTTTATCCAGTACAGAGCTACTTTTGAATCTACAAAGGCATAGACTGATATTGCAAGGTCAAGAGAATAATTGTCGAGTACTCTGCGAAGCAATTTTGAGAGTAAAACCGCTCCACAAAGCTCAAGGCGTGCAATAGATAGTGGTTTCGTCGGTGCGACTTTAGTCTTTGCACAAATCAACTGGACGGTGTTACCATTGACGCTCTTTACATGTATGTAGACTACGGCACCGTATGCGTGCTCGCTGGCGTCGGAAAACCCCAGGAGTGACGCAGTACAGTTTTTGGATACACCAACATGTCGCGGGATACGTAAATCATTAAGAGCTGGTAATTCAGCACAGAATTGCCTCCACATCTTAATAATTGGCGGTGGTGGTATGTCGTCCCAATCTAAATTAAGTTGCCAAAGCAGCTTTATTAACAATTTGGCGTACGCGACTGTGGGAGCAACGAAACCCATTATGTCCCACAGGCGAGCGACAGTAGATAAGATGGCGCGCTTAGTGCACGTCACATCAGCGGGAACAGATATCTTAAAATAAAAGGCGTCACTATCGGTAGACCAATGCAAGCCTAGTATTTTATGTGGCATTGATTTATCGAACTCTACTTCTCCTGTAATTTTATGGGAAGTAGGGAGGTCATCTAAAACAGATCGACGGATGCTATGCCATTTTATCAGGTCCCATTGGGCACCCTTGAATAAGTCTATCAGCTGCCGAGAGGTCTCACTGGCCTCGGATTCACTGGGCATAGAGAACGCGATGTCGTCCATATATAGCGAAGTAAATGCGATACGACTCGCAAGCGGATACTTTGCGCCGTCGTCATCAATGAGCTGTCTTACCGTGCGCAATGCATGGTATGGACTCGAAGTTAAACCGAAGCACACGCGATTGAAGTGGTATAACACAAGTGGGTCTTGTGGACGGAAGCGGTATAGGAAGCATTGGTAACGACGATCAGAATCGCGAACAACTATTTGCAGAAATTGTTGGCGACAGTCGGCTGTCATAGCGATTGGATGTAAGCGGAAAGTTAAAATTATATTGAACAAGTCGCCTTGCAAATTTGGTCCTGAATGCAGAATATCATTTAATGATCGCCCAGTGCTAGTCTTACTGCTAGCATCCAGGACGATGCGCAGACGCGTTGACTTCTTATCTTCGCGTAAGACTCCATGATGCGGTATGACATATATTGGAGCGGGTTCATGAGAGTCATACGGCGGTGCGGGGGATATATAATTTTTAGCTAAGTATTCCTTTATGACGTCATCATATGCTAACCTTAATGTAGGCGAGGCTTGAAGTTTCCTCTCCAAGCACATGAATCGTCGTCGAGAGGTTTCATAAGAATCTCCGAGAGAGTAAACGTCATCTTTAAATGGCAGGCCAACAATATATCTACCAGTAAAAGGATCGCGGGATGTCGTAGATTTATAAAACTCTTCACATTCAATGTCTGAAGGACACTGAATGGGCGGTGCGGAGGGTGGCTGTTCAAGCTCCCAAAATCGTTGCACTAATTTGTCAACGATAGGAGACTCTAGGACTGAGCAGCACGTTAAAGAATGATTTACCCGAAGTGTCGGCACTGAGCCCATAATAACGTAACCAAATACCGTATTCAAAGCCGAGGGCCCGGACAAGTCGTTAGACGAATAAATTACGTCTGGACATAGTAAGTGCGGGAAAAGGGATGCGCCTATCAAAACATCAATTTTATTAGGCATGCTATAACATTCATCAGCGAGTCTTATGCCATGGAAGTGTGATAAGACAGATGTGTCTACCACAGTAGTGGGCAAAAGGTCGGTGATTTGATTAACAACTAGCGTTGAAATATTGAAGTTAATATTCGAGTCGAACCGTGAGAAAATTTTAATATCAATCGATTTCGATTTTACAATTTTTTCAACTCCACCGAATCCCTTTACTACAGTACATTCGGTATCGTGTTGTTGAACGCCTAAACGATGACAGCACTCTTTAGTCATAAAATGGCTTTGAGCCGCGGAGTCTAATAATATACGAATAATTTGTTTCTCTCCCTTAGTATCGTAAGCAAATACTTGAGCGGTTGATAATAAAACAGTTCTCTGCGAACGACTTGCGCGCGCGGGAGGCGGTGAACGTTGAGAAACATTCTTGAACGAAGTACACAGCGCGACGTCTGAACGCGCACCTACGGTGAGGGGTGGCGAGTGTGCGGGCGCGGGGGTTGTAGACTTCAGTGTAACTGGCTGAAGCGGTGGAGAACGCGTCAGCGCAGGGGAAGCATTATCGCTTCTGCGGTGGAAGTGCAACAATGTGTGATGTTTAAATTTACAAACTCGACAACTATAATTTGAAGAGCAACTAGACACTCGATGACTTAAACTGAGACAATTCACACATGCATTGTTACTCTTTACGCATTTAAATCGTTCCTGCGGCGTCATTTTATTAAAGTCTGCACACTTAAATAGGTGTTGATGCACAATATTATCGCACAGACACTTTGAGCAACTAGTCGTCGTGCTTACGTACGCCAGATACTTCGGCGACGAAGTATTATTACAGCGACGATTATTACCGTTACCTCGTCGATTGTTTGGTGCGCTATTAGAATTTGTACTAGAATCGGTGCGTTGCAAAACCTTGGAGCGGGTCTTAATAAAATTTACTAAATCATCAAAGGTAGGTACCATCGAGTTATGACTATATTCGAAAGAGCGAATGGTATCCGGGTCCAGCTTCTTAAGCGCGATATGAAGAACAATTAAGTCCGCGAGATTATCTAACTTTAAGTTTTGTAAAGCGCGCACTGCACTTATAAAGTTATCAGTAAATAAATCAAAATTATTAGCGGTGGCCGATTGCAATGGCTTAAATTCGAACATCTGATTAATATATGTAGATGCTAGCATACGCCGGTCTTCATATTTGTCAACGAGTGCTTGCAATAAAATTTTATAATTTTCAGCGCAAGGAGTTATACCTGAGCATACAGATAGGGCTTTGCCCGTTAGTTTACCTAGCAAATAGTATAACTTTTCAGCGTCGGTAAGCGATGTGTTGTCATGGACGGTTGATTTAAAGCTAGCATAAAATAAAGGCCATGAGCGAATGTCACCCGAAAATGGCATAAGTTCGATAGGCGGAAGTGTGAATCTGGCTTTAGATGGTGTACTAGTACTTTGTGAATTAGATTGCGAATATTGTAAATAAAGCCTGTTTATTCTACCGCAAAGAGACTCAAACGCAATGAGGCTGTTATAATCAGGTTTAGCAATAGGGTTTATTTTTAATAAATGTGAATTATAATTATCTAAGACCTGTTTAAACTCAATAAGTAAAGCATTAATATTAGAACTTCCATCAAGAAAACGCTCCATCGTGGAAGTGTTTATGTGGATGTCCGAGGACATATCATATATATTTTTGCACTATTTCAAATAAAGCATCTCGTTTAGCTAACAATAAAACCAACTCAGCATCAGGTGTGCCCTCATTATCCGAGGAATCGCTATTATTCGATGCTATTTGTTTTTTAGGCGGCATTACAACTTAAGTTATGCGGCAAAAATAATATAATTATAAGCGGGTAGTCTGTAAGCGACCTCGCTACGCGGTTGAATTATTAAATATTAGTTTCGTTAACGATGAACTTTAATTGTTAACTTTTATAATAATTATGAAGTTATTTATAACGAATATAATGCTTAAATATATGTGCAAATAATAAACGTAATTTAACAGTATAATCTATAGATGTAGTTAAAAGTTGATGACGTGATGTGAACATACAACAAATAATTTATATAGATAAATTATATGCTTATTCATTCTATGAATATAGTTTTAAAATTACTATGAATGTCACCTATTAGGACCTATTCTAGTGTTCTAATAGGGGCGGGGTTAATCCGAAGTCGGATTAAAATATAAATAATTAATTATATAAACGCTTATTACGATAACGATCTAATAAGGGCGGAAAGTCAAGGTCAATCCAGCGAGAAGTGACCATTAAAAATGGAAAGTCAAGGTCAATCCAGCGAGAAGGACCATTAAAAATGGAGACGCCAGTAACTTAAGGTATCTTCGATAAAGATTTAGTGGACTGTAATTTTGGTGCATACGGCAAAGGGGAAAATAAATAGGTGGGATAGCACGCACTGACCTGATGAGGGCTGTCGCGCCTTCCTCCTGGAGTGTCTGCTATACAGCAAGCTCGCCACGTGGTTCGGCGCACACGCACTCTCGGTTAACAGTTTCGTGAAGTCCCACACTCTCGACCTTTGCCCTTACGGGGGCGTCTCACACTTTTATGAGTTACAAAGATACAATGTCTGATGCGGTGAGTATTAAAGATAAACAGGAGAACTCAATGTTCGTCCTGCGCGGTTTGCGGTTAATATATATATAAGACGCGACGGCTGGCCGTGCGGTGCGGAGAACGTAATGTCACTTAGTATACTGACGCGCGCCGAGATCCTCTTTTTCACCTCGGCGGCAGCGCGTGCGGTAGGAAAGGGAAGGAAGGAAGGAAACAAAAAATATGCACTAGTCATGTTGATAAAGTAGATATAACTTAGGACGAACTCAATGCGATATGTAATGTAATGTTGATAAAGTAGATTGTTAACTGGCGTTACCAAATGCTTTAATTCGCATCCCAGTACATTATTTTGTAACGAACTGATAAATTTTTGCATAGATCAGCAGTTGATTTGTGTTGATTTGAAGGTCCTCCCAGCGGGCAGCTATACTTACACTAGTGATGTGCACGGTTGTCGGCGCTGGTCGCTCAGTCATAGATGTCACTGTACTGTATGATACCTACTGGTCGGATCATTGTCCATTGCTTCAAGTGCAATATTAACTTATTGCGATCAAAGAATGTGGTAAGCTATTTCTGTAATAATAAAATAATTTGGGTTGTCAGAAATAATAACCAAATAGAAAATTATAACGAATTGTGTCACTCTAAATTAAAAGACGTAAATTTTCCGCAAGAGTTTATGAACTGTTGTAATGATATATGTATAAATGATAATCACAAATTAATTTTAGATAATATGTACAGTAATACTGTTACTATTCTTAGAGAATCACCTCAGGCCAGTTGTAATAACAAAAGGAATAGGAAATATGTTGTGGGGTAGAATAAACACGTTAGAGATGCCCACGATGAGGCTCGACTTGCCTTTCAAACGCGGGTCTTATACGGTAAGCCATCTTCGGGTTATTATTATGATAAAATGTGTGAAACAATACGGAATTTCATGTCAAAGTTAAAATGGTGTCAAAATCACGTAGAGCAATTAATAATGCATAAGATCCCATCAAGTCATTCGAAAAGAAATTTAAAGAATTCTGGAAACTTACGAACAAACTGAATCCCAAATTGAGCCTTTCCGCTAATATTCAGGGTCACTACCAGCCTGGAGACATCGCCAATCTATTTAAAGAGCATTTTAAAGTAGAGTCACTGCGGGGTCCGTCATCGCGATTAATTGATGGTGGACGTTTTGCAGGTGGATCGTGAGTAAGGATCTCCGCCAAAGAAGTTTCTGAAGTAATAAGTTCTATGACTAGAGGTAAATAACCAGGGCATGATGGGCTTAGCATTGAACATCTGGTACATGTTGGTACCCATCTGCCAAGAGTGTTGGCTATGTTTCTAAGTTTATGTATCTTACGACATCAGTATCTTCGGACTGATCTTTTAGAGAACCGGAGACCCTTTTTACTGGAAACGAGGCATTCCATCTTATTCCTCACGGTTGACAATGCATCTGCATTTTGATTCGTAATCAAGGATAGTTGTAGATGTCTATGGGCCACAGCAACCACTTACCATCAGGTGGACTGTGTGCTCGTTTGTCACCCTATCCTATAAAAAAAAAGATCTCATGAAGACCATTGTGGTGCCTATCATTGAGAAAAGAGCAGGAGATATATCGGACTTTAACAATTACAGGCCAATCTCACTAGCCACCGTAGTGTCTAAGGTGCTGGACAGTCTGCTTGACAGGAAATTGAGAAAGCTCATTCATCTGCATAATGCTCAATTTGGGTTCAGACCTGGACTACCCACAGAGCTACACTTTAGCTATGTTATGGTTGTAGCACGAATAGGTCGGCTCGACCGGGGTGAACCACGCTCTCACAGAATACCAGCGTAAAATAGCACCTTAGTGTTGTTTTGTATGATGAGTGTAGAGAACCAGTCGTCCTTTTTATTGGAAACGAGGCATTCTATTTTAGTATTTAGGGATAACAACGCATCTGCATTTTAAATCTTAATTGAGGATACATATAGATATCTATAATAGGTCACAGTATCCACTTACCACCAAATGGACTGTGTGTTCTCTTGTTACCCTTATCCTATAAAAATATTTAAAACGCTTCAAGGTCACAATGTAGGGCGCAGAGCAAACACAATGTATTTCCATCCCGCCTAGTCAAGAGTGGAGCAATTCATCTACACAATATCTACATCAAGCGAACGCTCTTTTATGATTTTTCAATAATTACACTACCAGACTTTAATGAATTAGGTAATCATTATTCCATTGTGTCTTTAAGTGAAATTATTACACAAAAAAATTTTGGTAGTCATAATTCAATAGGGTTTATTCGTGATATTATTGCTTTACATAATGTTTATAAATTTTTATGTAAATATACATTTTTAAATATTTCAGTTTGTTTGAAATACATACTTATAAAACTATTTACACATATTTGTTTCAAATATATTCTTACAAAGAAATTTTTAACAAGCCTTGTATTATACACACAGTAATAAAACGAGCTTAAAATAAAGACCTGATCAAAACTAAAATAATAATAGATTAGTATTATTTTAATTATTATAAAGAATAAATATACCTCTAATAAGTTAAATTGCAGTGCGGTGGCGGTGTAAGAGAACACAAACCTGTGTCGAAGAATATATACACCCTGTGTCGTCCCGTAGGTCTCGTGAAATGCGACTATGGGTAATATCAGAAATATATCATCGATAGATGGCGCTTAATTTAAAGTAAGTTGAAGTACAGCCAATAAATACGTCCCGATACCGGGCACAGGTCTCTTTTCATTATTTCTGAGGGGTTCAAGAGCTAGAAAATGTCCACCACGCTGTCGTTCCTCGAAATATTATTTTTTATTATTTCTCAGAGATGCAGGTTTCCTCCCGATGTTTTTCTTCACCCCCAAGCATGTAGCAAATCAGCACTTAAATTTACAATTAACAGTTTATGGTGGGTTTCGAACCCGGCTTGTTCGCGTACTATGAATTTTCAGCGAGCGCTTAATCCTTGAGCTATCGTAGCTAGATGGCGGTACAACAATGTTGTTAACAGGTAGACGCAAAATAAACATTTATCGCAACGTACGGAGACCAACGAGAACTGCGATTGTCAATTCTCCCATAACAGGGGTGGCGATGTATCATCGTGGCATTTTTTCTAAAAAAAAATGTTTAATTAGCTATTATACGTGCCATATAATAATTTTGACTTCGTGATTAAAGTAAAATAATAGTACCAAATACTATCGACTCAAAACTCTTTATTTACTACAAAAAATAAATAAAGACTTTTGAATTGAGACATTTATTGTTATAATAACAATAAATGTTTAAGTTATACGCGTAATTCAAATTAAAGTAACATTAGTGTGACTTCTGTCGTATTAGATCAGATGAAAAATAACTTATACTATAACTATAGTATATTGTGACTATATAAAAAAAAACTGTGGCAATTAATTTAATAATTGAGATGGGACTTGTTTCCGAACTTGATAAAAGGATTGGAAGGTAGGAACTGGCGACGAACGGCGGAGGCCCGAGTTCGCGACGAGTGGTAACAGAATAAATAATAGTACTACATAGCGGTAATTCTTGTCAGACATTTGAAGTTTAAATGCGTATATTTTGCATAAATATTTAAAATGGAAGCTTATATTCGTGGAACGATTTTAGAAGTGCGACGAGGTAAGTGTTTAATAGTATACGTTGTTTGGTGGTCTGAATAATACTGGAACGGTATTCTTAGATTATGTAAGTTAATTGTGACAATTAGGCATTCCTACATCTCTGATATAAAGTGTTATAAGTAAAATTTATTTGTCCATTGAATGATAATACTATATACTTATTTGAAACGAAGCGTTGTCGACAAGTATAGTCTATTACTTAGAGCGGCAACACATGTATCGGGCGACTTCCTAAGGTTACTGGTTCGAGGCCAGAGTAGAAATGCAATTAGTCTTTTTATTGTTTTTCCCTTTTCTTTTTATAATTCGTATAACTTTATGATTAATTTTATGGTCTTATGTACAAAATAAGGGAACTGATAGTAAGTTTTATGTTTCGTTGCTTGTAATTTTATTTTGCAGTTAATGTGTAGATTTACATTTAGCTAAATATTAAGTGCTCACCTAATTTAGTGCTAAGATTAATGTAAATTATGCTTAAGAATTATCTAGTTGTTTGCTTTTTAGTGTCTTTATTGTAGCCTTACATGTTTCTAATAAATATCTTACACATTCACACATTTGTTTCTTGTCTTACCCGGACCCCGACCCCCATGGCTCCATGACATATTGGGGTTGCATAATCTAAATACAGTACAAATGAATTTTTAAATACAGTTGTGCCACCAAAATTGACTATTATGCTATGCGTAAACGAACCATGCATTTTTTGGAGGAGGCGTGGACTTTGCAAGGGTTGTAGTGACGAAGACGATGATGAAACGAACTATGCGCCATTAGCAACGGAAGTCCACGGTGTAACTAGCGTTCGTTCGTAATATAATAAATACTTCAGAGTGAACTTTGTGATCGGTGGCGTGCAGAAAGTATTGTGTCGCGTGCCATAGATGGCACGCCTGCAATTGGTTCGCCGTCCCTGCCCTACAACATGCCCAATTGCCCATGTCCAGCTGTGGACTTTTGCATGATGCTAAATGAATGCTATAAGAACTGGGCCTTTATGAATTATTTATCAAAATCTATTCTCAATTCATAATTTAATACGTTCATTGATGAAATTTCAAGTAAGACTAAAATTTTTAGGTCGAGCCTGCTCTTATGTAGGACCAAGGATGAATTGAAATAAGCTTTCAACAACCCTTTATTGAGAATTATATAAATATTAATGCTTTGCGTATTGCAGGCTAATGGTTATGGATTACATAAGAGAGAAAAACTTTGAGAATAAACATCTAGATGTAATATGTCCTCGATGAATTTTCGTACTGTCTATGTATATTAATTGTTTACATTCAGCAAAAGCTTGTTCCTTTTGTTTGTTTGCGCTTATATTAGACTTTCCGGTCATTATTGATGCCGCCATTAACTCGCTGTCAGTCAAACTGGCCCGTTGTTTTTTGCAATATAAATAGGTATCTTTTTTATAAATTAATCACACTTTTTCCGATATTGTATGTATTGTATACTTCAGTAAGGAAAAACTGTCTTAATTAATGATTAAAAGAAGTGGCTTCCAAAACAATATTTAAGGAAAGTATTAAATCCCATCCGGGCGTACATGTTTTATTCAAATGTTTTTAGACTTTTAAAACAAATGAAAAATTGATACAATGTTATTTCCTATAATGAATGTAAAAATATATTTCTCCTTTACACCTTAATTATTTCAAAAACCAAATAAGGCAACAAAAATAATGTTATATATTACACTACCTTAGTTATCAGAGGTAACAACGCATCTATCATCTAGCTACTTTATAAAAAAAAACTACTAAGCATTAGGTGGACTGCCTCACTTGGACTGTAAGTTTTTGTTACTTCGATTTCATAAAAATTGTTCAGTAACGATCAGATTGCATCCCTTTGCGTTTTCTATCGTATTTACCATGGGGAGCGTTCCGAGGAATTGTGCGGATTAGTTCCAGCCGCCAAATTTCACGAACGCACATCACGTCAATATTCTCGATACCATCTTCACCATCTGGATGCTTGGTGGTCCACTACTGTGTGTTTTACTAGGAGTTTTCTTCTTCGTACAACTTCTCTGTGGAATTGCTTACCACTGGCGATTTTTCCGGAACGACACGACTTAGGGACCTTCAAGAAAACAGCTTACTCCTTTCTAAAAGGTCGGCAACGCATCGCCGGAAACCGAAACTACAAGTCAAATGTTTTTTTTATTACTTATCATATTAGTATGTAAATTACACTCAATTTTATTTCTTTGTTTCAGAATTGTACGCAGTTAAAATAGCGAAAATAGTTGTGCCAGAAATAATACAGTACGGTGTGCAAGATGCTGTGATTCTAGACTGTGACTATACTTACGGTAACATCACGTCGGGACTGGTAGTGAAGTGGTTTTTCAGAAACAAAGCTAGGCCTGTCTACCAATGGATCGTGTCGCAAAAACCACAGGACATGGGGATATTGAGAGGTCGTGTTGACTTAGCCTACAGAGCATCAAGCGATCCATTAAAAATGCACAGAGCACTCCGCATAGTGAAGCCCAACACCGACATCTCTGGTGACTACACGTGTGTCGTTTCAACATTCATGGAAGAGGATTCAAGAACTAAGCAAATGATTGTTTTTGGTAAGTTACTTTGTTAAGCTTGTTAAAATATGTCAAATATTTAAACAAAACCACACAGATGATGTAGCTCTTTGCGTTGAAAATTAAACTTTATAACTATTGAACTTAATGATTTCTTATATTTGTGCGAACACTGCACATTTAAATAAAACTTATTTTTACGGATTTTATCGCGTATATTAACTTGTTTTATATTCCTGACGTTTTGAAAACTTTAGAGCACCCATGGTCACGTGGGTGGAGAGGAACTGGGGTGTTCGACTTCCCAATCTCATAGTTAACCCCGGCTGCCTCCAGATTAAAATGAGTAATTTTGTTCTATTTAAACTATTGACACTAGTTTTATTTAGTAGTAACATATATTAAGGCGTCTTATAAAAGTTTTCGTGTTGAAGTATATTTCTATTAGTAAGACGCGTTTTTGCACTATTTATTTATTATTAAATTATATTTGTATTATACGGCTTAATTTAATGTACGACGTATTTGACTTAATATTGGGTCCTTACATATGAAATATGCGTTTTGTCGTACTGGCCACTTTGATCTGAAATATCTCCTCTTTGGTTAAGAGTTTCAAATTCAAATTTTTAAACTCATTTAGCTGGTGCATTTGAGTTTGGTAAACAGTCATTCATTTGTTTTTCCTCATTTTTTTTTATTTGGCGTCGCTTATTACCGCACAATTTAAAACATGAAATATCGGTATATTTACGGTTACGAGTTCTAAAGTGGCACCAGTGCTGCAGAAACAGCGCAAAGTATTAATGATGTATACGGCGTTGGTGCCGCAAAAGAAAGCACGGTACGTTTTTGGTTTCAAATTTTTCGTTATGGAAATATCGACCTTCAGAAACAACTCCGGATGTAGACGGTCGGAGGCCAAAGTGGAAAATGAAGAATTGAAGGCTATTGTGGAAGCGGATTTATCACAGGGCACTTCAGAGATAGCTGCAGGCTTCGGGGTAAGTGACAAAACCATATTAATCCACTTGAAGCAAATCAGGAAATTAAAAAACTTGAACGATGGGTACCTCATGAATTGAGTGAATCGAACTTGCAGACACGCATTGACTGCTGTGTTACTTTGCTCAACCGACACAAAAACGAAGGGAATAGTAGTAATGATTCAATTTAAAAAAAATTAAATTGAATCATTACTTATGATGAACCCTGGAGACCCAGCCAAATCCTGTCCTATACGAAAATTGACTCAGAAAAATATACTGGTCTGTGTTTGCTGGACTAGAGCCGGTGTCGTTCACTACAGATTTCTAAAATCTGGCCAAATGATTACAGCAGATATCCTTTGTCAGCAACTACAAACGGTGAAGGAAGAACTAGCTGCTAAACAACCAAAATTGGTTAATCGCTCTAGGCCACTGCTGCTTCACGACAACGCAAAAATACACAACAAACAATCATTAAGTTAGATGAGTTACAAATGGAATGTCTGCGACATCCACCGTACTCATCGGAAATTGTTCCAACAGATTACCAGTTTTTCCGGAATTTGGACAATTTCTTACAAGGAAAAAAATTCAACTCCGATGCGGCAGTCCAAACTGCCTTCAAAGAGTTTATTGATTCTCGCCCCATGGTTTTTTTAGTAAAGGGATCAATGAACTACCTATGAGATGGCAAAAGTGCCTACATAACAACGGCGCATACTTTGATGAACTAAATATATTTTACAAAAAAAAACGTGACTTTATATTTCTCCCGTACAAAACACCAATTTCATATGTAAGGACCTATTATTTAAATATTAAATAGTATTAGGTAGTAATAGGTAGATAGGGGGACTGTGAGCTCATTTTCTCACTATACTAATAATTATATTAGGTATAATTATATTAGGTAATAATTATATAATTATATTAGGTAGTTCCCCTTTTCCTGGGGAAATATCCACCCGTTCCTGCTTCGCGGTGGTTATGATGGAAACCGACTAGAACCAACTACTTGATTTCCATCTGGTTATAGAATACTCCCCAACCCGAGGATTCCCCGAACTGGGTTGGCAACCGAGGTTTTTGATTGTATAATTGCTGTTATCAGGAATCTCCTGCCCGTCTCCCGGTAGTGGATATTCTCAACCGTGCCTACACGGCAACTTAATAAATTTTTATATTAATTTCTTATAATCCACTATATTAGGTGTTAAATTATAAAGACGCATTTTTTTAATTAGACACACTTTTATTCTTACAAAGTATATACTGACGTAATCGAAATATATAGTATTCTTATCTGGATGAATGCATATGGTCAGAATGACATATGGTTTCTAGCTGCAAATCTTGTGATTTAAATGGTTTATGTGGCAATGTGAGGTTTGCATTATCATGGCGCAATAATGGTGAGTGTCGATTGATGAGATGTTTATTGAGATTTTCGTCATGATTATAGTACACCAGACCTCAAATGCGTGCTTCTGTATGCACTTAGTTGACATGAGGCACCTATTCCTCGATTTTTTAGAATTATAAATGGCTTGGCTGTTTTCTTAGAATCGGCATGAACCAGTACATTTAATTCATAGTTATTTATAAATGTTTACTATTTATTATTTTAGATGATGTTGTGACCAGGATTAAGAAAGGAATGCTTCGGTGGTTTGGTCATGTGGAAAGAATAAATGAGAAAAGAGTGACGAAGAAAATTTGTGTTGCAGAAGTGAATGGCAGAATCGGAAAGGGACGTCCTAGACGAAAATTTATCGACCAAATTAGCGATTTATTGAAAACGGGCCAAATTAGAAGTACCTTTAACTGATGAGCATGCATGCGTAGATATACATATGGATGTGAAGGAGGCGAGAAAGGTGTGTCGGGATCGTGTCAAATGGAAGTCTGTAGCCTCTGCCTACCCCTCTGGGTGACAGGCGTGAGAGTTTACGTTTATGTTATGTTATTATCTTAATACCTGTTCTGCCTCGTGGTTCATTCTTGAAGTAAAAGTTTCAAATACAAAAGCGATTAAAGCAAAAACGCACAGTGCAGCCTCTTAGTCGAATCCTCTCCATGCGCAGCATCGATATTGCGTGCTGTCTCTGCTGTATTAGAACCCCAGAGTGAACATGGGTGATATAAAGTACCCGAAACGTCGATAATATAAATAAGTTAATATACGCGCTAAACCCCGAACATCTAGTTTTATTTAAATAAGATTTGTTTTAGTAAATTCAAGTGATAAGCGAATTACAATCTACTGACCTGATGGTGGCTGGTGAAGTGGCTACCGCAGCACCTGGACACCTGCAACTAACTTCAATAGAAGAAGAAGTCTACAGACGCCTTGTAACTGTCATTTCTGTAGACTGAGATGGAATGCCTTACAGCCTGCAATTGTACTGGCTCTATCTCTATTCCCTTCCGGATCATGAAATAAGATTGCTGGCAAAAGTATTTTCTACTGAAAAGACCGAGGCTTAATTAAGAAGTGTGAGCTTACAGGCTAATGAACTCTCTTTTCGCTGACAGGGAAACTGTTAAAAACATAAAATTTTAGCGCTCTGAACGTAAAATTAATCCCGCATTAATCATACTGAAATTTAAGTAGTGAAAATCCAAGTCAAATTTTATTTAATAGTTACTCGAAGTTATCCAATAATAATATATTTCTTGAAAAGGATTTAGCGATATCGTATTTTAGATCCGATATGGGTTAAGTGTTTGTAGTGTAATTTAGCAAATTGTCCGCCTTTGCATTGTATCCTATACTATTAAACGAGCAATTCTTGTATATATGTAATCGGGATCTCGGAAACGGCTCCAACGATTTTCATAAAATTTAGTGTCCAGGGAGTTTCGGGGATAATAAATCGATCTAGCTAGGATTTATTTTTAGAAAATGTCTTTTTGTCCGTGTTTTTAGGCAATGAAAAACTGCTACATTATTATCGTTAGAATAAGAAGGTAAATTTTGACGGATTGTTAGTAGTAGGTAGTTATTTAAATAGTGATGTTGTGTCACTTCCTTGATTCCCGAAATTTTCAGTGCTGCAGTATCAGGCGGGACCGAATAATCAAATCATAAACCGAAAGAAAATTAACGGTTATTCTTTGTAGTACTTAAAGTAGATTTCATTTGAGTTCCAAAAAAGATATGGTATAACCATGCTCCAGTTATATTATGACTATACTATAAATCGGTCAGCTTGACCGGGTTAGAGGACCACACTCTCAAAATAGTAGCTTGCTGCTATGTTTCGTTTGGTAATTGTACCAGAAACTGTTTTCACTGGTAACGCGGAATTCCATCTTAGTATTCAAGAATGGCAACTCATATGCATTCTGATTCTTGTTCGAGGATAGATTTATTTTAATGTAAGAGGAGACAAACGAGCTTGTAATTCACTTGATGGCAAGTGATCACCGTAACCCTTGAATATCCGCAACACCAGAGGAATAGCAGGTGCCTTTCCGACCTTTTAAGGAGAAGGCTCTTTTTTTGAAGGTCTCTGTCTGATAAACCGCTGGTGACAGTAAATTCCATAGTGTGATCGTGCAAAGCAGACAATTCCGTGTAAATCGCACAGTAGTTGGCTGCCCGCCGTCGAGATAAGGAAAATGAAATTTCGAGTTCTGTCGTAGTGGACGATGGAATATAGATGTATATAAATATATATGTCCATTGGTCACAGAATCCACTATCAGTTGTATTGTGTGTTCGTTTGTTAACCTGCTTCTAATACAAATTTTGCCCTCTGGAGTAGACGCAATATCACAAACTTAAGATCCCATTTAGAATGTCGTATAAATAGTTACAATAAGAATTTAATTCTTATAATTAAATTTATTTCCCTTCTAACTTTATTTTTAAGATTAAATGGGGTAAACAAACAACTCGCTAGCTATACACCCTATTAAATTAAAAATATTACTTTTCAGTTATTCATATTGAAAACAAACACTACGAATCTATAACCAATTCTTTTTATGAAATATTTACAACATACAAATTCGTTGCGTGAAAAACCACCCACGTGGAAAAAGAATTCCTCGCAGCATGTTATTATACTGACTTTCTATATAATGATTTCTTATATTTACGCGAACACTACACATTGAAATAATACCAGTTTTTACGGAATTTAACATAACATAACATAAACACTCACACCTGTCACCCAGAGGGGTAGGCAGAGACTACAGACTTCCATTTAGCACGATCCTGACATACCTTTCTCGCCTCTTCCACATTCATATACCTACGCATACATGCTCGTCGGTTAAGGGTACTCTTAATTTGGCCCATTTTTAGTATATCGCCAATTTGGTCGACAAACTTCCGCCTAGGACGTCCCTTTCCGACTCTTCCATTCACTTCTGCAACATATATTTGCTTTGTCAGTCTTTCCGCATTCATTCTTTCTACATGACCAAACCACCGAAGCATTCCTTTCTTAATCCTGGTCACCGCATCATCTTGCAAACCACACTCTTCTTTTATCACACAGTTTCTCACCCTGTCACTCAGATTCAGCCCTAACATACTCCTTACGGAATTTATCGCGTATATTTAACTTTTTTAATACCCGAAGTTTCGAACGCTTTACAGCACTCATGGTCACGGGCGGGACTGAGATGTTCAACGTCCATATGTCAGAGTTAACCGCGGTTACCATAGATTAAAAATTTTAACTTTTGTTCCGATCTATGCAGTATGAACTTATGGTGTCTTGAAGTCTTGCAGTTGTATGCTTGGGTTGGGATTTAATTTTATTTATTATAGGATCCCAAGCAGATGGTAGCACCCAGCCATCTTCTCTATTGAAATTAGGATGTTTTATGATTTCAATAGCCTCGCGAATCATCCTTGGAAGGAATGGGTGTTCTTTAGCGAGGATTTGCGGTCTATCAAATCTGATGTAGTGACGGGGGCGATCCTGTACGTGTTCACAGACTGCAGACTTCCTATACCCTACAGACCGAAGCACAGCAGTGCAAGCACTATGTAGTGTGTGTTTAGTGTATGCTCATGTAGCTATATATTTGATAGCCTAATAGACATTTAGAGAGTAATAAACCAAACCAAAAGACCAGTAGACGTATTATTTATTCCCCGAATCTCCCGACATTACATGGCGACCCTGGCAGTGCGCTGCTACAATGCAAGCGCACCGCCTGGCCCTGCATAGAAAATGAAGTTTTGTTGAAGAAAATAAATACGTTTATTTTGATTTATAATAAAAATATAATAACAAAAAACATTATACCGGATGTGACAAATGAAATAAATTACGAATATAAGAAGAGACCACAATTTTTCTTATATTTAAAGAAGATTTTTAAAGACCAATTTAATAAAAGGACAATGATATGCTTGATGATATGAAAAAAATGTTATAGAAAAAATGAAGAAATGACCTGAAAAATAAATTATACAAGAAGCTCCAGTAACATTGTTTTAATAGCAAAATCAAGTTTCAAAAAAGAAGATTTCAAGATACAGAAAACTGCTTAGTCCAAATTCCTTCAAGAGGCGAGGACTAATTTTATCAAAAATATAAATATGCAAGAAAAAAGAAGACTACGAGGAAGTCCAGGCCCAACCACATCGGGGAGCTAAGAACATCTTCGAGTGTTTTTGTACTTAAGGTTCACTTTGCACTGACTGTTGATTTTGTAAATAAAATAACGTCTTGCTCTGAGGAGTGTTTATTGTAAACTGATTCTATACAAAGTAATCTGTGACTGATTCATTACAAACATGTTTTACACGACACATAGAAAATGTATGTATGTATAATTGTAAACACAACATACCGCCCACCAAAACCTTCGGTTTTTATAAAACAAACATTATTCATTAACTAAGAAAATACAAGGATATTAAATTACAAAAGAAAGTATAAACAACGTAAAGTAAATAAAATAATTCAATAATTTCCATATCAAACTATGAATTGATTTTACTCATGAGATGTAAGCAAATAAACTAACACCACTAGTTTGTTTTAAACATTAAATTAATTATCCTTAATACTAGCAACTTTTGAAACAAACATTAATCATAACCATTAATTGGAAGCAAACATAACTTGGAAACAGATCTTTTAACAATTTTATCTCTACATTTTAAACTATAAACACGACATATATTATCCGATCCAGGATGTTTTTGTACAATACGCCCCAAAGACCACTTCCCAGGAGGAAGATTTTCTTCCTTAATAAGCACAATGTCACCGATTTTAAACTCTTGAGTTTGTTTTAACCATTTCGGTCTTTGTTGCAGCCTAGACAAGTATTCATTCTGCCATCTATGCCAAAAGTCCTGTAATAATCTCTGAGTATACTGCCAATGTGATAATCTATTTAATTGAATTTGCCTTAAGTCCGGTTCTGGAATGTTAATTGGAGCCTCACCAATTAAAAAATGTCCTGGAGTGAGTATCTCCAAAGAATCAATGTCTGTTGTATCTATTGGACACAAAGGTCGAGAGTTCAAACAGGCTTCTATTTGACACAGAGTGGTGGACATCTCTTCAAATGTTAGGTGTCTATTTAAAATCCTCTTTAGGTGGTATTTGATGGACTTCACGCCTGCCTCCCAAAGGCCACCAAAATTTGGACTGTATGGTGGATTGAAGTGCCATTGTGTGCCATCTTCTGCGAGTATATCTGATAAAGATCCAGGAATTTCTAATCTTGCCTGTTGCCATAAATCCTTCAACTCCCTGTTAGCTCCTATAAAATTTGACCCCTGGTCACTCCAAATATGACTACATTTACCTCGTCTTGCTACAAATCTTTTGAAGGCTCCTAAAAATGCGTTGGTACTCATATCTCCAACCAGCTCCAAGTGAATTGCCTTAGTAGCCATACAGATGAAGATGCAAATATATGCCTTATCAGCTTTGATTCCTCGACCTCTTGTGATAAGAATTTGCAGTGGACCAGCGAAATCAACTCCAGCATGCAAAAATGGCCGCGACGGTGTAACTCTTACTTCTGGTAAGTCACCCATAATTTGGGTTCTAGTGTTAGCTCGTTGTTTAGCACAAATAAGACACTTATGAATTGTGGATGTTATCAATGACTTAACTCTTACTATCCAGAAGCGAGACCTTACATAGTTCATGGTTAGTTGAACACCTCCATGTAACGTTTTTTTATGAGCATCGCGTACAATCAATACAGCCAAGTTATTTTGGTGACTTAATATCATTGGATATTTCATGTTCTCCGATATTGACGCATGTTTGAGTCTGCCGCCCACCCTGAGGATATTCTTACTATCGAGAAAAGGATTTAAATTCTTTATGGAACTCTTGCTACTTATGCGGTTTCTTCCCTTAAGACATGTTATTTCATCTGTAAAATCTTCTTCTTGAGCAATTCTTACACCAATTTCTAGGGCAAGATTTAATTCTTCTGTAGAAATAGACTGTGTAATATCACTTATTTTTTGCTTCTTAAAATTTAAAAATCTTTTGCAGTAACTTAGTGTTCTTAACAATTCATTTAAATTATTAAATTCTCCAAAACGGCTAGACCATGAACATCCTTTTAAAGGTAATTTATTTTCTTTCTTAAGATTGGAGTTGATAATAATTTTTCTTTCTATGTCCGTTTCTTCGACACTTGATGTTTTCATTTTCAAATAAATATCTTCCCCTTTTAACCACTCTGGGCCTTGCCACCACAACTTACACCCGTTTAATTCAGGTAATAGTAATCCACGAGAAGCAATGTCGGCTGGATTCTCCTTGGATTGGACGTGATACCATTGGTTTCCACTGTTCTCCAAAATAGTGACGACACGATTTCTTACAAAAGTTTGCCATCTAGATGGATCTCCTTGCAGCCACGATAAAACGATCGTTGAGTCAGTCCAGGCATGAATCTGTGCACCTGGAATACGAGTAGCTTCACTTATTTGTTTTAGTAATTTTGACAACAGTAGCGCACCACACAACTCTAATCGTGGAAGCGACAGTGGTTTTACCGGGGCTACACGACTTTTTGCAGCAATAAGGTAAGTAGTGACAGTATTGTTTGTATGTTTAACTCTTAAATAAGTAACTGCTCCATACGCTCTTGTTGATGCATCGCAAAAACCGTGTATCGTGACATTTTTTATGTTTTTCTCTGTAGTACCAAGCCATCTAGGTATTTTAATCTCATTTAGTTGATTTAAGCTATTTCTTATGTTTAACCATTCCTTTTTTATTTCAGGTTCAACGGCATCATCCCAGGAGACTTTCTTTAGCCACAACTTCTGCATTATTAATTTTGCAGGGAGGAGGGTTGGAGTTAACCAGCCAAGTGGATCAAACAATCGTTGGATTTCTGCAAGTATGATTCTTTTAGTAATGGTTTCAGAGGGCGTTGGTAAATTAATATTGTACTCTAGTATGTCCTTCTCTATGTTCCAGGATAAACCAAGTGCTCTCACCGTCCCGTGAACATCGAAATCAATATTGACTAGAGAGCTTCTTTCGTCTGATTCGAATTCCTTCAAAAAATCCAAACTATTAGACGCCCATTTTTGTAATCTAAAACCACCCTTTTGTAAAATGGAGGAAACTTCCTTTGCAGTTCTTATTGCCTTTGTGATATTATCTTGACCAGACATTAAATCATCCATAAAAAAATCTTCTTTTATAGTTTTAGCAGCAACTGGGTGATACTTGCCCTCGTCGTCAGCTACTTGTTGGAGGGTTTTCACGGCAAGGTAAGGTGCCGAAGCTGTACCAAATGTAACCCTCAATAAGCGGTAGTCTTTGATACAGTCCATGGGATTATTACGCCACAAAATACGCTGATAGTCTGCGTGCTCCTTTTTTACTAAGATTTGGCGATACATTTTCTCTATATCAGCCACAAAACATATTTTCCTAAGCCGCCACCGCATTATTAATGATCTCATATCTTCCTGAAGTTGAGGTCCAACAAGTAGTTCGTCATTAAGAGAAACATTATTTGCTCCAGGAGATGAGGCGTTAAATACTATGCGAATCTTAGTTGTTTCACTCGTTTCTTTGACTACTGGATGATGTGGAAGATACACTGCGGCATTGTTTATATCATTTAGTGGGACTTCTTCCATATGATGTAGTTTTAAATATTCCTCCATGATCTTAACATATTCCTCTTTCAATTTTGGGTTTCTGACAAATCGCCTTTCTAATTGTAGTAGTCGAGTTTTTGCTATATCTCTAGTGTTTCCCTCTAGTGACTTTTGGTTATCATTTTTGAATGGCAGCTTAACTATATACCTCCCGTCTTCCTTCCTGCTGTAACTTTCTTTATATAATCGTTCACAGGTTTCTTCATCCTTCGTAAGTTTTTTAGAAGTTTCAGGTTCTATTTCCCACAATGTTTGCAGCATATCATCAAAATTGACGTGGTGATGCATTACCAGTTTCTCATCCCGTAAATTGTTGTCTCGAACAGTCCCAAAAAGGATCCAGCCTAGGTTTGTCTCTTGTGCACATGGAGAACCAGGGGTCCTTTGATTATATTATTCTTCATGATTTGGGCGTATACTTCAACTCCAAGCAGCATGTCTATTCGTCCTGGCTGGTTAAAACTAGGATCGGCCAAGACGAGTCCTTGTAGATGCGGCCAGGTTTGCCCGAGACAAGTGATAAAACTTGATGGTAGCAAAGTGGTTAAGCGTGTAGACATGACATAAGCGTTTATACGAAGCTTGAATTGCTGGTCATATTTAGAAAGAAGCTCGAGATGTACTTCATGTTTAACCCTTGTTTGAGTTGAACCAACTCCTGTGATGACTATATTTCCCATTGCAGCCGTTTTTTTACACCTTAGCAATTGTACCACTCTTTCGGTTATGAAGTTTGCCTGCGACCCTTGGTCAATTAAAGCGCGTAACATAGTCGTATGCCCGTTATCATCTCTTATAGGTACTAATGCGGTAGCCAATAACGATGTGGATCTTCTGGTTGCTAAGTGTGATGATAATGGTACCTCATCCTCCTTTACAGCCTTGTCGTTTTCATGGGGTTCCATGTAATTATGGTGAGCTTGTATATTGTTTGGCTTGTTAACATCCTTTGGTTGGTGCAGTAATGAATGGTGTCGGCGATGGCATATCTTACAGGACACTTGAAGACGACATTTTGTTGCAGCATGTCCTGGAGCCAAACAATTGTAACATAAGTTCTTATTTCTTACAAACTCAGACCTCTCCTCAGGTGTCAATTTTGCAAAATCTTTACAGTGACTTATAGTGTGTTCTTCATTACATCTTATGCAAGTTCTAGTCGGAGATACAGCAGACGTATGGAATGACCTTTCCTTTGTTGTTTTAGATTCCCGTGGAATGGATGAAGATGGCGTTATTAATTCTAATGTGCGGAACTTTGACTCCAAAAAACTTCTTAAATCCTTCCAGGTAGGTAACTCATTGTGGTTAGTTTTGTAGGCATGCTCTTCCCATGCTTTATGTGAATCTGGGTCCAATTTCTGTACGACCAGAAATATAATTAATGGATCCCAAGAATCGGTAGATAACTGAAGGTTATTTAAACTGTTTAAGCATTCCGTAGTTGTATCTAGTAATAATTTTATTTGAAAAGCTGTTTGTGCAATTACCCTTTTTTGTCCAAATAACCTTTTCATTATTGAATTAACGATAAGCCTTTTATTTCCATACCTATCCTTTAATAAACACCATGCGTGTTCATAGTTGTCTTCTGTAATTTTAATATGTTTTAATAACGCTTCCGCTTCTCCGACGATGCTTGATTTTAAATAATGCAACTTTTGAACCTTACTGAGTGAACTGTTATCATGTACCAGCGATGAAAACAAATCATTAAACGACGGCCATTCTTCATAGCTCCCACCAAACGACGGCAACTGTATTCGTAGTAGTTTGACTTCTGGCGGTGACGCCTGACCTCCGGTTGTGCCCATGGTGTCCTTAGATTCCGACTTTCTAGGTGGTATCGCGCTTAACATGTCCTTCAAGTCACCCTTTAAACACAGGTACAAATCCTCGATGATGAAATAATCTTCGTTAACAAAATATGATATATTGGGCCTTTGTTCTTTAGGTACACATTTAACTAAGTCCTGGTGCGTCGACTTAAACGTTTGCCAATATTCTTCGATGCACTGTATTCTCGTTTCAATATAACCTCTTGTTAAACGTTGTTTCGGACACTTTTTTACGTTTACTTGTGTCTTTTGTAATAGAACTGCCGTTTCTTCTAATAAATTTAATAATTTTTCACTCATTTTCACGTTTTGCAATAGAATAAAGCAATTCAATATAGAACGTTAACGATGTTAATATTATTGCACTTTATCTTTTTCGAGGGCCTTGGAATGCAGTCGCTATTGTTCTTAGTTGCCGGCCGCTCGATGCAGTAAACAACTATTGATCCGGCTCGAAGGACCATATGTTTTTGTACTTAAGGTTCACTTTGCACTGACTGTTGATTTTGTAAATAAAATAACGTCTTGCTCTGAGGAGTGTTTATTGTAAACTGATTCTATACAAAGTAATCTGTGACTGATTCATTACAAACATGTTTTACACGACACATAGAAAATGTATGTATGTATAATTGTAAACACAACATCGAGTGCCAGAGCAACAGAAAGAAGTCAGGGATACAACGAGTGACTAGTCAAGTTCTGTAGCAGGTACAAAACATCTCGAAAGCACCGAATGTAAGTTTAATTATATAATAGTGTCGATTTCTATTGTCAAATTATATTATTACTTATATAATGTTATACACAGAACTGGGGAACAGAATTTTTTTAAATCATTCATTAAAAAATAGGAAAAACATTAGTACTATTAATAGAAAAATTCAAAATTATGTATTATACCGCAATAATTAATCGGTAAATAACTACTTAATAATGATAATAATAATATTTGTTTGCAACAATATGATGTTTAAGTATAATTTAGTTCTACATATTCTACCATAGTAATGTGTAAATTTTAATGGAAAAGTAACCATAACAATAATCGAAATTTTAACAACACATATAATTATTCAATATTTTTTACTTGATATGGTAACTTTCTAAGTAATTATGTAACAGCTTAAGAGGAAATACTAACATTAGATTATTATTATAGATCAATGTCATATACTCGGTATACCTAATCATTAATTTGTAAATCATCCTATACCTTTAAACGAGCAATTCTTGTGTGTATATATATATATATATATATATATATATATATATATATATATATATATATATATATATATATATATATATATATATAAATGGAATTTCGGAAACGGCTCCAACGATTTTCATAAAGTTTTGTGTGCAGGGAGTTTCGGGGGCAATAAATCGATCTAGCTAGGATTTATTTTTAGAAAATGTCTTTTTGTCCGTGTTTTTAGGCAATGACAAAAATGCTACAATATCGTTAGAATAAGAAGGTAAATTTTGACAGTTTATTAATGATTGTAAATTTGGTATATTGGGCGGTCACAGAATTGTAATACCATGGTTCGAGCCCAGACCGACCGACTGACTTTTTTAATTTTTTTAAGTTTTTAAGTTCCTTTCTTTTTTGAGAAAATCTATTTTTTCGAGCCCTTTTTTTAGTATTTTTTAAAAACACGAAAATTTAAATTAAACTAATTGCACTCATGACTTTTTACTCAAATAACCAGTTCAGTTTTTTCTATTATGTCGCTAAGATCAAAAAATAATTTTCGTATTTCATCAGTATGTAATTTGTATCTAAATATAATTACCAAAACACACGAATTAAAAAAAAACCGAGCGAATAATACCGAGCAAAGCTCGGTCAACCGGGTACTTATAAATTAAAAGTTATAAATGTTACATCCAATTATCATAATTTTTTCTGTTTTATGTCAAATTTATTAATTCCTTAGTAATATCATAAAAAATCATTTATTACTAAGAACGTCGTTATCGTGTAAGAGTTCTCATAATAAAGAATAACAATAACATATAAATGTACATAATGCAGCATATCCTTAGTACATATCGTAATTAAAGCGGAAAGGAAAATTGACTAGAAAAATGCTATTCTATTATAAAGTATGTACGACGCCGGCCTAAGAGATATTTAATAGTATGTAATGTTTGAGTTAAACGTTGACTGAAAAAAAAATCCAATTTGTACAAAAATTAGCAATGATGCATTTAAAAGGTGTGAGGAATGAAAGAAAGAAATGTTTAAAAGTGGAATACGAATGATTGAGTGGTTAAGTTTCGTCAATATTGGACTGATCACCCAAATATTTGATGATGTTTAAACTAGTAGTATTGAAGCCGTTAGGAGCAAGAATTATGCATGGAAATAATAGATATAGAAGAAAATAATTGACCTTAAAAAATAGGTAATAGAGAGATACGGGAACGTCCATCACTGGTATACTAGCATGGTATATACTGGTTTTTTTTTTCAAGAAATATATGTTTTGAAACTTAATTTCTGTAACTAAAATAAGGGTGATATTGACAAATTTTATATTGTGGTATCAAAATAAAATAAAATAATGTAGTTAAAATGTATTTAAATAACCTATAAACGTAGGATTATGTAGATTAAACAAATTAATCGTGGTAGATATTATGTACGAATAAGCCAAGAGTTAGAATAGCTTGTGTTGCAATTTCCTTACAACTTAGAATTTCTCACCTTTCACTTCCCATAATGTTTTGAACTTCACAAGACTTCAGAAACGAAACGAAAAGAAAATAACATGAGAATTTAAAAAACTTCCTTCATTCACTTAATAACTTGTGTTGATAGACGAAAAAGATTTTGTCTACTTTAAGATACCTGCAAATTTTCAATACTTAATTTAGTCTTCAACAGGATCCACGCCATTATTAAGGTTGTTTCTTATAAACAATATTATAATAATGTGTAATATAGTTATAATAAAGAAAATGTATGTATTTTAACCGTGTAGTAGCAGTGTAAGAAAATACCATGGTGCAGTAAAAAGAGACAGAGGAAAACACACGAGGAGATAGACAGCAGTGTCTTCCTAATAGGCATCAAAATAAAAAAAACTGCGATTACTAACCCGTCAGCTTAGCGCGGCTGCTACGGCGAATATTTCCCTTATTGGGGGAAGTTTCTGGGGACAATAATGTTGGGCTTTGATTGGCTCATTTAGCCTTCGTGTATGATGTATGCATTTTTTATAAAATAAGGGTGACAAACGAGCACACAGTCCACCCGACGGTAAGTGGATGCTGTGGCCCACAGACATCTACATTTATCTTCAATTAAGAATAAAAATGCAGATGCGTTGTCAGCCCTGAGGTCTGAGATGGAATGCCTCGTTCCCAGTAAAAAGGGTCTCTGGTGGTCTACACTCACCATACGAAACGCAGCAGCATTACGCTGCTATTTCACGCTAGTATCAGTGAAAGTGTGGTCCTACCCCGGTGGAGCCAACCCAGTCGTGCTGTAACCACAATATATCTGCAGCATGGCTCTACCACGTAAAGTGATTGAAATACAATTTAAGTAGTTGTGCAGTGACGGCGTGATAGAATTCAGTACCTCGTATGAAAAAAATGGTATCCAATGCTCGGTTGTGGAATTTGACCGTATACACTACTAAACTCCTAAAATTGAATTTGGACTTAAACTTTAAAATTTAATATTTGAATTGATATTAAAACATTTTCGTATAATAATAACCGACATTTAAAATATCTCCTTAATACAATTATTATTATAAATGGCTGCAATTTGAATGCAGAAGGAAGACTGCATGTAACTTCAGCTCATTTGCATGTTTTGCCAATATACTGTTTAAATTAGAGCTCCAACAACAAGCATTAGCTCTATTGTACTGCTTAATTTAGTTGACTGTTAAGGCCACATTACCAAAAACAATTGTACCCTGTAAGAATTTAGTTAGGTCACCAATAAATTTCGACGAGATAATTTTGACTCAGTATACCATATATAATTATTTCAAAAATTTATGAATTATCACTAACTACAGCTGAAGTAACTTACAATACAATTTTGACGGCTCAGTGGCGCAGTGACAGCATTGAGCACCTCAGCGCTAAAGGCCGCGGGTGTGAATCCCGCCCGTAACAAGTATGTCTACAAATAATTATTCTCGGTCTGGATGTTTGTCCTTGTGAAATTTATGTATGTAAACGGCGACCACCATACAAGAGAAAATCCTAGTGTGGAGTTAACGTTTTTATTAAGAACACATGTGTGTTCATTAAGCTCGGGTTATAATTCTCCAACTTTATTAATGTTGAATAACACTAGTTTTACGGATTTTATTGCGTTTAATTTACTTGATTTTAATTCCCGACGTTTTCTACGTAGAAAATCGGACCATAAGTAATAATTAAAAAGCTGGGTACTCCGGGTTAACACTAACATCGGGACGTTAATCAGCTCAGTCCCCGACGACAAAAGCACCCGAAACATCGGGAATTAAAGTCAAGTAAATTAAATGCGATAACATCCGTTAAAATAGTTTTATTTAATGTGTGTGTTGAATGTGTAGTGTTCGTCTTAATACAAGAATAAATTTACTTCTGCTACGGGTCGGATTAGATCTTATAATCCTACCTTACCTCGGCTATAGAAGAGATCGAATTAGAACAGAAGTACTGCCCTATGAACTATTTTTTCGTTGTAAACAAAACCAAAGACAATATGCAATAGATAATAGTATCAAAGACAAGGATATGCTCTTTCATTTTAAACCATAACCTGGCAATGATTCTTAGAAAAAAAAAAAAGAAATCACTCTGAACCACATAGTACATTATATATACCTGGAATAGAGTTGCTAGTCGATTCTGTGGTACAGAGACATCTGTAGTGGAGTTGTCGAACTGAACGGACGATATATCTATCTATAAATATATTCTATATATATATATATATATATATATATATATATATATATATATATATATATATATATATATATATATAGTACAGCGCCATCGCTGGTGTACTGATTATTTTTAATGAACTTTACAAGATCACATAATTCTGCAATTAACTAGTTTTGTGCCTATATGCACAAAACCAGTTAGTTGCAGAATTATGTAATCAAAGGTAAATCATAAAAAAGAAAACTCAATTTAAAAATAATAATCATCTTTATTCAGGTAATTTACACCCATAACCAGTAAAAAAATTAAGAATTAAGCAATCTACACAATTTCAGAAATAAATAAATAAATGTCGATCAATCAATATATTTCATCAAAGTAACAATTTTAAATTAATAAATCACACAGTAATTATAAGTAGGCAGTAATGACAGTATACAAAGTAAATTAATCGAAATAAAATAACATAAAATTTAATTTATTTACCTAAGATCTTGGTATTTAAAATAATAAAGCAACTTATCTACTACACAAAAGTTATAAGAAAAATAACAAAAATTACAAAAAAAAATAGTACAATAGACAAAAAGTTGACAATTTTTATAAAAAAAAAACTAAAATATCCAATATCTTGAAAACGGTTAGGTTTGATGTACACATGGTGTTTCATAGTCGTAACAGTCGGTAATGATGCAAATTACAACCCCTAAAGGATCTAAGTCGACTTAACCAATATTTATCTACTATGTTCCACTTGACACGAACATTTGATGTTCCCTGGTCACATACAGTAGCAAGGATTTTAAAGCCAGACACCTTCAATTTTCTTATACTTCTCTTAATCATTAAGGCTAATTCAGCTTTTTTTGGACTGCAAGCACAAAATGAATATGATATCGGCTGTTTATAGTTTTTAGAATACATCTATTCTAATTTCAGTCCTCACTACATCACCATTGTCAACTAAACCAGTAATCCTGTCATTTTTCCTGTCAAAACCAATATGTGGTGTTAAGGCCATTTCATCAAAAACCAGTGTATATAATTTATCATTGGCTTTCATTTAAGATAGATGCTTGCTTCTTAAGTTGGTAAAATATGTTTTCGTTTATACCAGGCTTAATATTGGCCCTAGATACCATCCTGCTTAAGGTGAAAGGTGATGGCAGAACAAATATCTTTTGCAGCATCCTGTCGGCTCTTGGCCCACGTTAAAAAAATATAATGCCATTACTTTTTCATCAGGTGTGAATTGTCTGTCCCTTTTGTGTTTACCACATTCTCAAAATTGTAGCATCGTAAAAACTGTAAAACGTTTAAATGCTTTCAAGAAAGTAGTATTTTCTAATAGATTCATTTTCTTCTTCAGTCTTTTTGTTCTTTCTTCATACTTTCTTATTTCTCATTTGCTATATTCAAGCTTTTAAATTTCTTTTTTAACATTGTAATTCTTGTACTAATTTGAGTCCTTTTGGGCTTAGTCACCTTCAAGCCTGAAATTAAAATGACAAAACATTATATTTATATAGACCTAGAAAATTTGTACTATAGTTTAGTAAAAATAAATTTAATTGAAGCAAGTTGATTGCATTTCGAATCATAATTTGGAACATAGTAGATAAATATTGAAATATACAATATGATAGGGTTGATAGGTTGTAGGTATGATAGGGGACAGGTTAAGTCGACTTAGATCATTTAGGGGTTTGTAGTTTGCATAATTACCGACTTTTTCGACTATGAAACACCATACACGAAACTTAACCGTTTTCAAGATATTATATATTTTAGTAATGCAATAGTGGAGCACTTGTGCAGGCGAAACATGATGAAATATAATGGCAAAAGTGATAAAATATGTTTACTTATTAAATTAATTATTAAAGTTGACATTTTTATGTTTTATTTGGTACAAGAGCGAGCAAAGCAAGCTCGGGACTTGGGGCACACCAACTCGGATAGGTTTGGTTAGAAAGATTTGTGGTTATTTTTTCATAAACCACCCAGAAATAACGGGGGCTCTATCAACTAAACTTTGGTATTGCTTCGGTGAAGAGGGGGAACGCCCCCTCCTCGACTACCTATTAATGTGATTTTTCTTATAAATAATTTTATAAAATTTTGATCTTTAACATTTAATATAAAAATACCATGCATCTCGTGGTGGGGACAGGTGGGGGGCGAATCTATCCCTCTCCACCTCCCTTCCCCCCGCCCCACAACCCCCTATTAACGCAACTTGATATTAAAGCTTTACCAGAACCAGCACAAAACTCAGTAGGACTTTTTTAAATAAAATTAATTTACAATATATTATCATCAATTTAATTTATACAATAAAATCAATTTTAACTTACTGGATGTTTGAGCAGTAGTTGTCTCTGGCACATAACTTGATGTTGAAGCAATTTCTTGTGTATAACGTGTTTTAAGAGTATTATTTTTATTTGTAACTTCAGCTAAGGGTGATATCTTAGCAACAGCACCTGTAAAATCAATATATACAATGAATGATTATATTGTACTTGGAGACGCCAGTAACTTAAGGTATCTTCGATAAAGATTTAGTGGACTGTAATTTTGGTGCATACGGCAAAGGGGAAAATAAATAGGTGGGATAGCACGCACTGACCTGATGAGGGCTGCCGCGCCTTCCTCCTGGAGTGTCTGCTATACAGCGAGCTCGCCACGTGGTTTGGCGCACACGCACTCTCGGAACAGTCTCGTGAAGTCCCACACTCTCCACCTTTGCCCTTACGGGGGCGTCTCACACTTTTATGAATTACAAAGACACAATGTCTGATGCGGTGAATATTAAACATAAACAGGAGAACTCAATGTTCGTCCTGCGCGGTTTGCGGTTAATATATATAAGACGCGACTGGAGGCCGTGCGTTGCGGATGGCGTAATGTCACTTAGTATAATGACGCGCGCCGAGATCCTCTTTTTCACCTCGACGGCAGCGCGTGCGGTAGGAAATGGAAGGAAGGAAGGAAACAAAAAATATGCACTAGTCATGTTGATAAAGTAGATATAACTTAGGACGAACTCAATGCGATATGTAATGTAATGTTGATAAAGTAGATTGTTAACTGGCGTTACCATTTCCTCCCGCCCTTAAAGGGTTACCTTTAAAAGACAACCGTAATATAAAAAGGAAAAGAAAACAAATAAATAAGCGGTATATAAAGTGAGAGGATGCGCTCAATGCGCATGTCTCATCTACTAACCTTACTTGGTAAGCAAGAAAATGTATACATAAATATAATATTGCGGTTTAATACTTTTTTTTCATATATATAAATATAAACTTAATTCCTAATTTAGATAAATAATTATAATCAAAATAATCGTGATTTATTGTCTTGGGAGAGGGCAGATACGAGCAACAGGACGGAGATATGTTCCCTTAGTAGTTCTCACGGTCACTACTCGAACTACGCCATCTTTCGAAGGATGAACAGACTCGACAATCGCTAATGGCCAATCAAGAGGCGGTTCATTATCATTTATCACAATTACAACCATGCCTGGTACGATAGCCGTAGACGGGGTGTTCCAGTTCTGACGAACTTGTAATCCGTGAAGGTATTCCGTCCTCCACCGGTCCCAAAACGACTGAACTAATTTATCCAGTAAAGAATGCCTGTGTAACAGACTGGTAGAGTCAGATTTGACTTCGGGTGCGGGTAATGACAATAAAGGTGCGGTATTCAAAAAATGACTCGGAGTAAGAGCTGAAGGCTCTGCGGGATCAGAACTTAATACGGTCAAGGGCCGCGAGTTTAGCAAGCACTCAATTTGCGCAAGAACAGTATTAAGCTCTTCGTATGAAAGTAACTGATGTCCGATAACTCGGAACAGATGCGTTTTTACGACTTTGACCATACTCTCCCAGGCGCCTCCAAAATGAGGAGAGTTGGGACAGATGAACTTCCATGTTATACGATTCTCAGCACACTCTTGCTCAAGCTTTGGGCGGTATTCAACGTTTAGAAATTTATAGAGATCGCGAAGGTACGAAGCGGCAACTTTAAAATTCGTTCCATTATCCGAATATAAAAACTGAATCGGCCCTCATCTAGAGAGGAAAAGTTTAAGCGCAGCGAGGAAACTAGAACTACTAAGATCTGTAGCGATTTCTATATGCACAGCTCGAGTCGTGAGGCATGTGAAAACACATAAGTACGCCTTCTCGCTGCGTACACCACGACGACGTACAGGAGTGTATGCGATAGGACCGGCATAATCGCAGCCCGTGTGTGTAAATGCCTTAATAGCTTGTCTTACACGACTATGGGGAAGATCAGCCATCAAAGGGTAAGTGGACGGGGTCTAAGCCGGAAACATATATTACACTTGTGGACTCTGCTTCTCACAGTGCGGCGTGCGGAAAGTATCCAAAATTTTTGACGGAGTAATGACAATAACAATTCAGGCCCAGCGTGTAAATTTTTAATATGATAATAGTCAATGATCATGTTCACTACATGATGACTGCGCGGGAGTATAATTGGACGTTTTTGCGTGTAATCTAATGCGGAGTTCGAAAGACGACCACCAATGCGGATTAAACCATTCTCAATAAAAGGCCTTAAACGATTAAAAGCGGGCGAGCAAGGTTTGTTACCTTCAATATTTAAATATTCCACTGCAAAATGCTGTTTTTGCAGGGCGCGGAGCATTATAACCTCAGAGAAACTGAGAACATCAGCAGTCACTATAGTAGTGCTGCGGCGGGGCAATAATTTAGCAAACTTACACACGTACGCAATTATACGTAGAAGTTTACTCCAAGAAGAGATGCGGAGTGCGAGCTCATAAATCGCAGAATTACAGACGGATGTGCACACAGTGTGCGACAAAATCTTCTTCTCAGGTATATCTGCAATAATTTCATTGTCTAAAGTACGAAGAGGCCATTGAGATGGATCTAACGAAGTCCACTGAGGCCCATGGAGCCACAGGGGGTTTGAAACTAATTTATTTGGCGTAACGCCACGTGAAAGTATGTCAGCGGGATTCTCAGTACCTGCGACATGATAAAAGTTATCAGCGCGAATATTGTCGGTAATCCGAACAACGCGGTTTGCAACAAAGGTCTGCCACTTGTGTGGCGAACTCTTTATCCAGTACAGAGCTACTTTTGAATCTACAAAGGCATAGACTGATATTGCAAGGTCAAGAGAATAATTGTCGAGTACTCTGCGAAGAAATTTTGAGAGTAAAACCGCTCCACAAAGCTCAAGGCGTGCAATAGATAGTGGTTTCGTCGGTGCGACTTTAGTCTTTGCACAAATCAACTGGACGGTGTTACCATTGACGCTCTTTACATGTATGTAAACTACGGCACCGTATGCGTGCTCGCTGGCGTCGGAAAACCCCAGGAGTGACGCAGTACAGTTTTTGGATACACACACATGTCGCGGGATACGTAAATCATTAAGAGCTGGTAATTCAGTACAGAATTGCCTCCACATCTTAATAATTGGCGGTGGTGGTATGGCGTCCCAATCTAAATTAAGTTGCCAAAGCTGCTTTATTAACAATTTGGCGTAAGCGACTGTGGGAGCAACGAAACCCATTATGTCCCACAGGCGGGCGACAGTAGATAAGATGGCGCGCTTAGTGCACGTCACATCAGCGGGAACAGATATCTTAAAATAAAAGGCGTCACTATCGGTAGACCAATGCAAGCCTAGTATTTTATGTGGCATTGATTTATCGAACTCTACTTCTCCTGTAATTTTATGGGAAGTAGGGAGGTCGTCTAAAACAGATCGACGGTTGCTATGCCATTTTATCAGGTCCCATTGGGCACCCTTGAATAAGTCTATCAGCTGCCGAGAGGTCTCACTGGCCTCGGATTCACTGGGCATAGAGAACGCGATGTCGTCCATATATAGCGAAGTAGATGCGATACGACTCGCAAGTGGATACATTGCGCCGTCGTCATCAATGAGCTGTTTTACCGTGCGCAATGCATGGTATGGACTCGAAGTTAAACCGAAGCACACGCGATTGAAGTGGTACAACACAAGTGGGTCTTGTGAACGGAAGCGGTATAGGAAGCATTGGTAACGACGATCAGAATCGCGAACAACTATTTGCAGAAATTGTTGGCGACAGTCGGCTGTCATAGCGATTGGATGTAAGCGGAAAGTTAAAATTATATTGAACAAGTCGCCTTGCAAATTTGGTCCTGAATGCAGAATATCATTTAATGATCGCCCAGTGCTAGTCTTACTGCTAGCATCCAGGACGATGCGCAGACGCGTTGACTTCTTATCTTCGCGTAAGACTCCATGATGCGGTATGACATATATTGGAGCGGGTTCATGAGAGTCATACGGCGGTGCGGGGGATATATAATTTTTAGCTAAGTATTCCTTTATGACGTCATCATATGCTAACCTTAATGTAGGCGAGGCTTGTGTTTCCTCTCCAAGCACATGAATCGTCGTCGAGAGGTTTCATAAGAATCTCCGAGAGAGTAAATGTCATCTTTAAATGGCAGGCCGACAATATGTCTACCAGTAAATGGATCGCGGGATGTCGTAGATTTATAAAACTCTTCACATTCAATGTCTGAAGGACACTGAATGGGCGGTGCGGAGGGTGGCTGTTCAAGCTCCCAAAATCGTTGCACTAATTTGTCAACGGTATGAGACTCTAGAACTGAGCAGCACGTTAAAGAATGATTTACCTGAAGTGTCGGCACTGAGCCCATAATAACGTAACCAAATACCGTACTCAAAGCTGTGGGCCCGGACAAGTCGTTAGACGAATTAATTACGTCTGGACACAGTAAGTGCGGGAAAAGGGATGCGCCTATCAAAACATCAATTTTATTAGGCATGCTATAACATTCATCAGCGAGCCTTATGCCATGGAAGTGTGATAAGACAGATGTGTCTACCACAGCGGTGGGCAAAAGGTCGGTGATTTAATCAACAACTAGCGTTGAAATATTGAAGTTAATATTCGAGTCGAATCGTGAGAAAATTTTAATATCAATCGATTTCGATTTTACAATTTTTTCAACACCACCGAATCCCTTTACTACAGTACATTCGGTATCGTGTTGTTGAACGCCTAAACGATGACAGCACTCTTTAGTAATAAAATGGCTTTGAGCCGCGGAGTCTAATAATATACGAATAATTTGTTTCTCTCCCTTAGCATCGTAAGCAAATACTTGAGCGGTTGATAATAAAACAGTTCTCTGCGAACGACTTGCGCGCGCGGGAGGCGGTGAACGTTGAGAAACATTCTTGAACGAAGTACAAAGCGCGACGTCTGAACGCGCACCTGCGGTGAGGGGTGGCGAGTGTGCGGGCGCGGGGGCTGTAGACTTCAGTGTAACTGGCTGAGGCGGTGGAGAATGCGCCAGCGCAGGGGAAGCATTATCGCTTCTGCGGTGGAAGTGCAACAATGTGTGATGTTTAAATTTACAAACTCGACAACTATAATTTGAAGAGCAACTAGACACTCGATGACTTATACTGAGACAATTCACACATGCATTGTTACTCTTTACGCATTTAAATCGTTCCTGCGGCGTCATTTTGTTAAAGTCTGCACACTTAAATAGGTGTTGATGCACAATATTGTCGCACAAACACTTTGAGCAACTAGCCGTCGTGCTTACGTACGCCTGATACTTCGGCGACGAAGTATTATTACCTCGTCGATTGTTTGGCGCGCTATTAGAATTTATACTAGAATCGGTGCGCTGCAAAACTTTGGAGCGGGTCTTAATAAAATTTACTAAATCATCAAAGGTAGGTACTATCGAGTTATGACTGTATTCGAAAGAGCGAATGGTATCCGGGTCCAGCTTCTTAAGCGCGATATGAAGAACAATTAAGTCCGCGAGATTATCTAACTTTAAGTTTTGTAAAGCGCGCACTGCACTTATAAAGTTATCAGTAAATAAATCAAAATTATTTGCGGTGGCCGATTGCAATGGCTTAAATTTGAACATCTGATTAATATATGTAGATGCTAGCATACGCCGGTCTTCATATTTGTCAACGAGTGCTTGCAATAAAATTTTATAATTTTCAGCGCAAGGAGTTATACCTGAGCATACAGATAGGGCTTTGCCCGTTAGTTTACCTAGCAAATAGTATAACCTTTCAGCGTCGGTGAGCGATGGGTTGTCATGAACGGTTGATTTAAAGCTAGCATAAAATAAAGGCCATGAGCGAATGTCACCCGAAAATGTCATAAGTTCGATAGGCGGAAGTGTGAATCTGGCTTTAGATGGTGTACTAGTACTTTGTAAATTAGATTGCGAATATTGTAAATAAAGCCTATTTATTCTACCGCAAAGAGACTCAAACGCAATGAGGCTGTTATAATCAGGTTTAGCAATAGGGTTTATTTTTAATAAATGTGAATTATAATTATCTAAGACCTGTTTAAACTCAATACGTAAAGCATTAATATTAGAACTTCCATCAAGAAAACGCTCCATCGTGGAAGTGTTCGTGTGGATGTCCGAGGACATATCATATATTTTTTGCACTATTTCATATAAAGCATCTCGTTTAGCTAACAATAAAACCCACTCAGCATCAGGTGTGCCCTCATTATCCGAGAAATCGCTATTATTCGATGCTATTTGTTTTTTAGGCGGCATTACGGCTAAAGTTATACGGCAAAATATAATTATAAGCGGGTAGTCTCTAAGCGACCTCACTACGCGGTTGAATTATTAAATATTAGTTTTGTTAACGATGAACTTTAATTGTTAACTTTTATAATAATTATGAAGTTATTTATAACAAATATAATGCTTAAATATATATGCAAATAATAAATGTAATTTAACTGTATAGTCTATAAATGTAGTTAAAAGTTGATGACGTGATATGAACATACAACAAAATAATTTATATAGATAATTATATGCTTATTCATTCTATGAATATAGTTTTAAAATTACTATAGATGTCACCTATTAGGACCTATTTTAGTGTTCTAATAAGGGCGGGGTTAATCCGAAGTCGGATTAAAAATATAAATAATTAATTATATAAACGCTTATTACGCTAACGATCTAATAAGGGCGGAAAGTCAAGATCAATCCAGCGAGAAGTGACCATTAAAATGGAGACGCCAGTAACTTAAGGTATCTTCGATAAAGATTTAGTGGACTGTAATTTTGGTGCATACGGCAAAGGGGAAAATAAATAGGTGGGATAGCACGCACTTACCTGATGAGGGCTGCCGCGCCTTCCTCCTGGAGTGTCTGCTATACAGCGAGCTCGCCACGTGGTTCGGCGCACACGCACTCTCGGAACAGTCTCGTGAAGTCCCACACTCTCCACCTTTGCCCTTACGGGGGCGTCTCACACTTTTATGAGTTACAAAGACACAATGTCTGATGCGGTGAGTATTAAACATAAACAGGAGAACTCAATGTTCGTCCTGCGCGGTTTGCGGTTAATATATATAAGACGCGACGGGTGGCCGTGCGTTGCGGATGGCGTAATGTCACTTAGTATAATGACGCGCGCCGAGATCCTCTTTTTCACCTCGGTGGCAGCGCGTGCGGTAGGAAATGGAAGGAACGAAGGAAACAAAAAATATGCACTAGTCATCTTGATAAAGTAGATATAACTTAGGACGAACTCAATGCGATATGTAATGTAATGTTGATAAAGTAGATTGTTAACTGGCGTTACCAGTACTTGAAATATATTGACAACTTAACGATAGTACAAAGAGAAATGTTAACTGACGGCTCTAATAAAAATTCTAACCTGCTTGGGTTTATTAATTGCAAAGACTAATTCCTTTACTACCAATCAGCAAAAAATTACAGCATACACATATTAGCCATGTAGAATTTGAACGACTAAGACTGAAGGACTACCAACATCTTCCAACAGAAAATATCAAACAACAAATACCACAAGTAGCATAACAAAATAAAACAAATAAAAATGAAGCTAAAAGTTACACATTCCATTTTATTAAAAGGGAAGTTTATTTTTAGTATTAGTTTTACAATAGAACACCTGTGAAAAATATGCATACTATAATATAAATTATGGATCTTACAGCAATGTCGAATTTTACAAAGACTGAGGCAAATCAAGTAACTTCTCTTGTGATTAATTAAGTTTGGTAATAAGACCAAATGAAATACTAACTTTTTTGTTCTTAAGCAAATGAATACTGCACAAATTTGGGCATCTAAACTTTAAATATGATATTCTAAGATTGAATCAAGTGAAAGAATGTGATATCAAATTGAAGATCATCATAACTTTAAATAGATACTAAAGAACAATATCATAAAAAATAATTAAAAATTAAACATATTCTACAATATAGTATGTTGGTGCAATATATATTCTCATTAGTACTGGAAAAGATCTTTAGATCACGATATATTTGTTATTACAACATAAACTCACGTTTATCGACCAAATTGGCGATATACTAAAAATGGGCCAAATTAAGAGTAACCTTAACCGACGAGCATGTATGCGTAGGTATATGGATGTGGAAGAGGCGAGAAAGGCATGTCAGGATCGTGCTAAATGGAAGTCTGTAGTCTCCGCCTACCCCTCTGGGTGACAGGCATGAGTGTTTATGTTTATGTAAACTCATGTTTCTTCCCAGTTGTACTCTGAGCAAGTTTAATATTTATAAACTGGTGCAGATTTTGATATTCATATGAGCTTTGAAAAAGCCTTAATTTATAAACTTTTTATTATCATTTGAATCAAACTGTTAATAAGAAATAACAAACTTTCCATAAAATTGCTTTGCATGTCATACATAATATTTTGTCAATATGGAAGTTGAAAATTAGTATTGCAGAACATAGTTTAACAATGATTCAAAATTTATACATTCAATTGTTCATGTTTGATAGTAAAATTGGTTAATATTTCCAATATGGACCATCGATTTCAAAGCCCATGTTTTTTTTTGTAGATAGTACTCACTAAAAGAAAGTGTTTTGCAAAGTTTAAGGTTGCGGAAACTTACGGTTCATGAGATATATTTTTTTAAACTTTTTATACAAATTGGTAAATAACACGCAATTACAAAATAAATTTGACAAATGATTGATGTCAAACGTCAGTTAGTGTAGGGTTCCGAATATTTTGAAAGTATCGATACCTACTCGATACCAAGTATCGTATCAAAAGTATCAATACTACTTGGTATCGAGTACATTTCGTTAATTCTGGAGACGAAAAATTATGACAAACCAATTAGAAGCATAGGAAGAGCTGATAAGTGCAATTATATATGTATATAAAGTAGAATAAAGTTTACTATGGGCTTTGAAATCGATGGTCCATATTGGAAATATTAGCCAGTGTTTAACATTTTTCAATTTATTAAGTATGATGCGCATATCTGATAATTATACATGTTTTTACACTGATTGTATATCAACTCAAGAACTTGTTTTATTTTTTCACATCTGCACAAGCTATATCTGACACACATACGAGCTTATTTATGAGATTGAACATTTTTATCAACTACCAAAAAAGGAGACAGTTGATTTTTCATTATTTTTGGACTGCTGGTAGTCTGTCAGGCCTTAATTATTAAATAATATAGGGCGTTAAGTCCGTCCTTGTGCAGTAACATTTAACTTGATAAATATTTTATTTATATTTGAGTTTAAAATAAATCTATTTTATTTTTATTTTTTTCACTTTGACTTCATTTTTGTATTTTACATTATTTCAGTTGCCGTTGTCATGCCGTGTGCATCATAATTGCTGGCAATGAACTGATAGAACAGCATCACGTTCAATTGCAGAGCGGGAACCATCCGAATCATCAGTATGGTGGCAACCCAAGTGACAAGTTGTAAAATAATAGCTCCCAACAATTTAGCAAAATTAAATATTGTGATTTGATAATATCCACCTCAATTTTAGTTACAGTTGTTAAATAATACTTAGTTGTGTTGGTAAAATAAGCAAAAGGCATAAGTATTTTAATTAAATAGTGTTTTGTGTTTCAACTAAAAGTGACAGCTGTAACGAACAGCGTTTGAACTTTCTGTAAGTTATTGTAATTTTCTTGTTATCCCTTTAATATTTTAAGATTTACCTTTTAAATTAGTACAGTTTCGGATTTCAATTTGAATTATTTACCTGATAATTTAACTTGAGATCTGTAAGTAGACCCATAGATCTAGATATTAGCTTACTCTGTTTCTTCGGTTTTCTTTCTTTGTTTTCTTTTGCTATTTACACATAATAGTAAAATGAATACACGCAACGCCAAAACGCGCCAAATCAAGAACCAACTTCAAATGGCGCTTCTAGAACTTAAGGCGTCAAAAGAGCAGTGTGAGCTGTTGCTTAAAGAAAGGGATGACAACGAAAAGGAAATAATAAATATAATTGCCAAAAATAGTCAACTAAAAAGTGATATGGTTAAGTTGCATAAAGACTACACAAATGTTTTAAAAGAAAGGGATCAGCTTCAGGAAACAGTAGATGAGTTTGACCGATGCAGCAAAGAATACGAGGAATCCCTCAGATTAATTGCTGCATTGCAGTTGCAGTTAAGTGAGGCTAATGAGCAGATTTTGCAATTAAAACAATACTTAGATGAATTGAAAGTGTCCCAAACTCAAAGTCTGTTCAATTATTATTATTATTATTTATTTAATTTCAAGTATCCAAGACACATTTTTATTTAAATATCATTATTTTTTTTTTCAAATTATAATTATTAAAAAAAAATTAAATCAAATAGTCTTACAAAATATGGCGAGACAAATATATTCAAACTATTAAATATTTCTAAATGCTGTAATGCACATAAACAGCAGTCAAATTAGCTGCCGGGCATATGCAGTCTACAACAATGTTGCAGATAGGGACAGTTCACTCTGTCACCTATCATTTTAAGAATGCCATTGGGGCTGGCCCTTACCAAACGCACCAGCGATGCAGCTCTTTTACGCAAAGTTGCGTAAAAACAATCTACATGTGCTTGAGCAAACATCTCTGATGCGCTGCAGCGTCGGGACAGCCCCATCAGCGCCCGGAACGCGTTGTTATATTTTTTTTTAATATATAATATAATAATATTCCACAACTATCACACAACGCCATCTAGTCCCAAGCTAAGCAGAGCTTGTGTTATGGGTACTAGACAACTGATAAACATACTTATATATTTCTAAATACATAAATATTATAGATAAATTACACCCAGACACAGAACAAATGATCGTGCTCATCACACAAACATTTGTCCTGAGTGGGAATCGAACCCACGACCTCCGGCATAGCAGTCAGGGTCACTAACCACTAGACCAACAGGCCTGTCATATTGGATCCGGAGAGCTCCGTAGGCCCGTTGCGTGTAGTACCTCCACAGGCTGCACGTGTAAAGAGATGTACAAAACGCTCTAAATAAAGTGAGTTTAACCTCTCTTGAACATCTCGCGAACCTACGTGCAATCATATTTGCACGAACCGACAGAGCCCTACGTTCCCTTTCTATGTCAGTAGTATCCTTGAGGTCGGACGTAACCATATGACCCAAATATTTGAAAGAGTCAACCCTAGTTAATGGTGTGCCATTTAATTTAATAGGAGGCACATTACGCGTACGATCCCGTCCGGCCCCAAAGATCATATACTGACTTTTTTGTGCATTGTATTTCAGCCCATGTTCGGCTGCGAATGTCTCACAAACACTAAGCAATTTTCTTAATCCACATATTGATGCACTCAGCAGCACCATGTCATCAGCGTAACTCAAGTTATTTACACAAATTCCATCTATATGACATCCGACATGCATGCTGCTGAGCGCCTCAATAAGTCCATTTACATAGAGGTTAAAGAGACTAGGTGAGCTTAGCCCACCCTGTCTCACCCCACACTGCAACCGGTATTGTTCAGACAAAACATTAGCCCATCTAACGCAATTGACCTGTCCCCCATACCAATATTTTAAAATCTGTATCAGTTGACCTGGTAATTTGATATCCTCCAATTTTTTCCACAGTATATTGTAGGAGACCAGATCAAATGCCCTCGACAGGTCAAGGAAACAAGCGTAGACAGGTGTTTTCCTATCAACATAATATTTGACAGTGTGCTTAAGGCAAAGTATCGCACTTTCCGTGGACAGTCCGGTACGAAATCCGAACTGATTGTCATGCAGTTTTAGATATTAAGCACACTGTCCAATATCTTTGCTATGATGGTTGCCAAAGATATTGGTCTATAATTACATTTATCTGACAAGTCACCCGTTTTATTTTTTACCACCGGTACTACTATGGTCTTCATTAGATCAGGGGGCAGATATGCATGCCGTATACATGTAGTGTAGAACATAGCCAGTACCCGGTGTATATGTGGGCCAGCATACTGTAGATGCTCGATACTGAGACAATCATGACCTGGAGACTTGCCCCTAGACATAGATTTTATGACTTTTGCTACATCTTTCACACTTATTCTGTCCCCTACTCCATCAATGACTGTCCCAGCATCTTGCACCGATTCATAAGAATATGACCCTAGTGTCGACTTTACAGAGAAAAGCTCCCTAAAGAGGTTGGCAATATCCTTTGGGTTACTCACCCCGCCCACACTCACGGGAAGGCTAGGCCGAATTCTCATCTTATTAGTTCCTCTCCAAAAAGCACTAAAATCTTTTTTAGTATGCGATGACACTATTTCATCCATATCAATTTGATGTCTATGATCTTGACACCATTTTAAGCGTGATTTAAATACCTTTCGGCTGCTACGCATTTCATTAAATAATTTGCCATGATTGGGCCGTCCATTAGCCATTCAAAGATGAAATTTCTGTCCAGCCTCCCCATGAGCCTCTCTAACATGTCTGTTCCATCCTACAACGGGTTTTTTTGGCCAATGTTTCTTGTACTCTCGACTAGCAATTGCGGCCTCACTTAGGGCAGACACTATGTCGTAATACAGTTTGTCAATTATAATTCTATGCTTTATATTTGTACAACATTTGTCAGCACAGTACCGAAATTCCGAAGGGAAATCTATTTGTCTTAGCTTTCTGTGGCACACATCGCTATAAACATTTTTCTGACGTTCGGACCTCTTTCCCCATATAACCTGGCGATTAATATAAGATGTTAGTGTATTATAATAATTTAATTTTGGTATTAATAACTCTAAATCGCATTCGATCATAAGAGGGAAATGGTCCGACCAAGTCACGTCGTATTTAACATAAACATTGCATACCGAGGACACAGCAGATTGTGTTACAACACAGTGGTCCAACCATCGCTTACAGCCATGTGATTGGCTTAAAAAAGTGTATGTGCCGGAGGACAAACCTAGAAAGTCAGTATCAATACAATGCCAATTTTGTTCACTACAATATAACATAAGTTCGTTGAAAAATAGCGTATGAGGATGAGAGTTAAAATCGCCCAATATATATACAGAGTCAATGCCGTATTCATCTATTAATGCACTTACCGCACTGAGGCAATCGGAGTAATCAGGTAGATTGTCCTTACAATCCGTGGGCATATATACACATATCACAATAATAGGTCGATCTATCGTCACAATTTTAATCGCGCACAAGCGAGCATTATCGCAACGCAGCACATTTACGTCATGGAAAACTGCACTCCTCCATAACAGAGCAACTCCCCCATGAGGCCGACCGCACAGTAGTCCCTTTGTCGTATCCACAGCAGAAGTACCTGTTGATCCAAAACCATCATCGATCGAGCTGAGATACGGTATCTCGTCCGGTAACAGCCAAGTCTCCTGGAGTGCAATTAAATCTGCGTGTTGACAGAGTTCTCTAATACTGTCCACGGTACGTTTCACGTTTTTACAATTGAAGCTAGCAAATGTTATTGGTCTTTTACTTATTGTTCAAGTGTAAATTGCCGTTTACAGAAGAGTCTCTGTTCGCATTTCTGTGTTTGAAGTGTACAAATTTTCTAAAAATTATACCCTTCGGCCATATATTTGCATCAAGAAACAATGGTACTTTGTCACAATCTACAAAGAATTTATAGGCTTTGTGATCGGTAGCCTTTTTTATTTGAATTTTTTCTAGCGACACTGTTTCCTGTGTTTTCGCTTTAATATAATTAATTATGTCGCTTTCTTCCGTATCTTGATGTATGTTCGTAATAAAAATTGGCGATTTACGTATTGCGGCTTAAAATTTTTCACCTAAATCGCTCGTATTTATACCCACTTGACCTCTGTATTGCCATTCATATTCATTTTTTGAAATTACGTCGTCGACGCAAGCACACTCTGATTCCCCAGCATTATTCAATAAGTTTGTTTTGTTACTTATAACGTTCTTACTTGTCATAATTGCGTTCTGACCGGTTTCGCATGACTCAGATTGAACAACCACCCGCGAACAATGGTTAGTATTATGATGCGATGACAACGGCGAAGATACCCGTTCGTGCACAATATTATTTCTTTGGCCGGTAGACTGATTATTGTCTACTTTCTTTCTTGGGCTACAACTAGGTGATGTTTCGTTTCGTATTAGTGACGACGAAATATTTATATTCTTCATCTCTTTAGACCTAACGAAAGTGGAGTCATGTATAGCAGACATACCTATTGGTCCACTATCAAGGCCCCAAGCACTCAGCCTTGGGTTCACATTACACATGCGCGGCGGATGAATATCCTTCATTACCAATACTTTACTTTCAAGCTCTTTATGCTGTTCAAGCGGAGTGTACGTCGACTTTATGCAGTCTATATCGAAACGTAATTTTGCAATATCCTTTAGTAGTTTTGTACAGTCAAGATGATCAAAGGTAATTGGTGGTAATTTTTCTAACTCCCTTGCAACAAAGACAGGAATCAGATCAGGTTCAGCAGTTTTAAAAAGCTGAATAATATCCTGCAGGTCACGTTTTTCTTTTCCCTCTCTCTTACGTTGTATTTTTCGCTTATCCGATGGTATACCATCAAAAAACAATGCTTTCGATTTTTGAATCTCGGCACTGGTAAACGCCGAAGAACACAAACGCAACAATGATTCTTCATCCATCACAGATATTTTGTTCTGGATGTAACATAACAGTTCGTCAATGACGATATTACACATGGAACACTTTAACGTCTCCGACATTATGGCGCACGACCAATTTGTCGTTCGTATCGATAATTAAACTATGAAAGGACGCGTGCGTCACAGCTGAGCGCAAGCGCGGGACTGATCAATGAGCTCATAGAATGTAAATCTTCAAAAACATTGCATCCCTCCACAACAATCGATTTGACTGGTGATGATTTTGTCACATCTAGAACAGCAGAAAAGATTACATGCAATAGAAGAAAATTAAAGAAATACATAAAAATTAATAAATATGTTAGGAAAGTACAAAAGTTAATTAAAACAAAAATTAATACAAAAAATTATATAAATATATGTAAGGAAAAGCATGTATTAATTCATAAACTTAAATTATATGCAATTGAGGTGGAAAATATGAAAAACTGTTACGAGACTGAAATAGAGTGTCTCAATTCAGATGTTTTGTCGCTTAAAAACTCCTTACAAATTATCTCAAATAAATATGCATCGGCTCAGGTTGAGATAAAAGAACACATATTGACCATGAATGATCTGGTAAAGTCATGTAAATACAATGAGGAGCGCTTTGACTCCTTAACAGGTAACTAGTAACAGTGGACCAACTTATAAAATGCACTTAGATTAGTAAAGATTTCGTTAAAATTTCATATAAAATGACCTAAAACTAGTTATTTTAAACAGTAACATTTTTTAAGAAAACGGCTATGCATTAGTAAATACTATAGCTTTACTTTTCCTTTATGGGGTGGGCAGAGAAAGTCTTCAGTAAAATTTTTCAGTTGTTAGTTATAGTAGGCCTCATTCACAATGTTCATACATTCATTGTGCCTCATTAAGTTTCATTCGTTTTCTTGGTTTACGCGGGCGACCCTCAGGATAGTTTACGGCAGTAATGGTTTTCGGGAAGGTGAGTTATGGTCATGTAAATATTAGGGTTTCACTGCAGGGAACCAATAGATGGATAGAGAACTAGGACCGTTCTTGTACAAACTTGGCATGTTTGTAATGGTTTGATGAAAATCGTATTATTTTCAAAATCGAAAAGGTTTTTAAATATTTTTTGAATATCACACCCTTTAAGTCTGCTTAAAAAATAAGTCCTTCAGTTACCATCGTCATATTTGGGTCTATTTTAAGTAGTTATAGCAGTCGAACCGCGAACTCACTTCTTCATCCTCATCATCATCATCATTACAGCCCTTCACAAGTCCACAACTGAACATAGGCCTCCCACTTCCGCTTATTAATCCATTGGGATATATAGGTTACTCTGGTTCTACTGCGGGTCTCCTCATTTTAAGCCTATCACGCAGAGAAACCCCGAACATAGCCCTCGTTTTTGTATTACGTGTGGAAATTCCTTCGAATACCCGTCTTGCGAAGGCAAGGACGGGCTATGTTGGACTCGTACCGGCTAAAACCCCAAGTTGTTTCACCTTCGTAGCATATAGGTAGGCCCACGGGAATGCTTTCACACACATCCACGGCCCCAGCAGCGCCAGCCGTTCCATAATGGCCCTCCTCGGGAGAGCCATCCCATCTCCTTCTCATGTAAGGCGGACCAGAACACATGGCGCTCCTTTCCCTGCGGCCTCCAACTTCACTCGCTCAACGGCGGCCCAATAAAAACGAGCACTCAATAGGACTAGTCTTCCTGATCCCAACGGTGGATCTGGTATGTGGCTTCGTCGCCAACTAAGATTCATCTGCAGAGGGTAAGGAGAGCGGCGCTTTACAATACCAAAACTTATATCTACTGCAGTTCCACCACCACCGCATCAACGGTGCGGCCCCGACAGGGTCGCGAAAGATAGAGGTATATTGTCATACAAACACTCCTCTTCCTCCGTGACTCGACTTTATCTGCAGCGGTAATGGGAGAGGAAAACTCTCTCGCCGTAGCTCACAAACACACATCCAAAGTAGGCTCGCCAAGCCATTGGCAATACGCACTAGTTGTAAAACTAATTAAAGGCATGCAATATTCAAAGTCCAGCATTAGTTAAGCTTTCAGTGGTGTAATATGTTCGTAGTGAAAAATCCATATCATATGACGTATCGTAACAAAATTCTAGAGTCCTTTTGATAATTTTGTAATTCTATATTTAGACGAACAATCCATCTTTTAAACAAATAAAAAGTTTTTTTTAATATTAAATTAAAAATAAGTTATCTACGTTAGAGTTCAGCAATTGCTGAGTTTATTTATTTTAATGTTAGGTACTATTTTTTCTCCAAGCATTTTGCACCGTATTAAATAATTAATGATGTACTCGTACAAGCTTAATTGTTAATGTGGTCTTACACAGGACAAAACAAAAGATCAATATAACCTTGCGTAAATAACCTATTGCGGACGAGAAAACGCTCCGGTAGTCTGCAGTCTGTGAACATGTTTAGGATTGCCTTGTAAATTGTTGGATTGCCTCCAACATTGTATCAGATTTAATAGACAACAAATTCTCGCAAAGAAAAGAATTCCGATTTCTAACAAGAATGATTCGTGAGGTTATTGAAATAATAAAGTATCCTAATTTAAAAATATTAGCTGCACTAAATTCAAACTTAAATTGTTTATTGCATGTTACATTTAATACGGATTTAGTATTGAACATGTGACGCCCTCTCGGTCGAAGTTGGACTTACCTAGTCGGACTATTTGTCCCAGGTAAACGTACTCGTCGACAACTTCGAGCTTAATGCTCTCTACCAGTACGGGCATAGGTGTGACGTGGACATTAAACATGATCTTTCCTTTGTCCATGCTCATCTTAAGACCTATTCGTTGGGAGGCACTATTGAGGTCATTAAGCATAGTGCTTAAGTCCTCCAGCGATTCTGCCATAAGGACTATATCGTCGGCAAATCGAATATGAGTGATGTACTCGCCATTGATGTTAGTTCCATATCCTATCCAGTCCAGTAGCTTGAAAACGTCTTCCAATGCAGTGGTGAAGAGTTTCAGGGATATAACGTCACCCTGTCTTACACCTCTCTGCAGTTAGATAGGTTTCGTACTCCTGTTCTGTACTCGGACAGCCATCGTAGCCCTACTGTACAAACACTTCAGCACTTCGATATTACGACAGTCAACTTGGCACCGCTGAAGAGACTGTAGCACCGCCCAAATTTCTACGGAATCAAAAGCTTTCTCATAATCCACATACGCCAGGCAAAGTGGCAGCCTTTTAGTAGTAAAGCCTTTTCGGAAACCGGCTCGTTCGGGAGGATGGAAGTTTTGTAATGACTCTCGAAAACAGCACGTAGACGCGGCTCAGAAGGGATATCGGTCTTTAGTTCTTCAAGAGGGCGTTGTCACGTTTCTAGACAAACAAGACAAAATAACATGTGTGTATTCTTGCGTATTTGTCTGTTACCGTTGAACATTGTGTGATGTTAATGATTTCATTAATGTATATGTGTACATATTTTCATGTTTTTTTTTGAAACATTTGAATGTGCGTGCTGCCTGAGGGAACAGGTGCAACAATTCAATTTAATGATTTAAGTGTAATATGAGTCTATACCCACCGGTTACTAGTTATTACGACCGTAGTATGCTATGTCATAGTAATTAAGTGAAACCTGTTATTGGCCTTATTATAAGAATACTATTGTTTAATGTAAACTATACAGAACGCTGTTGGTTTCTTAAAAAAAAAAGACCACCGCACTTCTGCTCCACACCTCGGTAGTAGTGCCTTCATGGAGGACGGAATTAAAGAGCTTCTGAAGGACTTCAAGTACCGGTTTTCCACCCGCTTTCAGTAGCTCCGCTGTAATTTCATCCACGCTGGGGGATTTTCCGTTTTTAAGGTGCTGGAGAGCCATTCTAATCTCGCTCAGACTGACGTCCGGGAACGTCGACGCCGAAGACGTGACGTAAAATAGCTGGGGTTAATGTAAAAAATTCACTCTTAAACTACTCGTAATAATGATCACATCAACATCTTTTGCGGCAGTCAGCGTGTGAGTATAGGAAGAAATATAGATATATCATTACGAAGTCTATTTATATCTCAATCAGAATGAAATGAAACGGTCGTCTGATTATTCAGCTCCAGTGGCCCCTTACTCTCGTGTCTTCTTTTCATACATGTTATAGTATAGTTGTAGTTGGTCTAGAGGTTGTAGTAGTGCGACTGCTGACCATGAAGTCCAAGGTTTGAATCTCGGGTCTGGCCAAAAAATTAATTATTGAGTTTTTCCGTCAAGAAATTCTCTAGGTCTCTAGGTCTGGAGGACATTATCTATATATAGTATCTGAGTAGTATTAGTATATGCCAAAGCTAATATTTATTTATCCGACTAAAACTAAACTCTCAGGGCTGCAAATGTGGCTTAACCCCTCTATCCCCTGCAAAAACGATCGACATCGCCCGCGCCGTTGACGAAATGGCGTCGCTAATACTACCGTATACAATACATGTAACGTATACAATAAATTTACTCTGCAACCAGATCATATTTTTTCATACTGTATAATAATTGATAAATATATTTTCAGCTTGATATCAAATCTAATGTTTTTATCAAATCAATATGCTTCTTATACATGATCAAAATTGGCGAACTATTTTGTGGGCTTGCTTTCACAAATTAATTAGGAAATCAAATAAAAAACAATAAACAAGGATCTAAGCTATTTAAAAATGTAAAATCTTCTACCAAATACCTTGGGATATTTATAATTTAATTTAATAAAATACAATAAATCAGATTTATAATTGCTTTATTCACATATTTTGTTACAATTATTTACATTTTGATGGTACAGCTTATTTATTACAATTGATATTACAGTTCACTTTATTGCTTAAATATAAGTACAGAAACACGTAACCTAAAAAAGTAAAAAAAGTACGATGGGTGGTCTTATTTCTAAAATCTACGTCATCCAGGTAACCCTAGGGTGAAAGAATGTTACAGTAAGAGTTTTCTTCCGCGTACGACCTCTCTGTGGAATAGTTTACCACCGGAGATTTTTCCGGACCGATGCGACCACAAGGCACAAGGCACAAGGCCGACAACTCACCTGCAATTCCCCTGGTGTTGCAGTTGTACATGGGCGGCGGTAGTCACTTAACATCAGATGAACCGTAACTTTTTTTTACGTGGTAGAGCCATACTACAGATATATTAGTAGGATAGTTGTAGCACAAATAGGTCGGCTCGACCGGGGAAGGACCACGCTCTCGCAGAATACCAGCGTAAAATCGCAGCTTAACGCTGCTGTGTTTCGTATGGTGAGTGTAGAGAACCGGAGACCCTTTTAACTGGAAAGGAGGCATTCCATCTTAGTCCTTACGGGTGACAACTCATTTGCATTTTGATTCGTAATCGAGGATAGATTACATGTCTATGGGCCACACACAGCAACCACTTACTATCAGGTGGACTTTGTGCTTGTTTGTCACCTTTCTCCTATAAAAAAGCCTTAAAAAATAACAGTTTTGAATATTCAACGACAGTCTTCCACTAATATACTAATATTTTCTTTTTAAATATTAATAGAAACAAACTTTTTTATTCAATATGGGTTGTCCACCAGTGTATGTTTCACTAGTTTTCTTCCGTGTACGACCTCTGTGTGAAATAGTTTACCACCGGCGATTTTTCCGGACCGATACGACCTGGGGACCTTCAAGAAAAGAGCTTACTCCTTTCTAAAGGGTCGGCAATGCACCTGCAACTCCCCTGGTGTTGCAGTTATTCATGGGCGGTGGTAGTCACTCAACATCAAGTGAACCGTTTGCTCGCTTGCTCCCTCTTCTATAAAAAAATTAGTATTATAAAAATTATTAAGAATTTCATGTAACTTTTTAAAACCTTTTTTTAAATGGTAGAGCCATACTCCAGCTATATTAGTAGTATAGTTTTAGCATGAATAGTTCGGCTCGACCGGAGAAGGACTACGCTCTCACAGAATACCAGCGTAAAATAGCAGCTTAACGCTTCTGTTTCGTATGGTGAGTGTAGAGAACCGGAGACCCTTTTTACTGGAAAGGAGGCACAAAATTTCGTCAATATTGGTGGGATACCATTGGGACTGGAAACCGGCAGATGCAATTTTGGTAGAGTAAGAGTTTTTCTTAGCTGCAATGTGGCTAAAAATGTCATCATCCCAAAAGGAACGAAAAGCATCATATACCAAATTGTAAAACTGAACCGAACCAGTTCGCTCAGGTACAAAATTCTCCTCCTGGCCTTAGAAGGAGTCCATAGGAGACCATTCAAACCAGAGATTCCGGCCTTCCAGCCTAGTAAGACTACCCGTTCCATCACTGGCAGTAAAAAATTAATCCGCATCTTCGCTCTCGCTTGCATCCTCTCTTTCGATTTTGTTTCCTCCCTGACTATTCCTTTCGGCTCTACCAGAATCTCCTATTCTCGTCTCCCGCCTTCGCATAACATCCATTGTCAAACTTACCAATTCAGGGGGAACGTCGTCATCAGTCAAATAAATTTGACACAGTGGATGTCCCACCACTTACTGTTGTCCCCCCCCCCTACGACCCCGTTGCGGACCCACGTGCTCTTCCTCACCCAACTACAGCACGAACACCCCTGCTTCCACTCTGCCACCTCTCACCCGTTCCCGGGGACACAAACATTCCAGGGGCATTCGGGGCCAAAAATACCTCGTCTATGACGACGTCATCCTCAGCAACATCAACGACGTCATCCACGCCGCCGTCTTCATTTAAATTTCAATAACCACCATTGGTTCACTGCAAAAAAAATTACCTTTACTCCACGTCACTTTCATCAATAACAATAAAAATAAATAAATAGAACTTACGATTCATATGACTGGTATGGTCTAATAGGAAACCCGTCATGGCCTTCCGGTGATGTGTCACGGAAACGATTCTCTTCCTAAAACGTAGGTGCAAACACAAAAATCCATGAAAACCACTTCACCAAAATATACAAAATTCAGTGTGTATCAATGCAAACATAACACAAAAAAATGTATCACCTCGAATCCGACTGCTTCCACATCATCACCGGGCTGTTCGCGACGTCCAGGTTGTGTAGGAGGAAAGTAAGCCTCAGGTGACAACGCGCGCGCGTCTTCCACTTAAACATACATACAAAAAGCATATATTAGTCCATTTTGCACATCTTCCTCTTAAAACATGCAATAGTGTGCTTATTAAACCATTTGAACCGAAATCGTAAAAAACGCAATACAAGTATTTTATTATTTATATTTGACTATTATTAATAATTAATGTCACGTCTAAAAATATTTTTAAAGTATCATAATTTTAATATTTTAAGCATGGTCCTTCCCCGGTCAAGCCGACTCATTCGTACTACAACTATACTACTAATATACGAGTAGCTGCAGCATGGCCATATAAAACATATTGACTATTATATTGACTGCATACATGACTGAGAAGAATTACATCTCATGACACTTTACTAACAGCATACTATACTTACATTTATTCTGCACTTGATTATGGTGTTTACTTTGGGGTAGCAGTACAGATGCTGTTAGGCCTTTCCAGTGCATAAGAAATATATTCGAGCTGTGAAATATGAATGCTTTGGCACCAGATTCATCGTGTAAACTGTATTCTAAAAATTACACATTTTGACGCTGCCATGTATGTACATCTTAATTTTAGTACGTTTTGTTAAAACAAATATACTTTTGTTCAGAAAATTAGACATACTGTACAGAGGAACTTGAGGCATACTGAAAGACTGACTTATAGTGTAATGCCAAGCACTAGCTTGTATAGGAAAAATTGTTCAGTTATGTATATAAAAAAAATTCAATGCACTGCCTACAGAGTTTCAATCACTCCCAAAGCATGTTTTCACAAGATTGTTAAACAATGGCTTGAGGAGCAATGCTTCTACTCTGTTGAAGAATATTTAAAATTTATGATTAGGACTGATGTAATTAATATTGTCATTATCGAACGGGTCTAACAGATCACAGAGTAAGCCAAATCAATACTTATCAATATATATATTGTCGTGAAGCGACAATAAAAAAACTAAGAACCTAACTTAACTAGAACGAAAACAACCAAAATAAAATAAATTATTTAAAAATTTGAAGTTTTACAGTATCTTTTATAAAAAAAAGGTATGAAGGTGATGATGGGTTGTAATGAAGATGGTGATTTACAATATTATTAAAAAAAAAAAATAACAAAAGATACTGCAACGAAGTATGCACAGGCTATGCCTATGATAGGTGCACAGCTCCTGCTCTAGGAACACGTAGAATCTGGAGAAAACACACGCAGCGTCTGGAGAAGGTACACGCAGCGCTTGGAGTAGACCCACACAGCGTCTTGAGCCGGTACGCAGCGTCGGGAGTAGGTCCACGAAACGTCTGGAGTAGGCACGCAGCGTTTAAAGTAGGTACACGCGGCGCTTGGAGTAGGCAAACACAACTTCCGGAGTAGACCCACACAGCGTCCGGAATAAACACGCAGCGTCTGAAGTAGGTCCACGCAACGTCAGGAGAAGGCACGCAGCGTTTGAAGTAAGTAAACACAGCGCACTAGTAGGCGGAGGCGTAGGCGTGGCTAGGCGACGACTTAAAGAGCGGGCAGAGGCTTGCAGGATCCCGAGGCAGTGCAGAAAAGGCCTTTAGGAGATGCTTTAAGTATCAAAGCTCAAGTCAGACTCCGCCATCCGCCGATTGTTCGGCTTATTTTGCCTTTTTGACGGATCTGGCATAAGAACGGAAAATTATTCTCATTAAATTTGAAATTATTTAAATTAAAAGCAAATTCTTGTAAATGGCCAAGAAGAAAGGAGTATTTTGAAGTAAAAACATCAGGCCGGTAACGATATTTGAATAAAAATTGCCATGACAACCTGATAAACAACGATGTCAAAACATGTCAAATTTTGGTTTTAGGCTCGTAATACAGAAACGGCAAGATTTAAGTGAAAAATGAGATATTATTTATATAGGAAAAAAAAGTAGCGCAACAGCGCGCACGAAACCCGAAATTGCAGAGTTACGGAGAACTAAATAAAAGACCGAAAAAGGTAGACTCCATTGACACCGATTTAAAAAGTGCTGATAGCATGAAAAATACGAAGTGAAAATGATTTGTTATTGTGTTCTTATGAATTAAAAATATTACAGGATCCTATGGAAATAAAGGTGATGCAAAATATCAAGTTTTGAGGCGAATGCAGAACATCAAAAACAGAATTTAAAATAGTGTAAAATGATATGTAAGTATGTATAAGCATAACACTACATTTTCCCCCCGACCCCGGAAAATTTTTGACTCAGCAAAAATTTTGACATGTACACCATAAAATAAACCATGAAAACACAGCTTTGCAGTAACAGACATCACCAGGCAAAATCAGATATACTATCTCTTACATTCATCATCTGCATTCAGGTAAGGGTGGAGTTCACATTCAATGACTACCACTCTAAAAGTGTGTTTTCGAAAGGACAATCAGGCTTATTTAAGGAGTTGTCATCCGCTCCTGCGTGGAAAAAAAAAACATTTTGAAAGGACATCCAGGCTTATTTAAGGAGTTGTCATCCGCTCCTGAGTGAAGATAAAGATAAAGAAATTAATCTTAAGCAAGCTTTAGTCGCTATGACTTAAGTAAAGATTAAGAATGGCCAGAGCGGTAGGGCTCAAAACCAGAGGTCAGCAACATCACTAACGAGATGTGTCTGAAATTGATATTTATACATATATACAAACTTATATACAAATATACAAACATATATACAAATGTAGTGTCATGCAAAACAGTATTAGCTGGTTCCTCACATCTAATCTTCACTTCGTATTCGAGTTCGGCCTTGTTAAGGAATTCATACTTAATAACCCTTTTCATTGTTATAATTAAGTGTAAAGTTAAGTTTAAGAAATAAAAATTTAATTAAAAAATTGTACCTCTTTAAGTTATCTAGAATAAAAATATTAAAGTGATGATTGTAAGTGAAGTGTTATATGTAGGTCTAAATATAATCCAGATAAGTTGAAAAACTAGATGAAGTTTTGTTTTAGAATTTGGAAGATTGTACCTCTTTAAGTTATCTAGAATAAACATATTAAAGTGATGAATGTAGGTGAAGTGTTATATGTAGGTCTAAATATAATCCAGATAAGTTGAAAAACTAGATGAAGTTTTGTTTTAGAATTTGGAAGATTGTACCTCTTTAAGTTATCTAGAATAAACATATTAAAGTGATGAATGTAGGTGAAGTGTTATATGTAGGCCTAAATATAATCCAGATAAGTTGAAAAACTAGATGAAGTTTTGTTTTAGAATTTGGAAGATTGTACCTCTTTAAGTTATCTAGAATAAAAATATTAAAGTGATGAATGTAGGTGAAGTGTTATATGTAGGTCTAAATAAAATCCAAATAAGTTGAAAAACTAGATGAAGTTTTGTTTTAGAATTTGGAAGATTGTACCTCTTTAAGTTATCTAGAATAAAAATATTAAAGTGATGAATGTAAGTGAAGTGTTACATGTAGGTCTAAATATAATCCAGATAAGTTGAAAAACTAGATGAAGTTTTGTTTTAGAATTTGGAAGATTGTACCTCTTTAAGTTATCTAGAATAAAAATATTAAAGTGATGAATGTTAGGGAAGTGTTATATGTAGGTCTAAATATAATCCAAATAAGTTGAAAAACTAGATGAAGTTTTGTTTTAGAATTTGGAAGATAGTACCTCTTTAAGTTATCTAGAATAAACATATTAAAGTGATGAATGTAGGTGAAGTGTTATATGTAGGCCTAAATATAATCGAGATAAGTTGAAAAACTAGAAGAAGTTTTGTTTTAGAATTTGGAAGATATGATAAGGATGAGTAAATAAAGAGTTAAGAACGAAAGAGAAAGCAATTCAATCAAAAGGAAATGGATAAGGCGTAGCTAAGGTGAAGAAAAGAAGAACTTTTACGTTGGGCGCCAAATGTCGTGAAGCGACAATAAAAAAACTAAGAACCTAACTTAACTAGAACGAAAACAACCAAAATAAAATAAATTATTTAAAAATTTGAAGTTTTACAGTATCTTTTATAAAAAAAAGGTATGAAGGTGATGATGGGTTGTAATGAAGATGGTGATTTACAATATTATTAAAAAAAAAAAATAACAAAAGATACTGCAACGAAGTATGCACAGGCTATGCCTATGATAGGTGCACAGCTCCTGCTCTAGGAACACGTAGAATCTGGAGAAAACACACGCAGCGTCTGGAGAAGGTACACGCAGCGCTTGGAGTAGACCCACACAGCGTCTTGAGCCGGTACGCAGCGTCGGGAGTAGGTCCACGAAACGTCTGGAGTAGGCACGCAGCGTTTAAAGTAGGTACACGCGGCGCTTGGAGTAGGCAAACACAACTTCCGGAGTAGACCCACACAGCGTCCGGAATAAACACGCAGCGTCTGAAGTAGGTCCACGCAACGTCAGGAGAAGGCACGCAGCGTTTGAAGTAAGTAAACACAGCGCACTAGTAGGCGGAGGCGTAGGCGTGGCTAGGCGACGACTTAAAGAGCGGGCAGAGGCTTGCAGGATCCCGAGGCAGTGCAGAAAAGGCCTTTAGGAGATGCTTTAAGTATCAAAGCTCAAGTCAGACTCCGCCATCCGCCGATTGTTCGGCTTATTTTGCCTTTTTGACGGATCTGGCATAAGAACGGAAAATTATTCTCATTAAATTTGAAATTATTTAAATTAAAAGCAAATTCTTGTAAATGGCCAAGAAGAAAGGAGTATTTTGAAGTAAAAACATCAGGCCGGTAACGATATTTGAATAAAAATTGCCATGACAACCTGATAAACAACGATGTCAAAACATGTCAAATTTTGGTTTTAGGCTCGTAATACAGAAACGGCAAGATTTAAGTGAAAAATGAGATATTATTTATATAGGAAAAAAAAGTAGCGCAACAGCGCGCACGAAACCCGAAATTGCAGAGTTACGGAGAACTAAATAAAAGACCGAAAAAGGTAGACTCCATTGACACCGATTTAAAAAGTGCTGATAGCATGAAAAATACGAAGTGAAAATGATTTGTTATTGTGTTCTTATGAATTAAAAATATTACAGGATCCTATGGAAATAAAGGTGATGCAAAATATCAAGTTTTGAGGCGAATGCAGAACATCAAAAACAGAATTTAAAATAGTGTAAAATGATATGTAAGTATGTATAAGCATAACACTACAATATATATATATATATATATATATATATATATATATATATATATATATATATATATATATATATATATATATATATATCTGATCTCTAGAAATTAATGAATGACACATTTACTATTTTATTATTTATATTTGACAACTATTATAATTTATGTCTATATAAACCCGTATAGACATATTTTAAAAGTAATATATACAATTAATAATAAGCATGGTGGGCCGGAACCTATAATACCAATCCCCTTTGGCTACGTTCGTTCACTGGTATGTAGATACTTCAATAATTTACACTATCAACTTTGGTAAAATTTATCTGACTGTAGACAAGCTAGTGAGGCCCTGCCTGAAATAAACAATCGTCTATTAGCTGGTGACTGAAGCGCCGTTTACGCGCGCACTCCGTATCCTCAACCGTATAGCAGAAGACATAGATTCATTTTGTTGTACTCTGGGTGGATACATAGTGAGAACTCTCTTTGAAATAAGCTATGGTCCTACTGTGACATAGATGTATTGGTGTGATTTACGGTGTTTGTAGTAGCAATGATCAAAAATTATTGCTGTGTAGCTGTAGTTTGTAAAAATAGTTGCCTATATTATCGCATTAGGTGAAAAACCCATAAAGATAATTGTTTAGTAAGATATAAATAAATAAATAAAAAGTAGGAGCCTAGAGCAAGAAATAAAAATGGCTGATGAACGACGGACAGAAGTATATTCATGATAAATCTTAAAATAATAAAATAAACATGACTGTCATAATTAATGAAATTAAATTCCAACAAAAACAATATTCAAGCATACTACTGCATGACTTTAAGATACTTTTAGCTCGTTCTGCGTAGATCAGACCAAAAATTATTTATTAAAAGTTGATGGTAACCTTCGTTAACTTTGACATCGGGACGTCAAACACCTCAGGCCCCGCTCCTGTGATCATGGTTGCTAGTAAGTACCCAAAACGTCGTGATTTAAAAAGTTTATTTGTATAGAGCATGATAAAAGAGATCTATGTGTTCAAATTGATACTCTGAACAATAAATCAGACCCATTATATACATTCATATTTTTACATCTCTATCGCAACCCTTATAAAAATAAACTGTAACCAACATATTTTATAGTTTATACGTATGATTGGTGTCTTCATGTAGTTCTTCTGTTCTTATTTAAAATGTTTTGCATTTATAGCAGCCTCTAAAAGGCATAACTTATAAAGGCATAAATATCAAAAAGTCTATGTCCACACTCTTTAAATATTTATTCCACTTTAGTTACCTACCTGCACAATTGATTTTAGATTTCCCATTAGATCAATTTTGTATTTTTGTAAACACCAGTAAATAATGACATCACGGCTTTAAGGCTTAATTTTCAGTCGCGCTAGTTTCACTGCAAACCATAATACACGAACTAAGTTATTGTTTGGTTGCTCTCATTGTGGCTTCATTAATGTGATACGATTTATGAATACAGCTCTTGAATTGTACAAACAAAAAGTTCTACTAAACATTTGAGAACATCGAGACATTCTTATACAGATTCGATACATCAAAATTTATTCCAAAAAATAATATCAAAAAATTTTCAAAATATTATTTAAAACATATCAAAATCGATAGAGTAGCTTAAAGTTTTAGGGGATTACATGGACAGACCTGGGTAAGGTACGGTCTTGTACTATATGAAACAGGCACAAGCTGATAATACGAATTATTCAACTCCACAGTCAGTAACTTATTCATTGGGCAATGTATACGCTTTTGTTGAATCCATGTATCTACTGCAGCCTTTAAAAGTCCAAAAGTCAAGCTTTACAAGCTTATGTTAGTTCCTAGTGTTTAAAGTATAAACATCTTCATTCTTATGAAAGCTATTTATGTTTTACGTACATAAATTACATTTTCATAAATATATTGCTAAGCCAAAGTTTATATATTTATTCCTTTAAATTTTTCTCTAAGGGACTCTTCACAATTTAAGATATAAATTGAACGTACGGCTCTCTTTTATAAAACAAATATGGCTTCAATGTCAGTCGCATGACTCGAATAGTAATACCAAGAAAAGCAGTGGTATCCACAAGAATCAACTACTTCCCATTTAAGAGCACATTGATAATTGAATCCTCTCCAAAGGTTTGCTCCTCTTCCATTTCAAGAAATAGTATCAATTAATTGTTAATAGTGGTGCATCTTTAACTTAATATAAAAAGATACATTTTGGAGCAGCATTATTAATATTTAAAATATATAAAAAAAATTAAAATATCCTATACTATTAAACGAGCAATTCTTGTATATATATATATATATATATATATATATATATATATATAACAACTACAATATCGTTAGAATAAGAAGGTAAATTTTGACAGATTATTAATGATTATATATAGCTTAATTGTTATAATGGGCGGTCACACAATCGTAAAACCCCGGTTCGAGCCCAGACCGACCGACCGACTTTTTTAATTTTTTTCAAGTTCCTTTCTTTTTTGAGAAAATCTATTTTTTAGAGCTCTCTTTTTAGTATTTTTTAAAAACACGAAAATTTAAATTAAAATAGTTGCACTCATGGTTTTTTATTCAAATAACCAGTTCCATTTTTTCTGTTATGTCGCTAAGATCAAAAAATATTATTTATATTTCATCAGTATGTAATTTGTATCTAAATAAAATTTCCAAAACACACGAATTAAAAAAACATCGAGCGAAAAATACCGAGCAAAGCTCGGTCAACCAGGTACTGTACTTAATAACGTTATCATATTTTGGGAACATAACAACTTTTTTAAATGTGTGTAACAACTATAATTTTTTTAAATACAAATAATTTACAAAAGTGACTTTCTTATGCCCACTATACCATCGTTTACATGTGTAAATCAATATATTTTTTACAAATTAAACATTTTTATATGTATTATAACATACTCATACATAATACAACCTCACAAACCATTTGCGAAATTATAATCAATCTAATAAATTGTGGAAGATAACACATAATCATATAAAGCAACAAAAATAATACCAAGAAAAAAATATTAGAATAAAACTGACATCTTTGACTATGCACACTCACATATTCCTGAATATGCAGTTAGTACAGTATAATATCAATACCATGGAAGATGTTACAATTTCGAAGACAAATTGTTAGACAATTTCAATAAAAAGAAAAAAACCTTAAAAGATATATATTCTTAAGGAAATTGTTCACTTTTTCCTTAAGACGGAAATTAAAAATATCCTTAAATAAATACTAATTAAACCAGGTATAAACTCAATTATATTTAAGCAAATGAAAGAACAACACTTGAGCATGGCAGAGTGCTTGTGCTTCTTAATGCTTGATGAGATGCTAGTGTTCTCCTCATTACATTACAATGCAAATGTCATAGGTTTTGAAGACTGAGGATGTCAAGAGTGAAAATAGGACCATGAACATGTTTTGGTTCGATGATAAAGGAGATAAAGTTCATATTAAGCTATCAACTTGTTATGTTCGAATGTAAAATATTTACGATATTTGTTACGATGGACCATCAAATGCGATCTAATTCAGATTGATTTAAACTATCGCCAAACTTCAGATAAGAAAGTTATATAGATTTCTAAAACCTACCGCAGCCTCACTAACAAAGTTATAAATTTTATTCCTCTAATGTGTCCCCAAACCTAGCATGTTTAGCTTACATATTACTTAACATTAGATGGCAATGCGGACAATAATTTAGATTGCCACTCTGACCAGAAAAGAATACAGGTGGTAAGCCTTCGTACCACACTTTTTAACTTCGGGAGAGTGAAGTGTATTGTTTGTCGATCGCTTCAACAACCATTAGTAATTGGTTGCTCCTTCCTAGCTAGCCATACTCCGGTATGCCATTATTAAGTGAAAATATCCTATCTGAATCTGAAGCCGTTAAATATTTAAATGCATGCATTAAAAGCTTAAGACTTTTGTCAGATTTGGACATTGTGGGCTCATGAACGAGGCTAATGTTACCTTGCATTCCGGTTCTGGTGCAGCTGTTACGAGGCGATTTGCTTCATCGAGGGCTGACAGGAGAACAGTTGAACTGACCACTCATGAGATTACACGACGTGCTGTGCGGAGAACCAACTCTTTGATGTTGGGTAGATGAGCGATTACCACGCTCGTGGTGATCGTTGGGCCGACCCTGGGCTGCAGTGACGGTGTAGCGACTGTCTGTAGGACAGCTGCTAACTAGCTTCATTCGCTTATTAAGCGATGGCAGTCATACGTTGGATAGGTTGGAGCCAGGGCTGGTGTCAAGGCCGCGCCCGTGGCTAAGGCTACAACTGCGGCCACGGCTTCGGCTTCAGTCGAGACTAAACTGTCGTAGCGAACACGCTTCCGCAATCAAAGTCGACCTCGTACGCGTTTTAGATCCTCGTTTTGCTATAATAAAGGTGAGTTTAATTCTTTCTTACTATTTCCGTAGTTTCTTCATCTCGAAACTGAAATAAATAATAATCCACGAGAGAAGTTGATCTGTTTTATTCGAGACGGATAAACCACTACGTACGCGTGCAATAACGTCGAGAAGAAAATATGATATATTTAAAATAGAAATAAAGACAAAAGGAGAATAAAAGTACACCACAACAATACATAAAAGACTAAATACCATTTTGGTACGTTATAATGCTATTAGCATTTATTTATGTATATGTGAAGAAGGAACCTTGCACATTCTTTTAAGCATACTTTGCGCACGTGCGAGATTCAGCGTAGATAAAGCTAATAGGTACTCGAAATATCTACTTGTAATGTGCTTTTGAAAGCGTAAAATAGCTTGCTGAATATACAGACTCGAAATTTGAAGGATTCGCATTCGAAGTTCGAACACTAGTATTTATAGACATAAATTCGTATAATACGAAAAAAAAAAAGCTTACAAGAACATAATACACGCATGTCTAGAGGCTTAAATCTAGTCACGCACATTAATTAGTTTTAAACAAAGCTACACCAGCGGAGTATTCAAAATCATCATCGTATGCTTGGTACTTTGATTATATACAGGTATATAATCAAAGGCTTTGTATATAATATTTGCATAAATTATATCAACCTACAATGAATATATCAACAACTAAATATTAATTCTGCTTTCAACATACGGATAAAAGAATTGTGTTAGTATTTAGTAAGTTAATGATTACCTACTGCAATACCCTGTCGGTAACGGATAATAATATTTGAGCCTTCCCTTGAGTTGTCAATAGGAATACTAATAACGCCGGTAAACATTCATAATAATAACAATGTACATTTTAGACACACAGAATAACAAGTTATAACAATAATTTATCTTAGTTATTACTCACAATTTATCTTCCGTGTACGTATTCTCTACTCAACGGTTTTAGTAGGACTGACGCTCTTAGCTGCCGCTCGTCGCTGCCGCTCCGACCGATCACACCTGTCTTTTATAGGCTTGTAATTTAACAGTGCTAAACTACAGATGGCGTTGCTTGTGTGGTTTCCGCTACAAGTTTTTAATAAAATTCGATATTAAGCCGTAAGTTTTTACATTATAAAATATTATTTATATTTCTTATAATTATCTTAAACAGTTTTACATTCTAGTTATAAATATAACCAAAAATAAATAACTAGACATGATCTAAAACATTAATGTACCCGCAGACTTATAGCATAAAAATAATTAATTACCCACAATGTTAGTTGCAACAATATAAATTATTAAAGTATGCTAACAATTGTAATAAGCTGCTTATGGCTGCAGATAGATGGCAGTATAACTATAATTTGAGGCAACCGGACTATACCCCTGTAGTGGCGCTGTAAGAATACCCACTACCTCATACCCCAAATCCCGTGTGTGTCGTAAGAGGCAACAGAGGGTAAAAATCAGGAGATGGACAGCAATATCTTCTTTATAACGACTAGAATTGAAAACCGCAGTTGCCAACCCGCTTGCCAAGCGTGGCAACTATAGCAAATGGCCTAGTAGGGAGGCCTATGTTCATCAGTGTACTTTAATATGCTATGACGGTAACAGTTCTGTACCCAGATCGGCAACGGGCAGTAGGATCAATGGTATTTTTAAAATTATAATTCAATTATTTCTTTTTGTTTATTTTGCTAAAGTGACAAACGAACTTGCAGTACCTAAGTGGCTTCTGCAATCCGTGAACACATGCAACCAACTTCAAACAACGAAGACTAATAAAGATGCTTCGTCACCTCTGAGGACTAAAATGAATTTAAAAACTATACCCTTTTTTTCAAAGGACAATGTCCAAAATCGCCCTGTGCAATAATAGCATCGGACATACACGATAATAATTTTTTTTTAATTATTTTTGTTGAAAATACTTGTATAAGATGGACTAGCTGCGTGCTAAAATGATCATTAAAAATATTCTATTAAACTTAACATTAATCGCCGCCATCTTCGCCAAACTTTACATGGTGTCTAAAATGATAAGGGATGCCTAATCGATTATAATCGATTTTTGAATTTTTCGTAGACAGAGAAACCTATGGACTAATGATCGGCGTGGCCTTGAGTGAGAAAGGACGATAACGAATTTTTAGGTTATACAATAATCTTTATGTTTTTTAAACACACTTAAATAAAAATTTTAATTGTTCTAAGAACTGAACTGAACAAGATTCACCAATCTTAAGCTCACAAAACACTTTTTTCTCACTTAAACCAACTTGTAAACTCCTTAAATCGCTACGCTATCAAAGTTGTTTAGCAAACTGTAGAGTTTGCTATCTATCTATCTTTTTCGTGTGCGAATGCGAAAGAAGGCGTCATTTTGTCTATAGGTTTCTCTGTCTACGGAATTTTTAATGTATTGTTGCACATTTTTTAATCGGAATCACAATTTTATTTTTTATTATTTATTAAAGTGAAAAACATTCCTTTACATTCCTATATATTATTACCTAAAATTATAATTTAAAAAAAAAACTACTATATCTAATGAACGAGGTCATCTCATTTTTATTATATTTCATTACTCGATTTTAAATAGGTAGTTAAAATAATGATGAAGTGAAGAAAACCTACATATTTCATCATGATCATTATTCAGGGTTTTTAATAAACATTTAAAATAGTGGGGGCCATGCTGCAGCTATATTATGTTTAGCAAGAATGGGTCGACCCGATCGCGGAAGAACCACGCTCTCACAGAATATCAGCGTAAATAACAATTGAGCTGCTGTGTTTCAAACGGTGAGTGTAGAGAGCCGGATATCCTTTTTACTAGAAACAAGGCATTCCGAATTAGCCCTCATGGGTGACAACGCATCTGCATTTTGATTCTTACTCGAGGATAAATGTAGATGTCTATAGAGTTCAGCATGCACTTACTATTAGTAAATTGTGTGCTGGTTTGTTACACTTATTCAATAAAAAAATCATAAAAAGCGACTAAAATCTATAGACACTTGCAACCAACTAAAAGCAAAGAAGGCTCCAGATGCGTTCACCCCTGAAGAATAAGACGGTATACCTCACAGCCTGTAATGACTCTCTATATCTTTCAGACAGGAACGGGTGGTGCAAGGGATTGAACCCAGAACCTCTTGCTCAGCAGTCGCACTTGCGATCACTAGCCCATAGAGGCAGTCTTGCAGTCTAAGTAAGTCGGTCATTAAATTAATCAAATATTAAGTTTACAAAACTATATTTAACTTGAAATTAAAATTAAAAAAGAAATTACATTTCCCAGTATTTTAAGTTGAGTGACATATTAAAAATATCACGATGTAATGTTCTAAACCATCTGAAAAATCATTATTTTACTCTGAATAATCGATTTTTTGATTAACCGATTTTAGATCGACATGCCTTGCCTACTCTTACTTGGCATGTCGATTCACTTTAAATAAAATCGATCTACGATTCGATTCAAATCGTACATACTGAAACCAATTCTTGTTTAGATCGATCAATAAAAGATCTTATTTTCGATTAATCGCGACATTTTCAAACATGCCTATTAATAGGCATGTTTTGGACGATAACACAGGGTCTGTTTAACCGATTATTCCATAAATAAAATTATATATAAAACTCAGATATTGATATATTTATAATTATCGATATATCGATCCCATATTTAAAAAAAATATCAACAGTCCTAGTTTGAACCGAGCAGTTGAACTGACCATGTGTGTCGTTCATTTAAAAAAGTCGCTATTATATAATAATAACAAACGTGTAAACTGCAACGTATATCCCTCGATAAATCAAATTTAAAAGAATAATACACGAACGTAATACTGTTTATTTTGTTACTATGAGCTTTAATGAATATGTAGCCTACTTATTGTATATTATACTCCCTCCTTGTCCTAGACATTCTTAACAATTGTAGTACGCCGCATTCCATGCCAGCATCACAATTTATCCAAGCTCACTAAAAAAAAATTTTAAAGCAGTATATCTGGCAACACTGTATCCACCCGTCCGTCGATGCAACCTCATTGCGTTTTTTTGTGCCAGCTGTCACAGTGTGTTTTATAATTTTTGTTGTAAAAATTAAATATGTTTAGTGTAAAATCAAATATTTTGTATCCAAAACCTACTACAAATAAATTTATTACGTATCTGCGTGGTAATAATTTGATTATGTACTTGGGAAAATGGGAAAGGAAGATATTCAAAATGGAGCTAACCGATCAAAGGTAAACAAAAATCCTATTGTTCGAGATAGGTGTACGTGTATATAAAATAAATAAAGTTAAAACATTTATTACCTAAATAATAAAATCAGATTCACTGTGCCCATTTATTAACAAGTATTATCGAACAATTTCACTATTAAGGGTTAATAACATAACCTCGTCACTCATATAATGTGAAATAGTAAATAGGTATTTTAACCTATAAATGTGGGTTGAGATACATTGTACAGGGATACGTTGTGAAATTTTAAGTGATATATATTAATGTTTTTATTACCTTCATTTACTTACGTTGGACAGTCGCCATTATCAGTCAGGAAATTGGGGCAGCAGACCCGGAAATTATAAACCCTGAGATTAGTTGTATACCCTGAGATTATAACTAAACTTTCTTTAGTATCAGAAAATCCTGATTATGAAAGAAATAAGTGCTATAAATAAACTTAACTCATAAGTTTATTAAGGTTATGTAAACATTTAACATCCACAAATAATTGGCAGAACAAGTTAGAAATAATAACTGAATTCTGGGACAAAATTATCCGGTGTGTAAGGGAGAGTCAGTTTACTAGTCCTTAAAATTGTTAATTCCCAAATAAATGGGATTTAATAGATGCATTTTTAAATGTAAAGACAGTTTATTATTACATATTATTTTGTAGACACATAAAATAAAAAATAAAAAGCTACATAATATGACACCCCTCTATCAGGCATTGAGTGTTGGTAGGCCTATGTGCAGCTGTGGACTTATATAGACTGTAATGGATGGATGGATAATATGACAAGAAAATAAGAAAAAATGTGATATGAGAACTGTTTTACCTTGATATGAAATATCTAAAGGTTACAAGTTAAATACACATAAAATATAAGTAAGCAAAAAGTGAGTAAAAAATAAGCATTTATAGGCTGTTTAGAAAAATCTGTAAGATTGGACCAAACCTATTATTCAAATTATATCCCTTGTGATATATTTGGCTTCACACGTTGGGAATGAAACCAGATTTGACAGATATGCAAAACAAAAATAGTATTGTAAGCATCAGATTGAATTACAATATATTGTTAAATTATTAAAAGAAGAATAAAAAGACAACAGATAGCCTGTAAAATGTTTCATGACTTAGATTATTGTCAATTTTAAGAAATTAACAAAATATAATTAAAAAACTTGGTATAGAAGGTAAACAATAAATTATTATTATTGAGATAGTAAAACGAATATAATATAATAATTATTATATAACAATTAATATAACAAGACGATAAAATAATATGGAGAAATTTCGGCTGATAAGCAATTAAATTAAAATCGAGACCATGATTAATTAATTCAAATTAAACATAGGCACATTATTGCATTCGAGCTGTTTTATGTAATTTAATATAACCTAAGTAACAAGAAAGAAAGAAGTTTTTAGCATCATTAGGTTTTAAATAGAATGATGAGTTGCAAATGCATTAATGGCCTGCAGCTGTACATAAAATATCAATCTGGGAAAATATAAAAATTACATACTTCACTTATTAAAACAGTGGTAAATTAAACAATTAAGAAGAAATTTAAAAATAATTATAGGAAATAATTTTCTATTGTAAGATATTAAAGAGTTATGACAAGTTAAAAATAAGTAATATGTGAAGTAATAATTAAAAAATAAAATAAAAATGGATTTATTCTGTCAAATTAATTATGGTATCGTTCATACCTATCATGTTATTATTATCACCTTCATAACTAAAACTGGGTATGGTAAAAGCACAATAGAGTTATGCTGACAGATGCATACACTGATTGCCAAAATATGTTAGCAACATAATAAGTTGTTGTAGTAAGAGGGAATTATGTAAAATACTGATATAAATAGTGACTAGATAGATTGTGCATAACCCATTTTGGTTGCTATTAGTAAAATGAGGTTAATAATGTTGTGCTTAAAACCTCATTATATATAATAATGTATATATAATGTTATGTAATATATATTCAGTGGCAAATTTCTGACCTTAGATGGTAGTTAATATTACAAAAAAAAAAAAACATTAAACGCATAAAACCGTTTGAAATATAAATTGACACTTCTCGACTGGAATCGAAAAATTTGGGTTTTAGTCCTTCATTGAGAGTAAATTACATAGATATTATTCTGTATTAAAGTAGTATATGCTTATATTTTTGGGAATGGTAGAATACAATACAAAACTTTGAGCAAAACAATATAGTTATAATGAATAGTAAACTTACTACAACTAAATAATACTTATGTTGTACAATTTTACCCAGAGTTGATAAAAATCCGGCTTCTTATGTTAACAAGATAGAGAGGGTTCTATTCATTAACTATTGAGGATTCAATACTTTAAATTAAATAAAAATACGGAAATTTAACATACAATCTAAAATTGAGCCAAGTAAACAAAAAACAGTCAGAGGAAGTCTTTCAAGTCTATTCAACAAGATCATAAAGCAGTGTCAAAGCTATAACTTGATCATATAGTAACGAGAAATAATAAAATTATTATATACTTAACAATGGAGTTCTGTAGGCATGACCCAGAAACCATGGCAGTTATATTAGATTGGGGGACGATTCTTCTTGTATGTATTTCCTCTTAATGTCGATGAGCCAAAAACCCATAGGTTTTTGTGTTTTTTTTTCACGTGAGAAAATATTTTGCGGTACTGAGATTTAGAAGCAATCAAATAAAGATAATTAATGGTATAGTTTTTATTACAAAGGGCTCAATATTATGAGTATAACATAATGAAAAACTTGTTACAAATTATAGATGTAAAAGTATTAGAAAGTCTCACAAGGGTTTGGCAAAAGAAGTCCAAAAATTGTCAACGTAAGAGAACCCCCACATGATCACCGGACATCAAGGTAGCAAAATATAACAACATACCAATGATTTGAAAGTTGGGCAAGACTATTCCCACTTTTGACATGCACATAGTTTCGGACAGTATTGAAGGAAAAGGGAAAGTATAATACTGAGGAGATAGGGATGCACAAGCACTATTGAATTAAAACTGCTGGGAAAAATATCTAACAGGAGTTATATAGATGCTATATACAGAACGTTAGAACTGTCACTTAGAATATATACATGGATTTATGTATATATCATAAAATAAGAACGAAAAATACTACTGGCAGATATTAAGCGGTGCAGAGAAGCAGAAGTAATTACTGTAAACTTAAAATTTTTGAGAGAATATCCAGCATAAGTTATTAAAATGCTATGCATTAGAGCTGTCATTTATGAGGATAGACATGGTAAACTATTCAGACCTTACCGCTATGAATTAGAAGGTAGACAGGTCTTAATTCACATATAAGATGCTATCATTAGTGGAAAGATATTAAGATGGGCTAGGACTCAGAAGACATCACTGCAGGCTTTAAACCGTTAGAGCTATCACATAGAGGATAGACACGGTTGACTATTCAAACCTTAGAGCTAACACTTTGAGGTTAGACAGGTTTGAATTGAAAGCAATATCACTTGAAGGAAGACATTAAGATGGACTACGGCTCGGAAGAAATCACTGCAGGCTTTAAACTGTTAGAGCTATCACATAGAGGATAGACACAGTTGACTATTCAAATCTTAGAGCTAACACTTTGAGGTTAGACAGATTGAATTGAAAGCATTACAACTTGAAGGAAGACATTAAGATGGACTACGGCTCGGAAGAAATCACTGCAGGCTTTAAACTGTTAGAGCTATCACATAGAGGATAGACACAGTTGACTATTCAAATCTTAGAGCTAACACTTTGAGGTTAGACAGATTTGAATTGAAAGCATTACCAATTGAAGGAAGACATTAAGATGGACTATGACTCGGAAAAAATCACTGCAGGCTTTAAACCGTTACAGCTATCACATAGAGGATAGACACGATTAACTATTCAGACCTTTTAGAGCTAACACTTTGAGGTTAGACAGGTTTTGAATTAACATTAAAGCGCTGTCACTATAAACTATAAAGTAGTTTTTTTCACATGAGCAGTAAATGTGAAATAATGAATTATTTATTTTGAGTAAAATAACAAATTATTATTAACACTGCCTATATAAAGATAATCATACTACCATGTCATGTTACAGTCATCTCATAGATATCTCATACACATCATTGGTTACTATTAGTGAAGTATTTTGTAAAATATGGTACTCCAAGATTCGCTCCAAAATTCATACTAAGAATTATAGTGAACTCTCCTATGTCAAATACTATAAATTATAAAATAATAAAATAATTAATTCTTTATTGTACCAAATTGTAGTAAGTGTAATGAAATTCCTTCCTGGGCTGTTGTGCCTTTTACTTAGGTTTGAGTTATAAAAATAGACTTAATAATAAGTTACCTTTAGATTATTAACTACAGAATATTGCAATAAATATTGAGAATACAGAAATTTACAAAAACTAGTAACAAGCTGAGCAGTGATGGGTTATAGGTTATAATATACATACATTGTCCTTCAACAAATATTACATTTATTCAAACGCGAGCTCAGTTGTATAGTTAAGATATAGATAGAATTTCACTTCAACAGGGTTTGCATGGGAAAATATAAATAAGAAGGGGTTGAGCCTTTCTTGTGAATATTTTAATAGAAAACAGAACACAAGATAGTGATAAATTTAACCCACTTAGAATAGTATTTCTTAAGTAAGTTATAAGATGTTAAAATTAAACTGGAATAGATATTCCAGATTGTTTTCTTTTTCAGTCATAATTCTTCCACAGGGCCACTTCTGCTGCAATCAAGCTGGCCTTATGTGTATAAGGAAATGTTATGAAATAACGATAGTTTATTTATTTTATTATTTTAAATTTACTATACAGGCAATATGTTCAACATTTTTTATAAAATAAGCGAAATTGCAAATTTCCATTCATTGGTATTATAAATTCGCAACCCTGTCTTCAAACATCTACAATTGTTAAGAATGTCTAGGACAAGGAGGGAGTATAATTAAATGGTTAAACGAACTTACCTTAAGTGAAGTTCAACCATAATTATACGAAGCTCCTTGTCCTAGACGGTACTCCCGGCCCAACCCTCCCTGGGTTAGGGTTGCTCATCTAACTCCTTGCTTTAAACATAATGAGGTTGCATCGACGGACGGGTGGATACAGTGTTGCCAGATATACTGCTTTAAAAATTTTTTTTAGTGAGCTTGGATAAATTGTGATGCTGGCATGGAATGCGGCGTACTACAATTGTTAAGAATGTCTAGGACAAGGAGCTTCGTATAATTATGGTTGAACTTCACTTAAGGTAAGTTCGTTTAACCATTTAATTATACGTACATATACATAATACACAGTTATATATTATTTATTTTATTTATTATATTATATATTTATATTATTTGTTTTATATATTTACATAATTATTTCTAATTATTTACAACTATTAAATAACCTGAATGTGTATTCTAATATTTAATAATAAATCATTATTTACATTTAACCTAGTGTGCATTGGAAACACGCTAAACAACTATACCGTTGGAATGCAGTTCCCTGCGCCTGGGCAGTCAACGCCGCGCACCGCGCTTATCAGTCCGCCTCCGCTTATCGACAGCATATGCGTGGCCCTTGTCGCCTGGCTAACCGAGTGCTCTGTTGCTAGCTCGCGAATAATATCTCTAAATAATTTGGTGTATATTATCACTGTCTACTCATTCAATTTTGTATAGTTAGTGACTCTTATGTTGTGTTATGTGGAACTATTTATTATATACTTGTGTACCTGTTTCTAATGACTTAATATTAACTTTATTGTGTACGCTTGGACTTCGTTAATTATTCCCATACTGTGACCTACACATATGACACACATACTTACCGTCTCACTATAAATAATATATACTCGCAGTATATTTTTGATAAATAAGGTAAATTCATAACACAAACTAGGTTATACGTGATAGAGCAACGCTTCAGCTGCAAACGCAGCATTCGATCTTAGTCCTCAAGGGCGACAACAAAAAAAGTAAGATACCGCAGCCAGTTTAGGAACTTCATCGCTAGTTCTTGAATCAGTCTGATTCAAGAGGTTTTTTGATCGATTCATCGGATAGATATAGTGTTCCAAATCGATCTGAAAAATCGATATTTTTCTCTAAATAATCGATTTTTCGATTAATCTATTTCAGATCGACATCTCTATTCCCATTCTGTCAATTACATTGGCGCGCTTGCTCTTATATTGAATATTACGACTTGGCTATTTGAACGGACTCTGATTGCTTACAAAAACGACTTATATAATAATAAGCCCTTTTAATCTGAACTTAAATATATAAATAATATATGTTGTATTTCTTTTATTGTTTTTTATAAAATGTCCCGAAGTTCAGTTTGTCTCTTGGCTCGAGCGCTAAAATGGTGTTAAAATACGTTATGTATACCAACCCATTATTAGCGAAGGTGAGCTGGTAGAGAATATGATACCATTAAGCTCATCCTTTATCTTGTATAGATTTTCATGCAATGAAGAATAAAACAAAATAATTTAATTCGTTAACTTTTTAAAAATTATTAGTTTCTAATACGTTTTCATTAACTTCGCATGTATTTACCTATCCACGTGTGTAACGGTATCCTCAAATGTAATTTTCACCAACATTACATTCAGCCGTCTACCAACTGTAAACAACCGATTGACTTGAACATTTGCACTCGAATTAATTACATACAATACAACAATTTAAAACTGTACTATGACCATCAGAATAAAATATTATGTACTTTTTTAGTATTATGACCTAGGATTTATTCTAGGACTATTACAGCCAATAATCAATGCACACGAGAATTGCTGACTTACATTGTTAAGAATTATCTACTGTTAATAAAATATAACCTGTTGCTCGGCAAACTACTTGTGACATTTTAATTAAATGTGTAGGCACTGGAACTCATTAATCGGCCAAACGTGAACTGTAATTGCTGGTCGTGTATATATGTTTATCCGTGTATATACCGTAGGTAATATTCAGATCAGTGACGAATTTAATTATGTCGTTAATGTTGTCCTCGAGGGGTTACGGCTTTGATATTTGTTATTAAATTAAACGTGAATGGGTTTCATCATTTTGTTATATTGTGCGTGATTAATAAAAATGGATCTGTTGGTCGATTTCTCATAGATGCAGGTTGTAGGCAACAACGAGAGACATTTTTTGGACTAATGATGATGATCATCATTATATATATATATATATATAACGGCTTGGTGCTTAAGAAATACTGTTGTTAAAGTAACATCGAAATTCGTCTATTGGTTATTTATGACGATTATATTATGTGTTTTAATGATTAATTACGATGTTTATACCAACCGCTTACCTCCTTATTCAGGTATATCGACCTGAGAACGATTAAATATATTTCATGGCGTATTCACGTATATATCATTGGAGGCATAAAAATAAACCTGGCTTTATAAAAAGTATAAAAAGTATGGGTTGACTGGTAGAGAATGCCTCAAGGCATTAAGTCCGCCCTTTGTATTCTTTTGTTAAGGATGCAATAGACAATAAATAAATAAAAAATAAATAAAAATACTGGCACAGTTATATACTCGAATATACTCGAATATATACACACGAAGAGGGCCAGCTGAAGTCTTGGATCTACTTATCCGCTTTAAATAACGCTTGGCTAAGTTTTCAAGCGAGACTATAAAGTATGAAATAAAGACATTAAAATCCGCCTAGCAGATTGTGATGTACGCGCAACAGGCCGTGAGGCAAGAACGAAGTGAATGCATCAAGCATTTGATACTATTCCATTCTAAATACTTGCCGTCACATAATATACGTCATATATTTTTATTCGAAAATGCTGTGATCTACTGGGGATAGGAAGATGCCAGAAAAATCTTATGTTATCTGTAACATAATAAAAATAAGTACTGATCAAAAATACCTCTCCATGACAGAGAACGAACAGCGAGTAGCATACTATAAGTTGTACTAGTCAAAGTTAAGTGATCTTCCTGTCAGTGATTGACGCGTCTTTGTTTCAGCCCTGTAGACTACTTTATGTAGAGTTTCAGTGTTTTATTGTAGTGTCCTTGACATAAGAATAATATTTTGAGCAGCTTTACCCCATATTTAACATGTTATAGCGATTTTGGAACAGAAAATATTTTAATTTTATATAATCATCAAAAAAAGTTGAAACAAAAGCATCAAACGTCAAAGCAACAGATATTAGGGACTAACTTAACGAAAGAATAAGGCACAGCGCGAGTCGACGTTGCGGTTCTTTCGGACACAAATGATGAATATTTAATATTAGAGACTTTTACAAAAAAGTAATCCTGATATCTTCAGTTGCCAATGCGATCTCGGTTATTTGTAAAGTAGATTTTTTATCTATCCTCGGTTAAGTATCAAAATGCGTTATCACCCCTGAGGACTGAGATGGAATGCCTCGTATCCAGTTAAAAAAATCTCAGATTTTCTACACTCACCATACGAAACAGCAGCATTAAGCTATTTTACGCTGGTATTCTGTAAGGCGCAAAAAGTATATTAAAAACTAAAGTTTAAGACTAATAGTAAACTATTTTAAAGCTATTTTTGGAATTTAAAGTTATACTTTTCTAAAGAAGTTTCTTATTGTGGAAACAAAATACAAAGAGCGAAATTGTCACTTGCAGGAACAATTTCGCTCTACAGTTTCAGTTATTTTCTTCCGCAGTTCCTTCAAATGATATTTTGTGAGGAGTTGCAATAATAGTAATCAGATAAATGATTATCTTAAAAAAGATAGATATTAAATATAATGACGATAGAATACTAACATATTTTTTGATAAAGTTAAAATAAATAAAATAAAATTCATTCGTCAAAACGATAATATTTCTTTAGAAAGTAGGTACGCATTTTTATTCATAAAGAATACAAGTAATGCTATGAACATGTTTACACATACAAAAATCTTATTTAAATTTTTACGAATAAAATCCGTAGTTTGTTTTATTCAATGTGTACTTAGTATGCCCGTAAATAATATAAAAAATCTAAATTTGTTTTACCTTTTTTATGAAGCTACACATAGGGTTATTGTAACTATTTCTCGTTCACACTATTATAGAAAATGTTCTCACCACAAAATGGAACCTAAAGTGAACAAATTGAATTTAGATGTGTCGAATACAAAGACGACCCTCTTCACGTTTCTACATTTTCCGTGCTACAATCTTTTAAGAAATTATTTCTACAACAGTTTGTGATATCTACCTCACTTGTATTTATATACATTAGATAAACACTCACGCCTGTCAACCAGAGGGGTAGGCAGAGACTACAGACTTCCTCTATACGATCCTGACATACCTCTCTCGACTCCTCCACATCAATATACCTACGTATACATGCTCGTCGGTTAAGGGTACTCCTAATTTGGCCCATTTTCGGATATCGCCAATTTGGTCGGTAAAATTTCGCCTAGGAGGATGATACCGACTCCGTGGCATGTTAGCTCGGTCTCGTCTACACCAGACCAGTAAGCGTTGTACATGCCGTAGTGACATCCTTTCCTTTCCGCTCCATCTTATTTACACATAACGTATCTATTCCTCTGTCGTACATCATTTATTTATTTATTTATTTATTTATTTATTTGCTTTTTCAGGGAAACATACAGTACAATAAAAAAATACATTACAAAACATATAAAAGTAATCCTAAAACCAATGAAGTTTCCACAGATATCTAAAACATATTAAAAGCTTGCAACCACAATATGTTTAAAGATTGAAAAAAAAATAACTAAATGGTATTTATAATTAAAACATTAAGTATTAAGCATAAAATAAAAGTAATACAATACACACAACCTATAGTGAAGCTACCAATTATAAATTAAGTTTTACAATATATTTTTATAACTATTATATTTAAGGTGAAAAATATTTAGTTCACAATATTTTAAGTTAAAATTTTTACATGTACGAGATACAAAATTATTAGAAGTATACTTCGTTTTTACTTTACGTAATGCAAAAAGAGGCTTTTTTCGTACACCTAACCGGTGACACGCAAGATTCACTTTGCGTAAAAGTAGGGGTGAGTCGATGATATTATGTAGCAATTTGTACAACAACATTTGATCTCTTATATCACGGCGTTTTTCAAGTGTATAACTGTGTAACTGTGTAAGCTATCCATAAATCATATAGCAAATCATTCATTGCTTCACATACATTCAGCGTAGCCAGACGGGCTTCTGCAATCCACTTTCCGCCCCTCCGGGAGAGAGAACGTGACGGGTGGCGAACCTCGTCACCGATTTTCCTCCCGGAGATTCTTCGCACCCCTGCCTGCCTGCATTAAAGGGGCACCGGGAACTCGGGGCCATTTTTTTCTCTGGTGCCTCATGGTGCAAAGATATGGAGTGGTATGTTATACGCCACTACCACACGGCGAGTAGCCGAGTCTTTTTTTACTTTCTTTTGAGTTTTTGAGTCTCGATTGACTTGGGCCATCGCATGAAAACACAATGTATCTCACAAGTAATACGTATTATATTAAATTCGATTGCTTATGGCGATTGCCAAGTCAATCTATTTATTTAAAACATAAAAGATTTTTAATATTGATACAGTCACAATAAGATGTTATTATGTTAGCTAATTACGTAATAACTTAATACAGAAGGACCCTTAAGTAGGGACTGAATAAATTAACCGACTTGGTATTACATGGATCTCACAACTTTTTACGATAGAAGAACTGAGTTACGAGATTTATTTTTGCAGATAGTCCTACATTTTTCACAACAAAGTACCTATCTACACCTTTTATTCCATTATATTATACATATACTACATATTATACACTGATTGATTCACTGCACATGTAACTTTGTAATCCTATATATTTATATGGGATTGCAAAGTTATTTATGCAGTTAGTGTATCTAGAAAACTGGACCGAAATTGAAAAATATTTTAGTTTTTCCTTGATTTATACACTAAACACTAATTGTGTTCTTATTTTAAAGCGTCTATGTCTGCTAAAAGTGAATTAGAGTATTGATGATCGGTCAGTCAGTGAGTGACAAAAGTGAGGAGGTCGAAAATGGCTTGAATTCTTCGAGAAAAGTATGTTGCGGTGCCTCTTTTTTGCTCGAATTGACGAAGGCACTGCCGTGCACCCAGGTCAAATATCATAGGAGGTAGAATAGGATGCGGTAGCATTGTTACGGGGAGCAGAAAACCAACAAGTTGTAGTTGTTCTGGCTGAGAGAGACCCGAGTCGGCTCTAGCTTACACCGAGGCCTCGTGACAACGTACGGTCGTCATTTTATAGCAAGACATCTTTTTAAAAATAAAATCAATTAATAGTTAATTACTTTATACAATTGGTATCAATACTTTAGAAACAGCACGGTAGCGATCACATTCCCTGGGGTTGCTATAAATCAAGTACTCTTTATAGCTCCCTTCCTATGGGCTTCCCGAGAAATTGTGCGATTGGATCACCAGTTTTCTTGCAGATAGGAGCATCAAGGTCGTTGTAGACGGTGCAAGCTCCGATTGCAAGCCTATTTATGCTGGTGTTCCACAGGGCTGCGTGCTATCGCCAACGCTGTTTCTTCTGCATATCAATGATATGTTGCAGACCCGTAACATTCATTGCTATGCAGATGACAGCACTGGTGATGCTCTTTACAACGGCCGAGCCAATATTTCTCGGGAAAACGTCTCCGAGTGCCGGGACAAACTTGTGTCTGAAGTCGAGTCTCTGCTGGACAGAGTCTCGGATTGGGGGCGACTAAATCTAGTCCAGTTTAACCCCCAGAAGACACAAGTTTGCGCGTTAACCGCTAAAAAGAACCCCTTTGTCGTATCCCCTCAGTTTCAAGGCACTCCCCTTGTTGCCTCAGCCAATATCGGAATCCTCGGCGTCGACATATCGAGTGACGTGCAGTTTCGTGGTCACTTGGAAGGGAAGGCCAAATTGGCCTCTAAAAAGCTTGGCGTGCTCAGCAGAGCGGGACAGTATTTCATGCCGGCACACCGCCTGCAACTTTACAAGGCGCAGGTTCGGCCGCACATGGAATACTGTTCCCATCTCTGGGCTGGGGCTTCCCAGTACCAGCTCTTTCCACTTGACCACATCCAGCGCAGAGCGGCTCGAATCGTCGACGACCGAGTGCTTTCCGATCGGCTCGATTCTCTGGCACTGCGAAGAGATGTTGCATCCCTTTGCATTTTCTTTCGCATATACCATGGAGAGTGCTCTGAGGAATTGTTCGGATTAATCCCAGCCGCCAAATTTCGTGAACGCACTGCGCGGCAAACGTCCCGATACCATCCACACCATCTGGATGCTTGGCGGTCCACCACTGTACGTTTCAAAAGGAGTTTTCTTCCACGTACAACCTCTCTGTGGAATAATTTACCACCGGTGATTTTTCCGGACCGATACGACCTGGGGACCTTCAAGAAAAGAGCTTACTCCTTTCTAAAGGGCCGGCAACGCATCTGCAATTCCCCTGGTGTTGCAGTTGATCATGGGCGGCGGTAGTCACTTAACATCAGGTGAGCCACATGCTCGTTTGCCCCCTCTTCTATAAAAAAAATGGTATAATAACCCTTACTAAACAATTTTTAATTAATACACTTTTTATCTATACAAATAAATATTATTGAAGTATCTGTTTGCAATGTCAGAATAAAATCTTTTAACTTAATGTATATGAAAGTATATACACACTTTACACAAAACAATATTCTTTAAAATTTGTATCTGTCTGACTGTTTGTTTCGGCTACTCTCCGAAATGGCGAGACCGATTTTGACGAGACTCACTGGTATTATGCTGATATTATAAGGATTACCTTAATTAGAAGCATCAGTTGAATATTCACTTAGGCCGATAGTTTAACGGAGCCGTATTGTAAAAAGGCTGAACTCTAAAGGGCTTAACTAAAGGGCTAAGTGAGCTAGATGGCTGCGACAAAAATATAAAAAAGTACAAAAATGTAGTGTTTTATAATGATTTCTTATATTTACGCGAACACTACACATTGAAATAATACTCGTTTTTACGGAATTTATCGCGTATATTTAACTTTTTAATACCCGACGTTTCGAGAGCTTTACAGCACCCATGGTCACGGGAAGGACTGAGATGTTTAACGTCCAGGTGTCATAGTTAACCGCGGTTACCATAGATTAAGATTGAACTTTTGTTCCGATCTACACAGTACGAACTTATGGTATCATGAAGCCTTGCAGTTGTATGCTTGGGTTGGGATTTAATTTTATTTATTATAGGATCCCAAGCAGATGGTAGCACCCAGCCATCTTCTCTATTGAAATTAGGGTGTTTTTTGATTTCAATAGCCTCGCGAATCATCCTTGGAAGGAATCGGTGTTCTTTAGCGAGGATTTGTGGTCTATCAAATCTGATGTAGTGACGGGGGCGATCCTGTACATGTTCACAGAAAGGGAAAGGGAAGTCTGCAGTCTGTGAACATGTACAGGATCGCCCCCGTCACTACATCAGATTTGATAGACCACAAATCCTCGCTAAAGAACACCGATTCCTTCCAAGGATGATTCGCGAGGCTATTGAAATCAAAAAACACTCTAATTTCAATAGAGAAGATGGCTGGGTGCTACCATCTGCTTGGGATCCTATAATAAATAAAATTAAATCCCAACCCAAGCATACAACTGCAAGGCTTCATGATACCATAAGTTCGTACTGTGTAGATCGGAACAAAAGTTAAATCTTAATCTATGGTAACCGCGGTTAACTATGACACCTGGACGTTAAACATCTCAGTCCTTCCCGTGACCATGGGTGCTGTAAAGCTCTCGAAACGTCGGGTATTAAAAAGTTAAATATACGCGATAAATTCCGTAAAAACGAGTATTATTTCAAAATGTAGTGTTTTATTACTTTATATAAGTCTACCTAGATATTTTACAAAATAGCTAGATTATTTAATGTATTCTGTCTCATTTGGTCCCCACATCGTGCCGAGGGTGTCGTGAGAGGCGGCGGAGGGCAAATGTAACAAGAGATGGGCGATGGGCGTGGCAACTATAGCAGAATCCCTCCCTGAGGTAATCTATGAGGGAGGCGTATGTTGAGTAGTTGAAGCACATTTTGTCTAAGTTGTGTAGATAATGTAATGGCTGGATAAATAATATACAGTACTTTGTCTGTAACACCGCCATTCATAAGTAGCCATATTTTTTGACATTTTCGCTATTCACTCATTGCTGAGTACACACTCATCCTAAAATTAACCAACCAACGGACAAGTTAACCATTAAAAAGTGTGAAAGGGGACGAGCCCATAGGTCCAAGTTTTATACTCGATTACTGTTACACACACGTTTTCATTCACATACTAAACTTTTTTAACTTGTATTATGTGAATCAAGAAGGGGTGATTCATACCTATAGAATTTTTTTATATATTTGAAAGATGGTTGTACTTAAAAAAATCAATATTATTTTAAATTATTTAAAATTTTTAAAGAAATTTCAGGGAAATTAACTCATGGGGTATTCTTTAAGTAAATTCCTACCCCGAATAGGAAAAAATGAACGAAAAGAAAACAATATTTTTATGCAATATATATTATCAAATAAAACATATTATGTGTTCGTGGGTGGAAATACGCAACTAATAACTCGTACTCGTATTCAACTGAGGGAGTTACTTGCATACCAATAAAATATGAACAACCATTTTTAAAATGTTTGTTGGTCTGTTTGCTATCTTCTTCGAGGATACGGTTCGTCAAGTTCACAAGTGACTACAGCCACCCATGAACAACTGCAACACCAGGAGAATTGCAAGTGCGTTTCCGGCCTTTAAGAAAGGAGTAATCTCTTTTTGGATGTCCCTAGATAATATTGGTCCTGTGGTAAACTATTCCACAGAAAGGTCGTACGCAGAACAAAACTCCTAGTGAAGGCTAATCTAATCAGAAATAGCTGAACCAATTGTAAACAACCTTTACGGACAAATAGATGCAATATAGCAAAATTTTAACTGTGGTAGAGCCACGCGGCAGCTTTGCTGTTGCACGTATGGGCCGGCTCAAACCGGGGTGGTACCACGACCTCACAGAATACCGGCGTGAAGTGGAAGCTCTGCTTCCGTATTTCGTCTGGTGAGTGCAGGCTACCAGCACCCCCGGAGAATCCCTCGCTGAGCATCCACGACCATGTTTCTCCACTTCTGAGCGTGGGTGCTCAGGCTGCCCCCCGTATTCTGGGGGGGGGGGGCGAAATTCCACTCAAGACTACAATTGCTCGGGGCAAACGGAGCAACAAGACTAAGGCGACCCCTGCCACGCTGTCCGTGAATTTCTGCAATATCAGAGGACTTCACTCTAACCTAAACGCCGTCCGCTACCATCTCGAGACGGCGAGGCCGGCTCCTGTCTTCCTGACCGAGACGCAGGTGTCTTCTCCGGCTGATGTCTCGTAGCTCTCCTACCTGGGGAACAAACTGGAATACTCCTTTGTGCCTCGGGCTGGAGTTTGAGGACATCTGTTCTCGACGCCTCGACAGACTTGAAGGTTCGGACCTGTCCATCCTTTGGCTATGCGTTGACAGCGACGACCATCCGCGCGTCTACGGGTGCCTCTATAGGTCCCATAGCGGTAATGCCGAAACAGACCGACTCTTAGACCACATCCAAATGGCTACAGATTCGTTGATACAGCAGATCCCATCCGCAGAGATCGTGACCCTCGGCGACTTTAACGCCCATCACGCCGAATGGCTTGGTTCGCGTTTAACCGATCATGCGGGGAGATCTGTTCATCATTTTGCCTTGGCATATGGTCTGACACAACTGGTTACTTCGCCTACGCGGATTCCAGATGTGGAGGATCATGCACTTTCCCTATTGGACCTTCTGCTGACCTCTCACCCGGACAGATATCAGATTTCCGTCGAAGCCCCTTTAGGCTCCTCGGACCATTGTCTTGTCCGGAGTGTGGTGCTACTCACGCTGAAATCGCAGTTGCATTCTGCAGGCTGCCGCCGTGTTTGGCACTTATAGGTCAGCCGATTGGGATGGGATGCGGTCTTTCTTTGCATCCTACCCTTGGGGGCGGGTTTGCTTCTCGTCGGACGATCCCAATGTTATTGCGGATTCTATCGCTGATGTGGTACTTCAGGGTATGGAACTTTTATTCCTTTCTCTGTGGTGCCCATTGGAGGCAAATCTCAGCCATGGTTTGGTCGCTCCTGTAAAATAGCATCATGCTATAAGCAGGAAAGCTACCGAGCCTGGGCTGACGCATCAGCGTTCCGGGATGTAAACACCAGCGCTATAAAAAAGAAGTATAATTCCGCCTCTAGGTCCTTCAAAAGAGTCATTGCCAATGCAAAGTCAGAGCACATAGGCAGAATTGGCGAGAAACTAGTTCGCCTAACTTCTGGAACCCGTGCATTCTGGTCTCTCGCCAAGGCTGTCCAGGGGAATTTCTGTCAGCCATCTCTTCCATCTCTGCACAGGGAGAACGACTCACCGGCCCATACCGCAAAGGAGAAAGCCGATCTTCTAGGCTCTTTCTTTGCGTCCAACTCGACTCTCGATGACGGGGGGAGTACGCCGCCGACCATCCCGCGGTGTGAGTGCTCCGTGCCAGAAGCGCAGTTCACGCAGCGCTCGGTTTGCAAAGCACACCTCTCCCTGGACATCCACAAGTCGAGTGGGCCTGACGGAATCCCCCTAATTGTGCTGAGGACGTGTGCTCCAGAGTTTGCACCGGTTTTAACGCGTCTTTTCCGGTACTCCTACTTCCTAGGCGTAGTCCCAAAATCATGGAAGACGGCTTTCGTCCACTCGATCTCTAAAAAAGGCGACCGCTCAGACCTGTCCAACTACCGGCCTATCGCCATCACCTTCTTGTTCTCCAAAACAATGGAGTCTATTGTAAACTGCCAGCTCATGAGGTACCTTGAGGATCACCAGCTGATAAGTGACCGGGGAAAACGTCTTCGAGTGTCGGGAAAAACTTGTTTCTAAAGTCGAGTCTTTGCTGTCTCGGATTGGGGGCGACTAAATCTAGTCCAGTTTAACCCCCAGAAGACATAAGTTTGCGCGTCAACCGCTAAAAGGAACACCTTTGTCGTATCTCCTCAGTTTCAAGGCACTCCCCTTGTTGCCTCAGCCAGTATCGGAATCCTTGGCGTTGACATATCGAGTGACGTGCAGTTTCGTGGTCACTTGGAAAAGAAAGCCAAATTGGCCTCTAAAAAGCTTGGCGTGCTCAGCAGAGCGGGACAGTATTTCATGCCGGCACCATCTCTGGGCTGGGGCTCCCCAGTACCAGCTCATTCCACTTGACCGCATCCAGTGCAGAGCGGCTCGAATCGTCGACGACCGAGTGCTTTCCGATCGGCTCGATTCACTGGCACTGCGAAGAGATGTTGCATCCCTTTGCATTTTATTTCGCATATACCATGGAGAGTGCTCTGAGGAATTGTTCGGATTAATCCCAGCCGCCAAATTTCGTGAACGCACTACACGGAAAACGTCCCGATACCATCCACACCATCTGGATGCTTGGCGGTCCACCACAGTACGTTTCAAAAGGAGTTTTCTTCCGCGTACAACCTCTCTGTGGAACAGTTTACCACCGGCGATTTTTCCGGACCGATACGACCTGGGGACCTTCAAGAAAAGAGCTTATACTCCTTTCTAAAGGGCCGGCAACGCACCTGCAATTCCCCTGGTGTTGCGGTTGATCGTGGGCGGCGGTAGTCACTTAACATCAGGTGAGCCGCAAGCTCGTTTGCCCCCTCTTCTATAAAAAAAGCATATGTAAGATGGATCTACGTTGTATTTTATCCTAAAAAATTGCAATTTTTTTTCTCTTTGATTATTTTAAATCTAAATAACGCCATATTACTAGATCCTACCCAGGCAAGCGCAGCTGGGGTGCATTGCTATTATCATTAAGTAACTTACCAAAATATATCGTTGGGGCAGTTTGCAAACATAAATTGCAAAAGAACAAATATTCAGACCCCTCACAACTATTTGTAGGCCATACAAATACATGCTCCATACGGGATTCGAACCCGCGGCCCTTAGCGCTGTAACTCATTGCTAAGCCACTGCGCCACGGAGCCATTTTACATATCATTATCATTTTACATATCTTTTTGTCGTAAATAGACCATAATGGAATAATTTTTTTCAATATAGCCTACAAGTAATTCTGAAATAACTTTTAAGCCACCATCTCTTTCCCAGGGAGTTATCAAACATGCATTCATTTACATTATATCAAACCATTTTTTATATAGGATAGGGTGACAAACGAGCACACAGTCCACCTGATGGTAAATGTTTTCTTTGGTCCATAGACATTTAGATCTATCCTTGATTAGGAATCAAAATGCAGATGCGTTGTCATCCTGATAACTAAGATGGAATGCCTCGTTTCCAGTAAAAAGGGTCTCCGGTTCTCTACACTCACCATACGAAACACAACAGCATTAAGCAGCTATTTTACGCTGGTATTCTTTGAGAGCGTGGTCCTTCCCCGGTCGAGCTAACCCATTCATGCTACAACTATGCTACTAATATAACTGCATCGTGGCTCTACCAGGTACATATGATATATATATATATATATATATATATATATATATATATATATATATATATATATATATATATATATATATATATATATATATATATGAGGAGGTACTTTTCAAAACTTGACTATTCCACTTTTTGTGTTTTTGTATAATTTAAAGAAATATAATTTTAAGAGCACAGTTATGTGTTTAATATAAAATGTTGATGAATTATAATATACAACAAAAATAGTGATTATTTTGTATGACTTTCAAATTTTTTGCAGTAATATAATATAGAATAAATCTAGAATTTTAAAATGGAATAATCATGTTTTGACTAAGCTGATTGGAATAATCAAGTTTTGTTATGTGCTTTAAAGGAATAATCTAGTTTTGATTCACACCATTGTGGATTAATCTTATTTTGTTGAAATTAATTTAAAATGGTGTTTTACTTAATAAAATTCTTTATTTATTTATTATATCATTCTAATATTATATGTAATATTATTTAATAACTTTATCACTTTTTTAATTTTGCGTTATTTTCTGTTGCAAAATTAAAGCAGAACCGATTTCTGTTGCGCCCCTATTTGCTTGTATTTCGGTCCAATTGTAGAATAAAGGATTTTTAGTATTTTTGGCTACAATGCAAAATATATAAAAGCTAATCTGTCGACTATAAAATGCTTCTTGAATCGGAGTGCGGGGGAGTGGCTGAACCTGTTGCAGATCGAAACAGAATGTTAAAGAACCTTCTTGTTCTTCTTTCTTCATTAAGTCACAAAATGCTCTAGCCCTTTTGCTATGGATTCTTTTTTCAGTCATTAAATTAACTTTTTCCGTACCTGTAGCAGTTTTTATTTTATTTTTTAATAATGTGCAATAAGTACATACATCTGACGATGGAGACTGAAACCCGATGTTAAAGTTGTTTATAAACACTGATCTAAAAAAGACTTTTTTGCTGCGCGAAAAGAAACTGCGCGCGGCGAAGTCCCCCCAAGAGCGTCTCATCGCTCTTGCGGAACATAATAATCTTCTGCTTGCTCTGTTGTAAGTTAAGTTAACTTAATTAACTTAACTTCAATGGCTGATAATAATATTAACCTACCAAGATCCCACGGTCGTATCAAACCTAAGGGTTTATCGCTTGTATCATTCAATATTCGCGGCTTGCGAAATAACCTCCCAGAGCTTAAGCTCTTTCTTCGAAATCGTGAAGTCGATTTCCTCCTCCTACAGGAAACTAATCTTAAAGCTAAGGACACTAGAGGCCTTTCTATTAGAAACTTCTCTCTTCTTCGTAATGACAGACCCGACCGCCGAGGCGGCGGAACGGCCATCTATTACAAGAAGACACTTCATTGCTCGCCCATTTCTACCCCGCAGCTTACCAGTATGGAAGCCACGGTATGCAAGCTAGCTATGACTGGACATCAGTCCATCCTCATAGCCTCCTGTTACATCCCTTCAGGAACCTATCCCCTCAAAAAAGATTTTGAAGCCATTTTATCCTTGGGCAATTCAGTCATTATGTTTGGAGATTTTAACTCCAAGCATACTGAATGGACATGCCGCACTACGTCCCCTAGTGGCAAGATACTGCTCGATATCACGCAGTCTCTTGATATCAATGTCCATAGTCCTCTCGGTGTTACTCACTTTCCCGATAACACCGATCACTCTCCCGATGTGTTAGATTTTGCGTTACTCCAAGGAGTTTCTCTCAACCTCGGAGCAATCGAGACATTAGACGATCTAGGATCAGATCACAGACCGGTCTCCCTCATTCTTGGCCATCAGCCACCTCCCGCAATACACACAAAAACCTTCACTAATTGGAAGGGATTCAAGGAGTCCCTAGCTAAAGCTCTGGACTCACAGGATTCTACCATCTCCATTCCGTCGGACTTAGACAGTCCCGAAAAAATCGACACCGCGGTCGACTCACTCTCCACCCTTATTAAATCCTCCCTTAAGGAGAACGAAAGGGTCGTCCCGGTTGCTAACAATAGTGGGCTTCCCCTACATATTAGCAACCTATTAAAAGCCAAAAAAGCTGCTTTCCGGAGAGCAGCAAAATATCCCACCCCCGAATATAGGCGCGCGGCCAATCGTCTTCAACGAAAACTCCGCTTCCGCCTCTCTGAATTTCAAGATCTCGAAAAGAGTAAGCTCATGGAGAATATCTCTCCATCTCACACAGCGTACTATCAGATGGCTAGAGCCCTCCGCATAGACGCTATCACCCACACTCCCCCTCTCTCCCGTCCCGACGGCACGGTTGCCTTCGAGGACGAGGAGAAGGCTGAGTGCTTTGCGGATAGCATTGCCGATCAATGCTCCCCAAGTTCTCAACCTGTCGACCCCTCACACGTCCAGGCAGTAGAGGATGAGGTCCGCCGCCGGAACTCACCCCCTACCGCCTCCGAACCTATCTCTGTGTCCAATGATGAGATTTCATCTCTCATCAAAGGACTTAAGCCAAAAAAGGCTCCGGGCGCGGATGGCATCTCCAACCAAGCCCTTAAACACTTTCCCGAGCAGGTGTTAACCTTTTTATCTATTATCTTCAACGCCTGCTTCAACCTTAGTTATTTTCCCACTACGTGGAAAGAGGCAACTGTGATTGGAATTCCCAAGCCAGGCAAGCCTCTCAACCTCCCCTCCAGCCATCGCCCCATTAGCCTCCTCAAGGCAATGGGCAAGCTTTTCGAAAGAGTCATCCAAACACGGATGAGGCGCTATCTGTTTCCCACAGACGGTGACCCTCTCATCATTCCCCACCAATTCGGCTTCCGAGCCAAACACTCATGTCCCCAACAAGTTCACCGCATTGTGGAATATATCCTCAGCGGTTTCTATCCTCGACGTCATAAAACCATCGCGGTCTTCTTCGATATAGCCAAAGCTTTTGATAGAGTCTGGCACACAGGCCTCATCTACAAGCTCTACAAAATAGGTCTCCCCGATCGTCTAGTTCGTCTCGTGGCCTCCTATTTGAAGCATCGTACCTTTCGTTTTAGACACGAAGGCACGCTATCTTCACAGCGAACTATCAAGGCTGGTGTCCCTCAGGGCTCAGTACTTGCTCCTTTGCTGTACATCCTGTTCACCAACGACATTCCCATCCCGTCGAAAGGTGTTCAACTCTCCCTCTTCGCAGACGACACTGCCATCTACTGCAAAGGTGTCTCACTACCCTTCATACGGAACAAGATCCAAAAGTCAGTTGATGACCTAGGAGATTGGTTCAAAAATGGCGCATCGATGTGAACCCGGAGAAGAGCTCCGCCGTTCACTTCGATTATAAACGACGCCGTCTTAAAAACACTCCTCCAATACGTATGCTAGGGACCCCTGTCCCCTGGCATACGACAGCCAAATATTTAGGTGTCACTCTAGACACAGGGCTCACTTTTAGGCCCCACGTCAAACGAGTCACCCGTCACGCACGGTTTTACCTGAGTAGGCTCAACAGTATGTTGGGCAGACACAGTAAAATGTCCCTTCGGAACAAGCGAACCCTTTATAAGGTCTGTATACGACCCGTCATGACCTACGCGGGCCCCGTCTTTGCCCACGCAAACCCTAACATATTAAATGAACTCCAAATAGTTCAGAACCTCTTCTGTCGTCGAGCTGCGAACGCACCTTGGTACGTCCGTAATGCCGACCTTCATCGGGACTTAGAGCTCCCAACAATTCAACAGTTCCTTAAAAAACTCTCTGAGAACTTCTTCAAAGCCTCAGAGTCGCACCCAAACAATTTAATTCGTGAGGCGGCTTCTTATGCAGCCCCACCCCCCTCTCGCTATCGTGTCCGCAGGCCGAGAAACTCTCTCTCGGACCCGCCAATAAACTGTCAAACGACCTGAACTGCCTCCTGGCGGCTCAGGCCAGTTCTAATTAAATTAATTAATTATTATTATATTAACTAATATTATTTTGCCTTCGTAGGCACTCCCTCAGCGGCTCTTAGCCGCCTGCGCCCTCTTTTCCCAAAAGAGGGTCGCTCATGATAAGGCACAATAGAGCTTAATCAGCCAGCTGCCTGTCCCCAAAGGCGGTTTTTAGGGGGTATCACTTAGGGTCCCCGGTAGGACAGTGAGTCCCCCATAACCACGATAGACCGGCTATCGTGGTATGCGTAATGCATTTTCCGCCTCCCTACGTACAGGGTAGCCCTTTAATTGTTTCGGGCGCAAAAAAAAAGAAAAAAAAAAAGACTTTTTTAGCTCTGAATGAAATCTCTACCGTTTCATTGTACATTTTTCTTAGTTTAGCTACATTTAGTTCTGAACTTAGGTATATACGCTTGGATTTTGCCCTATTATAACGAGATTCAACAGCTTCAAAATTATTAATAAATTCAATAATATTCTGCTTGACATGTGCTGATTTCTTCCTTTTTCGGTCTCCACCTCTATTTTCTCTTATTACATCCCCATGGCCTTTTCTTCTCATAAGAATATCTACTCTTCCTCTGTTTAATTCTAAAGCTTTTAAAAAAAATCTCTTGCATACTCCCTTAGGATGACCATTTCTCAGTAGAAAAAAAGTGGATGATGTTTGCTTAGGTCTGGGCTTCGTGAGATTTGTTTTACCGTTGCGACGACGAACAGGTTCATATACCGAAATTAATCTCGACAAATAAGCATCCTGATCCACTTTGGACTGGTTTTTGTACAATGCCTTATGACTTTTCAAAATATCTCTTCTTACGAATTTGTTGCAATGAAATTTGCTGTTTTCGCTATGATTACAAGGCTTTTCAAATGCAAGTGCACATGGATCACAGTACGAATAGTCCCTGAAGCAAAAATATAGACCACGTTAATAAAAAATTACATTGAATTAACTCATAAACGCAGAAGTTTTAAGACTATAGATTTGTCGCTAGGTTTAAGACACAAAAACTTACTTCTTTCGATTTTGTCGTCCGCACTTTCTACTTCTTGAACCTGTATTTATATCTTGTACTATTGTTTGAGACTGCATTTCTCAAAATTATTTTGATCCTCGAAATGTCGAAAATACAATTCGCAACGCATAAAGGTTTTATAAACTGCAACTGACCGCGACAGACAAAAATATTTGGAACATAAAAACAACTACCTTAAAAATATGAGGAAAAAACATGTTTTGTTACAATTTCCAGTGATAAAAAAATATCTTCTGGATTAATCATGTTTTGTTGCAATTTCTTAAATCCTTATTTTTAACCTTCTTTTTTTTAGGAATAATCTACTTTTGACGAAATCGTGCGTTTTTAAATATATTTTTCTAGTAGATCTATCACGTTTTGTCAGGATTTTGTTTTCGATGCATATACATTTCAATGTAAACAACCTAAAAACATTAAAAAATCTACTTTGGGCGAAAATGGAATAGTCAAGTTTTGAAAAGTACCTCCTCATATATCCTAGATGCCTCCTGGCATAGCTTCATCTCGGCTTGTGAAGTTTCAAAACAATCGGTGAAGTTATTTCGAAGATTAGCTTGGACACAGGCACAATAATTTTAAAAGTGGTTATTTATGTCTTAGCAGCATGCAAGTAACTCCATAGATTTGTATATTTTAATTATCTTAAGTGCAGTTCTAATATTGGAGCAGATTGTCACTACTCCATTTCCTTCTCGAAAATGTGAAGAAATCTACCGCAGTAATAAGTGCAGTGGCTTATTTTTAATTTGTATTATAGGTAGGTTATTATAAGTTGACAATCCTACAAATAATGTATTTTAATCAATATTATAAGAGTATTACAATATAATACAGATTTTTAAACGATTTCATAATTTAAGGAGGATTTTTATTTATAATCAGGCATAGCTTCATTGTTTTTAGTTTTTATAGTGATACTTATTTTATTTAATAAGTTATAATTTAAGAGTGTTCGATATTAGTCAAATAATACGTAAAAACCATCCAAAGGCGGAAAAATAGAGGTTAAAGTTTTTAATGTAAGTATCTAGATCACATTCTAGATTTTACTTTGAACGTATACAAAATAGACTTAAAAATAAAATAAAAACTGACCTTAAAAACTAAAAAAATAATAGAATAATTTGCACTTAATGCCTAATGAAGGATGAGCAGGCTTTTGTGAAGTTAGTGCGCTTCACCATCTCAGGCTACATCACCACTTGCCATCAGTCGGGATTGTAGTTAAGCGATGGCTTAGAATAAAAAAAAGTCGGGACTTTAATTCTTCGATACACTGTATCTAAGCGCCGACTTTAAAAGATTGATGGTTTTCGTGGGGGGGGGGGGGGGGGTTTGGTTAAATGCTTTTAAAATTTAATTTTAAATCAACACTGCTTTAAAATTAAATTTCATAAAAAAGCAAACTAAACTGTTAATTTTCTAGTCCGTTGAGCCATGGGGCCGGTCGGGTTTAGGTTGAAGGATGTGCATTCGAATTGGAACACAAAGAAAGCGTTTGTTTTGTATTGTAATTGTATTTAGATGGAGAATCGGAGCGAAAAGCGTTTTGTATTTACAATAACATAATTTTGACATCTTTATCATTTTCTTTTTTTATTATCCTTTTATTCTTCAGCCCATCAACAGCAACAAAAAAGCTAGTACGGAAAAATATTTTCAAGGATGTATGGTAGACGATCGAATCGTATGGTCTAAATCGAGTATCGAAAGTTAATTTACATTTAGACAATTGAAAATTGTAGTCAGAACCTTTGTTTTAAATATTCTTTAATAATGTGTTATGTTATTAAATAAAAAAAACGATGTTCGAACTTTAATGTCTTGAATGTACAGCCTAGTACAGTGGTTCTTAATGACTGGTCCGTGAACCAGTGATTGTTCCTAAAGGCACCCGAAGTCGCACACGAAGGCATCATTCAATTCTTTCACTTTTCAAAATTTACATTTAGAACAGTGTGCAACATTCCTGAAGATGGTCAGTATCCAGATACTGAAGATACGTTTTACAAAACAATGTTTTGCTACATTTATAGGTGCACAATGCAAATAAAACCCCTTACCGCACTAATTTTTATATGTGTTTTACTTACAGAAGAACCTTAAAATCAATCTTATTAAAGTATTTTATGATCCACAGCAAGATAAAAGATACAGAACCACTTGGCTAATATGTAGTATCTCGAAACTAATGAATTTTTAGTTTTTATGTATTATTGTCGATTAAAAAAAAACAAGATAATAGAAAAAGATCATCCATTTATCAAGATCTTAATATATCTGTAATAATATATTGTTAAGAGGTAACTTTAATTACATTTGGATGTATACTTAATCGTAGCCTCGAATCGAATTGTCCCGCTATTCTCTACACGCTTGGTCCCGCGGGAATGAAGGTTTTACCTCTTGTCCCCTGACCCAACGAGTTTATAAATTAATGACACTTCCGCTCTGAACAAACAACACAATGGCTTTGAAGGCCGATTTGACGTTTTCAGACGTTTCGTTATTGCTAACATTTCTAGAAGTATTTCATCGTTATTATTATAACATGCTCTAGTGGTTCTTCGGTAAAAAACTGTTCTCCATAAATTTGATTATTGCGCGAAGGCCTCTTCTTGTCTCTAAAAGTCTTGTGGAACAATGAGAACAGCACACCCAGCCAGATGCTGAGTGTGCTGTTGAGAATATGGCATACTTACGTAAGCCGAAAATGAATCTAATGCAGTTGTTGAGAAGGCGCTCCAACTTATCGAGAAGATATTGAGATAGATCTGGGTAACATACATCCGCATAATCAATAATGGGTAATATCAAAGTCTGGATTAGCAGAAGTTTAGTTTTAAAAGGCAGAAAGTTTTTGAGACGACAAAGAAAACGTAAGGTGGCAGTTACTTTAGGGCTTGTTTCGGCAACTTGAACTTCCCAGCTTAAGGTATGGTCTATATGTAAGCCAAGATTTTTGACAGACTTACAAAATGGCAACAACGTTCCATTGTAAAATACGAGAGCAAGATTATCGTTATTAATCTTAGCTAACATTCTGCTGCTGTCTATAACCATTGCTTTGCACTTGGTTGGGTTAACCAAAACACCATGTCTGTACAACCAATCTTTTATGGCATCGAGGTTGTGCATTTAATATTGCAATTTGCAATTTCATTGGTGCCGGCGGGGATGGAATCCGGGTTCCTCGCGTACTGTGAAATTTACACCGAAATTACCACGGCTTTCTCTAAATAAATATGTGTATCTATACATAATTAATTAATTATTACATGTAAACTAGTCCATCGTAATAACGACTTTTATTCAAAAATTTAAAGGTACAAAGTACAAACTAATATTAATTTCGTGCATATTTTACAAGCAAACAACGTGAATGATCACGTGAAAATATTAAACGCAGAATATAATCATCCAATCAAATTTTAAATAATTTTTTTACGTGGTAGAGCCACGCTGCAGGTATATTATGTTTGTAGGACGAATACGTCAGCTCGACCGGGGAAGTACCACGCTTTTAAAGAACACCAGCATAAAATAGCAGCTCAACGCTGTTGTGTTTCGTGTGGTAAGTATAGAGAATCGGACACACTTTTCATTAGAAATGACGCATAACATTTTAGCCCACACGGAAAACAACGCATCTGCATTTTTAATCGTAATCGAGGATAGATGTAGATGTCTACGGGCCGCAGCAACTACTTAGGTACCATCAGATGGACGGATGGATGGATGTATGTTTCTTGTTACCCTTATCTTTTGAAAAATACGCCGCATTCAAGTCCCACAGACTGGTTTTAATACCAATGTGAGGATGATACCACTGTGCATTGTACACTGTACGTACCAAAGTAGCGTGTGAGGTAAGATTTTTACTTCACGTGCATTTCCAGCAGTAAGAGTAAATTTTATAAAGATGAACGTTATATTTATGAAAATTGTTATTGTCAACAAAGTGTTCTAAATGTATGAATACAAAAAATTAACATTTTTGTACACCAGACAAAATAAATTAAATTTTTTCTGACAAGTTACATGTGATGTCGGAAAGAGAATCGCGTTTGTACAACAATTAAAAGCGGACTCTAATTTTGCTGCCTCACGATCATGACAGAGCTTAGACGTAAAAGAAGTTCAACGACGGTAAAACGGAACTCGATTTGCTGAAATGAACTGTGCTCCTCTCAGTTAATAATCTAAAAATTCTAAAGCTTACAAAAATGAATTCAAGTTTACTATAGAAATAATGGCATATTTTCCAGAGGTGCAAATTATTCTATAAAAAAGAGAGTTAAATGAATACAGATTGTGGTAGCATAGGGGACAATTGCCCGGCTTAAAAATTCGTAGGATGCACTCGGATCCTTAAGTGACAAGTAATATGTTTTTATTAATTAGGACATTCTCTTAGAACCTAGATTAACACTTGGATATTCTTCAGTATCATGGGGGCAATTTACATGCATAAATTGTACAAGGACAAACGTCCAAACCTCGAACATTTATTTTTAAAACATACTAATACTTGTTCAGTGCGGAATCGAACCTGCGTCGCCGTCGAAATTGTAATAAAATAAAATGAGTAACAAAGCCGGCAAAAGACGCCGTACTTAATCCTCAAAATTCACTCAAGAGCATGTTAGACAGCTATGATAGAATCGTGTTAAATGAAAGTCCATGGTCTCAGCATATCACTCAGGATAAAAGGCGAGATAATCGACACATAAAACTGCAAATATGCTTATAATTTGTGCTCGCCCGAAAAATTAAAAAATATTTCGTAGATACATGAAGACTGCCATCCCGCACTGCAGCGTGCGGGCTTAATTTTCCATCACCCTTCTGTGCCCAACTGTGGATAGTATTTAGGTCATTCATTTATAACACTTTCTATTAGCACAACAAGAAAAACTCAGAAGTTAGATTCTTGTTAAGTGCAAAAGTAACGCTACACAGATACGGCTTTTATCCTATTAGTTTCAATTAGCTTGCTCACGAGTGTTCATTAGTAGTGCCTAGTTGAAAAGACGCTTACGGTTTATGTTATGAAGCGACGTTATGTTTTTTGTGGTGGCCAAAAACAAGCAGTTCACATGGTTTTTTATACGTTTGATATTATTTCGCCACACATAATATCGATACCTGCAACTTAAGCACTTCTTTCATCATCATTACAGCCCTTCACAAGTCCACTGCTGAACATAGGCCTCCCCCAAGTAATGCCACAAAGCACCGTCCTGAGCCACCTGCATCCATCGACTTCCTGCATGTCGTCACTCCATCTAGTCGGGGGTCGCTCTACACTTCACCTACCGGTACGAGGCTGCCAATCGAGAACCTTTCTTCTCCATCGGTTATCGGTTCTTCGAGCTATATGGCCGGCCCATTGCCACTTCAGCTTACTAATCCGTTGGGCTATGTCGGTCACTGGTTTTACTGCGGATATCCTCATTTCTGGGTCTATCACGCGGAGAAACTACAAGCATAGCCCTCTCCATAGCTCGCTGAGCGACCTTGAGCGTACTCACACGGCCAGCAGTGAAGGACCACGTCTCAGATACGGAAGCTATCACTGGCGACACGCACTGGTGCACAACCAATGCGTGACGCACTTCTTTACTGAAGTAAAATTTGGGTGTAAGTCATTGATTTATATAACACTAGATCATTAATAACCACGCCAAAGCGTTGCCACTGCATATATGGCCACAGCCATATGCCTAGCTAACGCGAGTTCATTGTTCAATGTGACGCCGACAGAGTTGAGCCGCGATAAAATGGGTAAATGCGTAGTGGAAGAATGCTATTCAAGGTCACAAAAACGTAATAAATCAAGCGGAATCACTTTCAACACATAATTTTTAGTTCTTGTTTTCATATAAACGTAAAAAACCTCAAATAATTATATAAAATTATCGAATATTGCCATTTAGGTTCAATGTTGCCACTTTTCCGCATTTGTGATTATCCTACATTAATGGGAGACTATATGATTAATGGAGTAAGTTAATTTGTTACCTCTGATTTTAAATATTTTGGAAATTATAATAAAAACTACGTTTTAACTTTCATACAAAATAATTAATTAGTCTTATTTTAGTTTATTCATGAATTATATATTAAATATATTTTATTAACTATTTTATATTAATAATTTTATATTATTTATAATTTCATATAAATTTTATATTAATTATATTTTATTACCTATTTTATATTGTTTGATCGATTAAAAAGTAAGTAAAGTAAAGTTAGAGCCTATATACGTCCCACTGCTGGGCTCAGGCCTCCCCTCATTTCTGAGAGGGTTTAGGGCAAGGAAGTGTCCGCCGCGCTGCCCAAATGCGTGTTGACGAACTTCACATGTCTTTGAAATATTTTTGTTCTTATTCCTCAGACATGCAGGTTTCCTCACGATGGATTCCTTCACCGCCGAGCACGTGGTAAATCAGCACTTAAAATTGCAATTAACAATTCCATTGGTGCCGGGGGGGGGGGGGGGATTGAACTCGGGTTACTCGCGTTCTGTTATATTTACAGCGAGCGTTAACCACTGAGCTACCACGGCTCTCGGTTTGATCTATTAGTACCATAAAAATACGTTTAATTTCATCATTATGTTTACTTCTATTCATCTGATAAGCTTTGTCTCCTTTTTTTCTAATAGGACGTAATAAAGATTTTAAAATAAAATATACTTTTTTAATATATAAATAATTAACTGCAGCTTAAAAAACTCATTTTTATAGCGTAGTTTAGGTAAAATTTTATATAGTAAGCCACACTAACCCGCCATTGCATGTTTGTGTGTCTATCTTTATCTAATCTTAGCGACGATATTGTTTTCGCAACTAGTGTAAGTGAGATACATATATGTTTACTTAAAATTCTTATTAGTTTCAAAGCTACGTCGTCGCGTTTGGATAGTGGTTACACTTTATTCGACGCGCGGTAATGTGGTTTGCTCCTCTATTGTTCTGTAACTCAATGGTTTTTTTTTTGCGCCCGAAGCAATTAAAGGGTTACCCTGTACGTAGGGAGGCGGAAAATGCATTACGCATACCACGATAGCCGGTCTATCGTGGTTATGAGGGACTCACTGTCCTACCGGGGACCCTAAGTGATACCCTCTAAAAACCGCCTTTGGGGACAGGCAACCGGCTGATTAAGCTCTATTGTGCCTTATCATGAGCGACCCTCTTTTGGGAAAAGAGGGCGCAGGCGGCTAAGTGCCGCTGAGGGAGTGCCTACGAAGGCAAATTGATGTTGGTTATTACAATAATTTTATTTAATTAGAGTTGGCCTGAGCCGCCAGGAGACAGTTCAGGTCGTTTGAAAGTTTATTAGGCGGGTCCGAGAGAGAGTTTCTCGGCCTGCGGACACGACAGCGAGAGGGGGGTGGGGCTGCATAAGAAGCTGCCTCACGAATTAAATGGTTTGGGTGCGACTCTGAGGCTTTGAAGAAGTTCTCAGAGAGTTTTTTAAAAAATTGTTGAATTGTTGGGAGCTCTAAGTCCCGATGAAGGTCGGCATTACGGACGTACCAGGTTGCGTTCGCAGCTCGACGACAGAAGAGGTTCTGAACTATTTGGAGTTCATTTAAAATATTTGGGTTTGCGTGGGCAAAAACTGGGCCCGCGTAGGACATGACGGGTAGTATACAGACCTTGTAAAGGGTACGCTTGTTTCGAAGGGACATTTTACTGTGTCGGCCCAACATACTGTTGAGCCTACTCAGATAAAAACGTGCGTGACGAGTAACTCAATGGTGTAAGTATTGTAAATAGCAAACGTTTTCGTTTAATTCTTAAACGGCAACTTGTACTTAAACTTTTCATTTCGAAGTTCATACTGAGACTGCCCAGCAGACAGAGTATTAACAAAAGTTATATATTATGGTGGCCACTCAAAATGTAACGCACAATAACTGTACGAAACGTTATGCCTCTCAAACTGCCAAAATGCCTGAGATAAGAGCATTAATCACTTACGTCCTATCTTGACAAACGCTCCCAACTAAAGCTTGGAGAAAGTGTGCATTTATCTTAAATAATGCTTAATTTTTTGATGATGACTGCCTCGTTGGTGTAGTGGTCGTAAATGCGATTCCTGTACCCCTAGCACGAACATTTTGATCTATCGTATAGTTTACGCCACAGTTTAGTTTCAGTTAAATTTTGTATGGGAATTTGAACAGCGCTCCGTGGGCGTATTTGGAACTAAAATTCAGAAGCACGAACATCTAACGCTACGTTACGTGTCGCTTTCGTATAGTTTAACGTATAGTAAGACACAAAATGTATGGGAATCGGCAGCACGAATCTTTTTTTGACGTACGTTATCGTCTATACACTGTAGAGATCTACGAAATCTTTCTCACCGACATTTTTACGGTGAGAACGCTATCGAGAAGTATTAGTTTTAAGTTTTCCTGGGGTTTTCGTTGATTTAAGTTTAAAAATATTTTTATTAACAACAAGTAGAAATGCGATCTACGACTTTTTATTATTTTGTGTGGCATTTGGCAGTCGAGGCAAGAAAGCAAAGATGAGAATTAAGGTACGCAAAATTAACTATTTAAAGTATTACTAATTGGTATATTACATATATATGTACCCTTATTTTAAGTATTTATTTGATTAATAATCATTAGATTTTGATAGCTGTTTCAATTAAATATATCTAAATCGTTCCAGTGATATAACTCAACGAATTTTTATTCGGCAAACGGAAGACCCTCCGGATAATTCTGAATTGGAATTTAAAAAAGATACAGATTAAGTAAAAATGTATTTAAATTACTCTGCCGTTAATTTTGCTGTGAAAACTTCAGAGAGAGTAAAACGATAAGCTTAGAGCTTAAGGTATAAAAAATAATGTACAAAATTAATGGACCTGCTGTAGTTACTCAGTTTTTTATTTTCATTTATGTTTGAGGTTACTTATGCTTTATTATTTTATGCAACAAGCTATTATCAACGTTTAGTCAGTATGGGTAATAACTTGAACCAAAAAAGTGTTATCCAATGTGTCTCTCAAGTTACGGAGGCACTTAACAGTCAATAAATAATAACCAATACCTTTATCAGGTTGCCCACTTCAAGGGCTGAGAGAGACGTCGTCAATGTAAAGTACTTACGTACTTATTTTTAGCTGTGTTGATTTCTCTAGTCTAATTTTTGACGGCTCCGTGGTGTAGTGGCTTAGCAAGGAATTGTAGCGCAGGGGGCCGCGGTTTCGAATCCTGCACGGAACAAGTATTTGTATGGCCTACAAGTAATTACTGCCTCCACGACACTGGATAAATCCTATTGTGGCGGTTTTAGTATAACTAGTGTTTTTGTGACTTTCTACAGATTTCTTAAAACGTACAAGATAACGGGTGTTATTGGTTGTATTGATGGATCACATTTCCGCATATTATTTCACCAAAAATATAATTAGAAAGAATCCAATACGCACCCAATACGTTAATAACTTATGTTACATAAAATGTGAAACATTACTAATGAAAAAAGCTTTTTTGGTATTGCCCCACGAATTTATAATAAACTACCTGATATAATAAAAAATATGAACTTATTTAAATTTAAAAAAGTGCTTAAGTAATGAATATAGACAAATGTTATTATAAAATTGACGAGTTCTTAAATGATAATTTTGACCAATTATATTGACTAATGATATTATTTTGTTATTGTCATCTATGTAATTTTATCAATGTAGCAATTTCATTAATTTTTATTCTATTTTATTTTTATGGCATGATTCTCATAAGAACACATCATTATATTTGTATGTCTTTAAGACAAAACATAGCGTACTGATAATTGTAACGCAAGACTTTAAATGTTTAAACCTACCTATGTTTAACAAATAAACTATTCCTGAAAAAGAGATTGAACATTAATTTTATTGCCGAAAGTATTTTCATTATTTAAAGTGAAAGTTGTAAGTTTAACGGTAAAAGAATGTCCACTACCCTATTCGAGATGGGCAGCAGTCTCCTCGCAATATCAATTAAAAAATTAAAAAAAACTGTGTTTGACAACCCACCTGCCAAGTGTGCCCGCTGTATATTATAATCTATGTAGTCCACTGTCAAGTTCAAAAAATATTAAGCAAATATTAAATTTAAAAGTGGTTTTTTTATAGGGTAGGGTGACAAACAAGCACACAGTCCACCTGATGGTAAGTTGTTGCTGCGGCCCCTAGACGTCTACATCTATCCTCGATTACAAATCAAAATGCAGCTGCGTTGTCACCCATGAGGACTAAGATGTAATGCCTTGTTTCCAGTAAAAAGGGTCTCCGGTTTTCTACACTCACTATACGAAACACAGCAGCATTAAGCTACCATTTCACGCTGGTATTATGTGAGAGCGTGGGCCTTCCCCGGTCGAGCCGACCCATTCGTGCTACAACTATACATCTAATATAACTGCCGCATAGCTGTACCACGTATGAATATAATATGTATTAAGAAATTTATGGATGACAATAACCCCTGGGAATGAGATAGTCGCTACTAAACTATTTCCAATATGATTTGTATAGTTAATTGTAAAACAACATAATACATGATTGTAAGCATTTTGCTTTTAATTTCCAGCAGGGTCTTGTGCTAATTCATCCCTGGACACAGGTTTCTTCCGAAATAGGGGTAAATTAAACATAAGAATGACTTTTAATAAGTACTATTAGTAATGTATATTAAATTTAAAAAATCTATTTCTGTTTCTATTGAATACAAAATTTGATTCTCTACTGTGTTGTATATGTACATAGCTTGAACGAATTAATACAGAGTTTGAATTTATGTTTTGACTTGTTTTTTGGGATTACGACTTTAGATGATAAGTGTTTTCTATATTTATCGGTATTAATATTAAATTCTAATAAAAAAGTACTTCAACAATTTCAAGGAGACATTTTATTTAAAACATGGACGATCACACAGCTCGAAACTGCAGCTCAGTATCATGTTGACGAAGCTCAACGTCTTCTCTGTCGAATCCTCTCTTGTTCTAATTCTACAAACATCCTTTGTTTGCTTGTTATCGTTCTGTGTTCTTCTCACTTAAAAATAACATTATTCTAATGATCTGAATGTTTTTTTGGGTTAACGGCGCGAAAATGGAAGTGGCTTGCCTATTGAGAACAGTTGGAGATTTCTTCGGTGTAGTAGATTTTAGTGCTGCTGGGATCTGGGAGGTATTAGGGATGTAGGTTGCGTTAGGAATCTAGGATTGGTTGGAGATAAGTACTGGATCCTTGCTGCAGCCATGAGTGTTTTTAGTCTTCATCATCTGAAAAAGATCGATTGAAAAACTTAAACTTTTTACATAATTTTTTATATTTCTTTCATAGTTATTTCCTTATTGTATCGTTGAAAATATTTATAGGTTAAAAGATATAATATAAAGAGCAGCTTTATTCATTTTTGGCCACTTCTTTATTTAAATCACTCCGCAATCCTTAAGCAAACCAAATAAAACGACAGTGAACTCAAAATTCATGAAATGAACTATGCAATTAAAACTTTATCTAAGCGCTCTTGATTTGTATTGAAGGCTTTAGAACAATAAAACTAGAACTTACTTTTCGCTACTTTTTTTCACTCCGAGACTTCGATTCCTTGGCTGTGGAGCAAATTACGTAGCTCTTCGTACTTTTGAATACACCACTGTAGTCCGTGCACTAATTCTGTGCTTTCTATTAATCACCATTCCCTAGAAATAAACAATAATCTTTGTTTAACAGAATGAATCAATATCAATAGACAATGAATACACAGACTGAAAAATAATCCAAACTCAATATAGTTACTTACGTTTACACGAAATCTACTATTATTGTAAACTGTGTGGCTAGTTCTTGACGACATCATTATTAAATTCAGCAAAAATTAGCTAAAACCAATCTAAAATACAAAACTATTAAAACAACATTACAACACGAAGCGCGAAGTCATATGTTTATCTTAAGAATGTCGCGTTCGGAAATCACAATTCATAAGACGTGAAACATGGTTTTATAAACATAAAAATGTTCCTCCGTAAATAATTATACAAGCAGTATTTTGTTAATTAACTGTTTTAAATTAATTAACACACTATTATTAATAAGTTTCAATACTTTTTCTTATTTTTACACACAGTAAAAGACTCTACAACTACAATAATATCAATTTATAAACGTAATCATTCCTTTTCATTCGTTCGTTTTAATATTGAGTCACAAGGTTTGTTTACATATAGTTACAATATAGTATCGAGTACACGTGAGTAAGAGATAAGCGTTCGTGCTGCCGACGACTGTAGCCACAGTTTGGTATAAGTTTTCGCTTAGTTGACTCGATACGAATTCTTGACGCAATTGTTTATTATTCGTGCTCGGGGTACTGATCAAAAGGTTTTTTTATAGAATAGGGTTGACAAACGAGCACACAGTACACCTAACGGTGAGTTGATGCCGTGGCCCATAGACATCTGAGGACTAAGATTAAATGCCTCTTTTCCGTTAAAAAGGATCGCACTCAACATATGAAACATATAAGTAGCTGCTGTGACTGGCCTCTGTGATTGGAATTGGGTCTAGAGGATATTACTATTAAATGTTTGATATTCTAACTTTGAACTGAACTTACCAGAACGAAAAAATTTAGGAATTCATAAAATCAATTCTTTCTTTGTCACGCAATATTGTTGTCAACAAAGATTTTATCCGAACGATCGCAAGGAAGTGTCGTGTTGACTGCGGGATCACGCAATTTCTAAAATAAAAATAAACATTAGCCATATAATTACGGGTCATTCGGCGCACACTTCAACAATTATATTTCTCAGATGTATTAATTTACCTTATTTCAGAATACATACTACTGTTTTATTCTCACCACATAATTTATTACCTCTTAAGTAGTATTTGACTTACTACGTCGCCCGTTACCGTTACCGTTACATCCTATTGAAGCCCACTGCTGAACATAGGCCTCCCCCATAGATTGCCTCATGAGGAGATATTAATTGTCACGTTTGACAAGCGAGTTGGCAAATGCAATTTTTTATTTTTAGTCATTATTAGATATTCGTACACCGCCACTACACGGTAAGGTACGATAGCATCTACATCTACACGTTGAGTAATACGGACGGCCTGTTACTCTAAGCAACGCGTGTATGACCTTTTAGAGTGTTTTCAAAGTAAAGCAAAAACATCCCTTGGATGTCGTAACAGACGACTAAAAAATAAAAAGCTGCGGTTGCTCACCCGCCTGACATGCGTGACAACTATGGCAAATATCGCATATGTATGTAGGCGATGTTCAGCTAAGAATTTTTGATAGGTTGTAATGAAAAAGTATAGATCATTTTCGTACTTAAAATGTATCATTTGTACTAAAAGTCACTACTAACAGATTTCAATGTGAGGCAGTAACAGATTTTGCGGTGTAAGTGAATTCATCATAATACTACTACGACACTCACGTGACGAAGTGGAGTGCCCTTCGTCACGTGAGTGTCGTAGTAGGTGACTCAGCTATTACATGAGAGTCAAGTTACAAAGTGACAGCATATTATATATATATATATATATATATATATATATATATATATATACATATATATTTATCATTGCTTAAGGGAAGCGTACGTATTTAAATGTAACATGATTGATGATTTTGTAAGGTAATACATAATACAATCATTAAAGAGGTTCGTACGTGCTACTGAATCGATGACCAGCCAAAACCCCTCACGCTGGCTGTCACAGTAGCAATCCGGCGAGTCGTGGTTCTTGATTCGACTCGACGGCACCATTAAAGAGGTTCCTGACGCTACCTCTTTATCCGGCGAGCGAATGCGATCTAGGTCACACTAAGTTGGGTTCGAGACAACGCAGTGGACGCACACTTCGATGACACCTAGTTCAGAAACCCACACGCCTCTTCTTGAAAGATGGTCGATGCCTGAGATTACGGGTCCACGCTAGGTCCCGGTCTAGACATTAAATATGTGGACTGTATATATTTTTTTTTTTTATTTATTGAAACAAAATCTACAGCTTGTACATTTACCAATATATATAAACAAGTTTTGAACATATTATGCAATATAGAAGCCTTTATAGATTTACATTTTTTTTGCAAAACATTTAAATATATATTTTTTTCGTCTTCAGCAATGTTAATACATAATTTACAGTGTTTGTCGTAAGATACCTTTATCTGCGTCATATTGTAAGCACTGTATATTTGTATACCGTATATTGAGTATCGGTGTGATGAGAATAAGGAAGTGTTTGTGTGAGTGTGTGTGTGTGTGTGTGTGTGTGTGTGTGTGTGTGTGTGTGTGTGTGTGTGTGTGTGTGTGTGTGTGTGTGCGTGTGTGCGTGTGTGTGTGTGCTTGTTGTGTGTGCGTGTGTATGATTGAGAGGTGAAAACGTGTGTTAGTTTGTGATATAATAATAAAATGTGTGTGTGTCGCAACTTCAACCTATCTTAAAGTTAATAAACAATTCCATCTGCCAAAACCTTTGAGACAGCTTTTTTGAATTTGGTCTTGGACAAACAAAAAGGGTCAATGCTAGAAAAGTACTTATTATATGTTCTTAGTACTCTATTTGTAACAGAGTTTTTTGCATAGTTTGTGTAAGCTGGTGGTACATAAAATAATTCCGTAACTCTAGTGCGTTTCTTGGGGGTACGAAAACTCATAATCTGTTGAGTCAATTTTGGACAGTCTAGAGCGCCAGTACAAACCTCATATAGCAGCATCATATCAGTTACACATCTACGATCTTGTAATGTTAATAAGTTGTGATGCAGACAAGAGCTATGGTATTCTTCACTCCTGTGTCTGCCCCGGTAATTGAGGTACCGCAGGAATCTACTCTGTATACCTTCTATGGCAGCTACATATTTTTTGTATTGGGTATTCCAACTAATAGAGCAATATTCCAACACGCTGCGGACATATGAAAAATAAAGTGCTTTAATGCAACTTAAATCATTGAATGGTTTGGTGACACGCATGATAAATCCAAGATTTTTGTAGGCTTTCATGGTTATTAATCTAATGTGTTCTGAAAAGGTTAGTTTGCTATCTAAAGTTACTCCCAAGTCTTTAACGCTGTTTGCTTTTGTTATTGGATGACTGTCAATGTGGTAAGAATACTGTATAGGTTTTATTTTACGGGTAAACGTGATTGATGTACATTTTTCAATATTAGCTGTTATGCGATTATTTTTGTAGTATAGAGCAAGTCTATTTAAGTCGTCTTGGAGGAGCTGACAGTCCCTTTCTGAGTTTATATTCATATATATTTTCTTGTCGTCTGCATATAGAAGAAAATTAGCGTGTTGTAAACATGTTCCTATATCATACAGGTAGGCTATATACAGGAGAGGACCAAGCAGAGATCCCTGTGGAACACCCGAAGGGACGTTTGTGTAATCAGATCTGAAACCACCTATAATTACAGCTTGGCTGCGGTTAAAAATATAAGCTTCGAACCATCTTAACAAATCACCACAAATCCCAAGCGCTTGTAGTTTTTGGAGCAGGATGACATGATCCACACGGTCGAATGCTTTTTCGAAGTCCGTATAGATCACATCAACTTGCAAACCTCCGTCCATCCCACGTAGGACGTCATTCATAAATAGACATAGATTGGTAGTTGTCGAGCGACCTTTAACGAAGCCGTGTTGTTCGGGTGGAATGGAAGGTATCAATAGTGGATACACGTTATTATAAACTATTTTCTCTAAAACTTTACTAAAGGTATTTAATATTGAGATTGGTCTATAGTTTTCGATTTTGTTTTTCTGTCCTTTTTTGTGTATAGGTATTATATGTGCTTGCTTCCATAGTATAGGGAGGCTTCCTTCTTTTAAAGATCTATTATATAAAATACATAGAGGTACACAGAGAGCCGCTGCGCAATTAACTATAAATACTGGTGGTATGTTGTCTGAGCCAGGTCCTTTAGTCACGTCCAAACTTTTAAGGTGTTTGTGCACTAACTCATCTGTTACTTGAATGTCACTTATAGTATTAGTAGATGATGGAAGTTTTGGTGAGATATTAGAGTATGTTAGGGCAGGCTCATTGAACATTTTTTTAAAGAAATCAGCGAACGCCATGCTTATGTCTTGGCCGCACTGCAGATTTTTGTTGTCATATTGCATATATTTAGGATAGCCCGAATTTCTGTGACGTTTATTTTTGATATAAGACCAAACCGCTTTGGGATTTGATTTAATATTGTTTTCAGATTTTTTTATGTATGCCTTATGAAGTTCCTTCGCTAGTTTTTTTGCTCTGGTACGCAGAAGTGCAAAAGCATCATAGTCAATTGGATTATGATGAATCTTCCAAAAAGTGTGATGTTTATTTTTTTCCTTTATGATGTTGATGAGAGCTTTATTATACCAAGTAGGATACTGCCGCTTTGGTCTTTGGAAGACACATGGGACGTATTTATTAATAAGGTCATATATTAGACTGTAGAAACACGATACAGCGCCCTCAAGCGACCCTACATTAAGTGTATCCTGCCAGTTTGTCTCCTTTAGATGCTTACAGATTTTCGCATAATCAGCCTTATTATATAAGTATTTAAAATGTCCTTTATATGACATGCGAGGTGTCACGATGTCTGTGGCGTCAATTGTGAGAGTGGGATGAAAAACATCTTCGTGTACAAGTGGCGTTATTGATTTAGTAACTTCTACATTAAAGTTGGTAAATATGAGACCAAGAATATTATTGTGAGTATTTACATGAAAGTTATGTTGGTGAAGACCAAGGATATTAATCTGATATAGTAAGTTTTCTGCAGAGTTCTGCAAATCGGTATTGACCTTTTTTGTTAGTGTATAACCATTAGGTGTCCATTGAACACAAGGAAGATTGAAATCGCCACATATCAAAAACAAATCTTCTGAATTTGAGGACATAACGAAAGACAGTAAATCAGTGAAACTTTGTAAGCTTCGAGGCAACATATTATCTGGAGGAAGGTAAATTGCGCAAATATGTAAATTATGACTAGTACCGAGGTCTCTTGCACCTATCGTAATCCAGAGACATTCAAGGTTTTCATGTGACCAACCGGGCCGAGACTTTGCAGAAAACCGTTCCGCAGTCAGAACCATGATGCCGCCACCACGTCTATTCCCGCCGCGATCCCGGCGAAAGATATTGTACCTACTGTCGGAAAGTTCGGCGTCAAGAATACCGTCGTGCAACCACGATTCTGTAATTATTATTATGTCACTAGTACAGTTCAAGATATTAGTGTAGAACTCCTGTGTTTTTGTTCTTAGACCCCTTACATTTTGGTATAGCAGATTCAAAGTATTTCGTTTAATTTTATTATATGTTAATTTTAAACTTAAGACATTTAAGTAGTATACACTGTTTTGTTTTAAAATAGTAGTAAGTAAGCATATATAAAGTGTGCATATTAGAGTCGCAACTAGTGAAAAATTGTGTGTTTGTTAGTGATGTATATAATAATATGTTTTGACATGATTTAATGAACAAAGTGTGTATATTGTTTATGTGTATGTGTGTGTTTAAACGCAGATAAAGTTTCGAAAATAATTCTTTGTGTTTTAATTTTAGTTTTAATTTTAATTCATTACAAAAATACAAAACGCTAAATAACCAAAAGATAATAAATGATAAAAAAACAGATAGTTGGCTTAATAAGCTAAGTGTGACTAAACTATTTTTTTCAAATCTGAAGCGGTGGAGATTAACAGCGGAGGTGAACTGTCGTTGCGTCGTACGTAAATTCGACAGTTTTTTGTCCATACGTAACGATAACCAGATTCTTTGGCTTTTGTTTTTGCTTCAAGAAGAAGTTTTTTGTTACGAGGTGTTAGGTGTTCGTTCACATAGATGACTTTGGGGTCGCCGGTGGACAATATAACTTTTGATGATAAGTCCCTACATTTTCGCACGGCAGACAAAAACGTGTCTTTACTGAGCCGCGATTTGAAACGCGCGATGATAGGGCGCGGTTGCTTGTTGGATGAGCGCTGTGGTTTCACTCTGTGAACGAAGTCTACATCAGTTTCAAATATTTTTTGGCCGGCTTTTTCTGCTATTTTTGTAAGAACGTCCATGAGACATTCGTTGCTTTTTTCTGGTACTCCTACAATTTCCACATTTTGCTGACGGGCCCACTGTTCTTGCTTAGCAAAATCGTGCTCCATTATCGAGATCTTTTTTTGCATATCCTTAAGATCGCTACGGAGAGAGGAGTTTTCTGTTTTTAAGTACTTAGTGTCCTCGGTTGCTATGGACAGGGACTTCTCTATATCATCATACTTGTCACCGACATATTTTACTGATTTTTCTAATTCACTAATATTATCCCTAATAGCTCGGAATTCTTTACATATTAGATCCTTAATAATACCAGGCACTTCATTCCTAATTATGTCAAGTATTTCTATGCGCATTTTGTTAACAAATTCAGAGTCGAAGGCGTTTAGGCAGTCCGGAGAACGCGGACGACGACGTCGAGTCATTACGTAATCATTTCTGCTATCCGCTCGATCCTCGTCATCCGAGCACTGCATAACCCTTACGGGTGTGTTGCTATTGTTTCCCTTCGGTTGTCTAGCTTTACAACTAGGGCAATTCCAGGATGTATTTTTTTTGAAGTTATCAGCCTTTAATCCCACACAGAGATAATGATATAGCTTATCACACGATGTTTGGGTGCAAATTATACTTTCTGTGGTTTTTACAAACTTTTTGCATGCATTACAGTTGTTCATTTTGATTACGAAAAATAAAGCGTTATTTGTTTTGAAGGCAAACACTGATTGATTATAGGTAGATAATAAATAATGAAACACTTAACTGTAGGCGAAATTAGTTACTCGGCTTGGAGTCACAAGCGTCGTGAATGCCGTGTCGCTTACGCGTTTCACAACACAAATTATACGGACGGTAGTAAACACCGTAGATTTGCACTAACACTTATATTTATTTAATTATTACTTCAATATACTATATTTCCTTTCAAAGATATGCTATGGTAAAGATAGTTAGCACTGCACTAAAACTTGTTAGCCAAAAATATTTGCTCAAGAATCGAATTAAACTATTAAAAAGAATTTTTGAAACGGAGCTAAACAATAACACTGCGTTTTGTCAACAATGCCGAGTACTTGAATGAAAATTTTCTTCACTTTCCCTAACTTTAGGGTCAACACTGCGAATGAAACAGCGATTTTCTTATAAATTCTTGAGAAATGTGAAAAAGAACGAGAAATGGAACTTTTTAAATCTTGATTTTGAACCGGAGATTTTTTCGATCTTAACTGCAGTGGAGATCTCGAACGAACTGCGAGAGAATTTCATCTCCTCTCCGGAGGTTTTGATTATAATTTTGAGTAAGAATATATTATTTGTTACACTTGTTAATCTTTTCTTATGTTCAAAGCGTTATTTTATAACAATTAAACAAATGTTAAGAGAGCGCATGATGCGAAAAGCTATATTACAATTGTTTACCAAGGATTACGAAATAAGGGTGAGTAATTTCTTAATTTCGATATATGATAACATAATATTGTCAATTAGTTCATATAGAATCGTTATGAGTTAATCAATGAAAAAAAAATGCGTTACCCTGTTAATATAGAGAATATCCTTTCTTCAAATTAGGAAAGATATTCTTACGACTTTGTACAGATTATACGTGTATCGTTAATTTTTTTTTTCATATAAACATGCATAATGCAATGTCGACAACAAATAGTTTTGTTTTGTAAATGTTTAATTTAACTAAAATAATAATTTATTGGTTACTTACGAAAAATATAATTTAAAAATCATGTTCTATTTGATGACATGTAATAATTTTATAAATACATAATATTATCGTTCGAAAAAAATTTAACAACAATAGTGACATTTATTACTAAAAGCCCCAAAGATATACCTAATTAAAATATTTATATTTATACCACTTTTGGGTCTTTAATAAAATTAATCAATCTTAGGCCAAAATTTGCAATCTTTTTTCTACTTTACCAACATAACATCATATTAAATATAAAGGAAGATATTTACAATTAAAAAAAATAATTTCACGTTACGAAAAATATTCTGAAATATGACAATTCATATCATAGAGATGTACATTTAAATAACTAATATAATAATATTTGTTAAAGGGCGAAAACTTTTTACATTATTTTGTAATACACAAAAAGCCAATTTTGCAAATGTGTTATTTCACTAAAGTTCTTTGCAATTGTTTTCAGTTTCAAGGTGAGACTTTGGACAATATGACTAGATGTATAGCTGTAATATCCGGAACGTCACCCGGTGCATAAACATTCAGCGTGATGCCTGAAACGAAAATATTTTATTTTTCTTTTGTGACATTTACTTTAAACACACATTTGAGATGAAAAAGGGAAAATAGTTAAGAGGTTGGTTTCTACACAGATGGAATCTAGGCAGAAAGTTAGTCCAACCAAAAAGCAGCGCGGCGGCTTTGCGGTGCTTAAACATCTAAGTAATAAAAGGGGCCTGTTCCCAGAAGTGCAAACTTTTAATTATATTTTACTTTAACTATATGATATATAATTTTTTCTTCTTGTCTTCTTTTAAACTTAGGTAGTTGATTTAGTACTACGATTACTGCCATTTACTTGGAAACTAGAGTAAAATCAACTGTGTTTAAATTTTTACTGCTTCAATATTAATAAATAAGGGGAACTTGAACGTTTATTAAAAAGAGCTTATTTATAGTAAGGGTGAATTTATACTGTGTACTGAGATGGATTTTGTAAACAACGCTATAATATTTTTTTTGTTTAGAATTATAGCATACCTAATTTAGCGTGTATTCGTAGTGGCGGTGTAATATTGTGGTCTACCCCATATCGTCCCGTGGTGTATTAAGAGGCGACGAGATGAAACAGATCAGGAGATGGGTAGCAGCGTCTTTCTAATAAGACGATAATAAAATAATAAAATTATAAAAAATAAAAAAGCTGCGGTTGCCAACCGGAGTGCTACAGTGGCAACTATGGCAAATGTCCCCTCGTTAGGCAAACAGGCGATAGGGAAGACCTGTGTTCAGTAGTGGGCATTTAATACAGTAACGGTAAATGATCATACTACAGTAAAGACGGAAAGTAGAAAATACGTCCTACTAAAGTTACTTTTCTGCATATGGAATCATAGCCTGGGTATCGGCTCTCCGTATTGGTAAGTACCAACAACTTGGGGAGTAGTGGTTCCACTATTGATTTGTTTAACATATTTTTCCTGTTTTGATTACTGGTGGCTGACTATTCGTATGTTGCAAATTATAATAATAAATGGAAGTAAGTATCTATATATTATTTTCCTCCCTATACACTCTATACTCCATACTCGTACACTGTCTATAATAAAATCTCCTATAAAAAATTACACAAAATTTTTTTTATTCAACTCTAGAATACCCAAGAATGTCTTTTTTCTGGCAATAAGTGCCTCTTAAGGCTTAAGTTTCGCCTGCCAATTTTGAAGTGTCTACTTACTCTGATTTGGTAGCTCTTGCAATTGTTACCCAGTGCCCTTTGTAACTTGGTAATAGAGTCTAGCATCGTTAACTTGCATGTGTAATTCACACTTAGGTATATCATTACTCCTGCAACCACGTTTAGTAGCTTAAAAATAAATAAGTCATTTTGAAGTGTCAAAAAACCAATATGAAGTTTTAATATTATAAAAAGTGTTGTGCGAACGTGGCGTAATAATATATAATATCGTCATGATTTAAACACATGTCGCGGAAATACCACGGATGTGACAGATTTCCGATATCATGTTCTTATAATCAACACCGATTACCCTTGGAACCTTACGCAGTTCAATTAAGATTCTTGTTGGAACCAAATATTGTATGCCCCATACTTAGTTTTATAAATAAAAAAGATAACACAGCTTAAGTTTTAGTAATATTAAATAATTCTTTATTGAACACAGAATATCGCCAAAGTTGTCGATAAGCTTTCGCCTAGGACGTCCCTTTCTGACTCTTCCATTCACTTCTACAACATAAATTTTCTTTGCCACTCTTTCCTCATTCGTGGTTTCTACATCACCAAACCACCGACGCATTCCGTTCTTAATAATGGTCCTAACATCATCTTGTGACCTGGATTAAGAAGAAGACCGTGCAAATATCTCTTAAAAAACAGTTTCAACTTTTTATTATAAGCATTCATTATTTTATTTCACATATCATCTTACAAAAAATAGACTAATATAAGACACCTTTCAAAAGAACTTAATGATCTTATTTTGTTCATATAGAAAACTTTAACCACGGTATTGTCGCTATTTTTTTCCTCAACAGCTATTAATAATAATCTTCTATCATTTTTAATTTTAACTAAAGGTTTGATATTTAAAATTTTATATCAAACCTTTAGTTAAAATTAATATAGAGGACCCTTCTTAATCACTTGCATAAAAACATAATGTGTTATTTATAAAATAAGCCATTGTTGATATATTTTTTATTTTTGGCGCAACCATACTGTGTTATATATTCAGAATATACTAACAAGATAAATATGATCAAATGTAGCATAATATGGTGTTGGACGACACCTTAGCGGGGAACACATATAAAATAGTATTCTTGTAATCTATCTAATGTATAAAAATTAATGTTTGTTTGTTCGTATTTTATGCGCTGCCATACCGTTCATCAGATTGTGATAGAACTTTGTCAATATATTGCTTGCACTTCTTATTCTTATAAAATAATGTTTGTTTGTTCGTATTTTATACGCTGCCATACCGTTCATCAGATTGTGATAGAACTTTGTCAATATATTGCTTGCACTTCTTATTCATATAAAATAATGTTTGTTTGTTCGTATTTTATGCGCTGCCATACCGTTCATCAGAGTGTGATAGAACTTTGTCAATATATTGCTAGCACTTCTTATTCTTATAAAATAATGTTTGTTTGTTCGTATTTTATGCGCTGCCATACCGTTCATCAGATTGTGATAGAACTTTGTCAACATATTGCTTGCACTTCTTATTCTTATAGGTGGAGTCCGACCCGGCACGTGGTGCTGTTGTAGAATCCTGACATCACCCGTGCGAAGTCGGGACAGATCAAACTTATTCTATTGTACGTTAGTGTATGTATACTGCTTCCGCGTTTGTTGGTGGCAAATGTGTCAATTTCTGCATCATCAACGCTGTTTCAAAAGGAAAATGATTTCATTTTCTATACTATTTCTATAAAATAGAATAATTAGTAAGTAAAGTAAAATAGAATAATTTTACTTCACTACGATAAAGTTCTTAAAATAAAAATAAAAAATAAAAAAATAAAGGAACGTCCTCTTTGCTATAAAACTGCTGTTTAATATTATAAAATAATTTAAAATATTTTAATATGTAAGAATATTTTAGTACTATCATTTACCGCCGGCTTTACTCACGTAAACTGCTTCGTGCCACCTCTCAGACTGTATATCAGAGTAATTTTCTCAGAATTTCTTCATAATGGAAGTGGTAAATTATCTTGAAATCAGAATTGGGTTATTTACTTTTTACTCTTTACATTTATTTAAAATTAAATAACATTAATTTAGTTATTCTAAACTAATGTTGAATTTCTTTTTCCTTTCAATTTGCTGTATAATGTTTAATGGAAATATTTCATTCATATAATTCGCCTCGTTGAATGATGATATTCTTCATAAAATATGTACTTACCGATATTTTAACGTTTGATTGGACTTCAAAATTTTATAAATGTAGTTTATTGTGAATGTGAGAACAACTACATTCATAAACGTGAGTAGAAATGCATTTGCCGTATAATAATAGAGAATGCCGTAAGTATACTCTTACCAGAAGAAGATACTACCCAATTTGTTGGGTGATTCAGTGTCATGTTTCTTAAACTTTGTATAATCAAAAAAATATGCTTAAATATTCTTTTTTAATATGTTAAATTATAGTTATCTAAAAAGAATTTGTAATTATTATTTAATGTTCGTTTTACATATTAAAACGATAGATACATTTAATCCTGATTACCGAGCAGTAGATTTGTTTAATGCGCTAAGACAAAGATTGTTTTAGCGCATTAAACAAATTTAATTGAAAAAAGTTGCGGTTGATTGATATCTTGCAATATTACGATAAGTTACCTACTTTAAAAAAATAAACGGAAACGACGTTTCCCAATGTCATAACGAGAAGCAATAACATCGAATTTCCATATTTTTCAACGCACATTAATTACGAACAGTTAACATGCGGCGCAGAGACGCATTAACTTAATTCGATGTTGGATACCTTTTCGATAACATTAATTATACCTATCGCGTTAAAACATGATTGTAAAAAACTAATGGAAGTTACAAAAAATATAATTATGAATTTATATAACTCCCTGAGTTACTTCTGAGCAAGCGCTCTTTTTAAATTTAAAACTAGGCGGCTAGGAAGGAATCCGTTAAATTAGCGGTAAGCTTTTGAAATTGTACGAAAAAAAAGCATACCTTCATTTAACACTAGAATGTGTAAAAAATATTCATTAACATTAGGGACGATATGTGAGATTACAAAATTATGTCGGAGGCCAATAAAAATTCAATTATCAAAAAATAGGCAGTTTGGAAAGTAAAACAAAGTGTTGTAATAATAATACTAATACAAATCACTTTTACCAAAGAATATATACACTACGCGAAAAGAAACGACACTTAAGCATGTGTGCACGTAAAATCGCTTGCGGCTATGTGTGGGTGTCTGGATGTATGCGGGGGCCTTGAGAGGCGCGCGGGGCGTGGAACGGGCAGTCGCCGACTGCCCCGGCCGAGGGCTAGTAGTAATACCGATATTCGTCAGTATTAGTTAATATGAATATATTCGTCAAGTGATATAATATTTCAATTAATATATGAATATCACTGATATTTTAATGTACATATTACTATTCTATTCATGTAGGTATTAAGTTTATGTTACCAAGTAACGTTATTAGTTTTTATAGCCGGTTTATATGCTTTGATAAATATTAATGTTGTTACTAAATAAATGATATTATAGTATATGTATAAGTATTACTGAAAGTGATTTTAAGTGATTAGAATTAAAATAAATTCCACTGCACAAAACAAGGGGTTTAATTTTTAATAATGTTTTATGATACCTAAAAATATGTGAACTCATTTTAATGAAAGTCGATATGATCTTAACAAGAATTATGGGGAAATACCATGACAATAAAACTAATATATGACCAATAATTTTATTATATTACATTAACTGAAATATACATTATTAAAAATACCACTAGAGAGTCAAGGAATTTTAGATATCTGTAAAGAGTTTTTGTATTTGTTCATTGTTGTATTTATGGATTATTTCATTAGAAATCAAAAAATGACTTATCTCTTCAACACATAGAGAACAATTTGTTGGCCACCATGTCCCAGGAAACCTGCATACCTTTGGATTTTCTAAAAAAATATACATGCTACGAATTTTTGCAATTGTTAGAAAAAATAACGAAAATTAAAAAAAAAGTATCGAAAAATCAAAAATATATAAGAGTAAATTATTTTTAAAGGATAGCAGGTAATACTGATTATTGCGTACTGAAATACTAAGTGTTGGTTAATTATTTAAGATTACCAATAACTGTCGTGCATATTTGGTTTTGTCGGAAGTTTTAATATGCATCACTTAATAAAAGTTGATTTTAAATTGAACGTATCTTTAACTACCCAAATACATAAGTTTACATAATATATAACATACTCCTACTATGTATCTTCTTTGGTACAAGTCTATAATATTCCATTTCGTTCGATATCAACCCTAGCGTTACACGCTTCGACTCAAGGTCACCGGCGCTTAAGCTCTCACCTACAGGGAGTGTCACCGCTGTGCTTTTACACTTTTACGGCTTCTACCGCACTAGTTTGACTAAGAATTCTAATTTATACACTAAAAATTTTAATTTAAAATACTAAATTCAAACATGTTAATACACATAAGGAAATACATACACGCAATTACATAAAAGGAAGAGAAATACGACTATAGTGGGTATTTCTGTGAAAATGATAAATTCTGTTATTCATGTTCTGTCGCCACATTTAGTATTATTATTTATTTCATGTAAAGATGAGTCTATTTCTTGACATAATAAAGTTGCAGGGTTATAAAATAAATGAAACGCGATAAAATCCGCAAAAGAAGTTTTAATCGATGTGCAATAAGAATCGTAAAATTTATTTTATTCAATGTGCATTATTCGCGTAAATAAAACCATTCTTTTTCATATTCACTCCAAGAGAAATCACTATCCAAAATTGCTCATTAAATTACAAAAGACAAATAAGTCATATATTGTGCAATGCACGCGAATAAATAATAAAATTTCTGATGATTTATTAAGCTTTTTCGAAAGGACATTTAAACATTACTTTAAAATGAATCTATGCACAAAATTACTGCAGTTTAAGTGAATATTTTGATGACCAAGAAGCATGGTGACGTAAATAAATTATAACATAAATACGTAATTTTTATACATAATATGTAACTACAGTTTTGTGAAAGGTTCCATTGGAAATTACCAGTTTGTTCAGTATCATCTTATTTTCTGTATGTGTATGTGACACATCTCAGTGTGTGATAGAATTGGGTATATCACGTTTGCTTAAGGTCTCTCCTTGCTGCTGAGTTGTGTGACGGGTCGTCCATAACCTCCTTAAATATGTGCGAGGATATCATCTCGTGGATGTCATAAGAGCTGACAGAGGGAATTAAATTACGAGACGTGCAGCAGCGCCTTCCAAATAACAACTAAAAATAGAAAACCGCGTCTGACAACCCGCTTACCTAGCGTAGAAACTATGGCAAAAGGGGAGAGGATCCCTACGAGACAATCTACAGGTGAACAGGTGCTTCTTGTTAAGGCTGCTAAAGCTGAGGAGTTCAGGTTACCGAATCAAGCTGTAAAGTTACTGCCACCATACTTTCTCTTTGTCGTCTCAAAAACTTTCTGCCTCTTAAATCTCAACTTCTGCTAATCCAGATTTTGATATTACCCATTATTGATTATGCGGATGTGTGTTACCCAGATCTATCTCAATATCGTTTCGATAAGTTGGAACGCCTTCTCAACAATTACATTTGGCTCATTTTCGGCTTACTTGAGTATGACCATGTTTCCCAGTACTGATCTAAGCTTAAATGACTCTCTATTTGTCAAAGGCGCACGATTTTTGCAAGTACTATATTCAATTTTAAATGACCAGAATTCTCCTTCTTATCTTAAGGATAACTATCAGTGTTTGTTTTCTACTCACGATAGAGTTCCCCGTTTCCAAAATAGTCTTAAAATTCGTATTCCACCACGTAGGAGTGGTTTCTTAAATTCCTCTTTTACTGTGCAGTCCATACTGCTCTGGAATACCTTACCTATTGATGTCAAGAAAACTATTAACAAGAATTCATTTAAAAGACAAGTTCGAGAATTCTATCTAAAGAATAATACCACCTGACTTATCTTATTATTGTTTTATTCTCTCTTTCACTATATAAGTGATATTTTTATATAATGTATTTTAATGTGTATCGTGTTATTTTATTTTTGTTCATAATATTTTATTAACTTATTGATATTGTATAGAATTACCCGTATATATATTTATTATTTATCCTATATTAGATATTAAGTATGTATATTTTTATTAACTATATCTATATCCAATAATACAATATTCATTTGCATTTTATTTTGTCTTATATCCTTATTACTTATATATTAAACATCCAGGTTTGACTGGCAGAGAACGCCTATAAGGCATTAAATCCGCCCTTATTATCTATATATATTTAAGTTATTCCTTATTATAATGTGTATAATAAATATTAAATAAAAAATAAAATAAAATAACATCTTCCTGATCGGTTTTTAGTCACCGCGGCCAGTCTCAACAGAGACAAGCCATTTGTATAGGACAGGTTTATGATAGTGCTCGTGCGTCGCTTACAGGTGTACTCTCTATTCCCACACTCTCATTATCCGATGGGATGGCAATACAACACCACCAGAGTGAGACCAGGCGTACAAACAACTATTTGCTTCCGCGGGGGTTAAACACCGCCAACTTCTTGACTCCATGATGCTACTGAGAATATCTTGGCAGATACAACCCGAAAATGAATTCTGACTCGACTCGGGATTCAAACTCGGTACCTCATGATTAGTAATCCCGTTTACGACCACTAGACCAACAGGGCAGTCAAGGTGGTTATAATAAGGGTAGTATTAGTAGCGTTTTTAATCAAGTCGTGTAAAAATATAACATCTTACCTCAACGAATTCATTATTAACAAGACGCTTGTTAATAATGAATTCCTTGATTTATAATGTTCTCGCGAAAATTTAATGTTAGGACTTATCAATTGCGTAGGGCGTAATATAGTGCTACAAGTTTTAAAACAGAGGCGCTCATTGTTTTTATTTTACTCGCACCCGATGAACGCTTATAGGATAAAATATTGACTTGAATAAAACATAAAAAGGCTGTTTATTTCGGTCCCCCATATTTACAAATCGCTCGATACCAAATAACAATCCGTAATTTCTTTTTATTGTATAGCTACTTCAACTCAATTATTAAAATTCTTCGTGTAACATAAATAAACTTCCCATATATTCATCTTATATTAAAACAAATGCCTTCTCCATATATTTTGTTTTTGATCAAACGCAACGAGCGGCGTCACACAATTCAGTGTGTATCGCTCTCAGTTCACAGTTGTTTTATCCGAAGTCATACTATACAGCTGAGTTTTTTTTAAATAAAGATAAGTATAAGTATTACTGTTTTTTTTGTTTATTAAATGTTATTACTAAGTATCACCCTGTTTTATTGAATAAATGAATAAATCTATATTATTTTATATTTTACAGTTTTATTCTTATTTTAAATTGGTCTACATACTCGTATGTACTCGAAATCCATGCGATCACTTACTACACACACACACGCACACATATTATATATTATATGTGTGCGTGTATATATATATATATATATATATATATATATATATATATATATATATATATATATATATATATATATATATATATATATATATATATATATATATATATATATATATATATATATATATATATATATATATAGTTTTTGAACGCATGACAAGGAACGTAAAAGTGAAAGCTCGAAATGAATGATGAAAAAAAATACAAACTTAAATTACTTTTAACAGACCAATATTCCGGTATAAACTCCAATCAATTCAAAAACTTTCTGAAATTCGAAAACATAAAATACATATTTACAGCTGTGGATTGCCCTTTCTCAAACGGGCAAAACGAATGTACAAATCAGACTTTAGTTAACTCAATAAGGTGTAAAATTTCAGAAAATAGACACCGACCGTGGAGTATTATAACCGAGCAATGTATTGAAAATTATAATAACACTGTACATAGCACAACAAAATTTACACCTAGTTATCTTTTAAATGGTATTGATAATTCTTTTCTACCCCCTGAATTGAACAAAAACAACTTAGAAAACTTGACAGAAAACAGAGAAATAGAAAATTCATGATCAAAACAAAATTTTGTATGACAAGAATAAAAGGCCTTTAATATATCAAGAGGGAGATTTGGTATACATTCAAAACACGAGTCGCTTAAATCGAAACAAGCTGGATCCAATTAGAGTGAGCCCTTTTAAAATAAAAAAGAAAATTTCAAATCTATTATATATCGTAGATTCAGGTTTCAAAAAGAAGGAATCAAATATTTTCCATGCAAATAAAATGATCCCTTACTGTCCTACTCCTGAATACTATCTTTCCTAAGAGGGGGCGGAATAGGGGGGATGTAGGTTTGACTTGAGTCAAACCAACGCAGCGCACGCGCCGGCATCGTGATATCGGAGGGGAGCGGGAAGACAGTGCGAGCGGCGCTGCCGAGTCGACTATAGATTACTGTATATATACTAGAGATAGATGTGCAACTCAAGTTTAATTTTAGTTAAAGTTCTTGTTTTGCCTAATAGATGGCGTTAAAATATTGGTGCTTTGGGCTCGCCCTCTTTTTGCACTTTAATATTTTTATTTTATATACAACAACTAATTACATTGCGCAAGTGCTGCAATGTAATTAATAGTTGTTTATGTTTCTCGTGGTAATTGTAAATTCCTATACCAAAAAATAAAAAACAGGTTATTTTTAAAACGTTTATTGTTTAAAAATTCTTTGCTTAGTTATTTTACAGAGAATAGAACATTTTTTTAATTAAATATAGATTATTACATAATACTTATTGGAAATCGTGTTTTATTTACCACCGATACCACTGTCCTGGGAAGAACCAACAAGAAACCCAGCGTGACTTTTTCTTAAACATATTTCACTTTACAATATCATTTTTTAAATAAATTTTAATAGTACATACAAGCATGATTGCGATCACCTCATACCCAGGAGTTATTTTATGTATTCTTTGATATTATAATAACACTTTTTGTATATTTTTCCTTTAATAAAACATTTCAAATTGTTAATTGACAAATTTTGAACATTTTCTGAAATTTTGTTGTGAAAGCGTATAATACATTGCCCTATAAAGCACTACTGACTCAGTCGATTCTATTAACTAGTATTACAAGCTTATGTTTGTTCCCAGTGTTTAAAGTTTGAACATCTTTATTCTTATGAAAGCTATTTATAACACTTTTTGTACATTTTTCCTTTAATAAAACATTTCATCTTGTTAATTGACAAATTTTGTACATTTTCTGCAATTTTATTGTAAAAGCCTATAATACATTGCCCCCATAAAAGCACTATTGAGTCAATAGTATTGACTCAGTGGATTCTATTAACTGGTATTACAAGCCTATTTTTGTTCCTAGTGTTTAAAAATTGAACATCTTTATTCTTATGAAAGCTATTTATAACAGTTTTGTACATTGTCCTTTAATAAAACATTTCAACTTGTTAATTGACAAATTTTGTACTTTTTCTGAAATTTTGTTGTAAAAGCGTATAATACATTGTCCCATAACAGCACTACTGACTCAGTGGATTCTAGTAATTGGTATTACAAGTTTATGTTTGTTCCTGGTGTTTTCTTTATTCTTATGAAAGCTATTTATGTTTTTATGTACGTACATATTATATTACATTTTCATAAATATATTTCCATGCCAAAGTTAATGTGTTTATTTCTTTAAATTTTTTAAAAGGCTCCTTAAAATTTAAGATAAAAATTGACCGTGCGGCTCTCTTTTATAATCAAAATATGGCTACAATATCAGTCACATGACCCCAATATTAATACAGGGAAACAGTGGTATCATCCACAAGACTCAACTCTTTCCCATTTAAGAGCACATTGGTAATTGAATCCTCTCCAAAGGTTAGCTCCTCTTCCATAATTTTAGGAATTAGTATTTAAAATTAATTAATTTAATAAAAAAGATACATTTTGGAGCAGCATTATTAATCTTTAAAATGTGAACTTGATAATGTTATCATACTTTAGTAACATAACAAATCTTTTTAAATGTGTGTAATAACCACAATTTTAAAAAATACAAATAATTTACAAAAGTGACTTTCTTATGTCCACTTTACCATTGTTTTACATGTGTAATCATTATATTTTTTATTACAAAACGAGCATTTTATATATTATAACATACTCATACATTATACAACTTTATAAACTATTTGCGAAATTATAATCAATCTAATAAATTGGGGAATTTTGATAGTCAAAAATAGCCAAAGTTTTATTCTACACCCACGAATTCCTGAATATGCAGTTAGTACAAGTAAAACATGAATGACGTGGAAGATGATAAAACTTTGAAGACAAATTGTTAGGAATTTCAATAAAAAGAAAAAAGCCTTACAAGATATATATTTTTAAGGAAATTGTTCACTTTGTCCTCAAGACGGACATTAAAAATGTCCTTAAATAAATACTAATTTAACCAGGTATAAACTTAATTATATTTAGGCAAATGAAAGAACAAAGCTTGAACATGGCAGATTGCTTGTGTTTCTTAATGTTTGATGAGATGCTAGTGTTCTAAACTACATTACAATACAACTGTCATAGGTTCCGAAGACTGAGGATGTTAAGAGTGAAAATATAACCATAAACATGTTTTGGTTTGATGATAAAGGAGATAAAGCTCATATTAAGCTATCAATTTGTTATAGATTTTTGCAAAAATGCTACGATGGCAGTAATTAAAAAATATATATGATAAAAGATTTATAACAAACATGATTAAATGTTGTCTATGATTATATATACATAACATACATAAACACTCACGCCTGTCACCCAGAGGGGTAGGCAGAGACTACAGACTTCCATTTGGCACGATCCTGACACACCTCTCTTGCCTCCTCCACATCCATACACCTACGCATACATGCTCGTTGGTTAAGGGTACTCCTAATTTGGCCCGTTTTCAATAAATCGCCAATTTGGTCGATAAATTTTCGCCTAGGACGTCCCTTTCCGACTCTGCCATTCACTTCTGCACCATAAATTTTCTTTGTCACTCTTTCCTCATTCATTCTTTCCACATGACCAACCCACCGCAGCATTCCTTTCTTAATCCTGGTCACCACATCATCTTGCAAACCACACTCTTCTCTTATTACACAATTCCTTACCCTGTCATTCAGATTCAGCCCTAACATACTCCTTAACGACCGCATTTCTACTGCGTTTATTCTACTCTCGTGCTTCTTCTGCCACACCCAACTTTCACTACCATACGTTAAAGTAGGGACCAACACAGCATTGTGAATTGCCATACGTGCCTTTTTCGACACATTTTGACTCTTCACAATAGAGTGCAAGGCCCCATTTACTCTATTTACCGCATTCACTCGTCGTTCTATATCCTTATCATATCTCCCATCCCTGCTATTTAGCAGGGATGGGAGATATGATACACACACGCAGCCCAAATATACAAACTCATCTACTTGCTCGATCAACTCACCTTCTATTCTTATTTCACAAATCGTTTTACTTTCTTCTCTTTCAAAAACCATAACCTTCGTCTTACTTGCGTTCACTTTCATACCCCTTTCTTTTAATGATCCGTTCATTAATGTAACCATCATTTGCAACTCGGCCGCCGACGACGCAAGAATAACTTGATCATCGGCGTACAAAAGGCATTTGACGATTAACTCACCCATTCTTAATCCGCATTCTTCAACTTTCAAATTTTGCAAACAACTGTCCATAAATAGGTTGAACAGCCACGGGGAAGCCACACAGCCCTGTCTGACACCCTTATGGATATCAAACCAGTCCGAGTAGACCCCGTTGATCCTAACACAAGCACTAGAGTCCCTATAAAGAGACTCCAATGCCCGTATCAAGCCAGCGCTTAACCCAAATGAGTTCAGTGTTTGCCATAGCAAATCCCTATCCACTCTGTCATAGGCCTTTTCCAAGTCCATGAACGCACAAATTTGGCCAGAAACTTCTCCGCGATCATGCGCATGGAAAAGACTTGATCTGTACATCCCATTCCCTTTCTAAATCCCTCTATGATTAATTTAAAATTAATACCAAAGTAAGCAATAATTAAGTTAATAGGACAAAAAACAGCAAGAATGCTTTTGAAATTTAAAATTAGAAATTATTCTCTTTGTTTGATCCTACACTTATCGAAAGGGGAAATTTTATTTCAAAATAATAAAGATTTATACGCATGACATAGTAGACTGCTAAATGGGAGCATTTAAAATACTCTTAGATATTGATGCGGGAGAAAATGAACTACTGGATGATGGATAAGTAAGCTGACAGATACCTCAGTGTAACCTGATAAAATACCTAAAATTAAGAGTAAAGTACGAAATTTAACCAACGTGTATAAGTAATAGTGTAATAGTAGGTGGTATTACTATTACTTTGCGCAAATAAGTTTTTACAACTGAAACATAATACTAACCCCAAGAGAGCAAAGATACTGCAGATATAACTGACTGACTGAAGTTTGTCACTTTTGTTTGATTTTGTTTAATTCCTTTAATCAAAGATTTTATAAAAAGTGTCTAAAACATAATTCGGAACATATATGCCGTGAAACAAAGTTTTACCTATTACAATGAGATCTCAGGAAGTTAAAAAAGAGATGGAAGTGTGTGTCATCATTTTAAACAGTTTCCATAAATAAAAATTGAACAATATCTTATGTTAATACGACAAAAAATTTGTTTCAATATCTATATGATAACAACATATTAAGTTAGTTAATGTGTTAATTTAACTAAGACTCTGCTGAATACTTTCTCCTTAGTAAAAAAACCACGAAGCAGAAAAGTCGAATCCTACTTGCCAACAATTTAAAGTGTATTCAATACACTGTTGTTCAATAATTTAAATTTAAATTATTCCCTGGTGAAAAGTTGTTAGCAAGGTGCTAATAATATATTATAAAATCTGGAATATGTACTGGTAAAAAAGTCCTCCACTCCAAAGAAAGAGGTACTAATTAAAAAAATTTTACTGCTCACAATTTGGCAGTTAGCAAATTTGCAGAAACTAAAACTAAAATATTTGTATTTTAAAAGTTATAAAAAGATGAAAATTAATGTAGGTATGTAAATAACGTAATAATGACCTTTGTAATACAACTCCACACCAAGCAAATTCATTAAATTTGTAATGTTTCAAGAAAAACGCTTTTGTGACTTTCACAAAACTTTACGATGTATTGAAGATTATAACAAAAATAATTAAAAACATTTGACCAATGATTCCCCGGAAATGGGATATTTAAATCATTAAATTGTTAATAAATATCAAATTTGAATTTCTAACATGACATAAACAAAAAGTAAGGACCCTTATCATTAATTTGATGATCAAAATAATTATACATAGTTCAGACCCTCAAAGATGGCCTAAGAGCTTGTGTAATAATTATAAATAAAATATTAAAAGGCAGACATATTAAAATCAATAATGATAAAATAAAACTTTTCTCTCCAAAATATCAAAATTAAGGTGTCATCAAACAGCTTATGTGATTATTTATCTACTTTACTTAAGGCCCCGATCAAAACCTTGCGAAAGTGTGTTTTTCAGAGACTATTATCTCTTTAGTTATGAGAAATAAACTACATCCAAAAGCACAATATTAAAGTGTTCGATATCCTATCATCACATTCCACGTTTTAATTAGTTTTTATGTGTTATCTATACATTTAAAACTTATTTTAAAAAATGAATAAAATTATTAATAACATGCATCTGTTGTTAAAGGCAATGTTCTAATCATTTGAGGATTACACATTACATACTATTGGATAGATAATTTAAAAATCTCTATTATTTCTTAAGTTCGTCTTTCTTTCTTAATTGAAATAATTGCAAAAATTTGAGCGTATTTATTACGCGATATATTGTAGCGAGATCGCGTGGATTGTATAGAACCGACCGCTCAAGGTCGTTCGCAAGGAGTAGCGCCATAAGCATCTCAATTAGTAAGTTTAGAAAATTAAAAGTACATCATAATGTGATATAGAGATAAATATCTATGAGTCAGATAGTATTTTTTAGCTTGAATTTTTATTTTGTCATTTTCATCAACTTTAACATGTCTACACTGCAATATTTTCATGACATTCATGCACCAGCTGTGAATAATTAAACTGATTATATAATTAATTATAAAGGTTTTTAAGCTTTCTTTATTTTTTTTATAGAATAGGCTGACAAACGAGCACACAGTCCACCTGATGGTAAGTGGTTGCTGCGGCCCATAGACACCTACATCTATCTTCCATTACAAATCAAAATGCAGATGCGTTGTCACCCGTGAGGACTGAGATGGAATGCCTCATTTCCAGTAAAAAGGGTCTCCGGTTCTCTACACTCACCATACGAAATACAGCAGCATTAAGCTACTATTTCACGCTGGTATTCTGTGAGAGCGTGGTCCTTCCCCGGTCGAGCCGACCCATTCGTGCTAAAACTATACTACTAATATAACTGCAGCATGGCTCTACCACGTAAAAAATTATGCTTTTTACATGACAAAAATTCGAATTCCACACCAAGATCTATTAATAATTTAATTCTATCACATATACCACTGTAGGAGCCGTTTTGTAAAGCATTTTTTATTATTTTAATCACATTTTCAACACACTCTAAAAAGTTTTGGGAAGGTCTCATAAGTGATCTTCGCGTGACATCCACAGATAAAATGTAATTGTCTACTTGTGGCGGAGTTGTATCACACAATTCATTATTACATGTAAAACATGATTTGCAAACTTTAATTTTTGACTTTTTAATAACTTGCCCTTTCACATACCTTTTTGTCTCCGTGACAATTTTATTTGCAAATTCTTGCGAATCATTACCTGCCAATTTTTGAACTATAAAGTCTATATTAATTCTATTTTCCTTTGGGGGCAGGTGTAATTCATTTTTTGCCAGCAGGCAATCCAAACTATTTAAAACTTTATTAAAGTCTTCCTCACAATTTGCCCCCAAGGAATGTGTTGAACTCAAATTAATTTTGAACTTAAATTGAACTAAATGGGAGCATAAATAATAATTACAGTTAGATATTAATGCGGGAGAAAATGAACTACTGAATGATGGACATGTAAGCTGACAGATAACTCAGTGTAACCTGACAAAATACCTAAATTTAAGAGTAAAGCACGAATTTTAACCAACGTGTATCAGATAGTCTAATATTTTGTGCAAGTAAGTCTTTACAATTGAAAAATTAATAATTAATGTAAAATAAATATTTGTCTGTAACAACTTTGTTTTGATTTTATTTTCAAAACATTATTAATTACCCCAAGAGAGCAAAGATTTATTTTATTTATTTATTTATTTAATTACAACCTTTTTTACATATGTTCATTGATTCCCTGGTCCCTGAGCTAGTACAACTGTGTTTCAGGAACCAGTTCCTCCCCTTAAAGTTAGCCTTGTCAAAAGGTCAATTTCTATATAATAATAATAATTTAGTTATTTAGTAAGTTAAACAAGTACAGAAATATAAATAAGAAATAAAAAGAATGTTATTTTAAGCGCTTGTTTTGTGTGTGTGTGTATGTGTGTGTGTGCGTGTGCGTGTGCGTGTGCGTGTGCGTGTGCGTGTGCGTGTGCGTGTGCGTGTGCGTGTGCGTGTGTGTGTGTGTGTGCTTTGGAATATATGTGTGTGAGTATTGCTTGTGGTAAACCTACGGCATAAGTGCTTCTGTGCTGTCATAATCAAGATTCTCTAACCACACTCTGATCCTTGCCTTTATTTGGTGGTTGCTGTAATTATTTAAGTTTAATTAAAATTCCCTGTATAACTTATTGTACAAATGCGGGGCAATGTAACTATAGTGTCTTTTCGCAAAAATACTTCTTGTTCTAGGGGTCGGGTATTTGAATGTCCTTTTCTTTGCAATTTTGATACATGGTGCAGTTATACGATGGTACCTTCGTATGCATTGATAGATAAAAAGTTTTCTTACGCTTAGTACTCGGGCTTTTTCATACAATAGTGTAGTTGGATAACGAAATGGAAGCAATAGCATTACTTTTAAAATACATCGTTGGGCACGTTCAGCTTCGACAAGAATTGTCTTACAGGCCCCGCCCCATGAAAAGATACCGTAACATATTAAAGATTCACAGAGAGTCTTGTAAGTTTGCAACAATAACTTTGGACTTGCTACAAGCCTTAGTAACTTAAAAACATAGACAAGCTTTCTTATTTTTTTACTAAGTGATATTATTTGATGTTTCCACTGAAGCTTTTCGTCAATTATAATTCCCAAATATTTTATTGTGTTAGTTTTAGTTATGTAAGGGCAGTTACAAGATATTGGAACATCATCAAGTTTATTACATGGACTTGTATGAATCTTTAATTTTAATTCGTCATTTGGTTGACTCGCTAGAGTTTTGCTGAAACAGATTAATTTTGTTTTGATTGTGTTTAGTGAAAGTAGATTATTTTCTAGCCAACAAGAAATTTTGGCCAGTCCCGCCTCAGCAACTTGTTTCACACGCTCCCAGCTCTTTGCATGAAATATTATTACGGTATCGTCAGCATACATAGTTATATTACCGGCATTTAACTCAATTTTAGTCATGTCATTTACGTAAGTTAAAAATAATGTCGGTCCGAGAGTACTGCCCTGTGGGACACCGTATGTACATCGCATGTCATTACTGGAATGTCCATCCACTCTAACGCACTGCTTTCTGTCACATAAATAACTTTGAAACCATTGCAGTACAGTCCCTCTTATTCCCAAGTTCTCCAACCTCCGCAAAAGAATCGACGTTGACACTGTGTCAAATGCCTTTTGTATGTCAATAAAAACACCTACACATCTGTCACCCTCATCTACGTACTTGTGAGGTCACGTTTAGTATACAGTCTTCCGTTGACTTACCGGTTCTAAAACCAAATTGATTGGGAGATAGTAAATTGATTGGGAGATAGTAAAGATAAAAGAAAAAAGATACTGCAGATATTACTGACTGACTGAAGTTAAGTCACTTTTGTTTCGATTTTATTTAATTTCGTTAATCAAAGATTTTATAAAAAGTGTCTAAAACATTATTCAGAACATATATGCTGTGAAACAAAGTTTTACCTATTACAATGAGATTTAAGGAAGTTAAAAAAGATATGTAAACAATTTTTGTCTTCGCCATTTTCATTGCTGCTTTTATTTGACATTTTTGTTTTTTAATTTTGCTTTTTAAAATCATGATTTTGTTAATTATTTTTTTATTTTCACATCTGTACACCTTTCTTGTAATCAATGTACCTGAAAAAAGTAAGACAATCAGGTATGTATATAGAGATCAAATGAAACAATGACGGCATAGATCAAATTGTATTGGATTCTCTTTTTTTAATGAATGATTTTGAATTGCAACTTGTGCCTTAGGATAAAATAATAAATAAATGATATAATATATATTATGCAATATGCTATTAGAATGCTTTTGGAGCTGGCGCAGTGCTGCAGTGTACACAGTGCAAAAATGTAGCATTTCCACTGCATGGCTTGCGGCTCAGTGATAACAAAAGGAGGATGGCCAAATCGTACCAGACAACGAAATTACAGCGTCCCAATATGAAATATTTATGTAAAATACCTTTTTGTTAAGGTATAACTCTCTAAGTAGCCACAAAAAAAGTTATTAATTTATTTCTATTGTTGTAACTGTTCAAAATTATTTCAAATAATAGTTTCAGAACACACCTAATGACGATTCATTTCATGTGTGAAAGGACTTGGTATTCAAAGACTATAATTATTCACGTTTTTATGAATAGTTGTCAATTTTAATTCAATTCAATTAGTATGTAGACATCAAATCAACTACTATGCTGATTTATTATGTACTGGATTAATATCAATCATTATTAATCAGTTCCACGTCATTGACCATCTTATGTACCATGTTTTTAAGCAAATATATTTTCTATTCTAAGAATATGTATTTTTATAGAATAAGGGTGATAAAGGAGCACACATTCCAATAGCAAAGTGCAATCGGCAAGTGCATGCTGAAGCTCATAGACACCTAAATTAATAATATAATATATAAAGAATCAAAATGCAGACACCGCTTGTCACCCCTACCCCATGAAATTCCTTGTTTCCAGTAAAAAGGGTCCGATTCTCTACGCTCACTATAAGAAACAGAGCATCATTAAGCTGGTATTTTGCGCCGTTAGTCTGTGAGAGCGTAATCCTTCCCCATTCGAGCTGACTCATTCGTGCTACAACCATAACATAGTTGAAGCTTGGCTCGTAATAAGGTATAATAGAATATAAGATATAGATAGAGTTCATATCGATACCTTTTCCGAAAAATTGGGTTAGTTTTACAGGAACATTACAGTGATGTATTTGATATTTAAGTCTAATTAAATAGTTTAATTAACTTAGACAGTTTCATGTATTTTTGTACTTAAGCTGTGCATAACTGCTTAAGTGCAACTGAATGTCTGTGGAAATTGTTTTCGCTAATTTAAAACTCACATTTAATTGTACACACATCATGTATTTTACTAAAAAGCTGTATGTTTTCCTTATATAAATAACTGAGTAATAATGTCCTCCAGACCGAATTTCGGCCACGGCAGCCTGCCTCAACGGAGGCTAGCCATCGGCGCAGGACAGGATTATAGTGCCCAAGTGTATGCGCAAGCACAGGTGCACTCTCTATTCCCTCACTTTCATAATCCGATGGGATGGTAAACTGACAAGACCGGAGAGAGATAAGGCGCAGGACCAACGGCTTTACGTGCTTTCCGAGGCATGGGGTGAGGCACCGCCAACTTCCTGGCTCCGGGCAATTACTGAGAATTTCTCGACGGAAAACTCAATAATTAATTTTTTTGTCTGACCCGGGATTCGAACCCAGGATCTCATGATCAGCATTCGCACTACTACAACCACTAGACCAACGAGGCAGTCTGAACTGAGTAATTAATTAATTAGTTAAATAATTAATCAACCATAATTTTAATATCAAAAATATAAAATTAACAAGTAATCATCAGGTTACGTTATTTATAGGATTATTGAAAATACCAGGATTCAATTAATTTGAGAAACATCCACTTTAATTTAATTTAACATTCAACATGTTGAGCAGGAGTGCCAGTGTCATACAAACACTGACGTGAACCGAGGACGTTGTCATGAGGTGCAATTGCCACTTAAGGACGTGATTATGTTAATATTATTATCCCTCATGATAATGTATCCATATATGGGTAAATAACAATATATAATAATATAAATTGTCATCATTTTTTTTAAAACCACTGCTAAACACTGATTAATAACACTAATTACCCCCCTCACTTATCGCTTACACTTTTAGGCTACATCGCAGTCGGATAAAGCGGCCAAGCAAGGTTTTTCGTTATTAATTAAAATGTGCAATAAATTGCCTTTAGAAATAAAGACTTCCATTAAACGCTTTTCGACAATTGACAAAAACATACTTTTTACAATATAGAAGAATATACGAAATGTTCATTTTTTGACTTGCTTGACATGTAAATGTAGATGAATTTTTAATTTGTAATTTTAATAATCTAATGTAATGTAATATCATTTGCATTGATTGTAATTTTGACAAACCAATGTTATATTTTAACAAAATGGTCAATAAATAAAAAAGTAAGAGGTATTTGTTGATTTAGCCTTAAAAATATTGTTGACGTTATTATAAAAAATCGTGGCTATTTAGATATTATTTTTAAACGTGATTGTGTTTACAACATAAAAACAAACCAATCTAACTATAGTTTGTTTTGGGACATGAAAAAAAAGTCCAGCTCCTATAGAAATTTGGCCATCCTCCTTTCGAAGTTATAAATACAAGAGTTGTAACCGCTTTCTACATTTGAACCATTATTAGTCGTAGTTGTTACTATTATAGTAATCTTTAACTTATCACACGGAAAACTTACTGGTATAGTAATAGAATATAGTTACAGTAATTACTAATTATTAATGTATGATCTTTCAAGAAAAGAACCTACTCTTTTGTAAATGCCCCCGGGTGTTGTGGTTCTTCATGGGCAGTGATAGTTACTTACCATCAGGTGAGCTGCATGATCGTCCCCCCCCCCTCTCCTTTAAAAAATAAATTAAATACCTCTTATAGGATTATCATGTGAACTTGGCAGAATCTTGTGAAGTACATTCAGTATCTGTGGTGTGGGTTCCATTTCCAATCCTTCAGCATGTAAGCCTGTAATAGTGGTGAAAGTATATGAGTAACATAAAACTTTCTTTATTGGGCTTGCTTTATTCACTGCTACATACCACATATATAATGATAATAATAATAATGTCCTCCAGACCAAAGTTTACAGTGCCCAAAGTGTATGCGCAAGCACTGGTCATTATTACTATTTCCAATTTCTTAACTCTAACTTAAAAATTTAAAACTGCTGAGAATTTCTTTTCTTGATAGAAATACCCAAAAACAGATTTTGGACCGAACTGGGATTCAAACCCGGGATCTCATGATCAAATTGCATTTATGACACTAGACCAACGAGGCAGTCAAGTGTTATTATAGTATTAAGGAATAAATTAATGTATTTTCATTATAATCATTAAAACCTAAAAATAAAAAAAAATGGTGCTCCTTGAAAAATGCCGATATGTGTGCATAAAGCAGTCAAATACTTAAAATTTGGAAAAAGATTAAGTTACACTCCACATGTATTTTTATTATGATATATGCTTTTTTTCTATTATAAAATTGTTTTAAGTTATGTCATAAGTAATAACCGAAAACTATACCAATTAGGTAATCTACTACAACTGCCCTCATTTATCCTGAGGGTCGCCCGCACAAACCAAGAGTATTACAAATGAAACTGTATCAGGCTTTTCGATTGTATGAATACTTTGATTGAGACAACAACATCTACCAACTAAAAAATAAACGAAAATAGTAAGATTTCTTCATAAAATGTTTATTTCTTACAGTTCACAATAACAATACAAAGTTATAATACAGCTAGTTTAATGTCATTTTCTATGGAGTTGTAACGAAATTTTTACCAATCCAAGTTCAATTAATAAGTTGGTATTTATTTTATTTATTTTATTTATTTTATAGTATAGGGTGACAAACGAGCTCACAGTCCACCTGATGGTAAGTGGTTGCTGTGGCCCTTAGACATTTACATCTGTCCTGGATTACGAATCAAGGTGCAGATGCGTTGTCACCCATGAGGACTAAGATGGAATGCCCCATTTCCAGTAAAAAGGGTCTCCGGATCTCTACACTCACCATACAAAACACAACAGCATTAAGCTACCATTTGACGCTGCTATTCTGTGAGAACGTGGTCCCTCCCCGGTCGAGCAGACCCATTCGTGCTATAACTATACTACTAATATAACAGCAGCATGGCTCTACCACGTAAAAAATGGTAGACTATTACTCGTTGAAAATCCGTTAACTTGTTAATTCTAATTTGATTCGACAGTTTTCCTTTTAACTTCATTATATATGCTACTATTGAGTATACTTTCCACATTTCCAAAAATAGCAGTTTAGTTGGCAGAGGAGACACATGACTCTAATGAAAAATATGACTTTAAAGCTTAATATTTCGGTAACAAACCCCTGAATCGTAAAGGTGTTCTTCCATACTCGCAATGTTTTGGAAATACCTATCCAACAATACCTTACAGGATGGAATATATGGGTAAAAATAATCATTCATTTACCTGCATAGGAGGTGTACCCAAAATAAAAATGTTTTTAAGATTTTATTTCACAGTTTTGTAGACATGATTAATGCCTATAAACTATGCAAAATTACAAATTTGTAACACTTAGTGTCTCTGAGTAAAACTGCGTTGGGATGAACATGGAGAAACTATAAGGTTTCCTTGTTGTGTGTAAATATGGAACCCTAAAAATCTAAAATATTATTAATTTACTATCTAGGGCTTTATAACCATTTACTACCAGGTGGAGTTGTAGTAGTTGTTGTCAAGTTATACACTGACATACCATTGTCTTTAATTTAAAAGTGAATAAGCTTTTTTTTTTCTTATTTTATTTAGGGATTTTTGTTAGTTAACATGTCAATCCTATTAAAATCTATATGTTGTTATTAATCTGCACATACTCAATGCAATATCCAAGGTGGGGGCATGTAGGATGCCCTGCGTAATACCTATATTGTCCACGTTTATCTTATATGTCCTTCCAAATAATTCCCTTTCACCTAGTTGCCGTTCACATTCCATCAAAAAGTGATGTAAGTTTTCTATTACTCCACAAGTTTCACATTAGATGGAATCAGTTCTTTTCATCAAATAAGAAATCTTTTTCATGGAATGTGACCTGTTCTTATTCTAAATATTAATTTAATAGATTTTTTTTTTAATTTTGTATCTACAAAGTATATAATAATTTAGTTACAGTTATAGCTTGCAGCATACTTTAGGGCTTCGGATATTGCAATGAGTTCAAGGGTCATAATACAAATGTCATTAGTAACTTTATAAGATTTAGAAACTGCTTGATATGGGTCGAAAAAAGCTGCCCCTTGCAACTTTAGCACTCTTTGATCCGTCTGTGTAGATTTTGTGCCAATCGTGATATTTATTTTCAAGTTCTTCAATAACATTTACTTTAACGGAATTTATTCCTACCCCTATCCTATCCAATCCTTTAGTTATTGATAAGACAGTGCTTTACTATCTATGGCTTTATAACCACTGACCATCAGATGGGTTTGTAGTAGTTGTCTTAGTCAAGCTATACACTGACATACCTATAATAAGTAAAAACATAAAGTTTGCTTGCCCACCTTTACTAATATTACAATCATGAAAGTGAGTTTCTTTAGTCTGCACTGCTAAAACAATTGCTAATTAACATGACAATGAGAAAGTTTTTAATAAACTTACCAAGGTCTTTTAGTTCGAGGATATAGAAAACGGTCCTCAAAGTGCCGATCGCAAATGCGGTAGTTATAGTAAAATTCACGATCGGTTTTATATTTTAGATGTTCCAGCTATACTTTTCAACTGCTGAAACCTTTCTAGTAAGGTATTCTGGTTTCGGAACATAGTGTAAAACATCTGGAATAATAAAATATAATCATTAATTCCGAGGCGAGAGAGGGAAACTGAAACAGGAGATGGGCAATAACCCGTCTGCCAAGCGTGGCAGCTATGGCAAATAGTACCTATGAGGCAATCCGTGGAGGTGCCTTGAACCTTCAATTTCTTAGATATTAGCTGTTAGCTATTGTTAAAAAAGTCCTTACTTGGTCACATTTAAAAACACATTGCCATTTTTCTTCTTCTTCACATTTTTGCACACATTAAAAACACTGGGTCGCAAATATTTATTTTAATACAAGAAAGCATATAAACAAACAAGAAATTAGAATAATTATTAATATCAGTACGCACGATATGTACTATAAGATTATAACCTCATAGCTCGCGCCTTTGACACTGTGTAAACAAATAGTGATTGTACTTGTTGTTGATTCAGGTATTTAGCATTACATCGTCTTTGTAAACATATGTCTCCTGTATGTAACGTGTATTATTCTTAAGTACTAATGTGTTTTGTGATTAAACTTGCAGTTATTACTCGCATCAACAGCCGTACTTATTGCCATATCCCACCTAAAGGAAAAAAAGTCGTGATTTCCGACTTACAAATATAGTTAACTTCTGTTTAGTCTGAAGTCTTTACTCATTCCTAAGCAACTGCACCACGGAACCCTGGAATTCTGATAAATTAATTAATAAAATTACCTGATAGAATAATAAAAATATTCAGTTTCGGATCGTATCATTTCGGTATGGTGGATTCAAAAAAAATCATCGTGTTGTCAGGATTTTAGAAGGGACTGCGTAACCTTTCGTTCCCATGATTAGAGACAAAATCAAAAATAAAATATTAAAATAAATTTTGTATCGTTTATTTGTGTTGTATTGTTACAGCAAACGACGGTATTATGAATAGATACTTGGTTTGTATCTAAGGAGTATTAAAATTCGCCAAACGCTTTCTTTTGCAATATATTGAATTAAAAACTAAATAAGACGAGCTTAAAACAAACACACGAACAATAACCAGGAGAACATAAGCTATTCTAACGCTTGATTTTGCAATATTTTTGTTTAACCTTACAGAAGTTAGCATTCATATAGTTCAATAAATCGCTTGGAGCTATTCATGAGATAAGTAACATTTTTTAAATATAAAATAAGGGTGACAAACGAGCACACAGTCCACCTGATGGTAAGTGGCTACTGTGGCCCATAGACATCTACATTTATTCTCGATTAAGAATCAAAACACAGATGCGTTGTCACCCCTGAGGACTAAGCTGGAATGCCTCGTTTCCAGTAAAATGGGTCTCTGGATCTCTACACTCACCATACGAAACTAGCAGTATTTTACGCTGGTATTCTGTTGCATGGTCCTTCACCGTTCGAGTCAACCCATTCGTGATACAACCATAATATAGCTGCAGCGTGGCTCTACCACGTATAAAAATATATTATACTATAAAATTATTCGATAAATAATCAAGGAGATATTTTTTTCTTCAGATATTTTATAAATTCTATGCATTGTTCAATTATAATAGGAAAACATATGTATTTATTACTCCGAAGATAGCAAAGACTTCAGGAAATACCACTAAACTATCCGAAGAAGAACATCAAAGAGGTTTCCGATGTGAACGGAAGCGGGTTTCTATACAGTTGTCAATTAGCCTGTTTGTATCAAAAGACTGTCCTGTGGAGAACTATTTTAAAAATAATCATATAAATTGGACGGTATTAAATTTCTGATCAGTACACATTATATTTTTTTGTACGTTTTTAGATTATGGACAGTATCTACAGTATATAATACACATAAAATGAATTATATATTATAAAAAATCTAACGAAGATACGGAATCTAGAAACGGTTTGTTTTCTGCCTAGCAGCCTGTCTGGACCCTCTTACCTATTTATGTCGCTAAAGCGGTCGGGTTCAATATTAAGGACTTTATTGGAACCAGATTTATTTCAGGCTACAATGGTGTATGACCAACAAACCAATTTTTCTCAAGTAATATAAAATTTTTATATAGCTTATAACAACTAAGCCTGCCTTAATTAAACTAACAATCTAAAATAAATGCTTTATGTACTTTATAATCGATTGAAGGGCTCAAAATATTATTACGTGGAGTTGGGTTTAGAGGATCTAGTATATGGCACTTTAATTATATATATAGATGATGATTTCACATAAGCCTGGAAAATACAAAATTATCTGCTTACGGTTTGAGTGTTTACAACATGTAAGCTAAACTAAACAACCTGAACAAGCTATTAAGTAGTTCGTTTAAATGTTTTCTCTGACTTTATTGTGTGTGATCTATTTGTTATTACGCTGATCTAATGATTTAGTTCAGCAGAGTGTAAAACTTATGTTTTGAAACGTTACCTCCGTAACGTTGTGGTAGGATTTTCCTGTGTTACGGAGGCAGATTTCATACATAGATTACACAAGGTAAACAAACATCCAGAACCAAAACAATTATTTGTAAGCAACATATACACTTATTCCGTGAGGGTTTCGAACCAGCGCCCCTCAGGGACGTGTTTTTTTATTATTTTCACTTCTCATTTAGAAGATATCGTTGCTCATCTCCTGTTTTTTCCATCTGCCGCCTTGTACGACACACATGAGATTATATGGGATAATGGTCTTACTTAACACGCCGGTACTACAAGAGAATAGTCTAATTTATACGTGCTGGATCTGTATTATACTTGAAGCTTGAATTGATCAGCATGACCAGAGAAGAACCACACTCTCACGTAATACCAGCGTAAAATAGCAGCATAATGCCTTTTTCCTAGATACAAGGCATTCCATCTTAGCCCTCGGGGGTGATAACGCATCTGCATTTTGAATCTTATTAGGAATCGTTGTAGGGGCCACTACATCCACTTACCATCAGCTGAACTGTGTGCCCGCTTGTCACCCTTATTCTAAAAAAGAATATTCAATAATAAATGTAATTTTGCAAATTATTATGTATTTTCGCCAGCTGATGCATTTTTGAAAGGAAAAATCTCTAGCAGTTATGTTAAAAAGTCAGCTAATATAATAAAAGTGAACAGAAACTGTAAACTGTCGTCGTCAATGGCTGCTCATCCGATCCTGTGAGGACTAACGCCGGTGTTCCTCAGGGGTCCATTCTCTCCGCAACTCTCTTCTCGCTGCATAGTAATGATTTGCTTAGGTCCGGTATTTATGGGTACGCAGACGACAGCACAATTGTTGAGAGATACCAACCAATTCCTCGGGCCAGTCGGGATCAAATCAACTCCGAAATAAAAGCTCTGGTGGATCGTGTGAATATCACACTATAAGCAGTCTCTGAATAGGGTGATGCTAATCTTATGAAATTCAACGCCTCCAAAACACAAGCGTGTCTCTTCACTGCAAAAAGGAGCCAGCTCACTTTGGCTCCTACGTTCCGAAATGTATCACTGGAATACACCGACCGCCTCAAGTTGCTGGGAGTTGAGATGTCCTCAAATCTAAAATTTGGGCGGTTCATTCAGTCCACGTTCAAAGCAGCTGCAAGGAACCTAGGAGTACTTGCGAAGGTGTGGCGATACTTCACGCTGGGACAGCTGCTTACTTTATATAAAGCGCAAGTCCGGTCGTGCATGGAGTATTGCTGCCATATATGGGCCGGTGCTGCAAAATGCCTCCTAGCAACTTTGGACTCAATGGAAAGGCGTGCTAAGGTGCTTATTGATAACCCGAATTAGGTTAAAACCAATCCTACCAACCTCGAACACAGACGCAAAGTAGCCAGCCTTTCGGTCTTCTACAGGATGCATTTCGGAGAGCGTGCGCAGGCTACGCATAATGTAATTCCTCCCTCTCCCTTCGACCGTCGGAAAACCAGACGTTGGGCCAGTCTCCACCCTTTCGTTTTTGACTTGCCACGCATTGCCACCAAACGGTTTGCTACGTCGTTCGTCATGTGGACAGCAAAGGAGTGGAATAAGTTGCCAGCATCTGTATTTCCATCCGATTACAGTGTGGGTTCAAGACAAGAGTGAATAGGTTTTTGTTAAGTCAGAGCGCTTCACATACTTAGGCTACATCACCACTTACCATCAGGTGGGATTTTAGCTAAGCTCTGGCTTAGAATAATAATAATAAAAAAACTACGAAAATAATTTTCAACAAAGAGCGAGTATAAAATAAAGAAAAAATGCTTCGAGAAACTTAATACTATGCGAGAGAATTTCGCCATCTTAGCACGCGCCTATTTCTTACAGTTCGTTAAACTTCACGTGCCATGTTACAAAATATTCTTAAAAGTGTCATGTTTCAGTGCCGGAGACGAATTTCCGCCTGATCCAGAACAAGACTGACGATGATACTGTGAACGTCATATGTGCTGCGGACGGAGCGTTTCCTGCACCAAACCTCACGCTAGCCACTCCTGAGAGGTACGTTACTAACTTTTTATTATTTTGTAGTGTAGTTTGAAGATAACAACACCATCTTAGCTTGGCTTGGCAGTTCGAAAAGTATTTTTATCAAAATAGAAACGAAATAACAATTATGATTGTAGTTTAAAAGTATGCAACTAATTAGTTATAACGTGTCCAGGTCGTATAAAATCGAAGAGTGTGTGTGCTCTATCCAGCAGTTGGCTTACAAGGCAATTGCACATTATCACTAACCAATCAGCCTACATCACTAGACACAGTTGCCACTACATAGATGCAAATGCGGTTTTAAGTCCAAAATACAAGCGGAAAAAACACAAAGTAAGATTTTTTTTTCAAATAACACAACATCTGTTGTACATAGCCTATTTTACTAAATATATTAAATATATAGAAATATTTGGCATAAATGCCGCACTTGTCATACGAATAGGAGATCGCGATGCTAGACTGTACAAACTGACCTCTACTCGATCTTGTACCTCAAACAAACAAAACTGTTAATAAATAAAAAATAATAAAAATATGTTTATTGGTCGGACAAAAAGATCCAAAGTGGTTAGTAGATACAAAAAGCTTAATGTCTGTTAGTACTTAATAACTAAGAAGACGTGAGTGGAAAGTCCCCATTTTCAGAAATGCTTTTCAGAATGATATTAAAAAGCCTTCACATTTTCAATAACGCGTTCACCCAATTAACAAAAAAGAATACTACTATGCTATTACGTGTTTCATGTTTTAGTTGTCTGTTAATTAGTGTTGCAATTTGATAATAATATCGGAAAAAAGGCATTCTGAGGCATTCTTTGGGAATTCCTATGTTCAGTTGTGGACTTCATTAATTTAGCTTTGATAGGCTGTGATGATAAATGAATAATGAAATATTAGTACTCATCATCATCTTCATCAACATCGGCCCGTAAAAGTTTTCAGCTGGTCATGGGCCTCTCCAGTTGATTATTTGTAGATTTAGCTTAATTTCCACCCTCAGGATCAGACGTCTCGCATCTATGTCGCTAAGCTAAACATAAGCAAAGTGGCTATGTAATCTAAACAAAAGTAGAGTAATTTAGCGTATTAAGATTAATAATCAGTAAAAGCGCCCATTACGTCCATACCGCATCTGCATCGGTTGGGCATACTGAGAATAAAATAATTAATATCCTATTGAGGAATATTGTCCCAGGTCCTGCTGAGATGCATAAAAAGTTATTCTTCTGTAACCATATTTTAAAGAAAAGCCCTCAAAGATCTTCTTTGAAACATATTCCAAGCATTTTCTACGGAATTTAAATCTAGAGATTACGCTGGCCATTCTAAGGACATCACATCATGTTTGTACAACCAGACTGAACCGACATTGTCGTGCATAAGCGGGAAATTTTGACCCATGCGCGTTCAATATGGCAAGACAAAGAAGTTCTAGCACCTAATTACAGTATTTTTCAGCCACCATAATGCCCTGTATCCAAACGAAGTTTGTTTTTTTCATCAAAACGAATTCTTACCACTCCATAATTGGTATGGATGAACTTCTTGAGAGAGTTGAGGCCGGATAGTACGATCAGAAACTTGCCTCAGAGTACGTGTGGGTAGAATTAGGATGAAAACCAAACCGGGATTCAACAGTGAAAAGCACCAACGACCACTGATGGGGTTCCGAGTTCACATGTTCTTCAGCCCATTGCAGTTTTCGTCCAATATTTCCTCTTCTTAGAGCTGGAACCCTAAGTGGACTACGACCATGAAGGTTAGTTTCGTGCAGTCTCCTCCTCACAATTTGATCAATTTAAAAATTTGATCACCTGGTGTTCAGCCTTTGGACAATTGCTTCGCCTTATCATATATATTGTTGCCTTCTCGCAGCAATTTGCAAAAAAATATTATCTGGCTGTAGTAATGCGGCTTGGTCCTGGATCTCTCCACCACCACCGCCGCGGCGGTGATATCGAGGTTGTGATAGTGTCACATTTTGCCTGGTGCCTAGTGCCAGTTGAAAAGTACCAGCCTGCAGAATTCCTACAGCTCTTCTCGAGTTTAACGTCGATGTTGCATCGCAATATAATGTCAAATTGTCACAATCTACCCAAGTTGATTTCGATTTTTATTGTATTGTAAAGAAGCATTTTGAGATCAAACATTTATTTATTAATTTAATATCATATGTATATGACAAAAATAATCTGGCGCTGTGCCAGAATTACCTGAATGCCTGTTAAGTATGACTATCGGGGAAGGTAGGGAAATAGATTCAGTTTCATGTCATCGCATTGCTCTAGTCTAGCTTTAGCCCAGAGGAATATGAATGATTAATTTAGTTTATTGCTGTAGTATTAAATTTTGGTAGATATTATTGTGAAAATCGTGTGGGTGGGTGTGGGTGTTTTTTTTTCATCTTATCAAATAATTAAGTTTTCAGTAAAATCGATTCAGTTCGTTTTTTTTTAAATTTAATTATTTTACCAATAGGCAGTTCATACTGAGAGTAAAATATTCATTGCACTGTCACACTCTACATAATGCTACATATTATATTCATATTTAAAACATCTATATGTTTTATTGAAAGGAAGCTGGATGGAGTTTCTCACGAATTGAAACTGGTGAACGGCAGATACTCCGCGGTAGCTTCGGTTACGTTGCTCGACGCTGACCTTCCTTCACCTGCGGAGTTTATTTGCACTCTCCGAATACCTTTAGCAAAATACGCAGTAAGGAAAGAAGCAATTTACTATCCGGGTAAGAATTTCCTTTTAACATTTTTCCTACAATTTTACTATAGAAAAGAATAGAATAGATAATTCAATAGTTAGAAGATTTGATTTTGACTTTTGCTCTTGTCTAATATACATTTATATACAGGCTTGAAGTAGATTTTTATTCATAAAAGTGTTGTTATTTTATATATAAAATATCTAGACTGGTATATTTATGAGGAAACTGTGAATTCTTCGGAAAGTCCACGCCGTAAGGCATCACTCCATATCCGTACCGTTAGCGTTGTAAGCAGCGACTGGGAAATGCCGGAAAAATCTTGTTTTTAAAAAAAATATAGGATAAGGGTGACAAACAATCACAAAGTCCACCTGATGGTAAGTGGTTGCTGCGGCCCATAGACATCTGCATCAATCCTCGATCACGAATCAAAATGCAGATGCTTTTTCACCCGTGACGACTAAGAAGGAATACCTCTTAGCCAGTAAAAAGGGTCTCCAGTTCTCTAAACTCACCATACGAAACACAGCACCGTTAAGCTACTATTTTACGCTCGTATTCGTATGAGAGCATGGTTCTTCCGCGGTCGGGACGATAACTATACTACTAATATAGCTGCAGCATGGCTCTGCCACGTACAAAATTTATTAGGGATTAAGGCAAATCCTTCTTACAACGAGAGAAGTCTATGTCTAGCAGTAAACTTACGGGCAAATAAAAAAGAAAGTTGTTGAAACAAGTGTGGCACCAACACCTTGATACAGTACCGTCATCATCTGTCTACTTTCGATAAAATTTCCCAAAAACTCCGCAATGTTCAACACCAACACATTGTAAAAAAGTTTTTAGCGGTCAGCCACCGTAGTCTACTCCGCCTCAGGATGCTTAATGTAGAGACGAAACACGCGTCTTATTCTGTCGTGCCGTTCATGTCGTTCCTAGTATGGTTGTGTTGGGACTTGTTGGGCTGGTAATGGTGGTGCTGGGTATGATTGTTTCAGTCCAGTCAGGCCAATCAACCGTAATTTATAATAATAATAATAATAATATTCCACAACTATCACACGACACCACCTAGTCCCAAGCTAAGCAGAGCTTGTGTTATGGGTACTAGACAACTGATAAACATACTTATATATTTCTAAATACATAAATATTATAGATAAATTACACCCAGACACAGAACAAATGATCGTGCTCATCACACAAACATTTGTCCTGGGTGGGAATCGAACCCACGACCTCCGCCATAGCAGTCAGGGTCACTAACCACTAGACAAACAGGTCTGTCGAACGAAGAAAATTTAAAATTGATAAGCGAAAAAATATTATATAAAAAATATATTCGAAAATATGTTGTGTCGAATACAAAAAAAATATATACAATATAATAAATAAAGAAAAGTTACAATAAGTAAAGAAGAAGCACTTGTTTCTGGAAATCAAAACGTTTATTCGTGTCTAATTATCCCTGTAAAAAAATTAAGGCAGGTCTGCTAAATGATCATATAAAATCTTTTAAATCTTAATTTTTGAAATCGTTAGCTCAGCAACTGACACACTCTACCCTATATTTAGTTCTGATGTTATTTTAAAACCAACTTTAACTTATTTTTTTAGCGTCAATGAGGTTTTAAACCCTAAAAAATACATTTGTAGACTATAGTAGCACTTATAGAGCCCTCAATGTATAGGGAGGAATAAATTAATATTCTGTAGTCAATGCATTTACTTCTTTTTTGAAAATTACTGCTTTTATAGCTACATTTATTAGTCTATTTCCGTATTATATATTCACTGTAATAATTAGCAAATTAAAAGTTTTTTTTGGTATATCAGGAAATATTTTGAATATGTCATTTGTTTAAAATTACAGCCGTGTAAAATATACTCGAAACTTATATAAGAAACTCAATAATATTCAAATTGATATTAATTTATCAAATTTTTAACCACTCTACGTGCTTATGATACGTACTACTAACACAAATATTTGGTTTTAACTGTTTGTCTAATATTACTACACTGATGACATATAAATTATCATTTAAATTAAACTCTGTTTAATAGGTAAATAAATATAATTATTTGTTTCTTTAAAACATGAAATACGCCCAATTAAAAACGAAAAGAAACAATTTTGGAGACCTTGATAACATTATTTTATATTCTTTTAATTTGCCATGGAATTTGTTGGAGGGCTGGCTGGATAAAATCCGACGTCATAAACAGAAAGCTATTTATTTATTTAAAACAAACCATTTAACCGCTTAATAAGCCAAACGTCGTTTAAACAGGGCAGCCGTGAAAAGAATAAGGGTGGGAAATATACATTTTTTGCGGAAGACTCGAAAATAACAATTTCACAGAATAATTTGCGAAGGCTATTTAAGCTTTTTTATCAATGGAAGGTTCGTGTACACAGATATCTAAACTTAGGCGAGATGAAACATTTCTGGTAGCATTTGTCGTAAATAATTATATGTGCCGTTAATTTCATTTTATACAGGAAAAATAATCTCTATTAGAAAATTAGTGGGTAAGGGAAAACACAAACACTTTTTCAAAGCGTCCGCATCTAGTCTTAATGAAAAGAAAGTCAAGCGTGATTCAAACTGAGAAATAATTCGCGCTGAACCTTAATTTCAGACGATTCATAATACTGATAACGTTTTATTAGACGCAAAAAATTAAAATAGTCCTTTGTAAGCATCCGCTTACGATTCACGAGACTGGAAATTTATGAAACGTGTTAATTATAAAAACAACGAAAGTTTTCTTCTTCTTCTTATTCTACCTAGCGTTTATCCCGATTGCTCATCCCGCCCAACGTGGGAGAACCCAGGGTCAGCTTTCCTACACTTCCTCCTCCACTTTGCCCGGTCTTCGGCGTCCCCCGCAACTAGCCCATTGGCGCGCGTGTCATCCTGCACTACATCAAGCCAGCGTTTCTTGGGCCGTCCTCTACTCCTGGTACCAGGTAGGGTCATGTCAGCAATGTCACGGACATGGAGGCTGCCACGGATGTATGTATTCCGTAAATGATCTTTCCGCGTGACGCCACACATCCACCGCAGCATGTACATCTCCGTGACATGCAACAACTGCCGGTGTCGCTCCAGCACCGGCCACGCCTCACTGCCGTATGTACGACAGGCCTTATATACCTGTCCATTCAGCTTGACCGGCATTTTGGGGTCACAAATGACACCCGTCACCTCGTGCCATTTCGCCCAGGCCGCTGATATACGGGCCTTGATGTCGCGATCGATGTTCCCGGACGCATCAAGCACAGATCCGAGGTACCTGAAGTTGTCCGTGCGCTCGACGGTGTCGTCACCTATACGGAGAGACGTCAGATCTGTGCTGTTGCAGGCCATATACTCCGTTTTAGCCACGTTTAGCTTCAGCCCGCCGTTCTCAAGCGCCTCCCTCCATGCCGTCTCGCGTCTTTGCCGTGCTTTGTCCCCATATACCAGTGCGATATCATCAGCGTACATAAGCAGCCAAGGCTGCGGTAGTTTCTGTATGCTGGCTGACAGTTCGTCTAATTTAGCACGAAGAGATAGGGCTTAAGACGGAGCCCTGATGCACGCCTACGGTTAAGGGGAAGGGGGTGGTATCACCAACAGCGGTCCTGACTATTGAATCGGAGTTGCGGTACATGTCACGTACGATTTCCACGTAGGTCTCTGGTACCAACTTCGACCGCAACGCCCACCAGATCATCTCCTTAGGAACACTGTCAAAGGCCTTCTGCATGTCTAGGAATAAAAATTCTTTTCCCTGTGCTTCTCCATGAGGATCCTTAGGGCAAATATAGGGTCCATGGTACCGCGTCCTGGTTGGAAGCCGTACTGGGAGTCCGATTCTATACACTCATATCGGATCCTGGTATCAATAATGCGCTCGAAGAGCTTCATGGTGTGTGACGTCACCTTTATACCGCGGTAATTACCGCAATCCTAAACGGACCCTTTACCCTTGTAGATCGGCGTTATTATACTAAGCCGCCACTGATCGGGCATCATTCAGTCGCTCAGGATTCTGTTATAAAGGTTAGTAAGAATGCACACACCACGAGCATCCAGCACTTTCCACGCTTCAATTGACACCTCGTCTGGTCCTACAGCTTTCCGATTCTCCATGTGACGAAGAGATGCGAGGACCTCGTCAGGCCTCAGGCGTAATCGGTGGCACGAGTCCATGGTTCGGGAGTTGTTCGGGAGGGTGCACTTCCCGGTGCTGAGTATTCAGCAAAACGTGGAAATAAGAGCGCCATCTCTCCTTCACCGCACGATCATGGTACAGGAACTCGCCATTAGGGCCATTGACGCTGCTGCAGCGAGTAATATCTTGCGCTGCTTTGGCCCTAGAGCGCGCCAGTTTATATATGAGCTTGTGCCTCTCAGGAGTGTCCAACTTAGCATACAATGGTTGCAAGTGGTCATGCCTGGCTCTGGCTACAGCTCTTTTCGCTGTCTTGTAAGATACGTGATCTGCAGGAGATTTTGTCGCTTGCCACATCTTGAAGAGCGCTTTCTTCTTCCGTAATGAACCCTGGACTGTGGCGTCCCACCACCAGGTCTCTTTGTCGATTTTGCGACCCCCTTTCGCCACGCCGAGGGCTTGCTTTGTCGTCTTTGTGATTGTTGTCTGAATGGTTTTCCAGCACTCTTGGATGGACTTGCCTGCTGTGTCAAGACTAATATCCCCAGCGGCAGAGTCAAACTCTGAGTATCTGGTTTGATCCAGCAGCCACCAATTGATTTGACGGCGGCAACGTTAGGCGTGTCTGCGACGGGGTTTTACGCAGAGGTCCATGACAAGAAGTCGGTGTTGGGCAATGAGACAATGAGAGATGTAGCACGAATGGGTCGGCTCGACCGGGGAAGGACCACGCTCTCACAGAATACCAGCGTGAAATAGTAGCTTAATGCTGCTGTATTTCGTATGGTGAGTGTAGAGAACCGGAGACCCTTTTTACTGGAAATGAGGCATTCCATCTCAGTCCTCACGGGTGACAACGCATCTGCATTTTGATTTGTAATGGAAGATAGATGTAGATGTCTATGGGCCGCAGCGACCACTTACCATCAGGTGGACTGTGTGCTTGTTTGTCAGCCTATTCTATAAAAAAAAAAAAAAAAATGAGACACTCACCGGGTATGACCTTACAGTTGGCCACGCGACTGATATGACTTCTCCTGGTCAGTAGATAGTCTATTTGAGTGGCGTTCCGACCGCTCCTGTAGGTAATCAGGTGCTCGGTTTTCTTTTTGAAGAACGTGTTCACCACGGCCTGGTCAGCTGCAGTGCGGGTTCTGAGAATGGTTTCTCCCCCTGAGTTTCTTCGGCCGTAACCATAGCCGCCGTGGACACGTTCATACTCCCCCTGTACCTCGCCCACATAACCGTTCTGGTCGCCACCCAAAAAGACATCGTGGGACAACGGCATGCCGCATAGTACATCTCCAAGCCGATCCTAAAACAGCGTCCTATCCGCGTCGCTGCAGCTGACCTGTGGGGCGTAGACATTTATTAAGTGGGTCAGGACCACCTCAATAAGCAACCTTACTACCATAAGTCCGTCGCATATGCGTCTAACTTCCAAGACGCTATCGTGGAAATGCTTGGCGACCACCACTGCCACACCGTTCTCCCCCCAGAAGAGCCTGTATAGATCAGCTTGTAGCCGTGTCCAATATTCCGGCTCCTGTTGGCCTTCCACCGTGTCTCCTGCAGGAACGCCACTTCCACTTTACGCCTGGCAAGTATGGCCGCAAGTTCTGTGGAGCGTCCCGTAAGCGTGCCAATGTTCCAGCTTGCAAAGCGAATCTTCGTAGTTGGTGCTAACGTCTTTAGCCGGGCTTGCACGGGGCCCGGCAGCCCTCGCATACTTGTCGCAGGGTTAAGGCGATCCCCATGCGCGTCGTTATGCGGCGACGCCCTAGTCCTAAACGTATATATCTTTCTTTTACTTTCCACTTTTGAGTGGCTTAGTGCCAATTACCGGGGCGACTGCCGTCTGACCCCCGAACCCCTAGGACGAATCCCAGATGCGGGGTTGGCTTGGGCTCCAAGATCTTACACCCTGTAAAATATAAAAACAATGAAAGTAATGATAATGAACACACTTACTTTTTACGTCTCATTATTATTTCTGAGAGGATTATGGAGCAATGGTTCACCGTGACGCCCGTTGTAGGACTTTACACAATTTCTTTGATATATTGTTTTTCTAAGACACGGAGATTTATTTATAATGTTATCCTTCGTCTCCAAGCACGTGGCAAAGAGCTCTTTAAAAAAATTATAATAATAAAAAATAATTTAAAAAATTATTGCAATTAACATTTTTTTGGTGCTGGCGAGGATCGAATCATGATATTTTCAGTGAACGCTTAGTCTGAGAGCTACGTCAACTTTGATATGAACCATAATAAGTAACAATCTTTATAAAATAAAAAAGGAATCCAATATAGGAAAACCAACATTATACTTTACAATATATTTATTTTATAAACATGTGTTTCTTTCATTAGGGCCAATTAGCACAACTCCTGAAATGCCGACCGCAGCCGACATACAACTCGCTGCAGCTATTGGCTCTAAAGGTGAGAAATATTATATATGGGTAAGCATAAACCTTTAATATAAGAGCCTACACGTTTGTGTGCGTGCTTGAGCGAGACAAACGTATCGAAAGTAAGAATTTTAGTTTTAGTGTAGTATACTCAAATTTTCACCTTCAATTTATAAATACAAAAGGCAATTTATAAACTTTGCAGGTCCCTTAGCTATCCATTTTTTTACATTTACATTTCTTTATTTTATCTAGTACTAAAGCAGCTATGTATTTTGATGTCAAAGACGGTACTGGTCGTTGTGCCGAGTGTTTAGCAACCTTTTATTATCTGAAAAAAGAAACGCTTGCAATGCCTATTAATAGATTGATTTTTAAATTGTTTTTATTTCATACATTATTGATTTTATTTTACTTCACATTATTAGTAAAAAGGGAAATAAAACAGGGGATGCCCCCGTAAACTAGATTCCCGGTAAAGACTAAATAATAAAAACTGCGGCTGATAACCCTGCCTGCAAAGTGTGTTAACTATGATGAATATCTCCTTTAGGGGAGGGCTTTATTCAACAGTGGATTTTGATAGTATATGATGAATGAAATATTTTACCATTATTCTCATAGTTAAAAAAAAACATTTTTAATTGTATTGGAACAACACATGAGTTAACAGTCCATTTTATTTCAATTGGCTTTGCCATCCCATTGACACCTGCAATTACTCAGCACTTAAGCAAAAAAGACCACACGTGCTTTGTTCTCGAAGGCTAAGAAGGATAGAAAATGTCTTGCAGTCTGAAACCGTGTTTGTTTTTTAACCCAGAACATTCACACCAAAACAGAGCAATGGATTTTGTGTAATTTGATAAAATTTTACTTTTTTATTATAAAAATGAAGGGACAAATGGCTTTACAATCCATCTGATGGTAAATGGCTATTACTGCCAATGGAAAGCAGTATACAGATACGATATCTCGCTACTAAGACAGAATGCTCAATAGCGTGTATAGCGGCCCGCTACACCCTGCACGATATTATCCTATACCTTTAAACGAGCAATTCTTGTATATATATATATATATATATATATATATATATATATATATATATATATATATATATATATATATATATATATATATATATATATATAATCGGGATCTCGGAGACGGCTCCAACGATTTTCATAAAATTTAGTGTCCAGAGAGTTTCGGGGATAATAAATCGATCTAGCTAGGATTTATTTTTGGAAAATGTATTTTTGTCCGTGTTTTTAGGCAATGAAAAACTGCTACAATATCGTTAGAATAAGAAGGTAAATTTTGACAGATTGTTATTGATTATAAATAGCTTAATTGGTATAATGGGAGGTCACAGAATCGTAAAACCCCGGTTCGAGCCCAGACCAACCGACCGACTTTTTTTCAAGTTCCTTTCTTTTTTGAGAAAATCTATTTTTTCGAGCCCTTTTTTTAGTATTTTTTAAAAACACGAAAATTAAAATAAAAATAATTGCACTCATGATTTTTTATTCAAATAACCAGTTCCGTTTTTTCTGTTATGTCGCTAAGATCAAAAAATATTATTTATATTTCATCAGTACGTAATTTGTATCTAAATATAATTTCCAAAACACACGAATTAAAAAAACCGAGCGAAAAATACCGAGCAAAGCTCGGTCAACCGGGTACTATATATATATATATATATATATATATATATATATATATATATATATATATATATATATATATATATATATATATATATATATATATATATCATCATTACAGCCCTTCACAAGTCCACTGCTGAACATAGGCCTCCCCCAAGTAATGCCACAAAGCACGGTCCTGAGCCACCTGCATCCATCTACTTCCTGCATATCTTACCAGGTCGTCACTCCATCTAGTGGGGGGTCGCCCTACACTACGCCTACCGGTACGAGGCTGCCACTCGAGAACCTTTCTTCCCCATCGGTTATCGGTTCTTCGAGCTATATGGCCGGCCCATTGCCACTTCAGTTTACTAATCCGTTGGGCTATGTCGGTCACTCTGGTTTTACTGCGGATATCCTCATTTCTGAGTCTATCACGCAGAGAAACTCCGAGCATAGCCCTCTCCATAGCTCGCTGAGCGACCTTGAGCGTCCTCATACGGCCAGCAGTGAAGGACCACGTCTCAGATCCGTAAGTCATCACTGGCAACACGCACTGGTTGTACAATCTAGTTTTTAGAGATTGAGGTATACCTGACGAGAAGATATGTCGTAATTTCCCGAACGCTGCCCAGCCGAGTTGAATCCGTCGATTGACCTCTCGGTCGGTCAGTCCGACTAGGTAAGTTGGACTTACCTAGTCGGACTATTTGTCCCAGGTAAACGTACTCGTCAACAACTTTGAGCATAGTGCTCCCAACAACTACCGGCATAGGTGTGACATGGACATTATACATGATGTTAGTTTTGTCCATGTTCATCTTAAGACCTATCCGTTGGGAGGCACTATTGAGGTCATTGTGCTCAATGGAGGACTTAAGCACTATGCTTAGTGCTTAAGTCCTCCAGCGATTCTGCCATAAGGACTATATCGTCGGCAAATCGAAGGTGAGTGATGTACTCGCCATTGATGTTAATACCGTATCCTTTCCAGTCCAGTAGCTTGAAAACGTCTTCCAAAGCAGCGGTGAAGAGTTTCGGGGATATAACGTCACCCTGTCTTACACCTCTCTGCAGTTGGATAGGTTTCGAGCTCTGGTTCTGTACTCGGATAGCCATCGTAGCCCTACTGTACAAACACTTCAGCACTTCGATATACCGACAGTCAACTTGGCACCGCTGAAGGGACTGCAGCACCGCCCAAATTTCGACGGAATCAAAGGCTTTCTCATAGTCCACATACGCCAGGAAAAGTGGCAAATTGTACTCTTCAGTCTTCTGTACAATCTGCCGCAGGGTATGTATGTGGTCTATGGTACTGAAGCCTTTTCGGAAACCGGCTTGTTCGGGAGGCTGGAAGTCGTCGAGTCTGCGTGCGAGACGATTCGTAATGACTCTCGAAAACAGCACGTAGACGCGGCTCAGAAGGGAAATCGGTCTGTAGTTCTTCAAGAGAGCGTTGTCGCCTTTCTTGAAGAACAAGACCACCGCACTTCTGCTCCACGCCTCTGGAGTAGTGCCACCATGGAGGACGGAATTGAAGAGCTTCTGAAGGACTTCAAGTACCGGTGTTCCACCCGCTTTCAGAAGCTCCGCTGTAATTCCATCCTCACCTGGGGCCCTACCGTTTTTAAGGTGCTGGAGAGCCATTCTAATCTCGCTTAGACTGACGTCCGGGATATCATCGGAATAGTGTCGGATAAGACTTGCTCTTGGATCGTTACTCACACTTGCGTGTGGCTCCAACGATGATGTGTACAGCTGCCCATAGAACCTCTCAATCTCACTCAAAATCTCAGGTGTCCCGGAAACGATGCTGCCACACTCAGTCTTCAGCTTTGACAGTTGGCTCTTACGGGCAGACAGATCTCTGGCAAAGACTTTGGAGCCCTGGTTCCGCTCGATCGCTTCTTTAATACGAGCAGTATTAAAGTTGCGTAAGTCTCGCCGCATGCATTTGGAGATCTGTCTGTTCAGTTGCCTGTATGCTGTCAAATCTGTTGACGATTGCAGCCTCATCTCCCGTCTAACAGCCTTGAGATTAAGAGTGTGATCGGAGAGTTTTTGTGTTCTTCTGCGGCGGGTCTTGCAGAACTTAGCTCCGACCGCATGGACAGTTTCCACGAGCTTGTCATTCATATCGTCCACTGCATTGCAATCTTGTAGGCACTGAAAGCGGTTGTGTAACTCGAGCTGAAAGTTTTCGGGATTCTGGATTAGAGCACGAGGGGGGCGGAGCGTTGACTTCATTAGACGAGACCTCTCCAACTTAACGTTTAGGTTCAGTGTGCCTCTAACCATTCGGTGATCGCTGCCAGTTTTCACCCTTGCGATCACTGAGACATCACTGAACAGCTGGCGTCTGGTCGTCATAATGAAGTCAATCTCATTTTTTGTCGAACCGTCGGGGCTCGACCAGGTCCACTTTCTGTGGGGCCGCTTCTGGAAGAAAGAGTACATCATAAAGAGTCCCTCTTTCTCCATAAAGTCGGCCAGCTGCTGGCCCCTTTGGTTCCGTTGCCCTACTCCAAATTACCCTAACTTCAGCTCACCGCTTTCTCTTGTGCCTAGTTTTGCGTTGAAGTCTCCCATCAACACCGTGTAGTGGGTTTTGGAGGAATGCATGGCTTTGGAAATATCCTCATACATTTCCTCCACCTCCTCATCGGGATGTGCCGAGGTTGGTGCGTAAACCTGTATGACCTTCAGCGAATACCGTTTGGTGATTCTGAGTATCAGGTACGCGACCCTCGTCGACACACTCCCAATCTTTACAACGTTGTTGACGAGAGACTTGTGGACGATAAATCCGACACCTCCTTGGGACAAATGGTCGCCCTCCCGGTGATAGAACAAGTTGCCGGATTTGAGAATCACCGTGTCCTCCCCCTCTCTTCGGACCTCGGATAATCCTATAATACTCCAGCGCAACTTGTCTATCTCTTCTTCCAGCTCCAGGATCTTCTCGTCAGTCCTCAGTGTGCGTGCGTTAAATGTTGCCAGGTCGAGTCGTCGTAGGTGGCAACCGAACCTCCACCGGAGATTCTTAGCACCCCCTGCCCCGCCGTTACCATGGTCGCCACCGTAGCCAGGAATAGCGGGGCCGCCGGGGACTGGGGGCCGTCTGTTTGTGTCATTGTTCATGGGGGGTATATTGCCATAGTTGCCACCCTTGGCGAGCGGGTTGGCAACCGCAGTTTTTTTTTGTGTAATTGTTGTTATCAGGAAGATGCTGCTGCCCATCTCCTGCCTGTTTCCCTCTGTCGCCTTTTACGACACCCACGGGAAGATATGGGGTAGTGGATATTCTTAACCGCCACTACACGGCAAATATATATATATATATATATATATATATATATATAATCGGAATCTCGGAAACGGCTCCAACGATTTTCATAAAATTTTGTATTATGCAGGGAGTTTCGGGGGCAATAAATCGATCTAGCTAGGATTTACTTTTAGAAAATGTCTTTTTGTCCATGTTTTTAGGCAATGAAAAACTGCTACAATATCGTTAGAATAAGAAGGTAAATTTTGACAGTATATTAATGATTACAAATAGCGTAATTGGTACATTGGGCGGTCACAAAATCGTAATACCATGGTTCGAGCCCAGAACGACCGACTTTTTTTAGTTTATTTTTTTCAAGTTTTTTGAGAAAATCTATTTTTTCGAGCCCTTTTTGTAATATTTTTTAAAAACACGAAAATTTAAATCAATCTAATTGCACTCATGATTTTTTATTCAAATAACCTGTTCAGTTTTTTCTATTATGTCGCTAAGATCAAAAAATATTATTCGTATTTCATCAGTATGTAATTTGTATCTAAATATAATTTCCAAAACACACGAATTAAAAAAACCGAGCGAAAAATACCGAGCAAAGCTCGGTCAACCGAGTACTGTAAATAAAGGGAGGAATCGTAGGAAGGAAAGCAATTAAACCACCTAGAATGAACATTGTCAGAAATTAGAAAACCACAGGCCCAGTTATCCAAATTTATCTATAAACGTTTTTTCTTGCGCCCGAAGCAATTAAAGGGCTACCCTGTACGTAGGGAGGCGGAAAATGCATTACGCATACCACGATAGCCGGTCTATCGTGAGGGACTCACATCCTACCGGGGACCCTCTAAAAACCGCCTTTGGGGACAGGCAACCGGCTGATTAAGCTTTATTGTGCCTTATCGTGAGCGACCCTCTTTTGGGAAAAGAGGACGCAGGCGGCTACGAGCCGCTGAGGGAGTGCCTACGAAGGCAAATTAATTATGAGTAAATAATTTAATTTAATTAGAGTTGGCCTGAGCCGCCAGGAGGCAGTTCAGGTCGTTTGTTAGTTTATTAGACGGGTCCGAGAGAGAGTTTCTCGGCCTGCGGACTCGATAGCGAGAGGGGGGTGGGGCTGTATAAGTAGCTGCCTCACGAATTAAGTGGTTTGAGTGCGACTCTGAGGCTTTGAAGAAGTTCTCAGAGAGTTTTTGGAGAAATTGTTGAATTGTGGGGAGCTCTAGGTCCCGATGAAGGTCGACATTACGGACGTACCATGGTGCGTTCGCAGCTCGACGACAGAAAAGGTTTTGAACTATTTGGAGTTCATTAATAATTTTAGGGTTGGCGTGGGCAAAAACGGGGCCCGCGTAGGTCGTATACAGACCTTATAAAGGGTACGCTTGTTTCTAAGGGACATTTTACTGTGTCGGCCCAACATAATGTTGAGCCTACTCAGATAGAACCGTGCGTGACGGGTTACTCTTTTGACGTGGGGCCTGAAAGTGAGCCCTGTGTCTAGAGTGACATTTAAATATTTGGCGTTCGTATGCCAGGGGACAGGGGTCCCTAGCATACGTATTGGTGGAGTGTTTTTGAGACGGCGTCGTTTATAATCGAAGTGAACGGCGGAGCTCTTCTCCGGGTCAAACTGACTTTTGGATCTTGTTCCGTATGAAGGGTAGTACCTTTGCAGTAGATAGCAGTGTCGTCTGCAAAGAGGGAGAGCTGAACACCTTTCGACGGGATGGGAATGTCGTTGGTGAACAGGATGTACAGCAGAGGAGCAAGTACTGAGCCCTGAGGGACACCAGCCTTGATAGTTCACTGTGAAGATAGCGTGCCTTCGTGTGTAAAACGAAAGGTACGATACTTTAAGTAAGAGGCCACGAGACGTAGTAGACGATCGGGGAGACCTATCTTGTAGAGCTTGTAGATAAGGCCTGTATGCCAGACTCTATCGAAGGCTTTAGCTATGTCGAAAAAGACCGCGATGGTCTTATGACGACGAGGATAAAAACCGCTGAGGATATATTCCACAATGCGGTGAACTTGTTGGGTACATGAGTGTTGCGCTCGGAAACCGAATTGATGGGGAATGATAAGAGGGTCACCGTCTGTGGGAAACAGATAGCGCCTCATACGTGTTTGGATGACTCTTTCGAAGAGCTTGCCCATTGTCTTGAGCTGGCTATATCTATAAACGTGTTCGCTCTTACTTTTTTATATTTTCATCACTACATTTATTTGTTTATTTTTTTATTATCTAAGTCTATAACCTATAGAGAAGAAGTAGGTATATGAATTATTTTCTGAAGTAGGCATTAATAAAATTGAGATCTTCTAACATAGGTTAAAAACACAAATACCTACTGATTCTCTTGATACATCGATTAAGATTCAAAATGCAGATGCGTTGTCACCAAGAGGGAACATAGATGGAATGTCTCTTTTCCAGTAAGTCAGTCTTTTCCAGTTGTCTTGTTCTCTAAACTGACCCTGAGAAACACAGCAACATTATTCTGCTATTTTACACTGCGGTATACTGTGGGGGCGTGGTTCCTCCTAGGTCGAACCAACTCGTGCTACAACTTTAATAAAACTGAAGCGTGGCTCTACCACGTAAGAAATAACGTAAATATTGTAACCTTTGTAGTAAATTTGTAGATTACTGTTGCTTAGAAAAGTTTGTAATTTAACGAGTTAAACTAGAACGTACGATTATTCTATGTTGGTGTTAAATAGTTTTTTTATATAATTTGTTTAATTTTCAGGAACAAGCACGTGCACAGTTACAGCATTGGTTTTGCTACCAGCATTAGCTCAGTTATTACTAACAGTCAAATGAAAACATTATAGAAAATTGTTTAAGGTAAGAAAAGTTATTATACCGTATTAAATCATTCTTTTTTTACTTTTGCGATCTCGTCCATCCAAAGGTATGGAAGAAATACTGAAGAAAAACAAAAGACACAATACTGAATGCTCTGTATGCAGTAAAAAGGGCCTGCGATTATCTACACTCCCCATTCGAAACACAGCATCTCTTTTACGTTGGTATTCTTATATTGTATAGTGAATATCCCAAATGTGAATGTAAAAATAAATGTCACAAAAGAAAAATAATACATATTTCGTTACAGGCTGACCCTGAATACCTACGTACCGGGCGATATTCCAAGTGTTCCAGCTATACATCTAGTCATATTGTCCAAAGTCGTATCTTAAAACTGAAAACATATGCAGAGAACTTTAGTGAAATAATACATTTTGAAAATTGGCTTTTTGTGTAGTATTGTAAAATAACCTAAAATGTTTTTGCGTTTTACAATTATTATAGTTATTTAAATGTACATTTCTTTGATATAAATTTTCATATTTCAGAGTATTTTTCGTAAATTGAAATTAAATATAGATAAAATTGTAAATAACGTCCTCTATATTTCGTATGATGTTATGTTGGTAAAATAGAAAAAAAAATAGCAAATTTTGGCCTAACGTTGATTATATTTAAATAGACACAAAATGTTCGAATTATATGATACATTAAATATTTTAATTAGGTTATATCTTTGAGGTTGTTAGTAATAAATGTCACTTTTGTTGCTAGATTGTTTTCGAACAATATTGTATTTATAAAATTATTGCATGTCTCCAAATCGAACATGGTTTTTAAATTATAATTATTGTCACTAATTAATAAATTATTTTAGTTAAATTGAATATTTACAAAACAAAACTGTTTGCTGTCTATATTGCATTATATATGTTTATATGAAAAAGATAAGAATAGAAGGAGAGTTAATTGAGCAAGTGGATGAGTTTGTGTATTTGGGATGTGTATTTAGCAGGGATGGTAGATATGATAGGGATATAGAACGACGAGTAAATGCAGGGAGTAGAGTGAATGGGGCACTACACTCTATTATGAAGAACCAGAATGTGTCAAAACAGGCACGTATGGTAATTCATAATGCTGTGTTAGTCCCTACGTTAATGTATGGTAGTGAAAGCCGGGTGTGGCAGAAGAAGCACGAAAGTAGAATAAATGCTGTAGAAATGCGGTCTTTAAGAAATATGCTAGGGTTGAATCTGAATGACAGGGTGAGAAATTGCGTGATAAGAGATAAATGTGGTATGCAAGTTGATGTTGTGATCAGGATTAAGAAAGGAATACTTCGGTGGTTTGGTCACGTAGAAAGAATGAATGATGAAAGAGTGACAAAGCAAATTTATATGGCAGATGTGAACGGCCGAGTCGGGAAGGGACGCCCTAGAAAAAAGTTTGTCGACCAAATTGGCGATATTTTGAAAATGGGCCACGTTAGAAGTACCCTTAACCGACGAGCATGTATGCGTAGATATATGGATGTAAAGGAGGCGAAAGAGGTATGTCAGGATCGTGCCAAATGGAAGTCCGTAATCTCTGCCTACCCCTCTGGGTGACAGGCGTGAGTGTTTATGTATTATGAAAAAGATAGTTAACAAATACGTATAATCTGTACAAAGTCGTAAGAATATCTTTCATCGTTTGAAGAAGGGATAATCCCTATATTAACAGGGTAACGCATTTTCTTTTCATCAATTTACACTTAACAGCCTCCAACACGCATTGGGGCAGCGCGGCGGACACTTCCTTGTCCTAAAACCCTCTCAGAAAGAGGGGAGGCCTGTGCCCAGCAGTGGGACGTATATAGGCTGTAACTATACTTTACTTTACTTTACTCATAATAGTTCTATATGAAATGATTGACAATATTATGTAATCGTATATCTAAATTAAGAATCCACTCATCATTATTCCGTGATTCTTGGTGAGAAAATTGTAATATAGCTTTTCGTATCGTGCGATCTATCAACATTTGTTTAATTTTTATAAAATAACGCTTGAGCATTGAGCATAACAACAGATTAACAAATGTAGCAAATAATATATTTAACCGTACAATGAATAAGGGCTCATGTAAATACTTGTATGAAGTTTGTATTTAGTAAGCCGTAAGTTTTATTTTGTGTAAAATGAAATTATGATGCATCTGCTGTGCATGTTGTCGTTTATGGATACGATCCAATAAAAATATTGTTGTAAATAATTATGGACATCAATAAAGCAGACGTTGTGTTAAAAATTTATTAGTTTTGTTTTTTTTTTTGTCGCTATTATTTTGCTTATAGTAATATAAAAAGTTACAACTTTAGTCGCATCAGACGACAGAGGGAAACAAATCAGGATATGGGCAGCAGCGTTTTCTTAATAACGACTAAAATAAAAAGCTGCGATTGCCAATCCGATCCGACACTTGTTTACTTTAAATTTTTACTTGGTTTTCTAAGCAAATACGACATAAACTGTCTTTAATCCAACTGGTATGCAAAGGCGTTTCACCTTGAAAAAATAAAGTAAGTTGAAAGTAGGGTTACAATAATGATAATAGCACAACGATCATGTAAAGGCAGTATAAGAATATCCACTATCCCATATCATCCTCTTGGTGTCGTAAGAGGCGACAGAGATAAACAAACCTGGAAATAACCAGAAGCGTTTTCCTATTATGAACTAAAAAGATAAAATAAAACTTCGGTTTCCAATCCGCCAGCTAAGTGTGGCAGTTATGGCAAATATCCCCCCAATGAGGCGATCTATGGGAGAGGCCAACGTTCAACCGAGGACTTTTGATAGCTTGTTACGGTAATAGTTCTATCTAAGCTGGATTGTTTACTAATACAATTATTGTAACATAATATATATGTATGTATTTTTATATAAATATACAATTAAATAAAACGGAAGTATCTGTTTGTAATGTTAAAATAGCAGCTTTTACTAAATGCATATAAAAGCATATACGATACTTATAACAAAAAAAAGAATTTCTTAAATTTTTCTTTTTTTTCTATGTCTGTCTGTTTGTATAATTATTCCAGCTAATTTCCGAAATGACTGGACTGATTATGACGGGATTTTCGCTGACAGATAGTTGATGTTATAAGAACTAACTTAAGCTACTTTAATTCTGGATTGAGTGTTCCGCGCAAAAAAAATGGAAACCCATGAAATCCAATTGTAATAATTACAATGCAGGCGAAGTCGCGGGGAACAGATAGTCATATAACACATAATAATTGCTCTTTGGAAAATCCTCTGAAACTGTTTCATTTAATATTTTACTTTTTATATAGAGCTACGCTTCCGCTGTTTATTTTAATTTTATTTATTAATTCATTATTCAGGTATATACACCCATTTTGTTAGTACCTACGCTTAAAACAAGGGGTTAGTAAATTAACGGAAATTATTATTTACGTTTTTATGACTGCAGCAGCAGACTGCAGCAGCTCGACCGGAGAGGGTGATCATTCGAAGAACCAGCGTCAAAAGCAGCAGAATATTGATGTGTTTCGTATATAACGAGGAATTCCCTCTGAATTCTTAGGAGTCACAATAAATCTGCATTTTGATTGCTCGTCGATGATATATGAAGGATTATAGGCCTAGGCATTTATTCATTCACCATCTGGTGGGTTGTGTGTTCGTTTGTGGGCGACCTTACTTTTTTAAACAACTTTAGTTAATATCTGCACAATTATCTTTCTTTTTTTGGAATATGCTAGGGTTTAATCTGAATGACAGGGTGAGAAATTGCGTGATAAGAGATAAATGTGGTATGCAAGATGATGTTGTCACCAGGATTAAGAAAGGAATGCTTCGGTGGTTTGGTCATGTAGAAAGAATGAATGAGGAAAGAGTGACAAAGCAAATTTATATGGCAGATGTGAATGGCCGAGTCGGGAAGGGACGCCCTAGAAAAAAGTTTACCGACCAAATTGGCGATATTTTGAAAATGGGCCACGTTAGAAGTACCCTTAACCGACGAGCATTTATGCGTAGATATATGGATGTAAGGGAGGCGAAAGAGGTATGTCAGGATCGTGCCAAATGGAAGTCTGTAGTCTCTGCCTACCCCTCTGGGTGACAGGCGTGAGTGTTTATGTTTATGTATGTAATTATCTTTCCTAATCCTATAGAAATATTATAATAGTACAGGAAAGCAATATCAGTACAGGGCAGCCAAACCTAAAACAAATAATTTATAAGTCCGGAAACATTGACTTTGGTGAGGCTTCGATCCCACCTGCCGTGATTCAAAATGATAAATCGTAAATAGCTCGCACACACACACGCACACACACACACACACACACACACACACACGCGCGCGCGCGCGTGCACGCACGCACGCACGGACACACATACACACACGTGCACGCACGCACGCACGCACGCACGCACGCACGCACGCACGCGCGCACCCGCGCGCGCGCACACACACACACACATGACTAATATATGAAAGGAACAGCTTACATTCCATACTTAAAGAAACTTTATTTTTCATACATTTAAAATAATTTTATTGATATTAGTTTCTTAATCAGAAAGATCTTTGTAAAATTGTCTTGTCAGAAAAAGCACTGTTGCCTGAGATACAAGCTTATTGCTTAGTTTAGGCGCAGATGCAATTGTATGTTGTTAATATTTTTTCCTCAATAAAGAAATTTTTGTTATTATAAAGTTGGTTCAATAACTGGCATACTCGAAATAGTGAAAAAATACTTTATTATTATTAATAATAAAGTATTTTTCATCATATCAAAGTGACTGATAAAAAGTGGCTCCTGAATCTCAATGATACCTGCAATCAATCTCATAAGACCAAGATGGAATACCTCACAGCCTGTATTTTTACAGTTTATTTTACCCTTCAAATCGGCACACGGAGGTCCACATACTGCTATTTGGCAGCAGGAATAGGTACGTAGTGGCATCCACTCAGATGAACTCCTAGGTAGAAAAAAAACTCTTATCAGTAAGTTACATGTATCTATACGATCTCGTTTTTCACCCATTCACAATCCACTGTTGTGTATAAGTTTCTCTAAGAGATGCTGTAATGGTCACTGGCAGGTCTTTTTACCATTACACTATTACAGGTGGAAGTATTTGATATGTGTAGTTAAAAAACACGGGGAGGAACTAATAAAATTTACCTTTTTGTAGAATAAAGTGTAACGTAGTAACAAACGAAGAAACGAGAGATAGTCCAACTGATTGGAAGTGGTTGCAATGAAGAATAGATCGATCTTCGTATAAATTGATTAAGAATCAAAAGGTACGAGACAAGAAGAGATGGAATGTCTTCTTGCCAGTAAAATTGATCCCCGATTCTCTACACTCACCATAAAAAACACAGGTGTATTATTTTTGGTATTTTGTGAGAGCGTGGTCCTACCTCGGTCGAGTTGACCAATTGGTAGCTTGGCATGGCAGCTGTGTATATGCTGTGTATATCTTAGTATTCGTAGCATAGCTACAGCGTGGCTCTACCAAGTAATTAAACCTTACCTTGATGTGAAATAAAATTTACAACAATTTGTCTCATATTTATTCTTTTTATCGGTCTATTTATTTCCAGCAGACATTCAAAACTCGATTTTTTAATCACACATATATATGTATATATATATTCGGAGCTGCGGGCGATACCCGTATATATATATATATATAGTTGAGCCACAGACTGACCCTTTGAATCCCGCTCGAAAGAATAAGCAAATGTTGCGGCGATTGGGTCTCGGGTTCGATTCCCGGGTCGGGCCAATATTTTATTATGTGATATTTGACTACGTGTGGACTGTATGCGTGGCTCTCTATAGCGAATGCAAGATGGCGGAAGTGGCATGTGTATGGGTTTGGCAATACACTCGCTAGGACGTAATCCACTATATTAAAGTAAAGTAAAGTTACAGCCTATAGTTCCCACTGCTGGGCACAGGCCTCCGCTCATTTCTGAGAGGGTTTTAGGACAAGGAATTGTCCGCCGCGCTGCCCCAATGCGTGTTGGTGAACTTAACATGTTTTCGAAATATTTTTTTTCTTGTTTCTCTGACATGCAGGTTTCCTTACGAAGTTTTCCTTCACCGCCGAGCACGTGGTAAATCAGCACTTAAAATTGCAATTAACAATTTCATTGGTGCCGCCGGGGATCGAACCCGGTTTGCTCGCGTACTGTGTAATTTAGTATGTAACGCTAACCATCTGAGGTAAATTTAGGAGCGTGAGCTGATGTAAGAAAGAAGTGGCAGTGAATGAGAACAGCTCACTTTGGGAAGAAACGAGGTGCCATTACTTAGACGCTGGTCTACTGGCGGCTTTTACTCAGGCCTGAAGTTGATGATGCTACGTTGTAGCTGCGGTGGTGCGTGACGATAAACTTGCACTATGCGAAGCGGTTAGCGGTTCTTCTGTGGCGCGACTGCTACAGAGGTGCAAACACAACCAGCGACGGTCCTCTACTATATGGCGCGGGGCGGCACGTCGACAAAATTTTTCTGGTCATTAGCGCGACCAGAATATGGAAAACGGCGCTAATGACCAAAAAAATGTTGCGGCAATAGGGGTCTCGGGTTCGATTCAAGGGTCTTGGCTTTGACCTTATTACGCTGGATCGATTTTCTTGGTGGACTGTATGCGTTGTTTCTTACAGCCAAAACGAGATGGCTGATGTGGCACGTGGCAGTCTTGGATGGTGCACTAGCCCAAGGTGCACAAGCTGGTTTCCGAAAAGGCTTTAGTACCATAGACCACATACATACTCTTCGGCAAATTGTACAGAAGTCCGAAGAGTACAATCTACCACTTTGCCTACTGTATGTGGACTATGAGAAAGCCTTTGATTCCGTCGAAATTTGGGCGGTGCTGCAGTCTCTTCAGCGGTGCCAAGTTGACTGTCGGTATATCGAAGTACTGAAGTGTTTGTATAGTAGGGCTACGATGGCTATCCGAGTACAGAACCAGAGTACGAAACCTATCCAACTGCAGAGAGGTGTAAGACAGGGTGACGTTATTTCCCCGAAACTCTTCACCGCTGCATTGGAAGACGTTTTCAAGCTACTGGACTGGAAAGGATACGGTATTAACATCAATGGCGAGTACATCACTCACCTTCAAATTGCCGATGATATAGTCCTTATGACAGAATCGCTGGAGGACATAAGCACTATGCTCAATGACCTCAATAGTGCCTCCAAATGGATAGGTCTTAAGATAAACATGGACAAAACAATGATCATGTTTATTGTCCATATCACACCTATACTCGTAGTGGTTGGGAGCACTAAGCTCGAATTTGTTGACGAGTACCTGGGACAAATAGTCCGACTAGGTAAGTCCAACTTCGACCTTCGATCTTCGATTCGATCAATCCACGAATTCAACTCGGCTGGGCAGCATTCTGGAAAATATGACACATCTCCTCGCCAGGTATACATCAAACTTTGAAAACTAGATTGTACAACCAGCCCGTGTTGCCAGTGATGACTTACGGATCTAAGTCGTGGTCTTTCACTGCTGGCCGTATAAGGATGCTCAAGGTCGCTCAGCGAACTATGGAGAGGGCTATGCTCGGAGTTTCTCTGCGTGATAGACTCAGAAATGAGCATATCCGCAGTAAAACTAGAGTGACTGACATAGCCCAACGGATTAGTAAGCTGAACTGGCAATGGGCCGGCTGTATAGCTCGAAGAACCGATAACCGATGGGGAAGAAAGGTTCTCGATTGGCAGCCTCGTACCGGTAGGTGAAGTGTAGAGCGACCCCCCACTAGATGGAGTGACGACATGGTAAGACATGCAGGAATTCGATGGATGCAGGTGGCTCAGGACCGTTCTTTGTGGCATACCTTGGGGTAGGCCTATGTTCAGCAGTGGACTTGTGAAGAGCTGTAATGATGATGACGCAGCAAGCTACGGCTCAGTTTATAATGTAGACATATATGTGGCAATGGTCTTTGAAGCACATAATAAAGATGTTTTGTCTACCATCACACCTGAATGGCAAAAATTTGAAGTTTGTGATAAGCTTTCGATATTTAGGACATATCGTATCGGCAGTGACCTGTGGAAGATTGGGACATGGACAGGGAAAGCGGTCCCTTACTGTACATGCTAATATTATTAGCAAGAAGTTTAACAAATGAGGCCGTGATACCAAAATATTACTATTCAAAACCTAATACTGTTAATCGCTTTACATGCCGCATCTACAATGTTCGCTAAGGCACGCGTGCTGGCGCTCGATGTTTGATAAGACACAAATTTATGTAGAAGTAATCTACTCAAAAATCTTGAAACTCGATGATACCGGGGTGGTCTGAAAAGTTTCCGACCTCAACGTAAAGATAAATGTAGTTGTGCATATTTTGAAAGTTACGCACCAAACTTTCAGCCATTTTGAACGCGTAGTTGTTATTTGACAGTCGTTTGTGTGAGCCAATGTCAGTGTTTATATTAAAATGGAAAAAATTTAATATCTAGCTGTCATTAATTTTTTTTTGAAAGGCAATATGCCTGCACAATACAAACATTAATTGAACTCTGTGTATGGGGACTCTGCATAATCATTCACTACGGTGAAATGTTGGGTAGCTTAATTTAAACGTGGCCGTGAGAGCTTGGGTAAGTTGATAGCAATAAATAACGCTAAAGTTCACCAAATGATGGTAAACGACAGCTGAATTAAAGTGAGAGAAATAGCAGAGGCTACGAAAATGTCCAAAAAACGTATTTTTCACATATTAAATCAAGATTTATGCATGAGAAAGCTTTCAGTGCGTTGGGTGCCGCGTTCGCTCACGTTAGATCATAAATGTGTTCAAATTAATATTTCCAATGCTCTGTTGCTATAAGTCCAGTTTAGGTGCTATAAGTCCGAGTTACGGCGCCGATTATCTACTGTAGATGAAACTTGGATATACTATTATACGCCCGAAACAAAAATACATTCTAAACAGTGGACTGCAAAGGGGAACTGACTCCAAAAAAAGCGGAAACTATTTTTTCGCCTGGTAAAGTGATGGTGACTTTTTTGGGATAGCCATGGAGTTATCTTAATCGATTATCTTCCGAAAAGAAAACCATTACAGGAGTATACTACGCATCATTTATTGAAAAGTTGAAGGTGGAAATAGCGGAAAAATGGCCACATTTGCAGAAAAGTGAATGAATTCTTGTGAATAAATTTATTATTTATTTATTTAAAAGAAAATCCTGTTTAACCATGACAACGTACCGTCTGGACAGCTCAGCTGTTGCCCTGGCGAAGATAAACGAATTACGGTTTGAACTCCTTAATCGTCCACCTTACTTATCAGATCAAGTGACTTCTTATTGTTCCCTCATGTAAGAATTGCGCTCGGAGAAGTTTTCTTCAAATAAGGGGGCAATCACCTTCATGAAAAATTATTTTGCAGAGAAAAACGTTTATAAGTTTTATATTCGAAGACATGTGAAGTTCGCCAACACGCATTGGGGCAGCGCGCCGGACACTTCCTTGCCCTAAAACCCTCTCATAAATGAAGGGAGGCCTGTGCCCAGCCGTGAGGCGTATAGGCTTTAATTTTACTTTACTTTTTACTTCTTTTAGTCGATACATCTTGATTAAATGACGTGAAAATGATATATAACCCATCCTGATTCACTTTACTTTACCATTTATATATTTTGTAACTTTGAAATAAATATTTTGCAAGTAAAACTACAAGTTATGTTATATAAGATTATATTAGACATTTTGATTTATAATAAAAATAATAATAATCATTTATTGACAACGAAGGTTCGTAAAAAGTGAAGGCACTTATAAGTCACAATTATAAAAGAATTTTAAAAAATAAATTAAAATAATAATAAAATACAAAAAATGCATATATCAAATAAATTAAAACTTAAATATTAACATGCTAGACCAATATTTAAATATTTCACTACAACGTTAAAGTTTGTACATAAATGGTCTGAAAAATTTCCGACCTAACAAATATTCAAAACATTTTTTCTTAAAATTTATTTTATTTTACTACATGATCTCCTTGTTACTAAATACTTCATGAAATAAAAAGAACAAAGCCACTCACACACAAAATAAAAAAAAACTAATTTCACTTAGTAGGTTATGAATTCGATGCTAAGGCATATTGTATTGAAGAATTACGAGTAAGTCTTGTCATTTGCGCATCAATTCTGTGTTATTTTTTATAGCATTGGGTGACAAGCGAGCACACAGTCCACGTGATGGTAAGATGTGTTGTCACCCCTGAGAACTAAGGTGGAATGTCTCGGTTCCAGTAAAAAGGGTATCCGGTTTTTCACACTCACTATACGAAACTAAACATTACGCTGCTATTTTAAGCTAGTATTATGTGATACCCCGGGTGAGCCAACCCATTCGTGCTACAACTAAAATATATAAGACGTAAACATTTTATATCCTCCATTTTATTGTTTTATTTCGATTAATTTTGTTTTTAAAAAGTACTTGTTTTTATTATATAATAACTAATGACATTAACTATAAAGTGTACAGGTTAACTTCCATCTCGGCACAGGGAGGTGAATATACTGGCCAGGCATCAAAAAGGAAAACCAATCTGTAAGGCTCTCTTTTTTTACGTCCAACTCGATGACGGAGGAACATACCGCTGACCATACCGCGGCGTGGATTCTCCATGCTAGATATGCGGTCCACTCAGCGCTCAGTGCGTAAAGCACTCTCCTTGGACGTCAAAAAATTGAGTGACCTTGATGGAGTCCCTCCAATTGTACTGAAGAAGTATGCTCCCGAGTTTGCACTGGTTCTAACGCATCTTTTCCGATACTCTTACTTCTTAGGCACAATTTTAAACTCATGGAAGACAGCTTTGGTCTACCAGATCCCTAAAAAAGCGACCGTTCTGACCCGTCTAACTACAGGCCTATTACTATCACCTCCTTATTCTTCAAAATAATGAAAACCATTATTAACTAGCCAGCTCGAGAGCTATTTAAAGATTGATTAGTGACCGCCAGTACGGTTTCCGACAGGGTCGCTCAGCTGGTGATCTTCTGTAATGGTTTCTTATATTTACGCGAATACTACACTTTATTACATTTAAATAAAACTAGGTTTTACGAATTTTATCACGTATATTAACTCATTTTATATTCGTGACATTTCGAGCACTTTACAGCTCCCATGGTCACGGGGGAACCGAGGTGTTCAACGTCTAATTTAATTGTTAACTACGGTTACCTCCAGATAAAAATTTTAATCTACCTGACTCACAGCTGAGCGGAGTACTGGTACAAACTTGTGTCTGAAAATGAATCTTTATTGACAAAGTCTAGGATTGAGGACGATTAAATCCAGTCTAGTTGACCCCAGAAGACACAAGTTTACCGCCAAAAAGAACCCCTTTGTCGTTTCTTCTTAATTTCCTCGTCGTCGACATATAGAGTAATGAAAAACCACATATCTATCTTTACAGATAAAACTAACACAGGTTGCAGCCAATGTGCAGTGGCAATCAAGCGCGTCTTGCGGAAGAATAATACGTGGAATGTATAAACAAGAAATCAAGTAGGTAATTTAAAAAATATTGGACTCGTCGTTGACCGCAGGGAGACTTGACGCCCCTGTAACCCACCGAAGAATAATTAATGTTTTAATATGAATATTTAACGCCCAAATATTTATTTTTACCATAAAATGTATGGTCGTACGGTAATTTAAGCTTTTATGAACAAAGTAGTTGATAAAAGCTTAAATAAATAAATCACAACTAAAGCTATGCAGTACATTTTTACACACATGACCTTCCTACTGGGGCGTTTAGTTTAAATCAATATTGGTATGTACTCTACTAGGCAGGTAAATTCACTTAAGCGCTTAGAGCGATGGTATCTGCTAATTAGTATCGTTATTATTATCGCTCTCGGGGGATTCCCAGCGATGTACAAGCAATGTTAACTGATTAATGACTGCAGTAATAACTTAATATTTTATATTATCTTGTTCGCATTCAGAAAAAACTTAATTCTGATGAGTTATTATCAGTGTCAAGAAAATTATTATTGTTACGAGCTTAGGGTTCAAAGCATTATCAAATACTAATAATCTTTTCGTTTCAACACGGCTCAGGGGCTAAGCGCTTATTGTAGATTTCACAGTACGCAAGCAGCCCGGGTTCGATCCCCTCCTGCACTAATGAAATCGTTAGTTATTATTTTAAGTCCTGATTTACCACGTGCTTGGCAGTGAAGAAAAATATCGTGAGGAAACCTGTATGTCTGAGAAATAAGAAAAAAATATTTCGAAGACATGTGAAGTTCGCCAACACGCATTGGAGCAGTTCGGCGGACATTTGCTTTCCTTAAAAACTCTCTCAGAAATGAGAGGAGGCCTGTGCTCAGCATTCGAACATATATTATTTTATATTTTCTTCGCAATTTTTATGGAATTAAAGGATCAAACTTTGGTTGCTCGTCTACTCAGAGTTGATTATGCTTAACCCCTTTTTTAATAATTAGTGCTACAACGGAGATGTATTGCTGTTGCTGTTATTCCGTAGAAAATGGGTGGCATAAAGCCCTTCTTTCTTCGATCAACTATACCAACTAGATAACGGCTCGCGTACAAAATCATAGCTAAATACTTTCCGCGTGAATATATACTTAAACAGCTACATTTGTTTACTAAAGAAATGAGATAAAAATAAACTAGTTTTAAGTTCAACCTAATTACAACCATCGCATCTAGTAATAAAGTCACAAATCTTACGATCATAAGTCACAAAAAAAGAACAAAGCTATGCAATACTATCACTTGGAAATGAAAAGACATAAATTGAATAACGTGTAGTGTGAAATCAACCTTAAGGTGTAACAAATAAAGTACTTTTTCCCGTTATTGCCTTGCGAGCTACGTCATTTTGTTATGTTTCTGTTTTCATCTTCGAATTTGGTCCAGGAAGTATTTGAGTCGCATCGAACTCTAAAATAAATAATAATATGATCAAAAGTTTAATTAAAATTATTTTTATGTTTTGGGTATTTATAATTGTTGGTACATACCCTCCACACTAGCTGTAGTCTATTGGTTGCATTTAATTAATTCAATATATATATATATATATATATATATACAACACGTAACATTATTAACGCACTTTGAGAAAGTAGTTTGTTCAGAATCGTTTACTGAATCGATTCCTATCATTTTTAATATAGGTAATTTTTTATCCCAAAAACCATTAAAACTACGTAAATTACAGTCACACTAAATCTGTACAGTTAAAACAAACTGAAATGGACCGTAACTTAAGGCAATAAGACTTTTAAGAGTTCAGTTTCATTTGTATTATTACTAATTCTGTCATTCAATAAAAATAAAGAAAAATGAACTTTATTTCAAGCACGTTAAAGTCTTTGCGTTCGTTGATTGGTACTGTGACCACAACATTCTTCCGGAATTAGTATAACTAATTTGATAAATAATCAGTGCATAAAAATGTTTAACTAAAATCCAGTGTATGTATTATGATTATAACTTAATATACTGATTGGGGTGTCTGAGGGTGTGCGTCAATTACGTTACATATTGTATATATATATATATATATATATATATATATATATATATATATATATATATATATATATATATATATTTATATATATATATGTGTGTGTGTGTGTGTGTAATCTTTTTTGCCCTACTCCTGTCATCTTCGTGTAATCCTGTCCATTCATTGGTTGTCTGGAAGAATTTGCTGTCAGCAATAAGACCGACCATTATCTATATATCTATCTATACATATAATAAAACAGTAACGAAAAAAAACTGTACATTGAGTATTTTTGAGAAAAAATAAGTGGCTTTTGTTAGAAAAACGTAACTGATGACAAAAAGTGACTTTTTAGAATTTTTGTCTGTTTGTCTGTTTGTCTGTTTGTCTGTGTGTATGGTACGGCTTCACGCCAAAACTACTGAATAGATTGATTTGAAATTCAGCAAAAATGTTCGTTGTAAATCAAGGAAGGCTTTAGGCTACATATTATCACGCCGTATGTTATAGGGGGTAAGCAATATTGATTTTAAAAGGTTTTTCTCTGTAATTGAATGCACAAAATAATTGAATGCGCAAAATGATATGTTATTCGTTAAAATAAAAATAAAAACTTAATTCTGGGAACATAATAATTACGCTATTTTTATAAAGGAGTGGGGCAGTAATATTATAAATTGCAAGGGAACAGCTGTTTAACAATATGTCGACCGTCAAAAATGTTTACCGCATTAAATGGTGCAAGCTTAAATCCCATAATATTGTTTTGAAAAATCGTAATTTTTGTTTAATTTTTGCACTTTTTATGTGCATTAGGAAATCCGGGAACTTTACATGTCATATCTGATTGTATGGAGAGTTTCACACCAATATTACTAAACAGATTGATTGGTGGTACAACAAGTTACACTATCATGAAATCAAGTCAAACTTTTGGTTCTAAGTTATCATCCTATAGAAATGGGGGTTACCTTTGTTGTCTGTATTGGTTGATGTGTTTAATTTTCCTACGAATAATTATTATTTTTCTACTATTACGTACTTATTCGATAACTTTCCATTATTTTGAATATCGTTAGTATCGGATTAAGAAGGAATTTAGCTATGCCTTTTATAAAAATATCAAATCTGTCTCGAAACTCAAGGGTTTTTAAGATGCGCAGGTTAGTTAGTAGTAGCAGTAGTTTCTCTCGAACCCATGCAGAGCTTTAACAACGGCTAGGTGCGAACCGTGAGCGTTATGTACTAAGTTTGTCCGCAGAAACTACTACGCAGCGCCAATTACGACTAGAATTTAAACGAGTCCGCACTACTGCTTCTCGATCTCAGGAAAGTGTGGAACAACGAGAAATGCTTTTAGCTATCGATCGGGATCATCATTCTTTGTCTCGCGCATCCGAAACGGTTACACAGAGGGATCAGAGGTTGAGTTTTCAGAATATCCGCTCTGAGACTGCTCGATCACTTGAGAGCAGTCAGGAGCATGAGATACGACTTGCGCGTGACCGAGAACGTGGGCAAAGCCAAGGGTACAGCTATAGTTATTTGAAGATCTGGAACACCAGTTGTGGAACTCCAAAACCCAGCGACATTATAACATATATAGGAATGACGCCTTAGCAAAAGTTGTTTAATCTGACGGGCATTTCGTGTTTACTTACAAAAATGAAAGATCTGGAACGTCTCGAATCGTCTCTCACATCACGTTGTTTTCCCGTCCCCGGGCTCTTAGAATTCGAAAACAGACGTTTTAGATCTTCGATTTTGACAACCCCGTTGTCGCTGGCGTAAGCAACATCATCCGCGTACAAAGTCGCGGGCAGCAGCTAGTATACCTTTAAAACGTGATAGAGCCATGGAAATAGAAATAGAAATAGAAATAGAAACTTTTTTATTCAATGTAGATTATAAAAATACTTATTGAAGGTCACTTTTTTAATTTACCACTGGTTCGCAAAAAAACCTCTGTCCTGGGAAGAACCAGCAAGAAACCCAGCGGGACTATTTTTTTTAATAGTAGCTTACAATCATGTTTACAATCAACAACACAAGACAAATTAGAAATAGCTTGGTAGCGATCACCCTTCCCGGGGGTTATTATCATCTATAAATTCCTTAATATTATAATACCCCTTTTTATACAAACATGTTGCAATTATATTATAAAATATAGTATAATATAGTAGTATAGTTGTAACACGAATGGCTCGGCTCGACCGGGGAAGAAAGCTAGGAAAGCTAAAATAAAAAAGCTAAGTATCTATTGGAATTACACAAACAAAGACAAAAGTTGCAATTACCATTATTTAAAGTTTTGGTAACGATGATTAAAAATTATTAGAATACAAATCAAAAATACAATTGCGCGTTTATTGGTCAACATTGGCAAAACATTTGTAGGAGTGGTTATGATCGGTAATTTTGGTTTCAAATATGGTATTATTTGTTAGTTTAGAGATTAAACTATAACATATTATACATGTAATTACCGAAAGTAAGACACTCCGGCCGTTAAATTATTTTTTCGGGAATTATTCCTGCAACTTTTAAATACACATTGCGGCATTGTAAAACCTGTTTACATTGTCTGTGTTTCAAGTGAACTAAACGAAATAAGAGCTCACGTCTCATGTGCGCTCTTATATACTGAGACGGATTTTTTGCGCCGACACTGACCCGACATCTAGTTGGTATTGTTGATCGAAGCCTTCTATCATGTATCTGTTATATGTTTTATATAAAAACACACTATTGTTGACTGGAGAGAGCTGTTACCCATCTCCTGATCCCTCTGTCAGCTCTAACAACACCCACGGGATGATATGGGGCAGTGAATATTCATACACCGCGACTTCACATAGTCACAAACTTGCCTTGCCAAAACCTTGTAGTTCAGCTACAATAAACTGATATAAACTAATTTTTTATACAATTAGCGTCGAAACACAAGCACTCTGTAGAAGTGCACCTGATGTTTGGATGATGTGGCTCATAGTCATCTTCATATATCCCGAAACACAAATACATTATTTTTTTTTTATTTATTTATTATAGGACAACACAACAGATTACATCACGACTTAAAGCTATAACTTACAATAATAATGGTGTGATACAAGACATAATCCTTATACGTGTTATCACGGCATGCCAAGATTGAGAAACAAACATTTTAAATAAAATTGCTTAAACTAACAGATTCACAATTCCAACAAATCAAGAACTATAAATATAATGAACATCAATCGACGGGGATGTCCTTGAGAATGTCTTTCAAAACATTTCTAAAGCGAACCAGGCTAGAGTTGAAGATGTCAAGGTTGGTAAAGCGGTTATTACAATTCATGATTTAAATAGAATGCCCCGTTATCAGTAAAGGTTTTCATTGGTTCTCATCACGTGCGAAATACATAGCTGTATATTTTACATTAATATTTGGCGGGAGCGTGGTTCTCCACTGAAGTCTGGTTCTACCACGTGAATCTTATTTCTACTCAAGCTAAATAAATAATTCAACATATTTTGTAAAAATAAATATTGCGGAAGACTACATTATAGTTAGATAGAAATATTTCTTTATGAAACAATATGATAGTTTATTTTCGATAAATTTATTGAAACTGATCATAATTCATATGAAATTATTTCTGAATACAAAAAAGGTAATATTATGTTTTTACGGCAGTCATTAATCAGTTTATCTCGCTTGTACATCGCTGGGAATCTCTCGAGAGCGATAATAATAACGATCCTAATTACCTTATGAGCGGATGCCATCGCTGTAATAGTTAATATGAATTTTCCTGCCCAAGAGAATATTTTTTTGAACTGAACGCAATAGAAGGAAGGTCATAATATGTATAAATTACACGTATATATTATTCTGTTGCTTTGGGAGTCTGTTTGAAGTGCGCGGCGACGTTCATAGTATGTCATTTATTTATTTATGTTTTTATGATCAAAAGTATTACCGACCATTAGTCTTTTATAAATTTTACCATTAATGGTTATAGTTTCTCTATGATTTCAACACTTCTAGTACTGCAACGTGCGTGCGCACGTTTGCGTGTGCACGTGCGTGAGCGTGTACGTTTCCGTGTGCTTCTGTATTTGCACGTGCGTATACGTATGCGTGTGCATGGGCGTATTTTAAAATGTCGAGGGTTGTGGCACTCGGGGCGTTTCTTCATTAGCACCAATTTAACCGAGGGTTCTTCTACCCATCAGTAACGTTGTTCATCTTACGAAAGAAAGTTGCTTGTGAATGAGAGTTTCCTTTGCTACTACCTAATACCCATTCCAGCAAAAGCAGTACATTATAATTCAATTCGGTTTTGGTCAATGGAGTAAGGGTTTTGATTGCTCAAACATTTTTCTAAATAGGAACAGTTGATGACCGATCTGCCTTTACCTTAATCTTCAAAGCTTCCCCGTCCACTTCAAGATAATTTTAATGCAAATTAATCAAAAACCTTCTTGATAAATTATTATAACACGAAAATTACATGGACGGTGCTACAAAGCTGAGAGCAGATTCCCGCCAGATGCTTACGAAGAAATCATTTACTAAATAAAATTGTTTAAAATAATAGTTTTCCATGCTTTAATCTTTTTTATATAGAATAGGGTGACAAACGAGCACACAGTCCACCTGATGGTAAGTCGTTGCTGTGGCCCAGAGACATCTACATCTTTCCTCGATTACGAAAAAAATGCAGATACGTTGTCACCCGTGAGGACTTAGGTGGAATGTCTCGTTTCCAGTAAAAAGGGTCTCTGGTTCTCTACACTCACCATACGAAACACAGCAGCATTAAGCTACTATTTGACGCTGGTATTCTGTGAGAGAGTGGTCCTTCCCCGGTCGAGCCGACACATTCGTGCTACAACTATACTATTATTATAATTGCAGCATGGCTCTACCACGTAAAAATCTGCACGGAAGTAAAGCAACATGACAATCGTTATAATAATAATAAATAATAATTATATAAATAATAATATAATAATAATAAATGTTTATTGATAAACATTATTATCGTGATAGAGCCATGGTGCAGCTACATTTTATCTGTAACACGAATGGGTGGGTCGGCTCGCAAACCACCAGCGTGAAAACCGGATACCATTTTTACTGGTAGGGAGGAACTCCAGCTTAGTTCTCAGGGGTGACGAACGTCTGCAATTTTATCCTTGATTGCAGGTTGATATAGATGTATATGGGCCACAGAATTCATTTATCGGCATGTGTACTGTGCGCCCGCTTATTTAGCCTTCGTCTGATTCTATAAAAAATATTTTTAATACGACTTAAGGTTTCTAGCTCTAATACTTTACAAAAGATAAAGCTATAGTTACAGCCTATATATTGCCCACTGCTATGCACAGACATCCTCTCATTTCTGAGGGGGTTTCAGTGCAAGGAATTGTCTGCCACGTTACCACAAAGCGTGTTGGCGAACTTAACATGTCTTTAAAATATTTTTTTTCATTGAATCAGACAAGCAGTTTTCCTCACGATGTGTTCCTTCACCGTCAAGCACGTGGTAAATCAACACTTAAAATCACAATTAACAATTTCATTTTCATTGGTGCCGGCGGGGATCGAACGCGGGTTGCTCGCGATAGTTGCGATGGTGCCACACTCGGTTTTCGGTTTCGACAGTTGGATGGCAAACAGATCTCTGGCAAAGACTTTGAAGCCCTGGTTCCACTCGATCGCTACTTTAATACTCCCCACATCATTTTTTAATATCGGTTTTATATAAAATATGTACAATCAATACTAAAACATGAAATTTTGTATAACATGCTGTATTTTTTTGTATATTCCGAGTATATTATCATCTCATCAAGTTCAAGTTTGTTGAAGTTCTAACAATCTGTATATTAAATCATCAAGTTAGTCCTGTTGCGAATTATGGTTTTATTGCGTAACGGAATCAATTTTGTTTCTTACACGTGGATAAGATGGCTAATACAATAAGAATAATCTTTTACAGATCCAATTTACGTAAGAGACTCGAAGCATTAGAGATCTGTTTATTTCATTCATTGTTACTGTATTTTCTTAGTTAAATTGAAGCTACAATTTTAATTAATTTTACTTTAATTACAATTACCAGTTTTCAGAGTATTTTATTTTAATTCATTAAATTATCAGAAGCAATTTTTATTGTATTAGTATTATAAAAGTATTATAAAAGAACCATTTAAATTGAATCTGTGTATCAACACAGAATCAATTTAAATTGTTCTTTTTAATTTACAATTATATTTGTTAGCGACCCACTCCCGCTAAACCTGGGTAGTATGTAGTTAACCAACTTAGGCCACTCGCCCTCATACAATATTCACATTGGTCGAGTGAGTGATTTGAGTTGACGCTGTCACCAATCGATACTGATATATCTATTTGTGTGTGAGAAATTGGTAGTTATTTGTTATAACGTGAGTTTCGCAGTGATAGGGAATTGCTTTTGTGTGCGCAGAATACCCCTAGCAAAAAATAAGACTCAGTTCTGTATCGGATAAAATGCTTTGGCTACTCCCCTCCGGTCCGCCGGTGGCCCGTGTTGCTCTGTGCTAGTGAGCGATGACGAATGTATAGATAAAATGTTTAATTAAAGAAAGTTACAATAGGCTTCAGTTAACTGTCATGTTTATTATGCATGTATATTAATGTTGAATACCATAAAATTATTGTTATTATATTAGGCGTTTGCGCTAGCACACCATTTATGCATAAGGGCATTAGGGTTTTAGTTTTCATGTTTGACAGACGGGTTTTACAGAAGGGTTATTGTTATTGAGAGTTATTTGCGTGTGCATGGCATGTTTATCCAATATGTCGATCAATAAAACTAATATTCTAAATTGCTGAAGTGATTTTTGTGATGTTTCACTAATAGATGGAGGAGTGATGCCAAGAGTTATCAAGGCTATATTGTAACTGAAAAGCTTAATTTAATTTAAGTCTCTCTGGTATATCAAAAGCTCAGTGGCTAATTGCATACCCATACAACATGAATAATCATTTGTAAAAAATGTGTCTATTTGTTCGAGATTATTCTTGGAATGCCTGCATTGATTGTGATGAAACTTCACAAACCGATAAATCAGTAATGCCAGGAGTGATCTGAGCTATTTTTTTATCTGATAAAAACTTAGAAAGTGTTTTTGTTAAATTGAAAAATTTATAAAATATATGATCATTGATGATTTTTTTTAAATCTTAATCATTCCACATTCTAGATCTATTCATAGGCCACTAGTAGCAGTAAATATGTAATCGTCAATGACGTCACTTAAAATAATCCTCTGCGTTACATCGGTTGTATTCACCTGCCGCTGCGGTTTACCTCACAGACTTTTGACATATTATACCTCAGCCATGTTTAACGAAGATTTACTTCAGCATCGAACACGTGGTATGGCTGTGTAATATTCCTCATACTATTCATTATTTTCTACAGCCCTGTACAAGTCCATAGCTGAACATAGACCTCATAAAATAAAATGTCGTAAATATAACAGTATATTTTGCTTTGATACCATGATAACTCAAGCTGTGCTTTTTTTAATATGCTTATTATTTCGTTTCTATCATTCTAAAATGTATATAATCAATTTGCTATATTTTATTCCAGAAAAAGATCTTTGATAATATATATTTTTATAGAGTAAGGGTGACAAACGAGGTCACAGTCCACCTGAAGGTAAGTGGATATGGTGGCAAACAGACATCTATATTTATCCTTGATTAAGAATCAAAAAGCAGATACGTTGTCACCCCTGAGGACTAAGACGGAATGTCTCGTTTCCAGTAAAAAAGGGTATCCGGATCTCTACACTCACCATACGAAACACAGCGGTATTAAGCTGCTATTTTACGCTGGTATTTTGTGAGAGCGTGGTCCTTCCCCGGTCGAGCCGACCGATTCGTGCTACAATCATAATATAGCTATATAATACTAAGAAAATTTTGTAAATAAATAAACTAAAATGTTAATTTTTAAAGTTAAATTTCGTTTCACAAACCATTCACAAAAATGATTAAACGTGAAAACAAACATAAATTCTTTTATATTTTTCAGGTTTCAAAGTAATAATGAAATCACTCCCTATAACTTCATTAGTTACGATATTGTTCCCGTTCTTTTACTACTTTATGTAACAGCTAGTAACAGCCAGTACCAAACCTCTCGCACCTATGATACTGCCTGTTACTGGTCTGGGTATTTTAAGCCTGAAGTTTACGAGATGGTTATAATACCATCAATCAAAAGTCACAAGGTATTTTTATTCCTTGGCCACACGCTACTATTATCATTTAGTCGCCCCTAACGATACTCACAGGTATTGACTGGCAGACAATGGTTGAACATTAAGTCCACCTTTTGTTCCTATACATTGAGTAAGATTCAAAAGAATATTTAATTAAAATGGATCTCATGCAACCGGAACCTATATCCGTACAAATATTGAACCATTTTTCTAAGCATCTGTTGGACTTAAGTCTAACTAAAAGAATGCCCATTTGCATGAAAGTAACCAATTTCTTCCGATACTCGTAAATGGCCTAAAATATTTACTATGTATTATTGGATTAGAATACAATTTATCGTTTTTGAAACAACATAGTTGTTGTTTCTTCTTTTATACAAGCCTCACAATATCTTGAGAAATAAATTCAATAGATTTAATCAATTGTAAATAATTGATCACTTCACTTCACCGGAACACGGATCGTATTAAATAAATTTCGGAATTATTTGTTTCAAACTAGGTAAGACACACTTTTATTTTATGAAGTTTTCTTAGCTATTGAATTTTTAACGTGTTTAATTATTTGTGTAGGAAACTGCACACTTTGAACCGTTGGTAGGCTTGTAATGCCAACGCGGTTTATCGGACGCTCAAATATTCTGATACGTGATATAGATTAGTAGACTAATCAGTGTATGAACAACACTAGCGCAAAGTCAACTATTCGGTTCACAATATTTGTCTTAACATTGGATTAGACTTTATTTTATTGTAGTACTCTACGAAACTGTAATTGGGAATTTCGGACCACAAAATGTAAGGAGATTACATACAGCCTGTCAAAAGTCCACTGTTAAACATAAGCCCCGCCAATATATTGCTTCATAGGCAGTTGCAACAGATGCCATATGTGGCAGGGGCTTGGCAAAGGCAGTTTTTAATGTGTTAATGAAAGAGATGCCCTTCCTCTGTTTTATTTCCCTCAGTCGTATTTTATGACAAGGTAAAATATGAGAAATGGGTTCTCTAACACTAGCACTACAGGAATATTAAATTCAAAAAAAAAATAAGTCAAGAATCGGTAAATGTGAAAAATAATTATGAACGTCCGACTGTTAGGAACAGGCCTCTACACACTACTGATGGGGCAATGATTACTAAATAGGTCATAAATTATTAATGATGTAAAAACTTGAAATTTTCTTATATCATTGTAAGAAACATATTCCTTGGATCAATATAATACAATTCACTCAAAAGCAAAAAGCATACGGATCGGATGAATCACGCAATAAAACTCGCAGGGTGCCTATCAAGCGGCTAATTCAATTATTGATATCTTTCGCTGATCTGTTTTTACCGAATTCAAAACGGAGTAGGTCTGTATGCAATTCGACTTTTTGTTTTTTTATATGTGTAACTTCAGAATTTTTTTCTGGGTAAACCGATTTTAATGATTCTTTTTTATTAGAAAGTTGATACTTCTCGTGTGGTCCCATAAAAATTTGATCAAGATCTGGCCAGTAATTTATTTCGAATTTTATCAACTTCGAATAATTAAATGGGTCGTATTGAAGTCTTTGTACAAATTTTCTAATTATACCACTTTTGTATAACACATTCATAGCGTTAAAATAGTTTTCGCTATGAATGTGTTATACTTCATCATCACTATTCTGATGATATTGCTTACCGAAAATATACAAGATCAATATTTAATATTATTTTTTTTGTATGCACTATATTATAATCGGTAATTTTTCTTAATTTAAAGACAGCGGTATAAATATTTGAGAAAAATCATAACACTGTACTGCTTATAAGTTGATGAAAATTATAATACACACACTGTGTAATTATAATACAGTGTGATACAAATAAATATGCACGTTTATTACATTATATAATAAAAAGTTACGTTCGTTTTCAAGTCCTTATATGATTCATTATGCTTAAGCTATGTTAAAGATATTATTCCTTATTCCCTGCTCCTAGAATTTTTTAAAATTTTCAAAACAATAAAAACAATAACACTACCTCAGGAGGGTACCAGCAACCCTGGTGACGGAGAACCTCTCGCTGAGCATCCACGACCAAGTTATCCTACTCTTCCTGAGCAGGGTTGCTCAAGCTGCCCCGCGTATTCTGGGAGAGGGGGGTGGGGGGGGGGCGATTACACTCGCGACTAAAACTGCTCGGGCCAAGCGGTGCAACAACACCAACTCCTGCCACGCTTTGCCGTGAATTTTTGCAACATGAGTGGACTTCATTCCAACCTTAATGCTATCTAAACCCTCCGGAGAAGCCAAAGTCGGCCCTGCTCTTGTTAACCGATATATAGGTGTCTTCTCATATCATACATATCTCTCCTACCTGGGGTACAAATTTTAGAATATTCTTTTGTGCCTCGGGCAGGAGTTTGCGTATACGTCAGATAGGACATCTGTTTTCGACAACTCGGCAGTCTTGAAGGTCTATCCTATGGCTGCACGCAGACAGCGACGACCTATATAGGTCCCGTAGCAGTAATGCTGAAACAGACCGACTCATCGACCACGTCCAAATGGCTACAGATTCCGTGCTACAGCAGATCCCATCCGCAGAGATCTTGATCCTTGGCGATTTTGATGCTGACCATAACGAATAGCTCGCTTCACGTTTAACCGATCATGTGGGGAGATCTGTTTATGGTTTTGCCTTGGCATACGGTCTGACAACTGGTTACTTCACCTACGCGGATCCCAGAAGTGGAAGATCATACTACTGTTTTCCTCATTAATTGTCGCTGTGCAAATGGAGCCTCATTTGCTGCTCTGATTCTAATAGTATCCGATACTATATGATAAGAAATGGGCACGGTATGATGATGAATATCAAATGTATGACGTCATAGCTCAATCCACTGCCGTTCCGAAGGGATGTTACATCTCATCATCCAACACGATGAAGGGACCTTCAAGACAAGAGCCTAATCTTTTTTAAAAAACCTTAAACTTTTTTTAAGGGTTACAAACGAGTGCATAGTCCACCTGATAGTAAGTGGTTGCCGTGGCCCATAGACATCTACATCTATCCTCGATTACGAATCAAAATGCAGATGCGTTGTTACCCGTAAGGACTAAGATAGAATGCCTCATTTCCTGTAAAAATGGTCTCCGGATCTCTACACTTGCCATACACAGCAGCGTTGAGCTGCTATTTTACGATGGTATTCTGTGAAAGCGTGGTCCTTCCCCGGTAGAGCCGACTCATTTGTACTACAACTATATATATATATATATATATATATATATATATATATATATATATATATATATATATATATATATATATATATATATATATATATATATATATATATATACGTAAAAATATGTGCAGGTGTTGCAGTTATGTATCATATATCAAATTGGTAAATAATAAATAATAGAATTTCTTTCAAATGAAATCTGAGAGTACAGATTGTTTTTTTTAAGTTTCTTAGCAATGGTGTAGATTTAATTCTGCGTAGTTAAGTTATCCCGGTTAAATTATATTGCAAGAATTTAAATTAATTTTAAATTTTTAGTAAAAAAAGCCTATAAAAATGAACGGGAGTACGCAAAGTCGTCTCTTTTTTGTCTACATTGGAATATTTATCAAAACCTCTCGGGGGAGCCTTAACCCTAGAGAGCGCGTCCTCAGGCGGCGGATCGAGGAATGCCCGTCAACAGCCTCCAGTTGTTGAAGGGTACGAGGGAAATAAAATACCTCTCGCGGACCAAAAAGGCCGGAGAGAAAACTCCGTTATCAAACCCAATAGAGGAGCTTTTCCGACATATGCGGAGTAGAGCTCGTCGTTTGTGATGGACTCTTAGGTCTGAGAGTTCATTAGAGAAGGCGGCGGATGAACCTATTCTGGTCAACGGCGGCTCTCAAGTCTTCCAGGAAGATTAAGACCGTGGTGTCAGGTGACAACCGACCGTAAAATCTAATAGCCAATTTTCATATTAATCATGAGGCACATCAAGAAAGGAAAGAGTTCTAAGGCTAGGGCGTCCCTCTCAAGCGACGGCGATGCGAATGCGACGAATACTAGGGCGTTCCCCGGAAGTGACGGAAGATCAAAACAACAAAACGCTGTACCAATATCTCAAATACGCATAGGAACGTGGAACATTGGCACAATGACTGGAAGAAGTCCTGAACTTAGCGATATTCTATTTAGACAACGCATAAACATTTGCTGTGTGCAAGAAACAAAATGGAAAGGCGCCAAATCACGTCAGATCGGGAACGGGCTTAAACTCATATACAATGGCACAGTCAAGTCTAAAAATGGTATTGTAGTTATCCTGGATCAACATCTAAGCGAAAAACTTATCGAAATAAACAGAATCAACGACCGCATCATGTCTGTGAAGCTGGCCCTCGAAAAGCAACCATGCCTAAATGTCTTCTCAGTCTACGCACCAGAAGTAAATTGCTCTGATTCAGAAAAACAAGAGTTCTGGGAAGACCTACAGAATCATCTAACAACAGTACCCCGAAGTGAACAAAGAATCGTATGTGGAGACCTGAACGGTCATGTGGGGATAGACAGGGACGGTTTTGAGGGTTATCATGGTGGTTTCGGATATGGAAAGCAAAACAGTGAAGGTGAAACAATTTTGGAATTCGCAGCTTCTCAAAATCTTGCAGTAGTAAATACGTTCTTTCAAAAGAAGGACGAACATCTAATAACCTATAAGAGTGGAAAATCGAAGACGCAGATAGACTATATCCTAGTAGATAAACAATACTTGAAACAAATTAAGGACTGCAAGGTTATTCCTGGGAAATCCCTCACCTCCAAACATAGGCTTCTACTAACAGCCCTGAGACTTAAAACAGCCATTAAGATAAAAAGAGTTAAAGTGGAGAGAATTAAATGGCATGAACTAAAAACGGATAAACGGATAAAGGGAAAGCATGTTTTGGATTATATGAGCAAAAACCCCCCTCGAGATCAGACTCCTACAGAAACATGGACAAACTTTGAGAAATTATGTATCACTACATCAAAACGTGAGCTAGGGATAAGCAAAGGACCACTGGATAATGCAAAAGATACAAAATGGTGAAACGACTACACCAAACACAGTGTTGCCTGAAAGAAACGTTTGTTTGAAATTTGGCAAGAAACATGCTCCAATGAAGATAAAGAAATATACAAAGAGGCAAAGAAGACTGCAAGAAGAACAGTAGCTATTGAAAAGGAAAAAGCTGATCTAAATCTTTACCATCGCTTAGAACTAGCCACCGATAATGACATATATAAAGTAGCTAAATATAGATATAATGATTGTAAAGACTTTAAAAGTACAAAATATATTAAAAATAAAGAAGGCGCACTACTTACAAACGATAAGGATATATGTAAAAGATGGTTTGAGTATTACCAGGTGCTGCTCAATGAAGAATTCCCTAGACAATCAGAAACAGTATTACCTCCGACGCAAGGACCTGTATTTAGAATAACTGTTACAGAAGTTGGTAGCGCCATATCTAAAATGAAGAACCATAAAAGTGTAGGCCCAGATAACATTCCTGTTGAGCTCTGGAAATTTCTAAAAGGGGTAGGAGAGGCATGGCTCTGTGAGCTATTTAATAACATCATGAAAAGCGAAAAAATGCCAGATGCCTGGAGAAAGAGTGTACTGGTCCCATTCTACAAGAACAAAGGAGATGTACGGGAATGCGCAAATTATCGAGGTATAAAACTCACGTCACACACACTCAAAATCTGGGAACGAGTTCTAAGTGAACGCCTTCAAAACCTCATTAATTTAACAGAAAATCAGTTCGGTTTTACTTCTGAGAGGGGAACAACAGACGCAATCCACGCAATCAGACTGGTCATGGAAAAAGCTCGCGAAAACAAACAAAATCTCTGGGTGGTATTCATAGATCTCGAGAAGGCTTTCAATCGTGTGCCGAGAAACATAATATGGCAGGCTCTGAGAGCTGAAAATGTCCCTGAGCACTATATAAAACTGATTATGGACATGTATCATAATGTACAAACCTGTGTCAGAAGTCCAGCCGGCCTGTCGGAGAGCTTCGATATCAAAGTAGGAGTTCATCAAGGAAGCGCACTAAGTCCCTTGCTATTCAATATCACCATGAACTACCTAACCCAGAAAATCCAGAAACCCACACCATGGAACCTTTTATATGCGGATGATGCGCCTGCCTTTTATTGCGCTCATCTCAGGTAGTGTAATCGAGATACAAGAAAACTTGGAGCAATATAGGAAATCTCTAGAGTTAATTGGATTACGCATAAGCAGAACCAAGACAGAGTGCATGGTATGCAACTTCAACCCCGACGAAATTACACCATCATGTGCGGAAGTCAAATTGGATGGCGTAGCCTTACCTAGAGTAAATAAATTTAAATACCTCGGATCAATAATCGCGGAAGATGGATCGATAACAGCAGACATAACGCACAGAACGATGTCTGGGTGGAATAAGTGGCGTACATTAACGGGAGTCCTCTGCGATCCAAAAATGCCGATAAGAACCAAAGGCAAGGTCTATAAAACAGCTTTTAGGCCTGTTTTACTCTATGGTAGCGAAACGTGGGCTTCGACAAAAATCCGTTAGCGAAAACTTCATGCCACTGAAATGCGCATGTTACGTTGGGCGGGTGGAGTCACTCTCAAAGATGTTATGCGTAGACCCGATGACCACGTCGTGAAAAAATGCCTTTCCATGGCTACAAAAAGGAGAGGGAGAGGTAGACCGCAAACTACCTGGTTGACAAATGTCCGGAAGGACATGCTAAAGCTCGGCCTTACAGAAAATGATGCTTACCAGCGAATTGAATGGCGCCGAAGGATTAAGAAAGCCGACCCCGCGTAACGGGAAGAGGCGAGGGCAAAGAAGAAGAAGAGAAATATTTATCAAAACAGATTCCATTCAAAATATTATTTGATATAAAACTAATTAAATTACCACTTTTAATATTTCAACAAGCGCTGGTAACGCTATTTTCCAGTATCAGACTGTTGTATGAGTTACAATTTAAGCCGTGTAGTGGCGGTGAAAGTAAGTGTGAGTAATATCCATTACCCCTTCCATATCTACCCGCGGGTGTCATATGAGGCGACAGCGTAAAATAAATAAGTGATGGACATAATTAAATGTTTTATTTTTGTATTTTATACTGCTATTTTGATGCATTTATCACATACTATCGATATTCAACCTTAAATAATAAAAAAATCGGTTTGTATAAATAACGGCTATCTCATAAATAAAATTTATAAAACGCTCTTTTGTTTTGACGTACACTCCCTTAGACTATTGAAAAAGGAAAATTTGAAAGAATACAAGGTTAAGTAGTAATAATTTGTCAGGAATAATTTGAAATGTTTGGCAATAATCTCTACTCTGTGCGACTATTTGAATACAAACTATATGTTATGATTATAACCTAAATAAGCAATTAGATTTATATTTTCGTTACGTAGGTTTTAAAATAAGAATTGAAGCTAATATAAGTTATAATTTCACTTTCTTGGTATTAATGCTATTAGTTATTATACTTAGTTTAAATCACAGATAAGAAACAATTGAGATTAAACGTTTAAATTCACTTTTCATTGCTAACACTTAGTTTTATATCACAAATAAGAAACAATTAAGATTAAATGTTTTTAAATACACTTGTCGTCGCTAACAAAACTGGATGGCTTTATTGTGTTTCTGATAAATATGAAAGAAGATGGCAATATGTTCTTTCATCTTCATCAGTCCATAAAAGTCCATTTTTGGACAAGAGTCCTTTCCGTTACTTGGGTTTGCCTTAGCCACGCTTGACAGTCGCTTTAACCATTGCAACTATCTGTCCTATAGCCAATGACATTATAAGTAAAAAGGTTATACCTATTTTTCTTATAATATCATTGCCTATAGCTATAAGTCCGTTCTGGCATATCACATAGTCGTCCGTTACGAATCCTAGAGACGAAGTGAGGTGACGTACTACTACATACTCTTACGCTGTCGTTACATTAATAACCATTACACCACTTATATGCCATGCACGTCATGCAGTAACTTTTTTGTCAAAAATATACGCGAGCACGCCCACAATAGTTATCCAAAGTTTTATCGTAATCGGACGAGTCTTGTAGATATATATACAGGGCAATCAAATAAACATTCATTTTTATATATAGTATTTTGATAAATTGTTCATTATTTAACTACGGAAATTCTAATAACAAAATGTAATACCCGTTCTATTTTTATATGCTTGGTCAAGAATATTATAATGAAATGTAAATACAAAATTATAGATGTGGAAATAATTGACATACAGTTTAATACAAGAGAAATAATATTCGGGTTGAATGCAGTCGAATGTCACACATCAGTTGCGTTGTAGACAGCTACGCTTGCATTTCCTTTCAAATGCTTAAGCGATTCTACCGAATAAATGTTGAACCGTTAGGATCGGATGAATTTAAAATTATCTAGTGTGTTGTTGGTCTTATTCTTTAACAAAAAAATCATACGTATCGATCCCACGTGTGGTAAATCAGCACTTGAAATTGCTATTAACAAATCATTGGTGTCGACGAAGATTGGAATCAAATTAGCTAGCGTGCGAAACGATTAGACCCTAAGCTACCCCGGTCTTTTCTTCTGAAATTGTAAAAATTTAATCTAAATGTACGCTACGGTAGGTAGGTTAGGTTAGTATCTTAATTTAGACTTCAGGACGTTTAACAAAATACCTTAAAATTTTATAAAAATAAGGCCTCTATTGTTACTCTACCCTTCCATGAGATCTATTTATATAGGTTTTTACTTTATGTATAATGTATATTTAATTTGTACAAGATAAGCGTTGTACGAAATCCCCAAAAAATAAAATGCAATGGGCCTTAGCGTCCGCTCTGATCTCAACCATTCTATCAGTGAAGCTGATAACCCCAAACGTTGTTTGTACCGAACGCGGCTCCTTTTATAAATACGTTTTGGTGGAATTATTAATTTAACCTATAAAAATCAAATGTCGACGACGAGTATTGATAATTCTAGGTTTCAGATTGTTTTCTTTGTATACGTCTATCTACCTTGATGCCAAAAATATCAAGACTCTAAATAACTTAGAAGTGATATAGCTTTTAAGATATATGTTAGTGTATACATTTACCCCGCCATCGCATGATAGAGCTACTACTATTTACTGAATGGAAGCATAGGGCATCTATAAAACAACACTTGCATGAAAATAGAAAATGAAATCTTTACTACTGGAAATGAACAATTTATTGGAATTAATATCCACCAATTTATTTACACCCGTGGATTAAGCAGAGTGTCGTTTACTGCAAAAACAAAAAACCCATTTTGCAATATCTATGCTGAAATGGGATATTTTTTTAAGGCAGAAACATGTTTCTTTAGAGTAAATTCCGCTGTAAATAAATTACAATGCTTGTTTTGCGGCATAAAATGATATATGGGGTTACATTTGTGTAAAATTCTGGCACAATAATGGCGGTGAGGTGTCCCACTATTATAATAAGTTATTTTTATTAGTTAAGTTTTCTAATAAAATTGTTTTCAACTGAAAAATGACAATCCCATTAAAAATGATATTGTTTGAATTAAAAAAAAAACATTATGTGCAATATTTTTATTGAAATTCATACCTAAATACCCACAGGGTTGTAGAAAGGATCGCTTTTTGTTCCTTATCAAAGCAAGCAAAGAGGCTTATTCTCAGAATATAGTGCTAACAAGCTGAGACTATTAAGGGACGAGAAATATGATTTCCGGAGCGGTTTCCCGGGGTGCGCATAAAAAAAACTTTAAGCAGGAGTTAGATGCGGTTTTATTCGTTGGTGCCCAGCGAGCGGACTCTAGATTTACCGATGTCATGTTGATAGGAACATGAATATTTTTAATAGAACTGCGTTTGCGTAAAGAGTGCTGCTTAGCTTTACTTATTATAAACGAATTAAGTATTTATCACCACTACGTTTAACTTTAAATATTATTTATGTTTACGTTAAATATGTTTATATTTTTGGTGTTTATTTTATGAAAATACTTAATATATTTTAACGGTGCGAAAAATGTTGTACCGATGAGTGACAGCTCTGAATTCAGAAGCCATTTTTTTGCTTTTTGGTATAAGGTTTTACTCTTTTGATTGGACTAAGTAACGTCAATCGTGTAGTGGCTGTAAGAATATCACCCCGTGTCGCAAGAGGCGACAGGGTGAAACAAATCAAGAGATGAATGGCAGCGTCTTCTTAATAACGACCAAACATAAAAAAACGGCCAAGATCGTGTCGGGCCACGCTCAGTGTAGGGTTCCGTAATTTCCCGTCCGTCACAATAAGTGTTCCCACTATGAGGTATCCATTAAACCAATGGGGTATCCATTATGTTCGCGCTCCAGCAGCGCTCCGCGCTCCTGCAACTGCTCCCGATAGTGGGTGCTGTTGTTTCCATCCAAGTTCAAAATGATTTTCCTAGAAAGTCCTTATAAAGTTCTACTTTTCAGGTTTTTTTCATATTTTCTAAACTTATGGTTCAAAAGTTAGAGGGGGGGGGGGACACATTGTTTTTTACTTTTGGAGCGATTATTTCCGAAATTATTGACATTATCAAAAAATGATTTTAGTAAACCCCTATTCATTTATAAATACCTTTCCAACAATATATCACACGTTAGGGTTGAAATTAAAAAAAAATCACTTCCCACTTTACATATAGGGAGGCTACCCTAATAAAACATTTTTTTCCAATTTTTATTTTACCACTTTGTCGGCGTGATTGATACACATATTGGTACCAAATTTCAGTTTCTAGTGCTAACGGTCACAGAGATTAAGCGAGGACGGACAGACAGACAGACAGACGTGGCGAAACTATAAGGGTTCCTAGTTGACTACGGAACCCTAAAAAACTGCGGTTGCCGACCCGCTTGAGGCAACCCGTGAGGGAACCTACGGCCAGCAGTGATCTTTAATAGGCTGCAACGGTAATGGTAAGAAATATCACAAATTCAAGGTAAATGAACTAGAATGTCGTTTAAATAATAATTAAGAACTTGTTCTATGTAATTATGTCCAATCCAATATATAAATATCTAATTGAAAAAAATGTCCTTTTTTCAAAACTTAGGGCTGTCGTTCATTCTTAAAATTTATATGGACCCCTAAATATAATCAATTTAATAAAAAGTGGAAATATTACATCGGTTCAGCCACTTCCGAAAAATTGGTGATAATAAATGCAATTACACGAGTCTAATATAGAACATTCTTGTTTTAGGAATTCGGTTGAAATATAAGTATGTCGCACTGTGTGATCTTGTATTTGAATCCGTCATACAATCATTGTTAAGATATGTTGAACCTAAGAAAGACTTCACTGTGAAATCATCTCAAAAGGCTTTAATGATTATTACTATTATACGATATTATAAATTTAAGCATAATTGACGTAAACCGAGGTACAGCCTAAAAAGGTAAAAGGTACACCACTGAGGCCTTAGCCTAAGGCCGCAGTGGTGTACCTTTCGTATGGCGTAAAACGTTAAGTAGCGCACTTTCCTTACATTTTGTGCTTTGGTCTGATTGATTTTCTTCAAAACAAAAAACGTTACATTCCCACTAGGATTTCATAAAAACTTTAATATACTGTGTGCGTCATGACTACTCGAAAGTTTTATCAATGAAACCAACAGAATAACAGTGCTGCTGCAATATCACCGTATAAGAATGCCTCTTTGTCTTTTCAATTCAATAAAAAAACTGTTTAACCCTTGCTTGCTTTTTTTGCTTAAAACTTTATGGTTACGTACGCGACAGTGCTCCAGTTTCAGTAGCTGGACTGTATTTACTGTTCGAAGTGTTAACAAAAATCAGTTGGGCAGCGACCGCAATTTAAAAAAGGGTAAATATGACTTATTTCTGTATTCAAGATAAGAATTTTGTACCATTTTTCACTTAAACGCTTTTCGTATTTTATTATTACTTTTTGTAGCACCGGAATACCTGGATACCCTCCTAAAATACCAATGGAAACGGTGGAACCCGTAGAGCAAAGGGCAACCACCGGGGTGACTCTCCAACCTCCTGCCAACAACGCCACGGAAAGGCAACCTTCCCAAAGGAAAAGCCGGAGGAACAGGAGCAGGAAGACTGAACAGCCCCCTCCTCATGCTGTAGTTACCTCTACCCCTACAACTACAGGACCGATAGCCTCACAGGCGCAGGTTACTGAGAGACCACTGTTTACTAGCATAACTAGTTGACCTGTTGTCCTGCTGATACACTAGAAGGGTTGTTGGTAAATAAAACGATCCGCAACAGTTTATGATCTAATTTGGTCTATATTTTTAACTATATTTTCAGTGCCTTTTATAATAAAAATTGACATAACAACGTCAACGTCATTTCTCAAAAAAAGAACTAAAGCTTTTTTAAAATTCAAAAATATGTTTTCTTCATAAATTTGGAATATACTGGCGTATAAATATATATATCATAAACATATCGCCCACCAAGGACATTTAGTGACGGAATGGCCTTCTAAAAAACTTAACTAAATGTCCTTCTAAATTGTACTTACATCAAATTAACTTCATAAACTAAGAGGTAGTAATTCTAAACTTAACTAATACATGTTATCGTAAATGGAAAAGTAGGTAAACATTTAATATAATAATATTTTACATAAATTTGACATAAAAAGTAAACAATTCATGGATCTGCTATAGGTAAAATACATAATTTTGATGTTGGCCTTTTAATAACTGATGTTTTCGTGCGCAATGTGACCACACGGGTAACGTTATCATCACCGGGGTGTTTCTCTATAACTCGACCTAATAACCAACGACTTGGAGGCAAATCATCTTCTTTAATCAAAACAATGTCCCCAATGTTAGGTTCCGGAAATTGTGACGCCCATTTGTACCTATTCATGAGCTTTGATAAATACTCCTGGGACCATCGTTTCCAAAAAGACTGTAGCATCCTTTGCACGAATTGCCACCTAGTTAAATAGCCTACGCTTGAACCTTTGTAGTCCTTATCTGGTACATTAACTATCGGTTCTCCTATCACTTTCTCAAATGCGACAATACTGTGGTTAAAGTTTTCTATTTGAACAAAATAAGCTCATTAAGTTCTTTTGAAAGGTGTCTTATCATGGTCTATTTTTTGTAAGATAATATGTGAAATAAATGAATGCTTATAATAAAAAGTTGAAACTGTTTTTTAAGAGATAATCGCACGGTTTTCTTCTTAATCCTGGTCACAAGATGATGTTAGGAACATTATTACGAAAGGAATGCGTCGGTGGTTTGGTAATGTAGAAACCATGAATGAGGAAAGAGTGACAAAGAAAATTTATGTTGCAGAAGTGAATGGAAGAGTCAGAAAGGGACGTCCTAGGCGAAAGTTTATCGACCACTTTGGCGATATATTGAAAATGGGTCAAATTAAGAGTACCATAAACCGACGAGCATGTATGTATGCGTAGATATATGGATGTGGAGGAGGCGAGAGAGGTATGTCAGGATCGTGCTAAATGGAAGTCTATATTCTCTAGCCTATTGGCATATTTTTTATTATTCGTTACTTCTGTAAGGATTCTAACGGTATATATATATATATATATATATATATATATATATATATATATATATATATATATATATATATATATATATTATATTACAGTTGTTTATATTATTTTTTACACATGCTTACCTGTTGAAGATTGCATCTCAATTTTAATTAGAAGGCTGGAAGAAAACAACATGACCGTAGAATATGCAGTATTATTCAGAAACTGCCTTACATCTGGCTACGTATTGTGGAAGGAGGAGTTCTACAAGCTAGTAGATGGTGTGGCGATGGGCTCATCTGCATCTTCTATATCGCCGAAATATTCATGAAAGACTTTGAGGAGAAAACCCTGCTTACTTCTCCCGTAAATCCAAGATTCTACTAACGGTACGTAGACGACACTTTCACAACTCTACCTTTAGATTAAGTAAAGTTTAGACTCCACAAATTCTTAAATTCAGTTTACAATGAAGTTAGAGACAAACAACTCTTTTCTAGATGTGTTAGTAATTTTGGAATCCTGATAACACCTTGAGCCACACTGTGAACAGAAAAATGACTCACTCAGATAGGTATTTAAACGGTGATTCTCACTACCATCATTCACAGTTGGCTACCGTGGGTAAGTCTTTGTTTCAGAGAGCACGAGGGATCTGTGACAGTAAGCACCTGGCTTCCGAGCTCCAACATGTCAAGCAAGTTTTGCATGACAACAAGCTTAGGGTACCGTACCTACGTAACAGTGAACGAGTGAAGCCGGCCAGAGTCGAGCGTGTACCTGCTGCACTACCACATGTCAGAGGAGTCACTGACAATATTGGCTACATATTGAAGCGCGTTTTCAATAAAACATATTTCAAGCCGCCGAAGAAGATTGTTCAGTTTTTACTATCAGCCAAGTGTAATGTCACTCTACAAGATGCAGAAGTGTACAAGCTTGATTATGAATGTGGTATCTCTAAGATAGGACAAACTAAAATATCAATTAAAACCCACATTAAAGAACATATAGCTGATGTTAAGAATCGACGCTCCGGGGAGTCTGCAGTCTGTGAACACGTACAGGATCGCCCCCGTCACTACATTAGATATGATAAACCACAAAACCTCGCTAAAAAAACACCGATTCCTTCCAAGGATGATTCGCGAGGCTATTAAAGTCAAAAACATCCTAATTTCTATAGCGAATATGGCTGGGCGCTACCAACTTCTTGGGCTACTATAATTAATAAAATTAAATCCCAACCCAAGCATACAACTGCAAGACTTCAAGATACTATAAGGTCATACTGTGTACATCGAAAAAAAATTAATAATTTGAATGTGTGATAACCGCGGTTAACTATGACATTTGGACACTCAGTCCCCCCAGTGACCATGGGTGCTGTAAAATGCTCGAAACGTCGGGTATTTGAAGAAGTTAATATACGCGATAAAATCCGTAAAAACTAGTTTTATTTTAATTTATTATTTTTGTATTTCAGTCTGAGATAAGAAATATAACAAAACTGGATGGCTTTATTGTGTTTCTGATGAATATGAAATAAGATGGCAATATGTTCTTTCATCTTCATCAGTCCATTAAAGTCCTTTGTTGGACAAGAGTCCTTTCCGTTACTTGGACTTGCCTTAGCCACGCTTGACAGTCTATTAAACCATTGCAACTCCAGACATGTCGCAGCTTTGACGTGACTGCTATCTGTCATAAGCTATTAGACCGTTCCGGCATATCACATAGTCGTCCGTTACGAATCCTAGAGACGAAGTGAGGTGACGTATTATCTTATGCTGTCGTTACACAAATAACTGTTATACTACTTATATGCCGTGGAAGTCATACAGACAGTATCTTTTTTGTCAAAAATATTCGCGAGCGCTCGTACAATAGTTCACCAAATTCGGATTTCGGATTTCATCGTAATCGGATGAATACTGCAGATATCCATACGGGACAACCAAAGAAACATTGATTTTTATACATAATGTTTAGATAAATTAATCATAGTTTAACTACGGGAATTGTTATAATAAAATATGATATCGTGAAACTCAGTGCCGGACCACTAAACAACTACTTCTCAAAACTCCTTCTCATTTCACAAGCCGATGTGGTGGATCCTTTACTGTAAGGGCGGTCAAGCTATGGAACTCACTTCCACATGACATACGTGCTAGCTCTTCTCTTGATATATTTCGGAGCAGAGTAAAGAAATATCTGTCAACTTAGAATTATAAATATTTACATATTTTATGTATTTATATGTGTAATTGTATATATATGTATGTGTCTATGTATGTATATGTATGTATATATATATATGTATATATATATGTGTGTGTGTGTGTGTATATGTGTATATATGTATATATTTATTGTCTTTATTGGTATATATGTATGTAAATTAATAGAAATAAGAATAAAAGAAATAAGAAAATAAATTATACTTATATGTTAATTGTTAACTGTAACTTATAGCCAATTTCTATTAAGTAGCGTTATGTTAATTATTAAGTACGCACGCTGCTACCTACTTGCTTTATATATAAAACTATTTCTCTCTCTCAATAGGTTTGCTGGAAGAGAACTCTTATTAGGGTTAAGCTCGCCTTTGTACATTTATTTAAATATTTAATAATTGTTACCAACTTATTGTGTGTACAATAAAGAATAAAGAATAAAGAATAAATATGATACTAGTTCTAGTTTTGTATACTTCGTCACAAATATTATGAAGAAATGAAAATACCAAAATTAAAGATGTGGAACTTATTGAAATACAGTTTATACGAGAGAGATAACATTTCGGGTTGAATACAGTCGAATGTCACACATATCAGTTTCGTTATAAACAGCTATGCTTCCATTTAAGATCTTTGCATTGAAATGCTTAAGCGATTCTATCGAATGAATGTTGAACCAGTTTAAAGGAGCGCATGAACATAAAAGTGTTCAGTGCTCATTTTCAGTGATATTAAAAAAACATTATGTGTAGTATTTTATTGAAATTCATTCTTAAATATCCACAGGATTGCAGAAAAGATCGCATTTTAATCCTTATCAAAGCAAGCAAAACGGTTAATACCCAGGATATACTGCAAACAAGCTGAGAGACTATTTATAGACGAGAAATGTGATTTCCGGAGCGGTTTCCCGGGGTGCGCATAAAGAAAACTTTAAACAGGCATTATATGCGATTTTATTCGTTGGTGCCCAGCGGGTGGACTCTAGATTTAAGGACGTAATATTGGTAAGAACACGAATAAATTTTAATAGAACTGCGTTTGCATAAAGAGTGCCGTTTAGAGCTGAGCTTTAGTTATTATAAACGAATTAGTTAGGTATTTATGCACATTACGTTTAACTTTAAATATTATTTATGTACCTACCTACGTTAAATATATGCTTGTATATTATTTTATATATTTTATGAAAATTATTAATATATTTTAATGGTGCTAAAACATTATGTACCGAAGAATTAATCCCTGAATTCAGAAGCCATTATATTTTTTTGCTTTTCAGTATATGTTTTTCACTCTTTTGATAGGTCTAAGATATATAAATAGATGGATAGAGAGATAATATTATATTGCACGTCTAAAAAACATAAATACCTGTTTTTATTATTAACAAAAAAAGAGGAAAAGAAATGTGGTACAATGGACGGTCTTATCGCTAAGAGCGATCTCTCTTAGACAACCTTTGGATGGACAGGATTGCAAGAAAACAATAAAAAACATGTGTGTGGTTTGACCACAAAAATAACATAATTTTTATTACCAACTATAAAATATAAATAATGATGCATAATATAGAATGGTAAATAAGTACAATTATAAGATAAATACATACCTACTTATTAATATATGTATGTATAAACGAAGTTTACCAGGCCGAAAAATCGATCTAGCTAGGTTTTATTTCTGAGAAAAACTATTTTCCTGTGTTTTCACGCACAACGGAACGAGCTTGATTTTCCCGCGCAATACGATTGGTGATTTGGCTACGAATATTATCTCAACATCCTGCCCTGAACGTAGGGCTACCATGCCGGAAGTATACGAGTTCGAATCCTGCAACGTCGTTAAGTGCAAACATAAATTTGGAAACTATTACATATAATATAAACGTGCCATACGTATAAAAAATATAGTGATGCTAGGTAAAGAGTAGGTAGATAAAGGTAGAATAATTATATACATGCGAATTTTATGTAATCAAAGTTGAACAACTATGCCAAATATCCCACTTATGAGGCAATCTGTGGGGGAGGTCTATGCCCAGCTGTGAACTTTAATAGGCTGTAACAGTAACGGAAACGATAAGAAGTATCACAAGTTCAAGGTAACTACTAGAATGTCGTCTAAATAATATTTGAAAAAATGCCCTATTTTTCTAAACCCAGGGGTTTCATTATTTCTTAAAATTTATATGGACCCCTGAAATATAATCACTTAAATAAAAAGTAGAATTATTACATCAGTCCAGCCACTTCATTATTGTTTTAGGAACTCGGTTAAAAGATAAATATTTCGCATTGTGTGATCTTGTGTTTAAAGCGCTCATACAATCCTTGTTGAGCTAGGAAATATTACGTAAATGTCATCAATATAATTTTTATTAAAGTATAATCACTTAAAATATCACATTTTTGGTATTTATCTCAAATTATACACTTTTAGTATACTTTTATGAAATATATTCATGAAAAACCTTGGAGGGAAATTTAGTGTAGTTTAAGCTGTAATAAATAACTCACATGCATTAACGATATGAGACATTTTGCGTAGGCGTTGGCTTTACGCTGTTCGGGACAATTTGAATTTAACAATTTTTTTGTATTACTTAGCAAAAATCATTTGCTATTTTAAATTTAAAGAAATACTTGAATGTAAAATAAATAATGTTTATAACAGTATCATTACCATATTTTTGTTTTAAATAAAAGCTGCGGCCTTATATTCCTAGAGATGATGATGTACTCGTAGTGTTGTGTATGAGTAGTTAAGTTCGAAGTTATATATGTAATTATAATAAACAGTTACTGTATCGGTTTTAGTGAACGAGTGTTTGGAAAGAGTTAGCCGTTATTTTTCTGTGCTCAGCTCAAATACTCATTGGATATGCATTGGCAAGAATAATTAATTCAAAAAATATCCTAAAAACATATTCTACAAATTGTTAGGTACCTACAAAGACTAGTCCCGACATTAAAGTCTGAAAGATATATTAACCGAGAAAAGACGGGCAAACTGAAATTGAATGTAAATAATTGAATACTATGAAAATTAAAATATAGCCTCATTTGAATCTTAATATAATTCATATAAAGTAAAAGCCTTAATAAAACTTTAATACTTCTCGTATTAAAGAAGCGATCGAGCGGAACCAGGGCTCCAAAGTCTTTGCCAGAGATCTGTCTGCCAGAAAGAGCCAACTGTCAAAGCTGAAGACTGAGTGTGGCAACATCGTTTCCGAGACACCTGAGATTTTGAGTGAGATTGAGAGGTTCTATGGGCAGCTGTACACATCATCGTTGGAGCCACACGCAAGTGTGAGTAACGATCCAAGAGCAAGTCTTATCCGACACTATTCCGATGATATCCCGGACGTCAGTCTAAGCGAGATTAGAATGGCTCTCCAGCACCTTAAAAACGGCAGGGCCCCAGGCGAGGATGGAATTACAGCGGAGCTTCTGAAAGCGGGTGGAACACCGGTACTTGTAGTCCTTCAGAAGCTCTTCAATTCCGTCCTCCATGGTGGCACTACTCCAGAGGCGTGGAGCAGAAGTGCGGTGGTCTTGTTCTTTAAGAAAGGCGACAACGCTCTCTTAAAGAACTACAGACCGATTTCCCTTCTGAGCCGCGTCTACGTGCTGTTTTCGAGAGTCATTACGAATCGTCTCGCACGCAGACTTGACGACTTCCAGCCTCCCGAACAAGCCGGTTTCCGAAAAGGCTTCAGTACCATAGACCACATATATACCCTGCGGCAGATTGTACAGAAGACTGAAGAGTACAATCTGCCACTTTGCCTGGCGTATGTGGACTATGAGAAAGCCTTTGATTCTGTCGAAATTTGGGCGGTGCTACAGTCCCTTCAGCGGTGCCAAGTTGACTGTCGGTATATCGAAGTGCTGAAGTGTTTGTACAGTAGGGCTACGATGGCTATCCGAGTACAGAACCAGAGCTCGAAACCTATCCAACTGCAGAGAGGTGTAAGACAGTGTGACGTTATATCCCCGAAACTCTTCACCGCTGCATTGGAAGACGTTTTCAAGCTACTGGACTGGAAAGGATACGGTATTGACATCAATGGCGAGTACATCACTCACCTTCGATTTGCCGACGATATAGTCCTTATGGCAGAATCGCTGGAGGACTTAAGCACTATGCTCAATGACCTCAATAGTGCCTCCCAACGGATAGGTCTTAAGATGAACATGGACAAAACAAAGATCATGTTCAATGTCCATGTCACACCTATGCCGGTAGTTGTTGGGAGCACTATGCTCGAAGTTGTTGACGAGTACGTTTACCTGGGACAAATAGTCCGACTAGGTAAGTCCAACTTCGACCGAGAGGTCAATCGACGGATTCAACTCGGCTGGGCAGCGTTCGGGAAATTACGACATATCTTTTCGTCAGGTATACCTCAATCTCTAAAAACTAGATTGTACAACCAGTGCGTGTTGCCAGTGATGACTTATGGATCTGAGACGTGGTCCTTCACTGCTGGCCGTATGAGGACGCTTAAGGTCGCTCAGCGAGCTATGGAGAGAGGGCTATGCTCGGAGTTTCTCTTCGTGATAGACTCAGAAATGAGGATATCCGCAGTAAAACCAGAGTGACCGACATAGCCCAACGGATTAGTAAGCTGAAGTGGCAATGGGCCGGCCATATAGCTCGAAGAACCGATAACCGATGGGGAAGAAAGGTTCTCGAGTGGCAGCCTCGTACCGGTAGGCGTAGTGTAGGGCGACCCCCCACTAGATGGAGTGACGACCTGGTAAGACATGCAGGAAGTCGATGGATGCAGGTGGCTCAGGACCGTGCTTTGTGGCATTACTTGGGGGAGGCCTATGTTCAGCAGTGGACTTGTGAAAGGCTGTAATGACGATGATGATGAAAGTAAAAGCCTATAAGAGTTCTACTCCCGGGCACAGGCCTCCTCTCGTTTCTAAGATGTTAATGCACCAATCAATCCAATGCGCTGCTCCAATGAATCGTAACAGACGTCGAATATGCCAATTTTTTTAAAAACCTGAAGGTTTTTTTCTTTATTGCCGAGAACGCGATAAAACAGCACTTAAAATTGCAGTTAAAAATTGATGTCGGAAAGAATCGAACCCGGGTTTCATGCGTACTGAAAATTTACAGCGAATGCTTGGTTTCTGAGCTACCACGGCTCCTGTGTTTTCATATAAGACACGGAACATATTTAAATATTTATTATATTATGGCACCAATGAAATTGAAAATTGCAATTTTAAGTGCTGATTTACCACGTGCTCGGCGGTGAAGGAAAACATTGTGAGGAAACCTGCACGTCTGAGAAATAAGAAAAAAAATTCGAAGACATGTGAACTTCGCCAACACGCATTGGGGTAGCGCGGCGGATACTTCCTTACCCTAAATCCCTCTCAGAAATGAGGGGAAGCCTGTGCCTAGCAGTGGGACGTATATAGGCTGTAACTTTAACTTATGTATTCATTATCAATACAAAAAAAATAAAAGTTTGCGGTTCTTCATTCTGCACCGAAAAAGCTTTCCTTTCCTTTCAACACACTTTTTCACAAAAGCGTGGCGTTTTCACAAAGTTTAAATGGCCATTAGCAAAGTTGTTTACAGCTGACCCCGGGCGTTAGTTTCACTTCTCGGCACATTGGTCGACTGTTCATATTTTATTTTTCTTCCTAAAACTTCAGTTCTTGAAGGAAACACAGTCGTTTCTATAAAATATTGCGATAATGCCAGCCAGCGTATTTTAATTATATTTCTTATAATTTATTTTTTAATAAAATATGATGTATAATAATTATCCGGACATTAAAAATTAAAAATGCCTTCCCTTTCTATGTCACTAGGTAATATTCCGTTACCTCCCATTGGAGGAGAACTGCTTCCTAACACACAATGTAAGCTAGTTTAGGAATCAGGGTATCAATTGTTTGTATATTAATTCTGTGTTCAATAAAGAATTATTTAATATTAATTTAATATTACGAAAACTTAAGCTGTTTTTATTTTTAAAACTAAGTATGGGGCATACAATATCTGGTTCCAACAAGAATCATAATTGAACTCCGTAAGGCTTCAATGGTAATCGGTGTCGATTATAAGAACATGATATCGGAAATCTGTCGCATCCGTGGTATTTCCGCGACATGTGCTTAAATCATGACGATATTATATATTATTAGGCCACGTTCGCACAACACTTTTTATAATATAAAAACTTCATATTGGTTTTTTGACACTTCAAAATAACTCATTTGTTTTAAGCTACTAAGCGTTGTTGCAGGAGTAATGATAAACCTAAGTGTGAATTATATATGCAAGTTAACGATGCTAGACTCTATTACCAAGATACAAAGGGGACTGGGTGACAATTGCAAGAGCTACCAAATCAGAGTAAGTAGAAACTTCAAAATTGGCAGGTGAAGCTTAAGCCTTAAGAGGCACTTATTGCCAGAAAAAATACATTCTTGGGTATTCTAGAGTTGAATAAAATTGTTTTTTTATGTAATTTTTTTTAATAGGAATTTTCATTCTAGACAGTGTACGAGTATGGAGTATAGAGTGTATAGGGAGGAAAATAATATATATATATATATACTTCCATTTATTATTATAATTTACAACATACGAATAGTCAGCCACCAGTAATCAAAACAGGAAAGCTATGTTAAACAAATCAATAGCGGAACCACTTCTCCCCAAGTTGTTGGTACTTACCAATACGGAGAGCCGATACCCAGGCTATGATTCCATATGCAGAAAAGTAACTTCAGTAGGACGTATTTTCTACTTTCCGTCTTTATTGTAGTATGATCATACTGTATCAAATGTCCACTGCTGAACATAGGTCTTCCCCACTGCCTGTTTGGCTCTAAGGTTCTATCACTTAGGTTGGCAAGCGCAGCTTTTAATTTTATATTATTATTTGTTATTAGGAAGACGCTACTGCCCACCTCCTGATTTGTTTCCTCTTGTCGCCTCTTAATACACCCACGGGATGATATAGGGTAGAGGACAATATTACACTGCCACAACGAATACACGCTAAATATATGCTATGATAATTCAATGGATGGAAAAAGTCCATCTCAGTACACAGTATAAATTCACCCTTACTATAAGTAGTAAGTAATAAGCTCTTTTTAATAAACGCTCAAGTTCCCCTTATTTATTAATATTGCAGTAGTAAAAATTTAAACACAGTTCATTTTACTCTAGTTTCCAGGTAAATGGCAGTATTCGTAGTATTAAAGCAACAATCTAAGTTTTTGGCACTTCTGGTAATAGGCCCCTTTTATTACTTAAGACGTTTAAGCGCCACTGAGCCACCGCGCTGCTTTTTCGTTGAACTGACTTTCTACCTAGATTCCATCTGTGTAGAAACTTACCCCTTAATTATTTCCACCGACAATTAGCTGTACTTGCACTATATTTTCCGGTATGAAGATTGTAAAAAGCCAGTTTAATTACAGGCTATAAGGCGTTCCATCTTAGTCACACAGTCTACCCGATGGGACGTGGTTGTTATTACTAGACATCTACATCTATACTCGATTACGAATCAAAATGCAGATGCATTGTCACCCTAAAGGACTAAGATGGAATGCCTCGTTTCCAGTAAAAAGTGTCTCCGTTTCTCTACCCCCACCATAGGAAACACAGTGGCATTAAGCTACTATTTGACGCTGGTATTCTGTGAAAGCGTGGTCTTTCCTGGTCGAGCCGACCCGTTCGTGCTACAACTATACTACTAATATAACTGCAGCATGGCTCCACCACGTATAAAAATATCTTGATGGTGGTAGTTAAAAGTCAAAAAAGTTTAATTTACAGCCTACATAATGTCACGCTTCTGAGCTTAGGCCAGGGTTTTAGAGCAAGGAAATGGCCGACGCGCCTAACCAATGCGTGTTGGTGAATTCCACGTCTTTAAATTGAATGAAAAATTAAATTTTTTCCTTATTTCTCAGACATGCAGGTTTTCACATATATATATATATACATATATATATATATATATATATATATATATATATATATACATATATATATATATATATATATATATATATATATACACACACACACATATATATATATATATATATATATATATATATATATATATATATATATATATTTATACAACGCCATCTAGTCCCAAGCTAAGCAGAGCTTGTGTGGGGTACTGACAACTGATAAACATACTTATGTATTTCTAAATACATAAATATTATAGATAAATTACACCCAATATACAAGAATTGCTCGTTTAAAGGTATAGGATTATAAACTAGTGTTACAATTTTTTTATTTAACTGGCTTTACGGCTTTGGGTTCTAGACCTTCATCATTTCTTTCTAATCTATGTTTTTGTATTTTTTTTCCGCTTGCTCCGTCGTTTTCTCTAATAATTCACACGCGCAGAGAATTTTCAAAATCGCACCACTTTTACGAATCAAAAGCTTCTTCAAATCATGATTCAAGCAACAAAACAGGAGCGACAAATTGTCCAACAATCCGTCGACGGCCAACACCTCTCTAGGAGAGGTGTTGGACGTTACATATAGGCAAATAAACATCGTTTTTGTGATAAAGTAAATATTCTATATTGCTTTTCGTTACTCTGTAGTGCTTTACTAACCGTTATTTTTTTATAGAACAAGGGTGACAATCGAACAGACAGTCCACCTGATGGTTAGTGGATGCTGTGGTCCACGGACATCTACATTTATGCTCGATTTAGAATCAAAATTCAGATGCCTTGTCACCTCTGAAGACTAGGATCGAATGCCTCGTTTCCAGAAAATAAGGGTCTCCGGATCTCTACACTCACCATACGAAACACAGCAGTATTAAACTGCTATTTTACACTGGTATTTTGTGAGAACGTGGTTTTTCCCCGGTCGAGCAGTCATTCATGCTACAAATATATTATAGCTACAGCGTGGTTCTACCATTAAGTAGGTAGATTGAGGATTTGTATCTAAATCGGTCACGGTCAACCGGGTACTATTATATATTAGTCTATGGTCTATGTAGATATTCTTAAAAATTAAAACTGGCTATAACTTTTATCTCTCAAGTTCTAAAAATCTTAGAATTTAAGAGGGGTTTGTCTATCTTACTATCTACCAATTAAAATATCTCAAAATACGAAATTTTATTAGCGGTACGAAACTTCCATACAAGCCTGCCATTTCCCTTTATGTAAATTTTATAAAATAATTTAAATTTATGCACCATATTTTATAGGCATTATTGCTCTATAGTGTAGTAATATCATACCCGTTACAAGTAAGCAATTTATTTACTATATTTAGATTTATGACAATTTGAGAATTCGGTAACAATGTAGACCCGAGTCAAATAAAATAAAATTTACATTCTAAGCAAGTTTAATAGCTTTCTATGTAATTTTTATCCGACAACCTTCAGACCGTATCGATTATTGATTGATTTCATCGTGTAAGCACAACGGTCATTTGTATTCCATTAACAAACAACATGATTCCCTTCGTCTCACATTAGTTTTGCATGTTCCGTTCATATTTGTTTTATCAGTTTTATATATCAAAGCCAGCACGTACTATAAGACTTTTAGGACAGGGCAAAACGAGGCAGCGCCAACGGCCACCAGTGGTCAGCTTTAAGTATTTCAAATGCTTCTGTTATATTTAAGAGTCAGCTGCAGCTATATTGTGGTTGTAGCACGAATTGGATGGCTTGACTGGGCAAGGACCACGCTGTCCACGCTTCCACCCTCCTTATAGAATACTAGCGGAAAACAGCAGCTTAATGCTGCTGTGTTTCGTATAGTGAGTGTAGAGAACTGAAGACCCTTTTTACTGGAAACGAGGCATTCCATCTTAGACCTCATGGGTGGCAACGCATCTGCATTTTAAGCTTTTAATGAGGATAGATGTAGATGTCTATGGGCCACAGTATCCACTTACCATAAAGTGGGCTGTGGGCTAATTTGGTACCCTTATTCTATGAAAAAGTGGATTGCCTGTACATAAGTGGCCAATGGCAGCCACGTTCCAAAGGCCGTCCTGCCACATAGTCGCCACTGACGCACTTTTTTATTCTATTCGTAATTTAAAACTACCGCGGTATCAACCTTCTTAGCATTGTGGGAAAACTGTATGCTAAGGTACTAGTTGAAAGGGTCATGAAAGAAACTGATGAAAAAATTTGGGATGTGCAAGCGGGATTTAGAAAGGGAATGGGATGTACAAATCAAGTCTTTTCCATGCGCATGATCGCGGAGAAGTTTTTGGCCAAAAACCAAAAGGTTTTTTGTGCGTTCATGGACTTGGAAAAGGCTTATGACAGAGTGGATAGGAATGTGATATGGCAAACACTGAACTCATTTGGGTTGAGCGCTGGCTTGATACAGGCATTTGAATCTATTTATAGTGACTCTAGTGCTTGTGTTAGGATCAACGGGGTCTACTCGGACTGGTTTGGCATCGATAAAGGTGTCAGACAGGGTTGTATGGCTTCCCCGTGGCTGTTCAACATATTGTTACGAGCTTGAGGTTCGTGACAATAAAAATTGCCGATGAAATTACCTAAATTAACACTTTAATTTACTTTACACAAATTAAAACACTAATAATTAAACACACTAATTCACTTTATTCCGCTCCGAAGCTTCGCTTGTCTCGCCAAATCCAATACTGCCTCGATCGCATCTTCCAGTGCCTATTTATATAAATTAGCAATGAAGCATCCGGAATATTAAAGTAAATGCGCGCAAAGCGACGAGTGTTCGAGTGTAAATTTTCTAGAAACTTAGTTCTTCGGTTCGAGACTAGATGGCGCTAGTGCCGTCGACTTGAGCGCGCAACAATATTTATGGACAGTTGTTTGCAAAATTTGAAAGTTGAAGAATGCGGATTAAGAATGATTGAGTTAACCGTCAAATGCCTTTTGTACGTCGATGATCAAGTTATTCTTGCGTCGTCGGCGGCCGAGTTGCAAATAATGGTTACATTTATGAACAGATCGTTAAAAGGGGGTATGGAAGTGAACGCAAGTAAGACGAAAGTTATGGTTTTTGAAAGAGAAGAAAGTAAGACGATATGTGAAATAAGAATAGAAGGAGAGTTGATCGAGCAAGTAGATGAGTTTGTATATTTTGGTTGCGTATTTAGCTGCGATGGGAGATACGATAAGGATATAGAACGACGAGTGAAGGCGGGGAATAGAGTAAATTGGGCCCTACACTCTATTGTGAAGTGTCAAAATGTGTCAAAAAAGGCACGTATGGCAATTCACAATGCTGTGTTGGTCCCTAATTTAACGTATGGTAGTGAAAGTTGGGTGTGGCAGAAGAAGCACGAGAGTAGAATAAATGCAGTAGAAATGCGGTCGTTAAGGAGTATGTTAGGGCTGAATCGAATGACAGGGTGAGAAATTGTGTGATAAGAGAAGAGTGTGGTTTGCAAGATGATGTTGTGACCAGGATTAAGAAAGGAATGCTTCGGTGGTTAGGTCATGTGGAAAGAATGAATGAGGAAAGAGTGACAAAGAAAATTTATGTTGTAGAAGTGAATGGCAGAGTCGGAAAGGGAGGGACGTCCCAGGCGAAAATTTTTCGACCAAATTAGCGATTTATTAAAAACGGCTCAAATTAGGAGTACCCTTAACCGACGAGCATGTATGCGTAGGTATATAGGTGTGAAGGAGGCGAGAGAGGTGTGTCAGGATCGTGCCAAATGGAAGTCTGTAGTCTCTGCCTACCCCTCTGGGTTACAGGCGTAAGTGTTTATGTATATGTATGTAAGTTGGTATCAAAACGTAAAAGCCGTTTTTAGTTCTTGAGTTTCCAGGAATATATAAAATCATTTTTAAACGCACGGTTATATTAAATAATAATATTAGTAATCTCTATAGGATGATTATTGCCGATATTTTTTCAGGAACGGGTAGATATATCAATTTTCAATTAATATCTATTACTAATGTATATATGTGTAAAGAGCCGTGGTAGCTCAGATGGTTAGCGCTCGCTGTAAACATTACAGAACGCGAGAAACCCGGGTTAGATCCCCGCCGGCACCAATGAAATTGTTAATTGCAATTTTAAGTGCTGATTTACCACGTGCTCGGCGGTGAAGGAAAACATCGTGAGGAAACCCTTATGTCTGAGGAATAAGAAAAAAAAAATTCGAAGACATGTGAAGTTCGCCAACACGCATTGGGGCAGCGCGGCGGACACTTCCTTGCCCTAAAACCCTCTCAGAAATGAGGGGAGGCCTGTGCCCAGCAGTGGGACGCATATGGGCTGTAACTTTACTTTACTTTACTAATGTATAACTTTATATAAATAATTTTACATATTATCTAAGGTACCGTTCCCTGGGCAAGTAAAAACAATTTACGGCATTGGTATATCGGTATCGAAAAGAGGCATAAATTACCTAGACTATCGATTCCCGGGTTAGGCGAACTGTCTTCATACATGATCAAGTTTGCTCTAAATCCTAAGGGCGCGCGTCTTATTCGCTCTTGGCCGGATGTGGAGTCCAGTACTACTACGAGCCGTGGGCCGTGGTTGGACAGGGGCTAAGGGCTCGCTGTAAAGTTCACAGTAAGCGAGCGACCCGGGTTCGATTCGTTCGGGCACTAATCAAATTGTCAATCGCAATGTAAAAGCTGATTTACCTGACCTACCCTGCGGTGAAGAAAAACACTTTGGGAAAACCTGCATGTCTGAGAAATAAGGAAAAAATTTAATTTTTCATTCAATTTAAAGACGTGGAATTCACCAACACGCATTGGTTAGGCGCGTCGGCCATTTCCTTGCTCTAAAACCCTGGCCTAAGCTCAGAAGCGTGACATTATGTAGGCTGTAAATTAAACTTTTTTGACTTTTAACTACCACCATCAAGATATTTTTATACGTTATATATGGTTTGCGTCCCGTCTTAGGTCCGACTTTTTTCCCTTTTTTTTTTCAAGTTCCCTTCTTTTGTGAGAAAATCTATTATTTCCAGCACTTTTTCTTTAGTATTTTATAAAAATACAAAAATTTAAATTAAACTGATTGCCCCATGATTTTTTATTCAAATAACTAGTTCAGTTTTTTCTATTATGTCAATAAGATCAAAAATATTATTCATCAGTGTGTATACAAAGGTAGAGTGAATTAGGAGATACCTATAATCAGCAGTGGACTGCAACATTTGATAATGATAAAGTTCTGATGGGGTTTTGAGTGTAGGTAAATAAAAAATATTTTGTTTTTTAAGTTCATTTATTTTATTGTACTTATAATTAATGAATTCTTTATAAAACTTCATCTAAGAAGGGGGCAGGCCGGGTAATTACCCTCATGGCGAGCATGGCTCAGGTACCAAATAATACTCATAACATGTGAGTAGCATCCCAATGCCCTTAAACCTACAATGCAGTTACAGTAATAACTTCTGATTGCGTCCCGCCCAATCATGTTTGTTTCTGCAACTATAAATACAAATTTTTAGTGGAAAAATGGCGTGACTTAATTTTGGCATGAAGCAAGATTGGGTTTATTCTCTCTTAACCATCTATTCTCTCTCGGGATACTTCTAGTGTATATATCAACCGTATACCGTCGTGGGGAAACTGCACAGAAATCCAAAATTATTTATACATATATATTATCGCTCAAAACAATATATAAGAGTTCTAGCAAATATTTCATACAATACAAGATTATTAACAGTTACATCTTTATACATATTAGAATCATCTAAATTAGCATTATCTAGTTTGAGATACTATGGGTGCATACTAGAGATAATTTAAAACTAATTTTCTAAAATTAAAATGTAAATAAATACAAACACAAAACACAGAACAAACATCTTTGTCCATCACGCAAATGTTTGTCCTTGGTGAGAATAAAACTCATTGAAGCTATATTTAAGTAGTTTAAGGTAATCATGGTCATTAGATATTCCATGCAAGAAAGGCACTTTAAACACACCGCTTATACCAAAGGAAGTTTTCTCTGAAGAGCAGTAGTTTATTACACTGTTCCTAACATAATCATCCATTGTACAGTGCCACAAGTGTTATCAGGACGTGGATCAAAACACATATTATTACGTTTTCATTTTTTTTAAATTGTATTGTTGTATCTCTAGTGGAAGATCTTCAGCGTTTTTAGGTGATGAACTCAGTTTGTTTTTCTTTGGCTCATTTCTGTTTATTTTATATGGGTGTTTCTTAATACGCCATTCAGAATACTCCTTAAATCGTAAAAGTGCATAACATATACAAGCTGTATGCTTACAAACTGCCCTTGGCCCTTTACCAACAGCGCACTCACACATAGACAACAATTTTTCCATCCGATTTAAAGGCAATACTCAAAAAATATGATAATGCTTTGGTGTTTTCAGAGTGGACCTGTTTTTTATAAAACGTAAATTATATTGTGTACATATCACTAGACCCACTAAATATTCATTTATCATCATATTATAGCCTTTTTTGTGAAATGCAGTATACCCAGTCATTCTCACATTGAATTTGTAAACCTCTAAAAAGTAAGTGGTAATATTCACTATATCCAAGTTAGGTGATACTGCTATACAAACTGTCTGCAGGCCACTCAACAATATACGCCAACCCATTTTGTAGTATTTCATCTTCTATGTTTCTATTAAAATTATTATTTCTATCACAGTCCTTAAGTCTGTAAAAAGAAAACATTGCTGTAAACTTGGTAAATAAGCATAATTTTGACAAGAAAATGTATTTGTAAATAGTAAACAAACTAACCTCTAAATTAACTGTTCTTTCAACCCACTTAATTTTGCACCTCTTTTTCTTAGCTCCGCTTTTAAAGCACTAACATTCATTGACCCGTAACTCATATTAGCCATAATTAATCTCAGGAATTGCAATATATTCACAATATTATTCTAAAGGAAATAAACACGCGTAGCCCACCTACTACTAACAATGACATTTTACATATCGGAGACTTCACTCTACACCAGCGGTAGCGCCTCTAGCGGCGAATTCATACGCGATAGCCCTCATTGCGTTTAAAGTAAAGTAAAGTAAAGTTACAGCCTATATACGTCCCACTGCTGGGCACAGGCCTCCCCTCATTTCTGAGAGGGTTTTAGGGCAAGGAAGTGTCCGCCGCGCTGCCCCAATGCGTGTTGGCGAACTTCACATGTCTTCGAAAATATTTTTTTTTCTTATTCCTCAGACACGCAGGTTTCCTCACGATGTATTCCTTCACCGCTGAACACGTGGTAAATCAGCACTTAAAATTGCAATTAACAATTTCATTGGTGCCGGCGGGGATCGAATCTGGGTTACTCGCGTTCTGTTATATTTACAGCGAGCGTTAACCATCTGAGCTACCACGGCTCTCTCATTTTTTTTTATAGGATAGGGTGACAAACAAGCACACAGTCCACCTGATGGTAAGTGGTTACTGTGGCCCATAGACATCTACATCTATCCTCGATTACGAATCAAAATGCAGATGCGTTGTCACCCGTGAAGACTAAGATGGAATGCCTCGTTTCCAGTAAAAAGGGTCTTCGGTTCTCTACACTCACCATACGAAATACAGCAGCATTAAGATACTATTTTACGCTGGTATTCTGTGAGAGCGTGGTCCTTCCCCGGTCGAGCCGACCCATTCGTGCTACAACTATACTACTAATATAACTGCAGCATGGCTCTACCACGTAAAAAAATTGCGTTTAGTTTATGCTTATATTACGTTTATACATAAACACTCACGCCTGTCACCCAGAGGGGTAGGCAGAGACTACGGACTTCCATTTGGCACGATCCTGACATACCTCTTTCGCCTCCTTTACATCCATATATCTACGCATACATGCTCGTTGGTTAAGGGTACTTCTAACGTGGCCCATTTTCAAAATATCGCCAATTTGGTCGATAAACTTTTTTCTAGGGCGTCCCTTCCCGACTCGGCCATTCACATCTGCCATATAAATTTGCTTTGTCACTCTTTCGTCATTCATTCTTTCTACGTGACCAAACCACCGAAGCATTCCTTTCTTAATCCTGGTCACAACATCATCTTGAATACCACATTTATCTCTTATCACGCAATTTCTCACCCTGTCATTCAGATTCAACCCTAGCATATTCCTCAAAGACCGCATTTCTACAGCATTTATTCTACTTTCGTGCTTCTTCTGCCACACCCAGCTTTCACTACCATACATTAAAGTAGGGACTAACACAGCATTATGAATTACCATACGTGCCTGTTTTGACACATTCTGGTTCTTCATAATAGAGTGTAGTGCACCATTCACTCTATTCCCTGCATTTACTCGTCGTTCTATATCCCTATCATATCTACCATCCCTGCTAAATACACATCCCAAATACACAAACTCATCCACTTGCTCAATTAACTCTCCTTCTATTCTTATTTCACATACCGTTTTGCTTTCTTCTCTTTCAAAAACCATCACTTTCGTCTTAATTGCATTCACTTTCATTCCCCTATATTACATTTATTTCTTAAATCTTTTTATTGATATTATTAACTAATCCCAATTACTAAAAATATAAAAATTACATGAAAATTAATGGCTTAGTTGCCTTAATATCTGGTATTAATTCTATAATAAAACAACGAAAATAGTATGCGATACTAAATCTGCCGTTCCCCTTTATGTATTTTCCGACGCATAAGGAATACGAGTATGAGTATGGAGTGTAGAAGTAAGAAGTACAGACTGTGTATTAAAAAGTGTCAATAAAAACCTTTAAATAAGCTGGCGCCACTATATGTGTAGCTACGGGGTAAATTTTAAAGACCGCACCGAAAAATATTGGTGGGATAGACGACTTTTTCGAGGTTATATTTACTAAATAAAGTTATTTTAGATTTTAGAGCTACTGAGCAGTTTAGCAGCACACTTAAACCGTCGAAACTGCTAAGTTCATTTCATCCCAGTAGCTACTCCAGCGCTGTTGTGGAGAGTTTTTGAACTGTTATTTACTGCATACAGATGACCATTTTTTCAACTATTCTACTATGGGAGTTGGTACTCCTTACTTTTACACTCCATAAATATGAGATTTAAATTGTACATGAATCTTTATATGAAAATAATTGTGATATAGGATGAGCGCTTTATATTAGAGCCTCATAATAAAATTGTTTAGTCTGCGTAATTGCTTGAAAATTTAAAATTAGTGTATTCAGATTATTTTCAGAGACATTTTTGGAATTTCTTAAGCAATTAATTGATTTTAAGAAATACATGCAACATTTTATTCTGCATCTTAATGTTTGTTTCATGGGTATGTACTTAGTAGACCCACGAAGCACAATTTTGGTTAGTGTAGAGAACCGGAGACCCTATTTACTAGTAACGAGGCGTTCTATATGATTCCTCAGGGGTGACAACGCATCTGCATTTCCATTCTAAATCAAGAATAGACGCAGGTGTCTATGGGCCATAGCCTTGCCTTCAAGTGGGCTAGTTTGTCGCCCTTATTGTAAAAAAAAACACGTAAATTATTTATTTTATTTTAGTTTATGTAAAAATAACGAAAACTATAAACATAAATAGTTAATGCTAAATTGGAGTCTACGATACAGAATCACCTAATGTGGGTACCGTAGGCTACTTAAAAATGCTTTTTTTTTACAGTGCGCTAAAGATTGTAGCCGGGGTGAGAGGCTTGCATAATAACAGTTCTCAACTAACTGGGTATGAAAATGTAAAATAACAACCCTAATTATGTTTTGGACGAAGATCGACGAGAACGAACACACTGCACGTGATAATGGGTGCGTTTGGCAGAAAAAAGCGCTAGCAAGCGCTTGTAAGCAAAATGGCGATCGTAAGCGGTAAGCGCTGTCAAATCGTAAGAAGCCATTTTCCTCTAGGACACGAAGTTAGTCGTGTCCTAGAGGAAAATGGCTTCTTTTTAACCGGGGAACCTAACCTAATTTAAATATATGTTTGTACAGTATTTATATCAAAAAAAAGACGTGTGGCACTCGGGGACTACCGCGGTAAAGCTATTGCATAGCATTTTGTATCAACTTATGCAATTATAATTATTTATTTATTTCATTTATGCAGTATTTCTTTTTCTTTGATATTAATTCAAGTTACACTTTTTGAGCGTGGTGACCGATAAGAAAACAATTTTTTTTCTTTTATTAAATAAATAAATAATAAATGCACTTTGTTCATTCATATTCAAAACACTTTATACACAAATTTTACAAGTACAGCTATTCACTGTTGTACATAAATACCTATACACCTATATACTTTCTCATAAACAGCTGCTTATGTATTCGTCCGATTTCGGAGCAGCTCGTCTCGATTCGTGCGAGCTTCGTAGAGTCGTACAATACGTCTACTTGCACGCACACAAACACCGTGACGAAGACTGCCGAAAAGAAGCGACGTTAGACAATGCACGGCCTTCAAGCCACACCTCCGTGCCCGTCGGAGTGGGGAGCGTGAGGTTTTTTCGTTACGAAATTTCTGGATTCGGTCCCCGCGCTCAAGGCCCGTGATAGAAGCTATGCAATAGCTTAAAACTTACCAATCATGAATTTTAATAACATGTATATGTTTATTCATTTCATTATATTGCTTAAAACTGATATTGCGCAGAACAACTTATAAACTCTACTTCAAAACAAACAAAATAAATAAGCAAAATGGCGGATTTTGTCAGCGCTACTTAAGTAGCAATCGTGTCCTGGCCGAAAACTATTTCATCGCTTGTCAGCGCTTCCTAGCGCTTTTTTCTGCCAAACGCAAATAATAATTAATTAAAAAATAACAAATAATATTTTAAGCAATATAACAGTGGTAGAGCCATGCGGCAGCTTTGTTGTTGCACGTATGGGCCGGCTCAAACCGGGGTGGTACCACGACCTCACAGAATACCGGCGTGAAGTGGAAGCTCTGCTTCCGCGTTTCGTCTGGTGAGTGCAGGTGGCCGGAGGCCCAAATCCCCCCCCCCCATCAACATGGTAGCGGAATTAAATAAAGATAGACTACCCCAGGAGGGTACCAGCACCCCTGGAGAATCCCTCGCTGAGCATCCACGACCATGTTTCTCCACTTCTGAGCGTGGGTGCTCAGGCTGCCCCGCGTATTCTGGGGGGGGGCGAAATTCCGCTCAAGACTACAACTGCTCGGGGCAAACGGAGCAACAAGACTAAGGCGACCCCTGCCACGCTGTCCGTGAATTTCTGCAATATCAGGGGACTTCACTCTAACCTAAACGCCGTCCACTACCATCTCGAGACGACGAGGCCGGCTCTGCTCTTTCTGACCGAGACGCAGGTGTCCTCTCCGGCTGATGTCTCGTATCTCTCCTACCCGGGGTACAGACTGGAACACTCCTTTGTGCCTCGGGCTGGAGTTTGCGTTTACGTCAGAGAGGACATCTGTTCTCGACGCCTCGGCAGACTTGAAGGTTCGGACCTGTCCATCCTTTGGCTACGCGTAGACAGCGACGACCATCCGCGCGTCTACGGGTGCCTCTATAGGTCCAATAGCGGTAATGCCGAAACAGATCGACTCTTCGACCACGTCCAAATGGCTGCAGATTCGTTGCTACAGCAGATCCCCTCCGCAGAGATCGTGATCCTCGGCGACTTTAACGCCCATCACGCCGAATGGCTTGGTTCACGTTTAACCGATCATGCGGGGAGATCTGTTCATGATTTTGCCTTGGCATATGGTCTGACACAACTGGTTACTTCGCCTACGCGGATTCCAGATGTGGAGGATCATGCACCTTCCCTGTTGGACCTTCTGCTGACCTCTCACCCGGACGGATATAAGATTTCCGTCGACGCCCCTTTAGGCTCCTCGGACCATTGTCTGGTCCGGAGTGTTGTGCCACTCACGCTGAAATCGCGGTTGCATTCTGCAGGCTGCCGCCGTGTTTGGCACTATAGGTCAGCCGATTGGGATGGGATGCGGTCTTTCTTTGCATCCTACCCTTGGGGGCGGGTTTGCTTCTCGCCGGATGATCCCAACGTTGTTGCGGATTCTGTTACTGATGTGGTACTTCAGGGTATGGAACTTTTTATTCCTTCCTCTGTGGTGCCCATTGGAGGCAAATCTCAGCCATGGTTTGGTCGCTCCTGTAAAATAGCATCATGCTATAAGCAGGAGTGCTATCAAGCCTGGGTTGATGCATCAGCGTCCCGGGATGTAAACACCAGCCCTCTAAAAAAGAAGTATAATTCCGCCTCTAGGTCCTTCAAAAGAGTCATTGCCAAGGCAAAGTCAGAGCACATAGGCAGAATTGGCGAGAAACTAGTTCGCCTTCCTTCTGGAACCCGTGCATTCTGGTCTCTCGCCAAGGCTGTCCAGGGGAATTTCTGTCAGCCATCTCTTCCATCTCTGCACAGGGAGGACGACTCACTGGCCCATACTGCAAAGGAGAAAGCCGATCTTCTAGGCTCCTTCTTTGCGTCTAACTCGACTCTCGATGACGGGGGGAGTACGCCGCCGACCATCCCGCGGTGTGAGTGCTCCATGCCGGAAGTGCAGTTCACACAGCGCTCGGTTCGCAAAGCACTCCTCTCCCTGGACATCCACAAGTCGAGTGGGCCTGACGGAATCCCCCCAATTGTGCTGAGGACGTGTGCTCTAGAGTTGGCACCGGTTTTAACGCGTCTTTTCCGGTACTCCTACTCCCTAGGCGTAGTCCCAAAATCATGGAAGACGGCTTTCGTCCACCCGATCCCTAAAAAAGGCGACCGCTCAGACCCGTCCAACTACCGGCCAATCGCCATCACCTCCTTGTTCTCCAAAACAATTGAATCCATTGTAAACTGCCAGCTCATGAGGTACCTTGAGGATCACCAGCTGATTAGTGACCGCCAATACGGTTTTCGCCGTGGTCGGTCAGCTGGTGATCTTCTGGTTTACCTCACTCACAGATGGGCGGAGGCAGTAGAGTTCAAGGGGGAGGCATTGGCCGTTAGTTTGGACATTGCGAAGGCCTTCGATCGGGTTTGGCACAAAGCGCTTCTTTCGAAGCTCCCTTCCTATGGGCTTCCCGAGAAATTGTGCGATTGGATCACCAGCTTTCTTGCAGATCGGAGCATCAAGGTCGTTATAGACGGTGCAAGCTCCGATTGCAAGCCTATTAATGCTGGTGTTCCACAGGGCTGCGTGCTATCGCCAACGCTGTTTCTTCTGCATATCAATGGTATGTTGCATACCCGTAACATTCATTGCTATGCAGATGACAGCACTGGTGATGCTCTTTACACCGGCCGAGCCAATATTTCTCGGGAAAACGTCTCCGAGTGCCGGGACAAACTTGTGTCTGAAGTTGAGTCTTTGCTGAACAGAGTCTCGGATTGGGGACGACTAAATCTAGTCCAGTTTAACCCCCAGAAGACACAAGTTTGCGCGTTAACCGCTAAAAAGAACCCCTTTGTCGTATCCCCTCAGTTTCAAGGCACTCCCCTTGTTGCCTCAGCCAGTATCGGAATCCTCGGCGTCGACATATCGAGTGGCGTGCAGTTTCGTGGTCACTTGGAAGGGAAGGCCAAATTGGCCTCTAAAAAGCTTGGCGTGCTCAGCAGAGTGGGACAGTGTTTCATGCCGGCACACCGCCTGCAACTTTACAAGGCGCAGGTTCGGCCGCACATGGAATACTGTTCCCATCTCTGGGCTGGGGCTCCCCAGTACCAGCTCCTTCCACTTGACCGCATCCAGCGCAGAGCGGCTCGAATCGTCGACGACCGAGTGCTTTCCGATCGGCTCGATTCACTGGCGTTGCGAAGAGATGTTGCATCTCTTTGCGTATTTTATCGCATCTATCACGGGGAGTGCTCTGAGGAATTGTTCGGATTAATCCCAGCCGCCAAATTTCGTGAACGCACGACACGGCAAACGTCCCGATACCATCCACACCATCTGGATGCATGGCGGTCCACCACTGTACGTTTCACAAGGAGTTTTCTTCCACGTACAACCTCTCTGTGGAATAGTTTATCACCGGCGATTTTTCCGGACCGATACGACCTGGGGACCTTCAAGAAAAGAGCTTACTCCTTTCTAAAGGGCCGGCAACGCACCCGCAATTCTCCTGGTGTTGCGGTTGATCATGGGCGGCGGTAGTCACTTAACATCAGGTGAGCCGCATGCTCGTTTGCCCCCTCTTCTATAAAAAAAAAAAAAAAAAAAAACGCACCCAGTATATTGTATGTTTCAATTACACCCAGTATGTTTCAATTTATCTCTGAAGTGATTTGCATACAGTGAAATATATTTTATTCGCTTTTAATTTCAAACAAAAACCGTCTTAGCCGTTCCCATGATCAAATAACGCGGGAAACCATATCGTTTTACAGTTAATTTTCATTCATTTAATTCAAGAACATTTTAACTTTGTTAATTTGGTACTTCAGCGTATTTAGTAAAAAAAGGTTTAAGAAAAAAGTGAATTCAATTGTAATAATCCATGTCACTAAAAATACCTCGTATACTACAATCCATTAAGCCGTTTAGGCTATAGAGCGCACCTACTAAGATTTAATGAAAATTTCTCTGTAGCTGACCATTGTGTCAATGTTAAGAATAATTTTAGAAACTCAACTTTGCTATAAATGAAAACCTTTTTGTGCCCTATTCATCCGCATACATTTAAACGCTTACAAAATTATTGAAGTGAAACCCTTTATTTCGACGTAGTAGAGAAATTTATTACGGCATTAAAAATAAAAAACCTCACGATTTCTTGTACCATTTCCTTGTAACGTATCCCCGCTGGGGCTGCATGAGTACATTATCATTACGTAAAATATAAAATAAAAGAAGAATTATATTGTAACGAAGTTTCACTTCGTACGTGTATACGTTAGGTACGCAATTATAGGCACATTTTTTTCTAAGAAGCCTGAAAAAAGTTATTAAATAAGCTACATCAGCTTATTTAATAACTTTTTTATTTATTTTTTAACACACTATAACAAAATATGCAAACTGGCCACGCATGTTCTGGCCTTTGTGACGACCCTTTGTCTTATAAAATAATCCTTAAATTCTCAATAAAAAATATTGAATGTCACTTATAGGGATAAAAACTATCATAACTCTCAAGTTGGGGAAACCAAGTAAGGCGGCTCGACCGGGGAAGGACCACGCTCTCGAAGAACAGCAGCGTAAAATAGCGGTTAACGCTGCTGTATTTCGTATGGTAAGTTAAGAGAACTGGGTACCCTTATTACTGGAAAAGAGGCATTCCATCTTAGTCCTCACGGGTGACGACGCATTTTCATTTTGATTCATAATCGTGGATAGGCGTGTTCTCGTTTGTCATTTATTTTAATAAAAGCAATACACATTTACAAACTTTCATATAAATTGGTTAAGCGGTTTTGGTGATGATTTTTATATATTCATATTATAAGCTGTCTCTTAACAACACAATGATTACAAATTAAAAAAGAGTATCCGTATATTTTTATAATAATTATTTTCGACACCATGTGTGCTAGAAAGTACCCAAAACTTCTTAAAATTAGTTTTTTCAATTAACAGTACATGTCCGCGTAATATAAGAGTCATTATAAGAAGTCATTATAAAACGCTTCTTAAATTATTTCTTAAAATCACTTCGCTATAGCAAAAATTGTTAGCCGAGCATTAAAATTTAAACAAAACGGTAGAAAATTGCGTCGTTTGTCAGGTTCGTTTTACACGCGATCAACTAATTACTTACTTACTTACTTATCTTCACGCATAATCCCTAACGGGGTAGCCAGAGAGAACAGATCGCCAAGTGTCACGATCCTTACATACCTCTTTCGCTTCTTTCAGGTTCATTAACTTCTTCATACATGCACGTCTAGGTATCCGAGTACTCTTGACCCTCCCCTCTTCGAGCAATTTGCTCACATGGTCTTCGAAAGTTAGTCTCAGTCTACCTCGACACCTTTTAATATTTACTTTCGCTCTATATATTTTCTTCACCATTCGGTCTTCACTCATTCGTTCAACGTGCCCAAACCATTGGAGTACGCCCCTATCAATTTTTGTGATAAGGTCATCTTTCAATCCTTGGAATTGAAAGATTGAAAGATGAAAGATTGAAAGATTGAAAGATCTAATAATTGTTATATATTACTGTTTGGAGTAATATAGTATCAATGTAATGTGTCTATTAGATTAAAATAGATTAAAATGAAACAAAGTTTAGGCTGTGAACAATATTTTAAAAGGATTAATAAACTTTTTAAATACAGTTTAATTTCATTTATAAAAAAGTATCTAATATTCCCGTCGTCCCGTTTATTATTGTTGCTGAGCACCCTCAGCTGAAACGGGACGGGACGGAACGGGAAGGGTGAGAGAGACTTTAAAAAACCTTCTCTAATATTTTTTATATTATACGAATAAAGATGATACATGAACTTCACGTGGTACAGCCATGCTGCAGCTATAATAATAGTATGGTTGTAGCATGAATGGGTCGGCTCGACCGGGGAAGGAGCACGCTCGCAAAGAATATCAGCGTAAAATAGTAGGAATAGAAATAGAAATAGAAATAGAAACTTTTTTATTCAATGTAGATTATAAAAATACTTATTGAAAGTCATTTTTTTAATTTACCACTGGTTCGCAAAAAAACCTCTGTCCTGGGAAGAACCAGCAAGAAACCCAGCGGGACTATTTTTTTTAATAATAGCTTACAATCATGTTTACAATCAACAACACAAGACAAATTAGAAATAGCTTGGAGCGATCACCCTTCCCAGGGGTTATTATCATCTATAAATTCCTTAATATTATAATAACCCTTTTTATACAAACTTAGTTTAATAACATTTTTGAACTTTGTGTATGACAAATTTTGTATATTTTCTGGGATTTTGTTGTAAAAGCGTATACATCGCCCCAAGAATGAATCACTGACTCGGTGGAGTCGAGTAACTGGTACTACCAGCTTTTGTCTGTTCCTAGTATTTACAGAATGAATATCACTTATTTTCGCAAAACTACTTTTATTTTTGTGTACGTACATTACATTTTCATAAATGTATTGAGAGGCCAGAGTTAATATATTAATTTCTTTAAATTTTTGTCTCAGTGACTCTTTTGGTTTTAAATTATATATTGCTCTAATGGCCCTCTTCTGTAAAATAAATATAATTTCAGTGTCAGTGGCGTGTCCCCATAGCAAAATACCATACGACATAATGCTGTGGAAATAACTGAAGTAAACTATTCTAGCTGTTTCAACACTGGTAAGAGTTCTAATCTTTTTTACAGCATATGCTGCAGAACTAAGTCTGCTAGCTAGTTTTGATATATGGGGGAGCCATTGAAGCTTTGCGTCCAGTGTGATTCCAAGAAAAATGGTGGTATCAACAAGACTCAGTTCCTCCCCATTTAAAATTAGATTAGTATTGACATGTTTAACATTAGGAGTTACGAATTTCATACATTTAGTTTTAGTTCCATTCAAATGCAAATTATTAACATTAAACCAATTGACTAACTTAGCTATAGCATTATTTACTTCGTCGTAATTTAATAACTGTCGTTTTAATTTGAAAATTAATGAAGTATCATCAGCAAATAATACTATATCATGGTTATCCCCTACTATGTAAGGTAAGTCATTAATATATACAAGAAACAGAAAGGGGCCAAGAATTGAGCCCTGAGGCACGCCCATTTGTACAATCGACCCGGAAGAACACATACTATTAATAACAACTTTTTGTGTTCTGTCACTTAAATATGAAATAATTAATTTAAGAGCATCATTTCTTACACCGTAGTGTTGAAGTTTCCTGATTAATGTTTCATGGTGAACACAATCAAAGGCCTTGGATAGGTCACAGAACAAACCCAAAGCATCCTGTGAATTCTCCCATGCATTAAATATATATTTAATCAGCTCAACACCAGCATCAGTTGTCGAGCGACCCCTTGTGAAACCAAATTGATTTTTATGAAGTAATTTATTTACATTAAAAAAAATTAACAATTGATCAAGAATAATTTTTTCAAAAATTTTACTAAGTGTTGGCAGTACAGAAATAGGTCTAAAATTAGCGGGGTCCAATGTACTACCAGATTTAAATAAAGGTATTACTTTACTATGCTTCATTAAATCAGGAAACACACCAGATTTGATACTACTATTAAAATAATAGATAGTTGAGGTGCGATTGTATCTATTATAGACGCAATAACTTTAACAGAAATCCCCCACAGATCGGCGGTTCTCTTAATATCAATAGTCTTAAAATATTTTACAATATCTTTTGATGAAACTTTATGAAATGTAAAATTCTTTGTACACACATTTACATTTTGTTTAAGTAATGATTCGGCGACGGTAGGAGAAGAATTCAGTGACTTAGTGGTTAAGATCGGAATATCAGTAAAATATTTCTCAAAAACCATTGCAACGTCCTGATCTGATTTAGTTAATTTATTGTTAAAACTTAACTGGTAGTTTGAATTGCGAGAGTTGACCTTACCAGTTTCACTATTAATTATACTCCATGTCATTTTAATTTTATTAGAAGCAGTCTTTATTTTGTTGCTTAAATACAATGACTTGGCTAAGTAGCATACTCTTTTAAATATTTTGGAATATTTTTTTACATATTCCCTAAATTTGACGCTAGGATTATATGACCTTTCATTGTAAAGTTCATATAACCTTTGTCTACTCTTATGGACTCCTACCGTCGCCCATTCACTAAATGCTTTACGATTATTCAAGGAGAATGTTTTAGAAGTAAAAGTATTATTAAATTCATTGCAAATGAGCTTAAATAATTTTGCATACAAAAAATTTGGATTATTTTGGTATGAAAGTAATGGAAGTTTTTTTACTATATTACTTCTAAATTTCTCCAAGTGATGTGCATTTACTGGAACAAACACTACTTTTTTATCTAATTGCTTTTTGTGAACATAAGGTAGTGAAACAAATTGTCCACAGTGATCAGAGCTCAATTTTTGAATAATACATTTATTGAACGGCTTAACATTTGTAAAAATGTTATCTATACATGTTGCACTAGATTCAGCAATACGTGTTGGCTCCAAAAATAAATTAAAAAGACCATAAGATTTAAACAATGATCTAAATTTAATATTAGTGGAGGAAGCTTCTAGGAGATTGATATTAAAGTCTCCACATATTACAACAGATTTATTCTGTTTATTAAGCTTAGCGAAAACTTCCTCCATAATTTTTTCAAAAGTATCATATAATGAACATGGGGGTCTGTAAACGCTCACAACAATGAGGTGCTCAAACTCAACACATGCCATTTCTACAGTTCGCTCAACAGAGAGGCTCACAATATCTTTACGTTCTTTATATGATAATAATTTACTAGCTAAAATTAAGGAGCCACCTCTTAAAATCGTTTCTCTATTGAAAGAACTGAGCACCTGGTGATTACTAAAGTTAAACATTAAATTATGAGCTTTTAACCAATGTTCAGTAATACATAAAATATGAATATTGTTACTATTTAAAAACAATTCAATTTCTAGCTCTTTCCCTATCATGCCTTGTATATTCTGATGCACCAGGTGTAAACAATTTTTAATATCATTTTGTGGAGTTATACAATTGCAACTATTAAGGATTTGTAAGCTACATTCTAAATTATTTAAATTATTATAACTGCTAGAGATTACCTCTATTGTCTCATTTTCTAATTTAAATTACTTGGAACGGATTCCAAATTACATGTCAAATCATTATGCTGCTCAATAGGAGCAGATGTCTGGGTAGCCAAGTCCTTGGCTGAGTTAATATATAAATAATAAGATAGCACATTTGCTATCTGTCTTAAATTATATTTGGATAGGTAATACCTATCTGTAGTCAAAAATTTCTTAATTAAATTATTAATATCTATTAAATTAATTCTATTGGTATAATTGTTACAATTAAATGTCAAATTTAAATTATTGTTACATGATAAATTATTCATTAATAAATTTAAATCATATCTTATTTTATTCTCTTGTGGCCAACCCTGTATGTAAGGCAATGTAAACAAGATAATTTTATGTACATTTAATGTATTGAGGTAATCAATATATTTTAATAATTGATTTTTGTTTACATTGCCTCTTCTCCCAACAAGAATTATTAATGTGCTATTAGGAGAAAACTTACTGGTTAAAACTTTATTCATTATATGACTAAACGATGCTCCAGGCATACAATAATTACTAATCAATTGTCCTTTCAAATGGTTATTTAACATCATGCCCAAATTTTTACCTATGTCATCACAATACATAATAACTTTATGTTTTTTAATATTTAAACTACTTTTTAAGTTTTTATTCTGTGTTATGGCACCGTCATAGAGTGTTGGTGAAAATAAGGAGTCATTGCTATTTACACATATTGTCCCCGATGAACATGGTATGGAGCGTTGATTCTCACTCTGATGTTTTATTAAGGAGTCAAAGCGCTCCTCATTGTATTTACATGACTTTACCAGATCGTTCATGGCCAATATGTGTTCTTTTATCTCAACCTGAGCCGATGCATATTTATTGGAGATAATCTCTAAGGAGTTTTTAAGCGACAAAACTTCTGAATTGAGACACTCTATTTCAGTCTCATAACAGTTTTTCATATTTTCCACCTCAATTGCATATAATTTAAGTTTATTAATTAATACATGCTTTTCCTTACATATATTTATATAATTTTTTGTATTAATTTTTGTTTTAATTAACTTTTCTACTTTCCTAACATATTTATTAATTTTTATGTATTTCTTTAATTTTCTTCTACTGCATGTAATCCTTTCTGCTGTTCTAGATGTAACAAAATCATCACCAGTCAAATCGATTGTTGTGGAGGGATGCAATGTTTTTGATGATTTACATTCTATGAGCTCATTGAACAGACTTTGAGTTTGGGACACTTTCAATTCATCTAAGTATTGTTTTAATTGCAAAATCTGCTCATTAGCCTCACTTAACTGCAACTGCAATGCAGCAATTAATCTGAGGGATTCCTCATATTCTTTGCTGCATCGGTCAAACTCATCGACTGTTTCCTGAAGCTGATCCCTTTCTTTTAAAACATTTGTGTAGTCTTTATGCAACTTAACTATATCACTTTTTAGTTGACTATTTTTGGCAATTATATTTATTATTTCCTTTTCGTTGTCATCCCTTTCTTTAAGCAACAGCTCACACTGCTCTTTTGACGCCTTAAGTTCTAGAAGCGCCATTTGAAGTTGGTTCTCCATTTGGCGCGTTTTGGCGTAGCGTGTATTCATTTTACTATTATGTGTAAATAGCAAAAGAAAACAAAGAAAGAAAACCGAAGAAACAGAGTAAGCTAATATCTAGATCTATGGGTCTACTTACAGATCTCAAATTAAATTATCAGGTAAATAATTCAAATTGAAATCCGAAACTGCACTAATTTAAAAGATAAATCTTAAAATATTAAAGGGATAACAAGAAAACTACAATAACTTACAGAAAGTTCAAACGATGTTCGTTACCTACAGCTGTCACTTTTAGTTGAAACACAAAACACTATATAATTAAAATACTTATGACTTTTACTTATTTTACCAACACAATTAAGTATTATTTAACAACTGTAACTAAAAATTGAGGTGGATATTATCAAATTACAATATTTAATTTTGCTAAATCGTTGGGAGCTATTATTTTACAACTTGTCACTTGGGTTGCCACAGAATAATTCCTGTAGTTTAGTAGTAGCTTAAAGCTGCTGTGTTTCGTATGGTGAGTGTAGCGAACCTGAGAATTTTTTACTGGAAATGAGGCATTCCATCTTATTTCTCGTGGTGGGCAACGCATCTGCATTGTGATCCCTAATCGAGGATAGATGTGGATGTCTATGGGCTACAGCAACCACTTGCCATCTGGTGGTCTGTGTGCTTGTTTGTCACCCATAAGCTATTAAAAACACATCATAAGCCACCTGGCGATAAGTGAATGCTGTGACCCATCTGCTATATCACTATAACCCTTAAGTATCAGTAAGATGTATGTATGTCTAGTTATTATCGAAACACTTATACTGTTATTTTACGCTGGTATTCCGTGAGCAAACCTGCCGATAAATATAGTGCGGGCCCTCACTAGATGGAGTGACGACCTTTTAAGATATGCAGGAAGTCGATGAATGCAGGTAACTCAGAACTGTGCTTTGTGGTATTAGTTGGGAGTTGTCCTGTTTAGTAGTGGACTTTTGAAGGGCTGTCGTGATTATCATTATCGGGGGTATTCATCATCATCATTACAGCCTTCACAAGTCCACTGCTGAACATAGGCCTCCCCCAAGTAATGCCACAAAGCACGGTCCTGAGCCACCTGCACCCATCGACTTCCTGCATATCTTACCAGGTCGTCACTCCATCTAGTGGGGGGTCGCCCTACACTACACCTACCGGTACGAGGCTGCCACTCAAGAACCTTTCTTCCCCATCGGTTATCGGTTCTTCGAGCTATATGGCCGGCCCATTGTCCCTTCAGCTTACTAATCCGTTGGGATATGTCGGTCACTCTGGTTTCACTGCGGATATCCTCATTTCTGAGTCTATCACGCAGAGAAACTCCGAGCATAGCCCTCTTCATAGCTCGTTGAGCGACCTTGAGCGTCCTCATACGGCCAGCAGTGAAGGACCACGTCTCAGATCCGTAAGTCATCACTGGCAACACGCACTGGTTGTGCAATCTAGTTTTTAGAGATTGAGGTATACCTGACGAAAAGATATGACGTAATTTTCCGAACGCTGCCCAGCCGAGTTGAATCCGTCGATTGACTTCTCGGTCGAAGTTGGACTTACCTAGTCGGACTATTTGTGCCAGGTAAACGTACTCGTCAACAACTTCGAGCATAGTGCTCCCAACAACTACCGGCATAGGTGTGACATGGACATTAAACATGATCTTTGTTTTGTCCATGTTCATCTTAAGACCTATCCGTTGGGAGGCACTATTGAGGTCATTGAGCATAGTGCTTAAGTCCTCCAGTGATTCTGCCATAAGGTCTATATCGTCGGCAAATCGAAGGTGAGTGATGTACTCGCCATTGATGTTAATACCGTATCCTTTCCAGTCCAGTAGCTTGAAAACGTCTTTCAATGCAGCGGTGAAGAGTTTCGGGGATATAACCTATATTATCGGGGGTATTAAAAATGCAATTTTAAATGTGATGAAGTTATATTAGTTTTAATAAAAGTCTTGTATTCATTTTATTTGCCAATAATTAGATAATTACAATTAAAGATATCAGAAATTAATTTGCTAAGATCCACGCAATAAAATAAAATGACGAGTCTTATCTAATTTAAAGAGCACTTCACGCCCTTCCTTCAATAACGTGCACTATCCCCGTCACCACTCATCCCAGCGCTACGACTCTCAATACTACTCCACTAGGAAGGACGTGTTTGTATGTGAGCTCTTAGCGGCCAGCCACCGCAGAGTGGAGAGAGTAATAGAGCTCCGCAAAGTAACACCTGATTATATTTATTAAATTAATAAAATAATTTTGTAAATTACTTTTCTGTTCTTTTTTTAAGTATTATAAGCCTGTGCTTTCCCGCCTGATAATGAAGCCAAAGTTTCTATCAGCCTATTAACCCTTGTTTTGAAGACACCCTTTGAAGACTCCAAATGAGCTTTAGAGCTTATTGCGTGACCTAACAAGGCTATTCTTTTATTCACAGTACCTAAATAAGCCAAGTTCGTAATTATAAATTTCATTAACCCTTGCCACGTCTCAGCGATGAAGGAAAACCTCGTGAGAAAACGTTGTTCATGGTAGAGCCGTACTACACGTATTGTTTGGACGAATGAAACGTCTTGGCCGGGAAGGACCACACTCTCGAGGAATACCAGGGTGCAACATCAGAATTATGCAGTGTTTCATATAGTGAGAGTAGAGTACCGGATTCCCATTTTACTGGAAAAAAGGCAAACGATTCTACAGTTTGTTTCTTAATCGAGAACAGTTAAAGTCGTTTACGGATCAACACCCAGTTACCTTTTGGTGAACTGTGTGCTCTCTTCTAATTAATCGAAATAATCTTTTTTTCTAATTAATTGTAATAGCGTTGCGCGTTTTCAGACTGGCTGACAGGACGAAATTGCAGGCTGACATAGTCATCTCTATTTTGAACATAAATGACCATTTTTAGGAATGATATTGCATATAAACTTTACATGTTACGTTACCTTTTTCAGATATCAACATTTGCGTTTAAATAAATTTATAATAACACTGTTAATAATAGTATCCTAGGGTAACGAAATGATAACATAAGCAACAAACAACATTCTCCCCAATCCTTACCCCTACTTCACGCACAATTTATACCAAATCCACCGATCCTTCAAATCACTTTCATTTGCAAGTACTCTGTATCACGTTCTAAGTCGGTGTTATTAAAGTTGTAAATTTGTTTTAAAACAGTTTATGTCCTTGCCACATAACACACACTTTCCTTAGATTTTTAGGCAGCTCACTTTTAACATTATTTCAGGTACAAGTTTCTAACACAACTATTCACTATAGAGTAATATCATTCAATCGTTCAACCAATCAAGCTACTAAAATTAATCTAGAGTAAATATTTGTGCTAGAAATTTGTATCTGAAATAATATTGAACAGTAGTCGAGGGCCATAATTTTAATGCTTCAACCACAAATCGAATGGTCATAACAAATGAACTCCACCCGACACCTATTCATTCATCGGCAGCTTAATTTCTATTAAAGTAATTTGAAACTTAACGCTTGATTTAGTACGTGAGTGGGGTCAACTGTAATGCGAACAGCGGCAATTTTTTATCACTAATCGTTAGTAGATTTTAAGCAATAGGTATTATGTAGTGCCTAAGTTTAAATTAATGCATATTTATTAAAATTTAATATATTAGGGATGTCATTTAATAGAAACATTAATTAAACCGATTATAAATAAAAGTTCTGGAATGGCTGCGTCAGACCGATAGGCGCAGTGTAAGATGGAAAATGGGGTGATGACCTGGTAACACGTATCACTTACTAAGGATCGTGTTCTGTGTTAGTCTTGGAGAGACGTCTAAGATTAACTTTGGTCTTGTCATGGGATACCCACATGGTGTTCACAACTATCATAGTGATATAAATGCAATAAAGCCGATCAAAAGTCCACTGCTAAACTGACTCCATCGACTGCTTGCCTGTTTCATCAGTTCATCAAACATCTGTGGGGAATCGCTCAACATTGCGCTTTCCAGTACGAGGCTGTCTCTTTATAAACCATAGAATAATAACACCTAGAACGATAGTTCCCTACAAAGCGGACGTTCTTAAGTGAGGCAAAAACAAAATCTATGTGTGCGTAAGCCACTTGTGTTTACGCTAGACGAAACGCACTCAAGTGAAAAAATAATTTTGCCAATACATTAAATTTTCCCCAAAAGTAGGGAAGTTGAAACTATATTGGACTAATAGTTACGACGTAACGTATGACTGATACAAATGTGAAAATAAGTTTTTTGAATACTGTTATCGAAGTGTAGCCCGCCTAATTCAAAATATTCTTGAACAGCGTATTTGCCTGTCTAGCCAAGTGAGATTTTTATGAGCCATCGAAATGTGATTGCATCATATTTTTCTTTGTTACTGTATAGAGACGTTATAATTATATGACTAATGCAAGTTCGATATACACACACGCCCGATACCCGACACATGGACTGTTCGACGAACGATTTATCGAATTCAGTATATATTATTCAGTTTGGACACTGGACACAACCTAGCTAGCGACCATTCCTTTGAAGTCTTACATACCTGTAATAAGGGGCTGCGACTGTGTGTGCTGGAGCAGTTGGAGATTTTAAAAAGTAATAATAGTAATTATACACTGCTGAATGAACAAACAAATGTTTCTAATTCACCTTTGTTAAACATCTTTAAGGCCAATCTTCAATAATAATTTTAAGATTAATAATAATAAATAATTATAATAATATCAATAAAACAATAATAATAATAGTATTTAAAATATTAATCATAACAATAATAATAATTAGTAGCAGATTTGTTATCGCACGGCGCGTTCACTCAAAACAATAATAATAATAGTATTTAAAAATAATCATAACAATAATAATAACTGTTGACAGGTTTGTTATCGCACGACGCGGTCACTCGCTACTTTGGTAGGGAGCGATTGTGTCAGCGTGTATAAATAGCAACTGTTTCGACTCGCCGCTCACTTAGCGGTCAGCCGCCGTAGAGTCTATATTACCTGAGGATGCCTCGTGTAGAGGCGAAACACGTGTCGTATTATCGTCAATGGTGTGTCTTGCCTGGAATAGTGGTGTTGAGAGTAGTGGTGCTTGGTCTAGTGGTGACGGAGTTAGTGTATGCAATTGAGGGAGGGCGGGAGGTGCGCTTCAATCCAGGTAAGACACATCATTTTATATGTTTAGCGGAAAGTTGCAAAGTTGCAAAGAAATTGATATTTTTATTTTTTATTATAATGGATTTCCGCAAAGTAACGCCTGATTCTATCAATTATTATTCAGTTTGTTTTTAACTATTTTTTTTAAATAATTGTTGAGTAATGGTGTACGCACCTCACTACATGCATGATGTAAGCTACATTACGAAAAACAGAAGATCATTTTAATTTTGGCAGGTTTCACACAGTAGATGCATTTCAGCTTAAAGTGATTGGGAAAAATTTATTAGAAAAACACAAATAAAAATTAAAATCATTTATTTCAGTAGCCTTGTAACTGCAACTGTTTCCTGAATAACTGACGCTTTGATGATACGAATCGTAAAGTATTTTCTTTTTTGGATTCATAGAACAGTCTAATTCTTAAGTAGCGCTCGACAATAAGTCTCATCAAATTCGTGTCATGGAAGTGGGAGTTAACGTGTTCTATAAAAAATATACGAGTTCCTCCTATGAATCTTCTCATAATTAGAAGTGTGATTTCTTTTTCGGAAATATTGCCTGGATTTTCTTTTAGATAACGTCTCAGAACAGTTTCAGTAACACTACAAATAGAATAAACTTCTTTTGAGGCGTAAACCAATCCACCTTTATCCCTCATACATACTAATTTATGGAACCAAAGTTTCTCTTTTGCAAGCATGTTATCAATGCAATATTTACATTTTACTCGGGTTGTTAGATGTCTAGCTACATTTCCAGCTATATAGCCAACAATGTGGTTTCTGCAGTTAGGGTCATCGCTTCCCGATGAAATTTCGAATCCGACATCATTTGGAATCGGTGTTTTCAATAAGTGTTCAGTTAATTCTTTTTCTTCATCATCAAATCTTTCGGAAAATGAAGTATTATTGATGCAAGTTAAAGCAGATGAACATGTTAAAATAGGTATTTTTTCGAGTGGCACGCAGTTACCAGTTTCACTTACTTGCAGTTCCATGCGGCAGAGCAGTTTTCTGTAGCTACCCTTAAATTGTAAAGCGTTTGGATTGTCACTATGTCCGCTTTGCATTCTTATCAATCCAAAAAGTAGCTCGATATGGTCCTGGCTCAACCTGTAGGTTGTAATATACTCCAGTTCTTTTGTATCTTCAACTAAGGTATTATATAAGTACTTAAGGCTCTCTATGCAAACTAACAATCCTTTAAAGCCAGGAGAGCACTTTACAGTAAGGGCCGATTGGAAGCTTTTGATTTTGAGATTTATTGAACTCTCTTTTTCATTGTATTTGCGCTTTCTAGTAGTTTTAATCTTTAAGTGAAGTATATATTTTTTTGGTTTTCTCTAAAAAATCAAATATTTCCTTTTTATTAGAATTTGAAAGGGGATGGCAAAAACCATGTTGTGTTAACCTTCTCGTATTAAAAATGTCGAACAGGTCGTTGAAAATCATGATAAAATTTTCTGTGCCCTAACTATTCTTGAAATCGTCCAATTTCAAGACTTCGCGGCAAAATTTCAGTGCCACTGCTACACTTCTGCTAAGTAGTTGAACTGCTAACTTTATTTTCATAATAGAGTTCCTAAACTCGAGATGTTTACGCGTTAGTTTATTAGCAATGTGTAAACCTTCTTTTTCTTGAAAGTCATTTAATTTTGTTAAAAATTCCCAGTCCACTTTATTTTCATCTTGGTCTAAGAATACTTTTTTATCTTCGAAATGATTCCGAACCAGTTTGATCATATGACTGGAATCTAAAAACACCGCTACCTCGTTATTAGCTGCTGGGTGTTTGAATGTAGTTTTCATATTCTCTACGTCCTTTAGTCGGCATCCTAATAATTCCATGGCTGATATATTTGTCGAATGTGCGTCAAATGTTAGAGCAACCACTTTTACGCCTACCTCTTCACATTTAGTCAGGCATATTTTTATCAGGTTAGCTTTTTGCCCCCCGGTAAGACCATGCACCAAAAAAAATTAAAAAGCAATCCATATTAAAACAGTTTATAGGTATAGAGCGGAATTTTGTATACCTTAGTTGGAACTGCACCCTTGCGTAATCTACATAGGCCACCTTTAATAATATACTTTACTTCATCCTCAAAATGTAAAGAACAAATTTTTGTATTTTTAGTGGGCTTCCAACTGCTATCATTTCGATTGCGTCTGATTTTTTCTGTCCAACGATCTGCAACGATCGGATCAGAAGGAAACCTAAAACGAAAATGAAACATTCATTTATTATCAGACCATATAATAAATTTCCTTAAAATTTATCATCGATATTTTTTTTAATAAAAACAATGCGTTGTATTTTACTCAAATTTATTGAAGTATTTTACTTTCAATTAAACGACAAAATGTGGGAGAATTTTTTTCACACTATGGCAACATTTCCATATAATATCATGTGTCGGTTTTTAAAAATTCATATTTATTTTTGATGAATATTTTATGTGAAAATAAAAGTTCAAAAGCACTACTTACACGTGAAATGTAATGTCACTATGTTTCTTGTGTTTCTCCGATGTATTGTGACATCCGTTCACTGCACAAACCGTCATTTTAATTAAAATTTTGAGAGCTGTTGTCAACACGATACGACACTGAGCACTAACGGGCCGAGTATTGAACTGAGCCATACTGGCTTAGTTTAAGTTGCCTCACAATACGGACGCGGACTCGGCTTCTAGGTGTTATTATTCTATGTTATAAACGTTCTTATCCATCGGATGTCGGTGTTAACTTACAATTTGTTAGTTAAAACAAAATCGTAATTTTAAGTTATTTGACTAATAGCATATTATGTAGAAAATCAAAATTAACCATTGTATTGCCACGTTGCGGCTATATTATGGTTACAGACGAATAGGTCTTCTAGACCAAGAAAGGGCACACTCACACGTAATACCAGCGTAAAAAAGTGGTTTAATGCGTTTGTGTCTGTATCGTATATTTCCTACGGCATGTGTAGAGCGGCGCAGCCTCTTTTTACTGAAAACAAGGCATTCCATTTTAATTTTTAGGTGACAAATCATTCTGCAAATTGACTCTTAAAAATCAGTAAAAAATTACAACCCAGTTATAATCACACATTTAATAATTATCTCCAATTGTATTAATCTACTGTTAACCCAGATCCGTTCACATTTACAGCGTTTCAAAAGCATTTAATGGCTCTATTCACGTTGAGAGCAGTAAGCGTTAGATTAAGTATGTGGCCATTTTTGAAAGTCGTCGAGGTGGTCCATTAGCTCTTCAGAATAAAAGGCCCCGATTACTGTGGTTAATGACAAGTGAGCATTTAGCGAATGATAATATGTTGTACATTATTACGTAATTTAGATACCGCTATTATTTACCAAACTCTTAACTACTTCTACCGCCCAGCAGTAGTGCCAGCACCGCTATGTCCGTGTATGGTATAGAGAGTTAGTATAATAAGGCTGGGAGGCATTCCATCTTCGCCTTTGGAGGTGAGAACGTGTCTTTAGCCTTATTTGTTTGAAGTTGGTTGCAGGTGTCCATAAGCTGCAGGAAACTCTTATCATCAGCTGTTTTTCAATTGTTGATATTACGATCAATACATCAAGAGACCAGCTGCAGGTCTCTCTCATAAAATGAAACTAGAAGCCTTAGTCTCAGGGTCTTAGTCTCAAAGTAGGGCGTCAATGTTGAGCATTCCATGCATATTGTCTTGAGTGGTGGCCGCTAAAAATATTTGCTAAATGCGACGCTGTATCACATGCTGGTTCGAATTGTGATACGAGTTTTCTTCCGGCGCTTTAAAAAAAAATTAAAATTACTAAAAATATATTTGTAGTATAGAACTACTTACAAAAGAGATTTCGCAGTCACGTCAAGTGTTTAGATGTTAAGCTTGGATTTCCTTACAATGGGCTCTCGCTCGTAAGGCTCTGGAGTAATATTGATTAGGTACAATAAGAATAATGTACGGAAAGGGATGTGTAGCAGCGGCGCAAGAATTTTACTACCCCTTATCCCGTGGGTGTCGCAGTAGGACACGGACGGAAACTGTAGCACGAGATGGGCAGCAGCAGATTCTTGACAAAACCCAAAAATAATAAAAAAACTGCGACTGCCAACCCGGCTGCTCAGCGTGGCAACTATGGTGAAACGCTGTATGAGGAAATGTATGGAGAGGACTATGTTCAGCAGTGGACTTTTAATAGGATTTAATGAATGAATAAAGTGACGAGTACTGCAATTTGGACTACAGTACATGGATAGGTAAGTTCCTGCTAACGAAACCGGACATAAGGGTCATAAACTTAGGTCGTGATAAAATAGCAGCATCAATGATAAGAAACAAGATGAATGTGGCAGATTTAAAGACCGGTGATACTCTCAAAAATTTGTATTAAAGGTCACTTAATAAAAAGGGTATAAAAGCAAACAAGATACTTTTTCGTTCACCACAAAGAATTGCAATTAATAAAGATTAAATTTATTAAATTTTGCTAAGCTACGTGACCACCCGCAGACAGTGGGGTTTCAACCCCATTAACCTTGTCTCGCCATGATTTAGGGCTGAACTATGAAAGGCCCCGTATTTCTGTGTTCCTTTTATGTGGAACAGATTTACCGTATTATTTAATTGACTGATTTGAATAACTAAGTTAATTAAGCAAGATAATACAGTAATACTATATTGTTTTTGGTCAGAACAATTTGTCATACAACGAAAAAAAAGTTAAAAATAGAAATATATACTTGCCACTTGTTTTATTTTTATGTTACTTATGAATCACGTTCAAAAAACAAATAATCAGCTTAAAGTATTTTTATTAGAAGTAAGTATCTTCGTTCGTAGCGATGACAGCACTTCAACATTTCGGCTCTTAATTAAGGATGAGTGTCTACAAGCCACAGCATTCAGTCACCGTCAGGTGGACTGTGTCCTCGTATGTAAATCTTATTGGTTTTAGCAAAATTTCTTCATTTCTCGCGATCTTTAGTGATTATTTTATTTCATTTTTATATTCTTTAGCGCGATTATTGGTTATTGTGATTATATGGACGTCAGAACTGGGCTTTCACTAAGAAAATAAATAATAAGAAAATAACAAATACTAAACTACAAGTTTTTCAACGAGCAACAGAACGCAGCATGCTTAATATAAAACTACGACACCTAAATAGTGATATACGAAAGAGAACAAATATCATAGAAGGAACCAAGTTGGCCTGTGGAAACAGTCAATGATGGGAGATGGACTGAGCGAGTGCTTCATTAGTACGCGCGTGATGCGACACGTTCGCTGGCCTGCCGCGGTCGCGCTGATGTGACGACATTTTAGAGGTGGCAGGAGCAACGTGGAGCAGGCTAGCGGTTGATAGAACCTCGTGGAAAAGAATGGTGGAAGATTTCAACCGAAAATGGGTATCGCATTGTTAATATAAAAATATTATAAAAACATCACTAAATGTATAAGACAGCTATAATAATAATTATTTAAATCTTTCTGCTGAGCCGTTGTCAACTGTCAAAGCATAAAGACTACTTACAAATTTTCTCCAAAGCCTACATATAAAAATCAAATGCTATCCGTAGTCTCGCTAAAACTCGCAAACAGTTCGACCGATTTTGTAGGCGGCGCTGTTGGCGAGATCCAGAAATCACCCGTGCGAAGCCAGGGTCGCTAGTATGGAATAAATCCTGGGATATATTGTGATCATTTTTTATTTATTGAGCAAAATGATTTTATTTAGGCCTTAAATGATTATCTTTCAGGCAAAGATGTGGGCAAGGCAAGATGCAATTATCAGCAGTGAACTTTTATAGGCTGTAAAGGAATAGCGATTTTCATAGCTCGGAATTTTATCTCTGACTTATTTATGAGAATATCTGCAGCCTAACCAACGACTTCAGCTTGTTGGGAGCACTATGCTCGAAGTTGTTGACGAGTACGTTTACCTGGGACAAATAGTCCGACTAGGTAAGTCCAACTTCGACCGAGAGGTCAATCGAGGGATTCAACTCGGCTGGGCAGCGTTCGGGAAATTACGACATATCTTCTCGTCAGGTAGATATACCTCCATCTCTAAAAACTAGATTATACAACCAGTGCGTGTCGCCAGTGATGACTTACGGACCTGAGACGTGATTCTTCACTGCTGGCCGTATGAGGACGCTCAAGGTCACTCAGCGAGCTATGGAGAGGGCTGTGCTCGGAGTTTCTATGCGTGATAAACTCAGAAATGAGAATATCCGCAATAAAACCAGAGTGACCGACATAGCCCAACGGATTAGTAAGCTGAAGTGGCAATGGGCCGGCCATATAGCTCGAAGAACCGATAACCGATGGGGAAGAAAGGTTCTCGAGTGTCACCCTCGTACCTCGTACTGGTAGGCGTAGTGTAGGGCGATCCCCCACTAGATGGAGTGACGACCTGGTAAGATTTGCAGGAATTCGAAGGATGCAGGTGGCTCAGGACCGTGCTTTGGGGCATTACTTGGGGGAGGCCTATGTTTAACAGTGGACTTGTGAAGGGCTGTAATGATGATGATGAACCTACGACGCCTACCAGGTCAGTAAGCCGAAGCGAAAATATGGGACACTAGTTGGAATGACGACGTACTATATGGTTGCAGATAGACAGACCTAAGTCTGTCCTCTGTAGCATTTCTTGATATGCTATCCTGATATATGTCCTATGTACAGCATTCCGCGTCAATATGAAGCTATGTAATAAAAGGCTTTTGAGTGCTGTAGAAATCTGTTTAGATAACGGTATTTGTCCTATTGGCGTTGGTTCCTCATTCCGATAACTACCCTCAAAATTAGATTGCAACATAATACCGAATCTTAAGACGAAATTTGAGCCTACTCAACTAAGTTTTGACACAGAGGCGGCTGTGAGGCGGCGGTACATTAAGTGCGTACATTTTTAACAAACTCTAATGCAGATGTTCCTGTGAATGTTAACCTAAAGAATACTTTTAACTCTATCGATAGGGTAACCCCGCTGAAAGAAGTGGCTAACAATACCCTCGAAATTTATCATTACGTTTGGCGATGTTACACTCAAAATACTAACTTGTTTTACGAAAACTCTGTTATCGATTCTGCTGTCAGTGTTCAGCGGGTTAATAAAAATAACAAGTTAAATTCAACTTCACTACATTTCAGCAACTTAATTCAAAATTTCAGTAAATAAAAACTGTCAGTACGGAATAAGTATACCTGCTGGATCTCCCGTTGTTCTTCGCTAGTATTAAACCTGTTTTAGAAACAAAATTTGATCATTTTTTAAACCACGTTAATAAATTGTATATCATAAAACTTCACATTGCTCTTACTATTTTAAAATATTGTCTTCTTGTACCTGGATTTCCAAATTTACTCTACTCGAGTTCAGTCTGAAAATGTTCATATATCTCAAAATATGAAATTGAATTTAAAAGAATGGATTGGATTAAAAAAAAGTTAAACCGCCTTGACCTTTCGGTATATTATCGAATCTTCGCTTCAGGTAGTCTAAGCGCTCCGTTAGTTTCTGAGATTGGCGTTTGCTGGGATAAACTGATATCAGTCTGTCCTAGCAATCACCATTCTAACAGTGTTTCTCTTGGCCTTAATTTTATAATTACCGACGTTTCGGGTGCATTACAACATCCATGGTAACGGGGAGGGGTGGGAGTGAGATGTTTAACATCCCAATTTCATGGTTGGCCCAGCTACCTTCAGCTTTTGAATATTAATTTTTGGTCCGATCTACGCAGAATCAGCATACAGTATCTTGTAGGACTACAGTGGTATGCTGGGGTTAGGATCTCATTTTATCAATTACAGGAGGTGAGCCGTGGTAGCCCAGGGGCTAAGCGCTCGCTGTGAATTTCGTTTTCGGGTTCTATTTTAATTAAAAAAAAAAAACACCCGCAATTGTGTAAATAGAAATATAGCATAATTAAATTTGAAACGTTGCTACATTGCCGTTGAACTAGTGATATTCCTTAGTGTAATCAAAGGGTTAAGTGTAATCAAAGGGTTAAACTAATAAAACTTCCAAAATGCCAAAATCATTTAGTTTCTCCATAGGCAGCTTTCTTGGCACCGACTTCAGAAGTTCTAAAAGTGAAATGTTTTTTGTTCTTGAAGTCAGTTTTACTTTCTTCTTATATAGTTTATTATAACTTTAAGCAATTTGTTTTTTGAAATGTTATTTAAAGGTACCTTACACCACCAAGAATAATAAAAACTAATGGTATATGTTTAGTTATTAATCTGTTGTGGTTTTGAGATTAATAAACTAACATTTTAAATTTATTTTAGAGTTCCGTTTTGCTTTAAATAAAATAAGCTCCAATAGAATAAAATCTTGAAAGATGCAATATATTCACTTACATGATCTAACGTAGAAAATGCGGCGTCATCAATATTAAACTGAGAGACCACAAGTGCGCCAGGGGCTTAATAACGTGTTTGTACTTGACAACCATTTGAACACATCGCCCCTTTCAGATATCTTTGATGAAGCCATTAAATGTTGGGTATCTTTCAATTTTTATTTAATTTTTTTTTGTTAAAGGAGATGGGGAGATCATCTGGCTCACCTGACGGTAAGTGACTACCGTCGTCTTTGAACAAATGCGCAACACCAGCGGAATAGCAAATAGCGTTGCCAGACTTTTAAAAATTAGTAGGCTCTTTTCTTGAAGGTCCCGAAGTCGTATTAGACCGAAAAAGTCTAGTCGATTCCACAAGGAAGTTGCACAAGGACGAAAATTCTTTTATATCGCACAGTGGTAGACAGCCAGTTATCCAGATAGTATGGACGGTATCGCGAGTTTTGTCACGATGTGGTGAAATCGTGCATGATGGTGAATCGACAATTCCTCAAAGCACTCTAATAATTCAACATCTCTTCGCAATGCCAGTGAGTCAAGGCGATCGAAAAGAGCTCGGTCGCCAGCGATTCCTACGGCTTTGCGCTGGACACGATCAAATGGAAGGAGCTGGCACTGGGGAGCCTCAGCCTGGAGATGGGAACAGTATTCCATGTACGGCTGAATCTGCGCCTTGTAAAGTTGTAGGTGATGTGCCGGCATGAAATACTGTCCCACTCTGCTGAGCACGCCAAGCTTTTTAGAGGCCTATTTGGCCTTGTCTTCCAAGTGATCACGAAACTGCATTTCACTCGATAAGTCAACGCCGAGGATTACGATACTAGTTAAAGCATCAAGGAGAGGAGGGTGCCTTGAAACTGAGGAGATACGACGAAGGGGTTCCTTTTAGCGGTAAACGCGCAAACTTGTGCCTTTTTGGAGAAATTGAACTGGACTAGGTTTAAACGTCCCCAGTCCAAGACTTTGTTCTTTTTTTTAAATTTAAAAAAAGTACAAAGTCTTGGACTGGGGCTTTAAATTTAATTTTTATAGAATAAGATGGTATTCTGTAAGAGCGTCGTACTTCCCCGGTCGAGCCGACCCATTCGTACCACAACTATAATATAACTGCAGCTCTACTACCAAAAGGAATAACTCTTACACTAAGTCTGGAATAACTCTCAAAATGTCGTCATTGAGAATAAAATTTAAATAAACTTCCACCTTTGTAACATAATATAATTATACATAATCTGTAAAGTACATAACATCCAGACTTTTTATGGAGTAAGGTTGACAAACGAGCGCACAGTCTACCCTATCAATTAAACATCAAATTGCAAATGCGTTGTCAGCCCTGAGAACTAAGACGAAATGACATGTTTCCAGTAAAGAGATTTTATTAATTATAGGAACTAAGCAGATGGTAGCACCCAGCCATCTTCTCTATTGAAATTAGGATGTTTTTTTTTATTTCAATAGCCTTGCGAATCACCCTTGGAAGGAATCATAAAGTTATTATTTTCATCTCGTTATCTACACAAATTAATAAAGTTGGAGTGTATAATTGTATTTTCAAAATAACAGCTTTTTACTTAATGCATATGAAAGTATATACGGTATTTATAACAAAAAAAGGAACAATTTTTAAATTCTTTATTTGTCTACCTATCTGTCTGTCTGTCTGATTCTTCCGGGTAATTTCCGGAACGGCTGTACCAATTTTGACGAAAATTTTACTAAAACTACTTTTACGCATTTTATCGCGTTTAATTTTAATTGATTTTTAATTCCCGACGTTTCGGGTGCTTTCCAGCACCCATGGTCACGGGGAACTGAGGTGACCGACGTCCCGATGTCAAACCCGGAGTACCTTAAACTTTTTAATTATTGTCTATGGTCCGATCTATGCGGAATGAACTTACTCTTTCTTGAAGTCTTGCAGTGGCATGCTTGGGATTAATTTTAATTTTATTAATTACACGGTCCCAAGCAGGTGGCAGTACCCAGCCTCCTTCTCTTTTGAAATTAGGATGTTTTTTAATTTCAATAGCTTCACGTATCATCCTTGGTAAGAATAAACGTTCTTTCGCGAGGATTTGTGGTCTATTAAATCTAATGTAATGATTGAGGCTAAGATATAATCAAATACTGCAGACTTCCCTGGAATTTTACTTCCCTTCCGTTCGCACGCACGCGCGCACGCACGCACGCACACATGCACGCAGCCACGCACACACATACGCACACACACACACACACACACGCACACACAAAAAGTGATTATTTTTTAGCTTTTAAATTAAGCATTTCTTTACGAAATTCGCGATGTGATGTCAGTAGGGAGTGGATGGCGGAGACATTTTGGGAGAAAGAGCGTTTCATGCAGATTATCCCATTTATATTTTTAGTGTTTCTTAACAAATTAATTTTTTTATCTTTAGTAATGCGCTACAGTACCGTTTTAGATTTAATATAGTATATTTCCTTATTTATTTTCTTTGTTATAAAATTACACAGCATTTCATATAATAGGATATGGATTTATCTAGAATTACGCAGTGATGTACCAGATTTTTATAAATAAATTAGGTAAAAAATAATAATATTTCATAAAAATATATATAATTAATGTTTAGCGAGAGTCATTAGTGTTTAGCGAAACCATTTACAACAAACAATAAAGAAGACATAAATAGGAATTATTTTAATAAATAATGTAGAAAATAAATAAAATACCTCGCGTTATATGGAGTCGTCGCAAATATATAATGTTCTTAATATGAGGCTGTGAAACCAGCGTTTTCAAGTATGTTGCTTCCATGTTTATTATGACATAAATATTTATGTGACATAATATAATTAAGATAGTGCTGTTGAAATTAAAGACTTTAAATTATTGTTAAATAAAGGAAGCAAAGATAAATTATCTCCTCAAACTATCGACTAGATCCTTATTTTTGATTCTTATAATTTTTGACTAATTAAAAATCTGTTTTCCTGAAACTAAAACTCATTTTTGACTTGTGTTTTAAAAGTACATAAGATATATTTACAAAAACTTAAAATTCAAAATAAAATTATGTAGCATTAGCATTTAAGGTGAATATGGAAATAACGGAGATGGGTTAGCTATATTTGACTAAGCAAAACGTTCATGTTTGTCCACGAAATTTTATAATACACATAATATAAAATATGGGATGGTTTCTTGCGTATCTACCGATAATTTCCACTAAATTGGCTTGCAACGAATTACTTATTAATAAAAGAAATTATAAAACATGTAAATCAGTATAAAAGTCGTTCTAAAGGGCCCCAACCACAGCAGAAATAACACAAATGAACAAACAACAAGTATATTTTTCCTGCCGTCAAAACAACGACAACTCTTCTAATATAAATTATATTATGCCATTTCGAGCAAAATGCAATGGTGTCTTGGAAAGCGAGTAAATATGATATCTTTGAAAATAAGTTATCTTCATTTGAATATGGAAAACAAAATAATACGACAAAAAGAACTTAAAGAGAGCGATGAAAGTATACTATTTTCTGAGCGAGATGATTTTTTTTACGTAACAATGTATTAAATGTAGACAGAGTAGACTTTAGAGTAGACACATCTACTTCTTATTGAAGAAGTCAGTCATTGATTTCCACAAAGCATGGTTCTAAACTCCTTCCATCCTTCGACTCCCCTTCGTGTCTCATCAGGTGGTGACTACATTAAGAGTCGATCCGCAAACCCGGAGAATAATATTCCAGCGGGAACTACCATTTGTACTAAGCGTCAAAAATCTTATCATTCTAATTACTACAAAAATGGACATAAGTAACTATCTTCCGAATCTGATACTCCTTTTTTAGGGTTCCGTAGTCAACTAGGAACCCTTATAGTTTCGCCATGTCTGACTGTCCGTCTGTCCGTCCTCGCTTAATCTCTGTGACCGTTAGCACTAGAAAGCTGAAATTTGGTACCAATATGTGTATCAATCACGCCGACATAGTCGTAAAATTAAAAATTGGAAAAAAATGTGTTATTAGGGTAGCCCCCCTATATGTAAAGTGGGAAGTGATTTTTTTTTAATTTCAACCCTAACGTGTCATATATTGTTGGAAAGGTATTTAAAAATGTATAGGGGTTTACTAAAATCATTTTTGATAATGTCAATAATTTCGGAAATAATCGCTCCAAAAGTAAGAAACAATGTGTCCCCCCCCCCCTCTAACTTTGAACCATAAGTTTAAAAAATATGAAAAAAATCTGAAAAGTAGAACTTTATAAGGACTTTCTAGGAAAATCATTTTGAACTTGGATGGACACAACAGTACCCACTACCGGGAGCAGTTGCACGAGCGCGGAGCGCTGCTAGAGCGCGAACATAATGGATACCCACCTTTAAACTCATAAGTGGGAACACTTATTGTGACGGACGGGAAACTACGGAACCCTACACTGAGCGTGGCACGACACGCTCTTGGCCGGTTTTACGATATCTTCTTTTATATTAGCCCGTAAAGTTCACTGGACATTCTACTAGTCGGTATCTTCTACTACATATATCACTTGCAGGCGAATTGACCATCGGAGTACCGGACTTACTACACTTTTCACTTTGCTCCCTGTCTGGATATTTTACGCCTGGCGTCAATGAAATGATTATATCGTCTTGAATAGGAAGTCATAAAATCTTTCTGGTATTTACCTTGTAGTCAACTCTTGAGATAACTATAGGATGAAATGAATTAATGTATGCTCTTACGCTACCATACAGTAATCTTGTCCGGTTAGCCCCTTGATTTTCCCCGTTTCTTTGAAATTATATCGTAACCTACCGCTGGTATTATAGTGTAAGCTTATGCATTATAAGCATGCAGGTAGTCTAGGACGAACGAGTGCTTCTAAGTATTGCTTGTTTAATTGTAGCGTGTGGCTGTCAAAAGTCATACCACTCTTATTAAATGAAATGGGATTGTGGAATCTCCAATATTGCTGTAGTCATTTTGTGTAGCAGCGAAAATGGGTCGGTTTGACAGGGAGAGAACCACGCTCTTACAGAATACCAGCGTTAAGTGGAAACATAATGCTGATGTGTTTTGTGTGGTGTGTGTAGAGATTCAGTGCTCCTTTTACTAGAAATGAGATATTCCATCACATTCCCCAGGGGTAAACTTACCATCAGGTGAATTGTGTGCTCGTTTGTCACCTTTATTTTATAAAAAAATGGATGCTTTTCGTTTCTTTAATATTCATATACTACAGTCTATCAAAATTTCATTGCTCAACATAGAGATTTCCAATGTACTGCTTAATAGGGATTTCAGCAGGGGCATCGCAGTTAGTTAGTTTAGCAGGTAATCGCAGTTTTTATTGATTTATGTTGTTATCAAGAAGATGTTGCTACCAATGTCCCGTTTCATTCCTTTCTGTCACGTCTTACAGGACGCATGGGATGATATTTGATAGTGGTTTCTCCCACGCCGCCATTACACGGTGCAGGTATCCGTTGCGGGACTTTTTTTTAAAATAAATTTTACAATTTCAAGGGTCACAAAGTATTTACAAAATTTATTTTAGAAACAGCTTGGAAGCGACCACCTCATTCCCAGGGGTTATTATCAACCATTTATTAATTTATATCATAATAACCCTTTTTATACAGTTTATGTTTAATTAAATATTGGAACTTGAATATATTTTGATTGGAAAACTTCAAGATGAGACACAAGTAAAATCTGCGTTTTTACTTCCGAACTGTGAAATTCACAGCGAGCACTTATCCCTTGAGCTATAACGGCTCACTATTTAGCAGACAACTTTCTTTAATACTTCATTAGGCATGCGTCATTCGCCCTGTTATTGAAGGACACAGGTGTGTAATACAGTCATCCCTTTTATTATCATAAATGCGAAATAGCTCAAAAAAGTGATCAATCAATAAACTTTTTTCGTGTTTACTTTCTTATATTACCATTGCACGAGTAACTACGTACTTTGAAAACTCTACATTGTTATACAATTATCAGTAAATAAGAGTAAGATATTTTTTGGATATTTTTATAAATTTAAAAAAATGGCTTTGTAATTGCAGACGCTTTACAGCCTGTCACTTATTTCACAAGTTTCTATCTAAGCCCATATTTTTGGCTTTGCTCGAAGTCGCTCGCTGCTCTTTTCACTCTGCTTTTATTTATACCGTGGTTACAGGCATGATGCTATATATGTAATGATGTCTTGTCACTTTTATTAAGATTATAAATGTATAATGAAATAACTCATCCATCTTAGACATCACAATTTTGTCACATTTTTTGCATACCTATTGAAACTGTTATGGCCATAGATTTAGTACAAACCGACGTTAGAATAGATTGGCAATGCAAATGAGTAAGAACATAGTGTACGTGTATGTTAGATTGAGACGCTATCTGGCTGTATTCGCCTGACGTCATTCGTAAACAAAATAAATCCCCCTAGTATTTACAAAGTTTTAGGTTATAAGTAAAAATTAGTGTTAAAGAGATGTAATTAATTATGAACAGGTGCATAGTACCTAAATAAAGCTCACCTTAAAGGAATCCCTTATTGAAATGCTTTGCTGTCTAAATGCTTTTTTTGTGAGCAGGTGCATATGACTTGTACACCAATGTATGAGCTTAATTATCACATTATATGTTTTTTTTTAATTAGAGTGACCTTTGAGCACACAGTCCACCTGATGGTAAGCGGATGCTGTGGCAGACTTTCACAAAATATTGATGTTCGACAAAATTTGTTTGAAATAGAGAAGAATGGGTTCCCAAAAGAATATATTGGACTTTATACAGCAAGTACTTTTAATAAAAATGTTTTTCTCATAGACGTTCTAAAGGAAAAACTACAACACAACAAACCATAAACATTTATTAGAAAATTATTTATAAAAACATATTTTATGATTAGAATGCAGGATGTAACAAAATTACAAAAAGTCAATTATTAAAATTAACATTAAAGAGATCTCTCAACATTTTTGCAATAAATTAGTTATCTTTGAAGGAAATAACACGTATTTTCGAAATGTCCAGAATATACTTAATGCCATCAAAAACATATCTTGTAAAAAAAAAACCAAGTCTCGCAACTTAGTTCTTCTACCGTAAAAAGTTGTGAGACCCATTTAATACCAAGTCGGTTAATTTATTCAGTCTATACTTAAGGGTCCTTCTGTTTTAAGTTATTACTACGTAATTAGCTAACCTTACAACATTTTATAGTGACCATATCAATGTTAAAAATCTTTTATGTTTCAAATAAATAGATTGACTTGGCCATCGCATGAAAACACAATGTATTTTACAAGTAATACATATTATATTAAATTAGTTTGCTTAGTGCGATTGCCAAGTCAATCTATATATTTAAAACATAAAAATTTTTTAACATTGATATGGTCACTATAAAATGTTGTAAGGTTAGCTAATTACGTAGTAATAACTTAAAACAGAAGAACCCTTAAGTAGAGACTGAATAAGTTAACCGACTTGGTATTAAATGGGTCTCACAACTTTTTACGGTAGAAAGTAGAAGAACTAAGTTTCGAGACTTGGTTTTTTTTTACAAGTTATGTTTTTGATGGCATCTCATTTCTTTTTGTAGATAAGATAGTCCTCCTTTTTTCCTTTCCGGTACCTTTTACTTCTTGAATACCAACAACGTACCTATCTACACTTATAATACATAATATACAAGTACACTGATTCATTCACTGCAAATGTAGCTTTGTAATTCTATACATTTATATGGGATTACAAAGTTATTTATGCAGTTAGTGTATCTAGAAAACTGGACCGAAATTATATAATATTTTAGTTTTTCCTTGATTTATACCCTAAACACTAATTGTATTCTAAATTTGAAGCTTCCGTGTCTGTTAGAAGTGCCTTAGAGTTTTGATGATCGGTCAGTCAGTGACTGACAAAATTAAGAAACTTTGACTAGTTATGATTCTTAAACCACTAGATCAAATTGAATGAAATTTGAAATATACCATGTTTATACAATTCCTACTAGGTGACCAAAAATTCTGGATTCTAGTTTTATCCTCTACGAAGTTATCATCATCATCATCATCATTACAGCCTTTCACAAGTTCACTGCTGAACATAGGCCTCCCCCAAGTAATGCCACAAAGCACGGTCCTGAGCCACCTGCATCCATCGACTTCCTGCATGTCTTACCAGGTCGTCACTCCATCTAGTGGGGGGTCGCCCTACACTACGCCTACCGGTACGAGGCTGCCACTCGAGAACCTTTCTTCCCCATCGGTTATCGGTTCTTCGAGCTATATGGCCGGCCCATTGCCACTTCAGCTTACTAATCCGTTGGGCTATGTCGGTCACTCTGGTTTTACTGCGGATATCCTCATTTCTGAGTCTATCACGAAGAGAAACTCCGAGCATAGCCCTCTCTCCATAGCTCGCTGAGCGACCTTAAGCGTCCTCATACGGCCAGCAGTGAAGGACCACGTCTCAGATCCATAAGTCATCACTGGCAACACGCACTGGTTGTACAATCTAGTTTTTAGAGATTGAGGTATACCTGACGAAAAGATATGTCGTAATTTCCCGAACGCTGCCCAGCCGAGTTGAATCCGTCGATTGACCTCTCGGTCGAAGTTGGACTTACCTAGTCTGACTATTTGTCCCAGGTAAACGTACTCGTCAACAACTTCGAGCATAGTGCTCCCAACAACTACCGGCATAGGTGTGACATGGACATTGAACATGATCTTTGTTTTGTCCATGTTCATCTTAAGACCTATCCGTTGGGAGGCACTATTGAGGTCATTGAGCATAGTGCTTAAGTCCTCCAGCGATTCTGCCATAAGGACTATATCGTCGGCAAATCGAAGGTGAGTGATGTACTCGCCATTGATGTCAATACCGTATCCTTTCCAGTCCAGTAGCTTGAAAACGTCTTCCAATGCAGCGGTGAAGAGTTTCGGGGATATAACGTCACCCTGTCTTACACCTCTCTGCAGTTGGATAGGTTTCGAGCTCTGGTTCTGTACTCGGATAGCCATCGTAGCCCTACTGTACAAACACTTCAGCACTTCGATATACCGACAGTCAACTTGGCACCGCTGAAGGGACTGTAGCACCGCCCAAATTTCGACGGAATCACAGGCTTTCTCATAGTCCACATACGCCAGGCAAAGTGGCAGATTGTACTCTTCAGTCTTCTGTACAATCTGCCGCAGGGTATGTATGTGGTCTATGGTACTGAAGCCTTTTCGGAAACCGGCTTGTTCGGGAGGCTGGAAGTCGTCAAGTCTGCGTGCGAGACGATTCGTAATGACTCTCGAAAACAGCACGTAGACGCGGCTCAGAAGGGAAATCGGTCTGTAGTTCTTTAAGAGAGCGTTGTCGCCTTTCTTAAAGAACAAGACCAACGAAGTTATAGGGGGTCAAAAATGGCCTGAATTGCTTCGAGAAAAGTATAGTACGGCCGTGCCGCTTTTTTGCTCGACTTGGCGGGGGCACTGCCGTGCCCCCAGATTACACTTCTTATTAGATACACACGATATTTCAATATTTATTTCATTTATGGGAGTACATATATGTTCGCAATAAGCTAGCATGTTAGTCTTTATGTAACTTCATGCAGCTTAAAATTTGCGAAAAGGCACAATGCTTTTAAATCCTATACTAAATCCTATACCTTAATAATATATAATATATATATATATATATATATATATATATATATATATATATATATATATATATATATATATATATATATATATATATATTATATATATTATTAAGGTAATAATATATATTATATAATATTAAGGAATCTCGGAAACGGCTCCAACGATTTTCATAAAATTTAGTGTGCAGGGAGTTTCGGAGGCAATATATCGATCTACCTAGGATTTATTTTTAGAAAATGTTTTTTGTCCGTGTTTTCAGGCAATGAAAAACTGCTACAATATAAGAAGGTAAATTTTGACACTGTGTTAATGATCGTAATAGCTCAGTGGGATAGCGAGCAGTCACGAAATCGTAATCCCTTGGTTCGAGTCCCGTCTTTGGTCCGACTTCTTTTCCTTTTCTTTCCAAGTTCCCTTCTTTTGTGAAAAAAAAATCTATTATTTCGAGTCCTTTTTTTAATATAAATTTTAGTTAAAGTTATTGCCCTCATGATTTTTTATTCAAATACCAGTTCAGTTTTCTCTATTACGTCAATAAGATCAAAAACATCATCACCGGCGATTTTTCCGGACCGATACGACCTGGGGACCTTCAAGAAAAGAGCTTACTCCTTTCTAAAGGGCCGGCAACGCACCCGCAATTCTCCTGGTGTTGCGGTTGATCATGGGCGGCGGTAGTCACTTAATATATCAGGTGAGCCGCATGCTCGTTTGCCCCTTCTTCTATAAAAAAAAACCAAATTAGCAATAAACTTATAAATATAAAATGCCGTATAGTGGCGGCGTGAAAGAAATTTACTAACCCAGAAATCATCTCGTGGGTATCGTAAGAGGCGACAGAGAGAAACAAAAACAGGACACGTACAGCGTCATCTTCCTTGTAATAGCTTAAAAAACTTTGGTTGCCGAACCGTCTTTCAGGCGTGGCAACTATGGTAAATATCTTTATGAGCTAATCAATAAATACATTAGGAAGTGAAGTTTTGAAAGGCTTTAATGTATTAATGACAAAATAAATATTGTACAACAGTAAAGGCCGCGCGTAATTTATGACTTTATAGGTCATCGAAACCTATTTACCTATTTTATATTCGATATTTTTTGCTTCATTAAGTAATTATTGGTGCTTAAAAATTAAAACCGCTCATTATCTTATACTCGTGCGAACAGAACAATGCTACGGCAACGTATGTGCGAATGTGGAAAATAAAACAGGGGCAAGCATAACTTTCGATTCTCACGCAAGAAGTGAATTGGTCGATAATATTAAAAATTTATACAGGGCCATGGTTACAGTTATACATAATATTTTACTCCATTTTATATTAAAACGTCTTTCAATTAGATAAACAAAATATAATTTAAAATTATAAAAAACTGAACTAAATAAATTAATATAATTAAAAATACAAAAAACGTTCACTCATTTCGTGTATCAGAGCCACACAGAGCCAGGGACTGTTGTTGATTCAACTAGTTGCGGCATTTTTTCCGGAAGGAAAATATATTCCAGGTTTTAGCAGCGACGAATTTAAAAGACCCCTGGCACAAACGAGTCTAATCCTGGGTACTGGAAGCCAATGACATTTTTTCTGACCATGAGCAATTTTTTATGGGACTCATTTTGTAAGTTTATGTTGCATTGAGAAATTATTTTATTTTTTATAATACAGTTGTAGACAGAACCGTAGTTCGTAGTGTAGTAGTAGTGACAAACGAACTACAAACCACCTGTTTGTACGTGGCTACGGTAGCCTGTGGACACCTGCAACACACAGTAGGTCCTGTGGCTTGCTTGACAGACAGACAGCAGATGCGTTGTCATCCCTGAGGACTAAGATGGAACTTAATGTAAATGTACTGGCTCTCTATAGTCTTCAGACCGCAACAAAGCAATGTAGATGAGACTTTGGTACGTACACAGGTGAACTCCCAGGCAGAAAGGTTGTACTATCACCTAAGAGTTTCTTTATTTTTACTTTATTTGTTATATTTTTATTTTTTTACTTTGCAGAAATAAATTGTATTGCTAATAATCCAGTAAATGTTTGTTTGAATGAGTCTATAGCTTAAAATGGGACATACACCCATTCTTTATTAGGTTTGCTTGTTGTCCAAGGGTTTTCACTCATACTCTCTTTTTATCTGAGAAAATGTTTTTGATTTAGGTGTCTTCCTTCCTTTTTCGGTTTCCAGGCATTTCATATCCTTAAAAAAACAAGCGAGCCTTACAGTAGTCGCAAATGATGGATAACATCTGACATTTCACCTTAGTAATAAGCCATTTTTTAATCAAAATTAAAAATATCGTATGAACAGCGGCAGAAATTAACCTCAAAATTTATAAAAGCTTAAAACTTATTGAAATATTTATTCGAATAATTATTCAATATTACCTATTTACTAGCATTTATTATCAATGATATTTTTTCAGACACTTATTATCATCAGTAAATTCATTCATTAAAATAGTTTACACATATAAATTTGTTTATATAACACCTCACTTTAGTACTACCCAAAGACATTTAAGTAGTAGTAATATATTTAAATCTCTTTGGTACTACCGCACGCGCTCATTGGTCAAATTGTTCAATATACATAATAATACCAGAAAACACGTATTTCTAATATGTAACTATAATACAGATAAAATAATAATATTAAGTATTTTACTGTTCTTTGGGAGAGGCCGGTCTCGGTAAGTAGCAATGGAACACGATAAAAACTGCATCAAAAATTCTTAGAAAAAACAAATAATGTGACAACGAATACTTTTCCTCTGCGAATTTTTCGGCCTATTATTTTAACTTGATCACCATTTATATGCATTCCTTGGGTAAGGCCTATGTTCAGCAGTGGAGTGAAGGGCTGTAATGATTAGTTTAGTTTAGTTTACGACGGGCTGTTTTCCGCAACTCCACGTTTTTTGCGTGTATAATATAAGCGCGTATTTTGCGTGTGGGCAGAAATAATATGCTTATTCGAGCCATGATATCTCCACAAAGAAGCTCAGCAGTCCCTTGATGTTGCAAGCAACTTCGGGGAGCGATCCCGGCGTGTCGAGATGTTTAGCCCTGTATGAAGCTACTTCTGGACATGTCAGTAACACGTGAGCCGCCGTTTCCTCCTCTCCCATGCATGCCCTGCACAGGGGGCTGTCAGTAACACCTATGGTGAACAAATGTTTGTTAAAAGAGCCATGTCCTGTGATAGCACTTGTTACTATCCTGATCTGCGGCTTGTTCAGTCTCATTGGAACCTTGGTTAGACGACTGTTTATTTCAGGTAGGGCCTCCCTAGATTGTCTACAGTCTACAAAATTTTTCCAAAGCTGAGCGTGTAAATTATTGAAGTATCTACTTACCAGTGAACGAACGTAGCCAAAGGGGATTGGTATTATTGGTTCTGGCCCTATAGTTGCTAGGGCCGATCCCCTTCTGGCCAGTTCATCTGCTGCATCGTTGCCCCTAGATCCACTGTGTCCCTTGATCCATTGCATGATGTGCTTTCATACCTCATTCAATCGTTGATGGCACTCGTATATCAGTCCCGAGTTCGTCACATTGCAACTCAGAGCTTGTAGTACCGCCATACTGTCGGTCGGTATTCTGATGGAGAAGTCTTTCACCTTCCTAGCATCTATTGCTATGGCCGCTTGGATGATACCCATGCATTCAGCCTGGAAGACTGTGTTGTGGGTACCCAGCGGTGTGCATATGTGGATATTAAGGTCTTCAGAGAAAGCCCCAGACCCCACACCTTCATTTGTCTTAGAGCCATCCGTGAAAACTTTGAGCTCTCTTGGACCCAATCCTTCCAGATGGTCAGTTTCCTTCAATTGTATCCTGTACTTCTTATCGAATACAAATTGTTTTGGGATCCTATCATACTTGGCTTGTAAGATAGGAATTTTTGAGTAAATTCTATCGGTTACATCTGTATTGGGGACTCTACTCTTACTTAAAAGATTTAGAGTCTTGAGTCTAATGGCAGCTGTGGGCATCCTTTCATGATCTGAATTGTCTGAGATTCACCAGCGATCTTTATTGTTCATGTACTGAACATGTTTACTGTCCAGTCAATCAGTGCCGGTTCAACATTATGTCTACTTAGGGCACCTTTTATGCTGGAGAAAATTTATTATATTTTGTTCTGTCAAAAGCACCTTATATGTCTATGAAGGAGCCTAGACATATTGCTTTGTTTTGGATGGCCTCTTCAATCTTTGTTATTACCTGATGAAGTGCCGATTCTGTTGATTTAGCTAAGCTATAGGCGTGTTGTTTTTCGTGTAGCGGTAAGTTAATTAGCGCCGACCCTCTCAACTCCCGTTCACACATCCTCTCCATCGTCTTTGGGAGAAAGGATGTGAGGCTAATAGGCCTATAGGATTTAGGGTCTTTATAGTCGTTCTTACCTGGTTTGGGTATGAACGTGACTTTCACTTCCCTCCATCCCCTAGGAACATATTTAAGAGCCAGACATGCTCTCATTATGGCAACAAGTCTGACTATTAGGACTTTACCCCCCCCCCCCCCCACTGTAGAAGTGCCGGGAATAAGCCGTCAGGTCCTGCTGCCTTATAGAGTTGGAAACTATGAATGGCCCAGTGGATTTTGTCTATCGTCACCACTCTTTGTGCTAATTCCCAGTCTTCTTTTGTTGGTGTCAGTGCATCTTCATGTCGGTTCACCTTTTCAACTACACAGCAACCTGGGAAGTGAGTATCAATTAGGATGCGTTGGGTTTCATCCGGCGATGTTGAGTAAATTCCGTCGGGTTTCTTTAAAGAGATAGATCCCGACGTGTTCTGTTTAGCTAGGATTTTCCTTATCCGATTTGCTTGTTCACAGGTTTCTATGCTACCACAGAATTTTCGCCACCCAGTTGAGCGTCGATACCTGATACATTTTTTTTATTCAGACTTAGTTTTCTTATATAGAAGCCAGTCTTCATCCTTTGAGGTATTCATTGCCCTATTTAGGGCTTTTCTTACCTTCTTACGTTTCCTGTCTAGTTCTTTACCCCTCCCCCCCACTGTTGCTTTTACTCAGCATATTTTGGTGGAGTGATTACTGGACATGAGTAGCTATTGATCATGGCTTTAGTGACAGCTGCTACCTGTTCTTCTAGGAGCGATTAATCTGCTATGGTATTAGTTCTCCCACCACCCGCGAGCGAAGACTTCAGCCTATTTAGGTATTTTGTTTTATCCGTCTTGCGGGGATTTCTCCATTTTGGTATAGCAGGGATATCGACCTGTAGTACGTAACAAATACATCTGTGGTCTTAGCATGAGGCCTCTTTCGACACATGCCATCCCGTTATTAGCTTAGCTGCTCCTTCTGTTGCAAGCGTGAGGTCGATTACTGTGCAACGGCGTTTATTTATGAAGGTTGGTTAAGAACCAGTGTTTAAAATTGTTAGGTTAGTGCTAAATAAATATTAAACTAAAATCTTACATCGTTCATTGGGTTTTTCTCCAAAGGGGATGATGCGCGTTGGAGTCCGTCCCGATCACAACCTCTAGTCCGGCCCTCTCACAGAAATTCACCAGCCTGACGAGGTCGTAAGGGGGAGGGGTGTCTTCCTCAGGCATGTAGACCGAGGCGACGACTCACCTTTCCTCCTGTGTGTTTTGTAATGCTACGGAATACATGTCTCTGGAACAGAAATCTGTTAATGGTTTTGCACAGATATCTTTAGTAGTATAAATACACGCTCTAGGCTTGTCGTGCTTAGAGTTGTAGAACAACTTACCTCTTAGGTTATTTAGGCCTTTAATTTTACCAGCCCCAAACCATGGCTCTTGGATTAGGGCTATGGCCGTCCTTTGTGCCTCCAACCACTTGCGTAATTGAGCCGACGCTGTCTCACTGTGGTGGAGGTTGGCCTGCACTAGGCTAGTTTTGGACGAAGGGCACGCCATCATCGATCGCGTCATCCCCGTCCCCGCCTAAAAATAAGACTGCCAGCAGATCTCGGGTCTCATCGTCAGCCACCGAGTCGAAATTGGACGGCAAAATGCAGTCCTCTTCGTCGCTCAGTGAGCTGCCGCTGAGCTCAGTTTTCACTGGGGGCTTCGGCTCAGTTGTGCAGGCAGTTTTATCATTGGACTTGACATCCAGTGATTTCGATGTACCGGCAACCATGGCCTCATTCTTTTCTACCTCTTTGCTAGGTGGGGAATCAACGAATTTTCCTTCACGACCCTGGAATTTAACGTATACCACCCCACATACACATGCGAGACGGCGCCCGGCTTTAATCAGGATATGATCATCTGGCACCGAAACAACAAGGAACCACCCGTCCGTCTGTTTGTCTGCTTTGAGTAGTAGCCAGTCCTTGATGTTTACCCAGCGGTTCTGGTACGCAAGCACACGACCAATGTCGCGTGAGTCCTTCCAGGCACCTTGGGCATCAGGGATAAGGATACCACATTTGATTCTTTGTGGTATCTCTGTCTGTTTCTTAATAGTCAGCGAAGTGTTGGATTTGAGGTCGAGGGTATTAATATTCCCCTTCAACCAAATTCTGGTCATCGTACCACAGCTTTAGGACACCCTCCGTGTAAACGGGTTTGCCTCTAAAAACCGGGCCCGACGAATCAGGGTCCTGGTTACTCCAGGCCTCGCTGATTATCTTCCTCTCTATGGCCACGAAGATGTCATCAGCTACCTCCTTTGTTATGTGACCTGAACGCGCACACGTTAAGGCCACACCCAAATCTGCTTTAGCAGCAGAAGCGTAGCTTGTTCTTGCAGCCTTTGGTTGCTGTTCAAGTCGCACTGTTTTATGCTCTCCTCTCGGCGAGGTGGACTCCTCCAGAATTCTTTTGAGTGCTCTTTCCTTCTTTCCAGGACGCTTGGCTGCTCTATGGTTCCTGGCGGATTTCTTAGAGCTGGTTCCGGCAGCCGTGCCTACTGCTCGGGCTGGATTTCATCCTTTCCAGTTTCAGCACGACTACTGGTTCCAGCCCCAAGCACCGCAGTAGCAGTAGCTTGCCCAGCTCCTTGAGTCTTGCTCTTGGAAGCAGCGAGCGCGACTCCTTCTCTGCGGCCTTTTTCTCGCTGCTTCTTATTTTTCTTTTTGAACTTTACGCTACTGCCTGCTTGAATAGACCCACCAATGGTGCGTCGGGTCGGCAAGTCACCATTTCGGGTGCCCTTCCGCTTACGGCTAACCACTTGCCAGGCAGCGGAGAAAAGGTCTTTGGGGCTCCGCAGTAGTTTTGCTACTCGCGGCCCCTTTGCTCATTTTTCTCGTCCAGATCCTTGGATTTGGAACTGAATATAGAGACATCCAGCGCGAAAATTGTCCCCTTGGTGGGGCCACCTACGCTGGGTGGTACAGTCAGTGGAACGGCCGGTTTCTTCTGGTTTATCAGTGTCTAAGGTAAACACCTCTGACATTTCTCCCTCTCTACTAATGGGCCTTGTGTTGCCCATTGTTTTTGACATGTGTAATAATTCGTCCCCCCGGCTTCCCATCCTCGTACTTTAAACGTACTTATAATATTTAATTCATGCAATACTGGCTGCATTTACAGTGCAGACATAAATCAAGTACTTTTTGTGTTGTTAAATTTTGCATAGAAAGTTAAGTTACAGCCTAAATACTTCCCTCTGCTGGACACAGGCCTCTTACTTCTGAGAGGGTTTTAGGGCAAGGAAGTGTCCGCCGCGCTGCCCCATTGCGTGTTGGCGAAATTCACATGTCTTCGAAATATTTTTTTCTTATTCCTCAGACATGCAGGTTTCCTCACGATGTATTCCTTCACCGCCGAGCACGTGGTAGATCAGCACTTAAAATCGAAAATAACAATTTCATAGGTGCCGGCGGGGATTGAACCTGGTTACTCGCGTTCTATTATATTTACAGCGAGCGTTAACCATCTGAACCACCACGGCTCTTTTGCATAGAGAAATTGTAAATAGAGAAAACAATTCAACATAAATTTAGCCAATATAATTATTTAGCTTTTCCAAAATTAATTTTTAAATAAACTATAAGAGATAAATTAGTTTAGATTAATTAATCCCCGAAACTTCACCGCTGTATTGGAAGACGTTTTCAAGCTACTGGACTGGAAAGGATACGGTATTAACATCAATGGCGAGTACATCACTCACCTTCGATTTGCCTACGATATAGTCCTTATGACAGAATCGCTGGAGGACCTAAGCACTATGCTCAATGACCTCATTGGTGTCTCCCAACGGATAGGTCTTAAGATGAACATGGATAAAACAAAGATCATGTTTAATGTCCATGTCACACCTATGCCGGTAGTTGTTGGGAGCACTATGCTCGAAGCTGTTGACGAGTATGTTGACCTGGGACAAATAGTCCGACTAGCTAAGTCTAACTTCGACCGAGAGACCGCGGATTCAACTCGGCTGGGCAGCGTTCGGGAAATTACGACACATCTTCTCGTCAAGTATACCTCAATCTCTGAAAACTAGATTGTAAAACCAGTGCGTGTTGCCAGTGATGACTTACGGATCTGAGACGTGGTCCTTCACTACTGGCCGTATGAGGCCGCTCAAGGTCGCTCAGTGGGCTATAGAGAGGGCTATGCTCGGAGTTTCTCTGCGTAATAGACTCAGAAATGAGGATATCCGCAGTAAAACCAGAGTGACCGACATAGCCCAACGGATTAGTAAGCTGAAGTGGCAATGGGCCGGCCATATAGCTCGAAGAACCGATAAACGATGGGGAAGAAAGGTTCTCGAGTGGCAGCCTCGTACCGGTAGGCGTAGTGTAGGGCAACCCCCCACTAGATGGAGTGACGACCTGGTAAGATATGCAGGAAGTCGATGGACGCAGGTGGCTCAGGACCGTGCTTTATGGCATTACTTTAGGAAGGCCTATGTTCAGCAGTGGACTTAAGAAGGGCTGTAGTGATGAATGATGATGATGATGAGATAAATTAGTATTTAAAAAAATGTAATATCGATATATTATAATAATGTATTTATTTGGACTTCAATGTAAAATTTGGCTACTCTTTGAATAATAGCCCCGTATAGATTTACCACTTGTTTAACGGAAAACCATCGAATATATTCAACAAAGCTTTATCTGTTTTTATCAAAATGTTTCGATATCACGAATTTAAGGCGGGCTCTTGGTAATGCCATGTAGCGGCGGCGTAAAAGAAACTACTATTACTCATTCAATAATATATATTATTACTTAGAAGCTGTAAGATCCCTTCCCATCTAGCGAGTGTGGTAAAAGACGACAGAGGGAAACGAAACAGTAGATAGCCAACAGTCTTCCCGATAAAAATTTGAAATAACGAGAAAACGCGTTTGCCCAACCGCTTGGTAAGTGAGGGAACTACAGCAATTATTCCTCCTACGTTCAGTAGTGGACTTTTGATAGGCTGTAATTATTGAATAAGTGATAATATCTTGAAGAATCAGAGGAAAAGGAAAATGGGTAATACGTTCGTAATTGATTTACGGGTAGTTCTATGTGATCTAGCAACAAAAGTGAAGGCAGACTGAGGTCGTACACCTGTCATTGTACTATTGTAGTACTACGTTTCGTGAAGTAAACTCTGTCGATTAAACAAACACAGTTATTATTACCTGTGAAATCCTTTATTAAGCCTGTAAATAACTATTACGAATCGAATTAATAAAATTCCTTAAGTTTACTAAGCCATAGACTAACTTAATTTACCGACAACGCTTTTTGTTTTGGTAATGGCACATCAAAAAAGGAAAAACGGCCATAACCTAGTTAAAGAAAGAAGGTGGGAATAATAAAAATATCTTAATTTGTACTATGGTAATCGTCATATGTATTAAGAGTTCAGCTATAAGAGGTTTGTTCTTATTTTAGGACTCTCTCTATGCTAGTTATTACTCTGAGTTAGAAATGTTTATTAAAAAACCGGCCAAGAGCGTGTCGGGCCACGCTCAGTGTAGGGTTCCGTAGTTTCCCGTCCGTCACAATAAGTGTTCCCACTTATGAGTTTAAAGGTGGGTCATCTATTATATTCGCGCTCCAGCAGCGCTCCGCGCTCCTGCAACTGCTCCCGGTAGTGGGTACGTGCGCTAACATGGAGCGTACAACATTGCACGCTCCGTGGTGGGCGATGCCAAGGAGAGACCAACCGAACAATTCGATAATACCCGACCCAATGTAACAAGTACCTACAGCGCCATCTCTCGGGGAATTGGGTTACTAATTAATACATAGACGTGCCAGAAGTTTTCGGTGGTAATTTTGGATTACGAGAACCGATTTTAATAATTCTTTTTTGTTTGAAAAAAAAATACGTTCAGGATAATAAAATATGTAAACGAAGTTAAAAAAATGCTTGCTTAAGCGATTATACTACAAACTTAGTCCAGAAATTATTTTGTACCACTTTTTGTTTTTTTGTACATAAACTGTTTCCATCCAAGTTCAAAATTATTTTCCTAGAAAGTCCTTATAAAGTTCTACCTTTCAGATTTTTTTCATATTTTCTAAACCTACGGTTCAAAAGTTAGAGGGGGGGGGGACACATTATTTTTACTTTTGGAGCGATTATTTCTGAAATTATTGACATTATCAAAAAATGATTGTAGTAAACCCCTATTCATTTTTAAATACCTTTCCAACAATATATCACACGTAAGGGTTGAAATTAAAAAAAAATCACTTCCCACTTTACATATAGGGGGACTACCCTAATAAAACATTATTTTCCAATTTTTATTTTACCACTTTGTCGGCGTGATTGATACACATATTGGTACCAAATTTCAGCTTTCTAGTGCTAACGGTCACAGAGATTAAGCGAGGATGGACAGACGGACAGACAGACATGGCGAAACTATAAGGGTTCCTAGTTGACTACGGAACCCTAAAAAAAAAACTTAAACAACGTACCCTCATTAAAGTAATTAAAAACGTTGTTACTTATAGTCCACGCCCAATGACCTCTATATAGCGTTATTTATGAGGTCGTTTACTTGTGAAAGTCTCTATAAATTATCGCGACTACTATCGTCGTAACAAGTTTTTTACAGAAACATTTAAAAAAATATTCCATATCTTTATAGTAAGATGTGTAGAAAACGATAATTAAATATTATCAGTTTACTTGAATGTAGGTATTTACTCTAGAATCAGCACTAAAAAAAAAGTAAAACAAACTTAAGTTCTACGCCTATGTTCAAAGTGAATATGATGCCAGACCGAAACCATTTAGTTAACATATTATACATGCAGATTATTTGAAATAAAATAGTAATTAAGAAAAGTAATGTAGAGGCTGCGTAAGTGATACCACTATATCATGGATGTCGTGAGAGGCGACAGAGGAAATACAATAGCAGCATCTTCCTGATTAGAATACAAAAATTGTAAAAAAGCGAGGTTGGCAACCCGCCTGCCAGGCGTTACGACAATGGCAAATATCCCTCGTATGAGGATCTGTGAACACAAGGTTCAACAGCGGGCTTTTGATAGATTGTAATGAATAAAGTAAAAAAAATGTAATAGTATATTACATAAGTATAAATGATTGATGTCATTAATTAAATGATGAAAATAACAGGTACTCTCGTAACAGGTAAGATTTATTTATGGTGGTAATGAAAGTATTTATTAATTTTGTGGTCCGTTCATAGCTTTTGTATGCATACACTTTCTTCTAACGTTTTGTGTTCGAAGTACTTGCATAGCCTGCTACAGTTCACGCACGTGTTTAAAGCTTCATTTGAAATACACCGTTACCGATAAATTTATTTTCTTCGTTCAATTTGATAACACTTGCAAAAAAAATAAAATTCAACAACGAAGTAGTAAGTCACAACATATGGCTCTTAGAATGACTAGGGTTGAACGCTTCGTTTTGTGTTTCTATTGTGTATTCAATCATTTTTGCTTAGAACTCGTTGCTGCAATCGTACTGCTACCTTTGTTTTGATCTCCAATTTAAAATTAAAATAAAGCAATAAACTTTTGCCTGATAAATTCCGTGATATGAACTTTTCTTTACTTGAATTTATTTTGCTGTCTCAAGTATATTATTTATATAATTTCTTTAAAATGTATTTCATCAAAACTAAACCAAATATTTTGTAAAAATATTATTTAATCAGAAGTCAATTGATATTTCACAGTGTAGTGAAAGAATATTCAATACATCTTTATGGGACCTAGGGGTGTCATAGACGACAGGGAAAAAAGACCCGTACCAACAGATATTTTAACGGTGAATCTCACCACTGTCCTTCATAGTTAGTTACCGTGGGAAAATCTTTGTTTCAGAGAGCACAAGAGAGATGACAGAAAACATCTGGCCACCGAGATTCAGCACGTCAAGCAAGTATTGCAAGACAACAAGCTTCGGGTCCCGCACCTACGTCACAGTGACCATGGTCGTGTGTGCCTGCTGTGTATGGTACTACCACACGTCGGAAAATTCACAGACATGATTGGCTAAATCTTGAATCAAGCTTCCATTAAAATATACTACAAACCGCCGAAGAAGATAAGTTAAGTTTTACCAAGCATCAAGTTTTATATTCCACTACAAGATGCAGGAGTGTACTTAGGACAAACAAAAGGACACATTACATAGGACAAACAAAAAGGTCTGTAAAAACCCGTGTAAAAGAAATGCGTATAGCTGATGTGAAGCACCAATGCCTCGGGAAGTCTGCAGTCGGTGAACATGTTTAAGATCGTCCCGACCATTACATCAGATTAGATAAACCACAAATCCTCGCAAAAGAACTCCAATTCCTACCAAGGATGATACGCGAAGCTATTGAAATTATGAAACGCCGGGAATTAAAAATAAGTTAAAAATAAGTTAATTAAACGTGATCAAATCCGTATATGTGGTTTTATTCCATGTGTAGTGTTCCCGTAAATATAAGAAATTAGTATAAGAACTTTATTATAATTAAAATAACCGATATGAAATTTTGGCTTAATTATTATTACACCCCAACCACCTCCATAAACACATTCCTACAGATATCCATAGCTAACGTCTAATTTTTTAATCTTTCTATAAAAAAAGGAAAAGTAGAGGAACATAGGTAGCAATAAGTAATTTGGCAAAAATTAAGTATAATACCGTTTTAGATGCATTTGCATGAAGTAGGAATGTTTTTAAAGCTATTGGCCTCCCTGGTCACCATTTATTTTTTATACCATAGGTAGTCAAACTTCGTCATTGCAAAATCGAATATTCAAATTTTTATATAATTAATAAGAATTTTAAAAAAGTTACAGTTAGAATGCGAATTTAAATGAAATGAAAAAAAAACCACAAAGTATATTTTGATGCCGTGCACTACGGCGAAAGAGAATCCAACTGCAACAACCCATATATAATGACTGTCAAAAGTGGTTACAGAGGCTAATAAAATTGCAGGTAGATAGCATCATATTCCTGAAAACAATTTAAATTAATAAAACATTTCAGGTGCCAACCCTCTCACCAAGCGTGGGAATTATAGAAAATATTCCCCCTAACAGGAAGTCAATGGGGAGGCCTACGTTCAACAGTGGCAGTTATTGTGATGGGTTGTGATGAATGAATGAATAGAAAAATATTTGCAGTCCTGCGTTAATGTAAATTGAAATATGCAAAAGGTCTTTGAATTTAAGTGAATGCTTCCGAAACAAATTTATTTTGTTAAGCACTGTGCTCAAGAGTAACTGTGATTTTTCAAAATACTTCAATTTCATATCCGATTTCCTTTATAGCAGCTGTTCCTGATAAGAAGCGACGGACTTTCCATCATAAAAGAAGAACTGTAAAATTTTATTAGGGCAAAATTTATTATCGTTTCAATTAAAAAGTTGTTTAAGTTATTATATGAGTACAATTTTACGAGTGTAAAGTTGTGGAAACTTGCCAATAACACCCGCTGAATACTAACACGCAAAAATAAAATAAAGTAAAGCTCGATAATAACTTGTTAAATGCAGGACCGTATGTACAAAGTTTGTGTTGGGCGGCTCCAAGTTTACGATAACGAGCCCTTATCGGGGGTTATCTGTACTTTCCATCGAAATAGTCTTTTGTTGGCACACAATTAGCTCCGATAGATTTTAGTTCCACGTCATGCTTGTGAGGGCTTTCAAGAAGTTAGATAATGTCGATACATTTAAAAAATCATTTTTATTTATTAATATTCACCAAATGAAAATATTTAAATTATCATATAGCTCTCCTTGTATCATAATACTTCCCAAAGCTAATTATTTTTTCTTACTGAATGTGAAATATCCGAGCTTTACTATAATCAAAATTTGAAGGTAGCCTGGCCTAAATAATATAACATCGAGTCATCATACACCTCAGTCCCCCTCCCCGTGACCAGAACTTCAGTTTAAATATAAGAAATAAAATAATGAATATTTCTTATTTATCAAATCAATTTATTACTACTGTTTGAATATCATTACCTTAATTGGAATCACTTTATTACACCGAGCCCTCCTTATTTATTCCAAGAGTTTTGACGCTACGTTTAGTTTGTTTCAATCCAATACGAAAAGTATGTAATTTACACGTTGCTAGATGTAAAACTATTTAAAGTTTTCTTTACTTTTATTTACGAATATTTAAAATTTTGGAGAAGTAAAGGTGCTTCTTAATTGCGTAAAAATTAATTGGGTTTTAACGAGTTTGTTCATTCTAGTCGCTCACACATGCCTACAGCAATCTAAAGGGTAACAATATAAACAAAATAACTCGTAAAAATAGGGACCAAAGAATGAGTATAACTTTTAAAAAGTAAAAGAATTTATTTAAGTAGGTACTTATTGTTATTAATATTCTAAGCCAGTGTTTGAGAACTATTTCACCAACTGTAGGTGGTGATGCAGCCGATGATGGTAAAGCGCGCTGATGTAGCTTATAATTATCTTAACACGTCATAATATATCACGCCATTAACGAGGATCTTTGTTTAGATAAAATTAAGTTTAAGATTGTCGAGCCAAAACCTAATGATCCAATTAAGCTACATTATGTAAAGTCATACTTTAACTTCGTGCATTTAACGTTATATAAACACATTTATAGCCAACATTTTTATGTCAATGGCACTAAATCACAGAATGAATGTTTGCGTGTTGTTTTGTAAAATGGCTTACTTTCGTTCGATGGCTGACGATGATTACATTGAGCACTTCGAGATTTCGCAACATAATTTGGTGAAATTTGGAGCGCTTTGCATTTGAAACTCGCGGAAATTTCTGGGGATGGCTTGCAGGGTCAACCAATTTTTTTAATGTTTTCCTTAATTCCTGGATTACTGTACGTGGTAAAGCCATGCTGCAGTCATATTAGTGGTATTGTTGTAGCACGAATGGGTCGGCTCGACCGGAGAAGGACCTCTCTCTTAGATAATAAAATAGTAGCTCAATGCTGCTGTGTTTTTTTCTAGTGAGTGTAAAGAACCGGATACCCTTTTTACGGGAAACGAGGCATTCCATCTGAGTCCCCACAACATAGGTGACAACGCATCGGCATTTTGATTCATAATCGAGGGTAGAAGTAGATGTCTATGGGTCACAGCAACCATTTACCATCAGGTGGACTGTGAGCCCGTTTGTCACCCGATTCTATGATAAAAAATCCTTGTCTACATTAAAAATAGAACCTATACCTTCTTTCTAGGCCTTAGGGATTAAACTGCATAGATGAGTCAAGAGAATATTACAGTAAGAGAGTGAATTGGGACTTGACTTTTATTTTTTTTTTACTTCTTACTTTTATTGTGCAAATTTTCTTTTATATCCTTAAAAATATTATTTATTACAGACATACATATTAATATAATATATATTAACATATAACAGATGTGTATATTGTGTTCTTGTATGTGGCTTGCAGGTTGGGTACAACTAGCTTATTGGTATTCTGTTTTCAACATTAAATCCAAACCCACGCATACTGCTGCATAAAAAGCTAATTCTGCGTAGATCGAATCATAATTAATAATTAAAAATTAAAAGTAGCCCAGATTAGCGTTGACATCAGGTTATTATCTCCCTGTGACCATTGGTGCTAGAAAGCACAAGTGCTTTTAACTCACTATTCAATCAAAATTTTAATTTTCGAAACATATTGAGTCGAAAGTTTAAATAAAACGTGATACAATTCATAAAATTATTTTTATTTAAAAATCCGGACTCACTTATGTCTTCCTCTCGTTTCAAACTGCAAGCTGTAAATCTAAATTCCATGTAGATCTAAACAATATTTCTCATACATAAATATGTACGTTTCTACTGAACGCTTACACTTTGGAACAAAACACTATCTAGAATAGCTTAGTGCAAATGGTTATAGTTATAATTCATTAGTTATTAGTTTGTTTGGAAGCGACTGGATTTGTTTCTCAAAATTTTCCTTATCTCTGTTCCATATAGTATTGGTAAAGAAAGCTTTTGTTTAGTAAAATTTACCTTCATTTGCAACTATAAATGCAGTTTAACGGGATGGAGCCACGCTGCAGCTATATTAGGGTTGCAGCAGAAATGGTTCGGCTCGACCGCAGAAGGAACACGGTTTCGCAGAAGTACCACGGTCTCGCAGAATACCAGCGTAATAGCAGCTTATCGCTACCGCTATTGCATATTCTCTACTGCTGAACATAGGCCTCCACATTGGCAGATTGTCTCACATGGGGGATATTTGCCACAGTTGCCACACTTGACAAAGGGGCTGACAACCGTAGTTTATTGTTATTTTTAGTCGTTATTAGAAAGATGTTGCAGACCATTGCCTGATTTGTTTCCTTTTGTCGCCTCTTGCCACACCCACGGGGTGGTATGGAGTAGTGGATATTATTACACTACCACTACATGACAAATAGAACCTTAATGCTTCGTTTTGTTTGGTGTAATCAACCCTTACTTTTGATTCTGACTCGAGGGTGGATGTGAGTTACAGCATCCAATTACCATTAGGTGGACTGTGAGCTTGTTGGTCATTCTTACTCTATTAAGTAGTTATTTTGGCTCTCTTATCCTACAAACTAGAATGATACAACGAAGACAATGCTGATTGGTGGCAGAAATAAGTAAAAGGATGATACAAACTAAGAAGAACTCATCAGCAAAAAGAATAAAGGATGTAAAATTACAGTTTGCCATATGATGAAGTTGTAAGAGAGTGCATCACCCCTTTTCATCCAGCGTGTGTCGGAAGGAGTGATTATGTGTAATGTCAGTAATATCTCATGGCTACCGACCGAAAGTTTGACCGTTAACGCGAGCTGCATCAATATTGCGAGTCATCTGGTATTGCGGTTGATTTCCATATATGGCGGTATATACATCCTAACTGCGTTATCAGACATCGGCTAGACGCTTATTACCCACCAGATTTATACGTGGTAGAGTCATGATGCAGTTGTAGTCTGAATGGGTCGACTCATCCAGGGAAGTACCCCACTGTCACTGAATACCAGCGTAAAATATCAGCTTCATGCTGTTATGTCTCCTACGATGAGTGTAGAGAATCGAAGACCCTTATACTGGACACCATCTCAGTGCTCAGGGTTGACAACGCGTCTGCACTTTGTTCTAAATCGATCACAAATTTAGATTTCTCTGCGCCGCAGTATCCATTTAGCATCAGGTAGTCTGTGTGTTATACTTATTCTATATATATATATATATATATATATATATATATATATATATATATATATATATATAACATTTTATTATGATATTATATTTTTTATTTATATGATATAGATTAAAATGAACTTAGCTTAGAGAGAGAGAGAGAGAGAGAGAGAGAGAGAGAGAGAGAGAGAGAGAGAGAGAGAGAGAGCGCTGAGCTATCAGGATTCCTTATAAAACATAATAACGTCGCCATCATTACAGCCTACAAATATGTCCACAGCTGAACATGGGCCCCTCCTATTGATTGCCTCAAAGCCAGCCTGAATCACCTGTGTCAATGTTATGATATGTTTCATTTCATTAGGTGCTCACTCCTTCTAGTGGGAAGTCACCCAAAATAAGCTGCAAGCTTAGTGTGGGACGTCACCCGAACTAAACAGAGGCAAACGAAGCTGTAAGAAAGGTTATCTAAAACTACATATAACTGTTGAAAAAAATATTGCTTGCATTAACATTAAAATTTTTGTATCGAAATCCACTTTCGACCTATAAAATAAACAGTATATTTACACTGTACTTTTTTCAATGTGTTTATCGTAGTGCATTCGCTTCTAAATTTTGATGATAATAAATAAAGCAATATTTCCCACTTATGGAAGACAGCGTCTGTAGCATAGGAAACTTGAATCTGTGTTCTCTCAATAACTTGTCTTCCAAACGTTCCAAATCTCTGAGCGCCTGCCAAATTTGCTACGAACTCTATAATATATTTTCTGCCAATTTCTCTCTAATAGCACAGGAATATGTTTACGAATCGTCTGTCGTCTATAAAATATAAAAAGGTGCAAATATAAATCTCTGGCCTTCGAGACTAGTACCGGACCCAAGTGTCTCTTGTGATATTTTTATGAAAATGGTATTTTATTACTGTCAATTTTGTTCTCTTTATTGTGCTTGCAGTAACATTATTTAATTTTTTTCTGTTGGTACAAAATATACGATACAATCAAATTGTATCTTCTATGAACATAACATAAACATAAACACTCACGCCTGTCACCCAGAGGGGTAGGCAGAGACTACAGACTTCCATTTAGCACGATCCTGACATACCTTTCTCGCCTCTTCCACATCCATATACCTACGCATACATGCTCGTCGGTAAAGGGTAATCTTAATTTGGCCCATTTTTAATATATCGCCAATTTGGTCGACAAACTTCCGCCTAGGACGTCCCTTTCCGACTCTTCCATTCACTTCTGCAACATATATTTGCTTTGTCAGTCTTTCCGCATTCATTCTTTCTACATGACCAAACCACCGAAGCATTCCTTTCTTAATCCTGGTCACCGCATCATCTTGCAAACCACACTCTTCTTTTATCACACAGTTTCTCACCCTGTCACTCAGATTCAGCCCTAACATACTCCTTAGCGACCGCATTTCTATTGCATTTATTCTACTCTCGTGCTTCTTCTGCCATACCCAACTTTCACTACCATACGTTAAAGTAGGGACTAATACAGCACTGTGAATTGCCATACGTGCCTTTTTTGACACATTCTGACTTTTCACAATAGAGTGTAGAGCCCCATTTACTTTATTTCCTGCATTCACTCTTCGTTCAATGTCCTTATCATATCTCCCATCCCTGCTGAATACACATCCCAAATATACGAACTCATCCACTTGCTCAATTAACTCTCCTTCTATTCTTATTTCACATACCGTTTTGCTTTCATCTCTTTCAAAAACCATCACTTTCGTCTTACTTGCGTTCACTTTCATTCCCTTTTCTTTTAATGACCTGTTCATTAATGTAACCATCATTTGCAACTCGGCCGCCGACGGCGCAAGTATGACTTGATCATCGGCGTACAAAAGGCATTTGATGGTTAACTCACCCATTCTTAACCCGCATTCTTCAGCTTTCAAATTTTCCAAACAGCTGTCCATAAATAGGTTGAACAGCCACGGGGAAGCTACACAGCCCTGTCTGACACCTTTATGGATGCCAAACCAGTCCGAGTAGACCCCGTTGATTTCTATGAACATTATGACTACAAAATAACTTTATGAACATTATGTGCAATGCGTCGACTAAAACAGTAGCTATTAGTAAATTGTGTTTTTTGTTATCTAAGAGCCGATTTTACTTTCATTAAATAAAAAATATTTATCATTTATTGCTGGCTCCGTGCCGCAGTAGCTTAGTATTAAGTTGCAGCGCTGAAGGTCGCGGATTCGAATCGCACACGGAAAAGTTCTTTCAATCGTAGGGATCCTGCCTTTCTACATCAACATGCTCAGCAAGCAGAGGTCAGTCGAGATGCCATGTCTCGTACCTTTGACATTGCTATCGCCGCTAGAATGAATAATGATTTGTATGGCCAAACATAATTGTTCCGGGTCTAAATGTTTGTCCGTCCTTATGCAATTTATGGATGTGAACTGCCCTTATAATACAAGAGAAAATCCTAGCGTTACAATTTTCTAAATTATTTTATTGTATTAATATGTTCGGAGGGGTTGACCAGTTCGTCATCGCAGCGTGAAGCAGCAGAGCAGTAGGGGGTATCTCCCGTGATGGAGTCGCTCACTTCTCAGACTCCACCATCCATTAACCGTAGCGAACCCTATATGTCATAGTGATATAAGGACTATTTTATTGATTTTTGATGACCTTCCCAAAAGAGATCGTAGACATCTAAAGGATAATAGAGCTTTGAATAAATAGGTTAAGCACTAAAATATATACGAAATACAAATTTTTATGTTATTAGCTGTATACTTATATTGTATAGTTGTATTTTACTTAACCAGAGTACGAAACCTATCCAACTGCAGAGAGGTGTAGGACAGGGTGACGTTATTTCCCCGAAACTCTTCACCGCTGCATTGGAAGACGTTTTCAAGCTACTGGACCGGAAAGGATACGGTATTAACATCAATGGCGAGTACATCACTCACCTTCGATTTGCCGACGATATAGTCCTTATTGCAGAATCGCTGGAGGACTTAAGCATTATGCTCAATGACCTCAATAAATGCAAATTGGAAGGCACCCCTACGGATTAGTCTCAAGATGAACATGGACAAAACAAAGATCATGTTTAATGTCCATGTCACACCTATGCCGGTAGTTGTGGGGAGCCCTATGCTCGAAGTTGTTGACGAGTACGTTTACTTGGGACAAATAGTCCAACTAGATAAGTCCAACTTCGACCGAGAGGTCAATCGACAGATTCAACTCGGATGGGCAGCGTTCGGGAAATTACGACGCACCTTCTCGTCGGGTATACCTCAAAACCTGTAAACTAAGTTTTAAAACCAGTGCGTGTTGTCAGTGGGCCGTATTAGGACGCTCAAAGTCGCTCAGCGAGCTATGGAGAGGGCTATGCTCGGAGTTTCTCTGCGTGATAAACTTAGAAATGAGGATATCTAGCCCAACGGATTAGTAAGCTGAAGCGACTATATAGTTCAAAGAACCGACAACCATTGGGGAAGAAGGGTTCTCGAGTGGCAGTCTCGTACCAGTAGGCGAAGTGTAGGGCGACCCCCCACTAGATGGGGTGACGACCTGGTAAGACATGCAGAAAGTCGATGGATACAGGTGGCTCATGAACGTGCTTTGTGGCATACCTTGGGGGAGACCTATGTTCAGCAGTGGACTTGTGAAGGGCTGTAATGATGATGAATGATGATGATTTTACTTAATACTTAGTTGTGCCATGAATCAAAAATAGGTACATAAATGCTTGCTTAAGTTTTGTTCAGATGTGTAAGAATGTATTTTTGTAAAGTGAAAATAATTGTGTTTGTATATTAGTTATAATAAATAAAATGAAATATAACCTGACGGAATATTAAAGTTAATAATTTAACTATTTTTATGTTAATTGATAGAATCAGGCGTTAATTTGCGGAAATCCATTATAATAAAGATATTAATAGTTATTTTGCAACTATCCGTTAAATTAAATAAAATCATGTGTCTAGTTTGAAGAGCACCTTCCACCCTCCCTATCACTACTCCTAACGCTACTACTCCCAACACCACTGTTAAGTTGGCGCTAAGTTAGCGGTCAGCCGCTGTAGAGTCAACATCACCTGAAGATGCCTCGTGTAGAGTCTTTCCTAGAATAGTGATGTTGGGAGTAGTGGCGTTAGGAATAGTGGTGCTCAGATTGGTGGTGTCGGGCGGGAGGTGCTCTTCAAACTAGGGAAGACACATCATTTTATTTAATTTAGCGGATGGTTGCAAAATAACTATTAATATTTTTATAATTTTTAAGTTGTACTTTATCCCACGAATATTTTTTTCAGGAAATTTATCGCAGTGGCTAAGCGATTAGCAGTTAAACTGCGTGTTCAATTCCCGTAAGCAACAAGTATTTGTATGGACCACAATTAATTGTCCCGGATCTGCATGTTTGTCCATGTGCAATTAACACGATGTGCAGAATAGAAATGTTTTCATGGAAAGTGGATGTTGATTATGTTCGTATTTAGTGGTTCTTATTTTCAATATTGAATATAACTCAGTAGAAATGTAGTTTCATTGATGTTAATTTATAAAAAAATTAAGCAACACACGAAATTACGTTGTAAAATCAAATGAAAACAGATAAGTCGTCAGGAGCGACTTCACCTCTAAGAACTTAATTGCAACGTTACGCAGTCTGTAATTATACTAGCTATATTTTACACACTTAAGACCAGAACACTGCAATGTATGCGCCGTAGTGTTCCGGTTCCATACTTTTCGTTTTCTAAAGAATTCTTGCTAGACTACACAAACCCACACCGTAACAGTCAAACGCCGTCTTCCTACTCGCCTCAAAAGGACCAACTGTTACAAGAATCGGTGGAGACTTTGCAACAGCTGAAGACAACCTTTTCGTATACGTAGCATGTTCCAGATGATGACAACGGCTGTGCAACGACAATTAGAAATATGTAAGAGAACGGCTTATGAAAGGACTTCTAGTCCTTTCATAAGCCGTTAGTATAAAATATAAAAAAAATGCCAGCGTACAAAAGCTAAAGCTAGCCACCCGCTGCCAGCTAAAGCTTTATAGCATAAAATTTGGAAATAATTCATGTGTATTCACTATTTTATTGTGATGACTGAAAATAACAAGGTTTAAATAAAAACTAAAAATAATATATTTTTTAACCGATCTCAAAGAGAAGCGGGTTAATATAACTGTATTCATTTCGGGTTGATTAACTGATTCTGCCTGTTATGCCTGTATATGAATACCCATATAAATTTCAATTAGATCCGATGATGATCGAAGAAGGTTTAAATTTTCATTATATCAACCAAATTATCCTGTGACTGAGTATCCAACACTTTTTTGCAGCAATTATTTTGACATTACTGATATTCCCTTTAACCAATTCTGGTAAGTTTAAAATGCTTGTGTTAGGAGTCGTTCACGACAATAGTCGAATGGCGGATTCTAACCCACGATCTTTGAAATTCGCCGTCCGCATCATACTATTAAGTTACTGTCGCTTAAACTACTGTCATCTTCTGTATTGTTAGGCTACTGTCGCTTAAATTAATTCTTGCTCATATAAATTTCTTGTTATTTTGTGTTTTAGTTTATACAATTCTTGTAAGGCGGTTCTTAAGATTTTAATGATATTTTGTATTTAGATAATATTTTACTTTCCATATTTATCAACATTGATTTTATCTCTGTTTTTTCCAATGCCGAGCAAGAGCTCGGTCATTTAGGTACTATTTTTTAAACCGGTTTTAATATTTTGTTGATATTATTAGATTAATTACTCCCGTTTACGTTGTGAAATATTTTCAAATAATTAATGAAAAGTGAATAAATACTACGAGTTTTTTCATAGGATAGGGTGACAAACGAGCACACAGTCCACCTGATGTAAGTGGTTGTTGTGGCCTACATCCATCTACATCCATCCTCGATTACAAATCAAAATGCAGATGCGTGAAGATTAAGATGAAATGCCTCGTTTCCAGTAAAAAAGGGTCTCCGGTTCTCTACACTCACCATACGAAACACAGCAGCATTAAGCTACTATTTTACGCCGGTATTCTGTGAGAGCGTGGTCCTTCCCCGGCCGAGCCGACCCATTCGTCCTACAACTATACTACTAATATAACTGCAGCATGGCTCTACCACGTATAAAATTAGCTTTTTAGTTAAGGAGCTGAGGCGCTGTACATAGTCAACGTAGGCTTCAGAAAACATTTTTTTAGGAAAATGTATACAATTTAGAGCTGCAAAAAAAATATATGTTAATCTTGATCATATATATTGGGGAACCATTGTGTTCAAAACACGTTTTCGGTAAATTTCCTCGACAGAAAAAATCATAAAAAATCAATTAAAAATGAAATTATAGCGATTGTAATAACATAAAACATAAACATAAACACTCACGCCTGTCACCCAGAGGGGTAGGCAGAGACTACAGACTTCCATTTGGCACGATCCTGACACACCTCTCTCGCCTCCTTCAAATCCATACACCTCCGCATACATGCTCGTCGGTTAAGGGTACTCCTAATTTGGCCCGTTTTAAATAAATCGCCAATTTGGTCGATACATTTTCGCCTAGGACGTCCCTTTCCGACTCTGCCATTCACTTCTGCAACATAGATTTTCTTTGTCACTCTTTCCTCATTCATTCTTTCCACATGACCAAACCACCGAAGCATTCCTTTCTTAATCCTGGTCACAACATCATCTTGCAAACCACACTCTTCTCTTATCACACAATTTCTCACCCTGTCATTCGATTCAGCCCTAACATACTCCTTAACGACCGCATTTCTACTGCGTTCATTCTACTCTCGTGCTTCTTCTGCCACACCCAACTTTCACTATCATACGTTAAAGTAGGGACCAGCACAGCATTGTGAATTGCCATACGTGCCTTTTTCGACACATTTTGACTCTTCACAATAGAGTGCAGGGCCCCATTTACTCTATTTCCCGCATTCACTCGTCGTTCTATATCCTTATCATATCTCCCATCCCTGCTAAATACGCAGCCCAAATATACAAACTCATCTACTTGCTCGATCAACTCCCCTTCTATTCTTATTTCACAAATCGTTTTACTTTCTTCTCTTTCAAAAACCATAACCTTCGTCTTACTTGCGTTCACTTTCATTCCCCTTTCTTTTAATGATCTGTTCATTAATGTAACCATCATTTGCAACTCGGCCGCCGACGACGCAAGGACAACTTAATCATCGGCGTACAAAAGGCATTTGACGGTTAACTCACCCATTCTTAATCCACATTCTTCAACTTTCAAATTTTGCAAACAACTGTCCATAAATAGGTTGAACAGCCACGGGGAAGCCACACAGCCCTGTCTGACACCTTTATGGATGTCAAACCAGTCCGAGTAGACCCCGTTGATCCTAACACAAGCACTAGAGTCCCTATAAAGGGACTCCAATGCCCGTATCAAGCCAGCGCTCAACCCAAATGAGTTCAGTGTTTGCCATAGCACATCCCTATTCACTCTGTCATAGGCCTTTTCCAAGTCCATGAACGCACAAAAAACCTTTTGGTTTTTGGCCAAAAATTTCTCCGCGATCATGCGCATGGAAAAGACTTGATCTGTACATTCCATTCCCTTTCTAAATCCCGCTTGCACATCCCAAATTTTTCCATTAGTTTCTTTCATGACCCTTTCAATCAGTACCTTAGCATACAGTTTTCCCACAATGCTAAGAAGGCTGATGCCACGATAGTTTTTACAGTCCTGCTGCGACCCTTTTCCCTTATATACTGGGACTATCACGGCTTTGCACCAGTCTACCGGTACCCGCTTCAGTCCCCAGCATAAATTAAACAAGGTGTGCAGCAGGCCTGCCACCACTTCCTCTCCAGCCCTTAGCATTTCTAATGAAACTCTATCATATCCGGCAACCTTACCTGCTTTCATGCTTTTCATTGCTTTCATTATTTCACCTATACTAATCTCGCTACCTCTTTCCTCTTCTTTCGGAATTTCTACTTCACTTAATACACACGTTGTCTCCTCACTCATAAACACGCTTTCAAAATATTCCTTCCATCTCTTTAAACTCAAAATTTCATCATTCAGAATATAGCCATTCTCGTCTCTTATAGCATTCATCATAGGCTGTTTTGAATGTCCCCTGGCAGTTCTTACAAGTTTCCAGAACATTTTAATATTTGCCTGGAAATTATCCGATATTCTTCTATCATTCTTATCCGTTCTTTCTTGCTTTTTTCTTTCAACTACTTCTTTTACTCTCTTATTAAGATGTCTAAAGACTGCCTTTTTTCTTTCAATATCATCATTCGTACCGCTAGAATTACCAGCCTTTGTTGCTAGTAAATCTAGCCATGCTCTCTTCTTTGCTTCAAGTTCCATACGTACCTCATTATCCCACCATAACTTATTAGTTTTCCTTTCATTCTTTCTCTTACTTACACCACATACTTCGGTAGCTATTGTAACTGAATTATTTATAAACAAATCTTGATTAAGTTAATAACAGTGATGTAATATATAATAATAAAGGGAACTGTTGTTTTTATTTATCGATTAAAATAAGATATTTGTAAGTATTAACATATTTAATGATTAATACCTCGAACGAGTCCAACGAAACATCGCGCCATCTTGGTGTCTTTTTGCTTCTCTTTCATTTCTACGCGTAGCGACACTGACCGCTGAGGCGCGCTGCTAGATAGATCAAAAATCATTTACGTATGTTTTGTTGTTGAAAGCCGTGTATATTTTATTTTGTGATTAGTCTTTTATAATTTGTATTGTTAGCGTAAATATTTATTCGGTTTCGGTTCTAGTGATACGTTTTGTAAATATACAATTAGTTTTTTATAAGTTGGTCTAAACTTTTATAAAATAAAAAAGCGGCTAAGAGCGTGTTGGGCCACGCTCAGTGTAGGGTTCCGTAGTTTCCCGTCCGTCACAGTAAGTGTTCCCACTTATGAGTTTGTACAAAAACTGTTGTTTCCATCCAAGTTCAAAATAATTTTCCTAGAAAGTCCTTATAAAGTTCTACTTTCCAGATTTTTTTCATATTTTCTAAACTTATGGTTCAAAAGTTAGAGGGGGGGGGGGGACACATTGTTTTTTACTTTTGGAGCGATTATTTCCGAAATTATTGACATTATCAAAAAATGATTTTAGTAAACCCCTATTCATTTTTAAATACCTTTCCAACAATATATCACACGTTAGGGTTGAAATTAAAAAAAAATCACTTCCCACTTTACATATAGGGGGGCTACCCTAATAAAACATTTTTTTCCAATTTTTATTTTACCACTTTGTCGGCGTGATTGATACACATATTGGTACCAAATTTCAGCTTTCTAGTGCTAACGGTCACAGAGATTAAGCGAGGACGGACAGACGGACAGACAGACATGGCGAAACTACATCGTATCGTATAAGGTGTATAAGGGTTCCTAGTTGACTACGGAAGCCTAATAAACAATCAATGTATGCATACAATATAAAAATGGGCAACAAAAAAAAATAAACGCAGGGCAATAAAGAGATCTTACCTATAAGATGAAACAAAAACACACGATGGATGTTGTAAAGTATCTACATTTTTGTGCACATCTTATTTTGGTTATATAGAGTATCTATACATGCGTAATTTCAAACACCCGTCAGTAGTTCGATTGGTCTAGCGGAGCCGTGCGTTGAGTTTGTATCTTGCGTCGATGTGTAAAGGTTTTAATCCCGCATACTATTACTGGTCACGTTTTTTGCTGATTAACTTTTTCTCGATTTTCTTGTTCGTAATAATTTTTAAGAAATATTTTTTTATTTTCTTATTTTTAATATAATCATAATCCAATTTTATTGTTTTTTCGTAAAAAGAAGCAGTTGGCATGCAATCCGTCAGCAGATGAATGAACGGAGAAAGCTTTTCATGAGTAAGCTTTTACATACATGGTGTTACAGAATAATTATAATTTATCAACTCAGAATTACTTCTCAAAAATGAATAAGTGGGCTTAGGAGCTATAAATTACCAAAATGCCCACAATATAAATTGAATAAATCCGCATACAAAATTTTCTAAATGTCAAATGCAAATTACTCAAAATGCAAATTGTTAGAATTCATTTTCTCGAAAAAAAAAACACATGATATAAAAGTAACTATGTATTTCAATTTAAAAACTTGTTTCAATGACTCTGAGCACGAAAACCCTAAGACATCACTTTCAATTGCATTAGGGGGCGTCCATAAATTACGTGAGGTGTTTTCTTAAATGTTCTGTTCAACATGTTCATATGATTTTCAGTAAAATCATCTGCTCCTTGCTCAATGACCTCAATAGTGCCTCCCAACGGATAGGTCTTAAGATGAACATGGACAAAACAAAGATCATGTTTAATGTCCATGTCACATCTATGCCAGTAGTTGTTGGAAGCACTATGCTCGAAGTTGTTGACGAGTACGTTTACCTGGGAAAAATACCTGGGACGTTCGGGAAATTACGACATATCTTCTCGTCAAGTATACCTCAATCTCTAAAAACTAGATTGTACAACCAGTGCGTGTTGCCAGTGATGACTTACGGATCTGAGACGTGGTCCTTCACTGCTGGCCGTATGAGGACGCTCAAGGTCGCTCAGCGAGCTATGGAGAGGGCTATGCTCGGAGTTTCTCTGCGTGATAGACTCAGAAATGAGGATATTCGCAGTAAAACCAGAGTGACCGACATAGCCCAACGGATTAGTAAGCTGAAGTGGCAATGGGCCGGCCATATAGCTTGAAGAACCGATAACCGATGGGGAAGAAAGGTTCTTGAGTGGCAGCCTCGTACCGGTAGGCGTAGTGTGGGGCGACCCCCCACTAGATGGAGTGACGACCTGGTAAGATATGCAGGAAGTCGATGGATGCAGGTGGCTCAGGACCGTGCTTTGTGGCATTACTTGGGGGAGGCCTATGTTCAGCAGTGGACTTGTGAAGGGCTGTCATGATGATGATGATGATCTGCTCCTTCAACTTCGTTCTGATCTAGCCACTCTAAGCCGTTAGCGCTTGCGCACAGTAGCTCATAAGCTCGTCTTGTGACAATCTGTGAAGGTCGCACTTTGCGGAACATACGCGCTTGCTTGTGGGCTGCTCGCCTGTGATCTGCAGCTCTTGTGATAGATGCAATAATAGATTTATATATAGAGCTAAAAATAGATTTATGCATTTTATTGATTAATCTAATACTAATATTTCAAGAGTTATTGGCCGCGATAGAAAAACCGTTTCATTAAATGGGTCATAAATCGTAAACGGTAAATTTTACAAAAAAGTTTACTGGAAACAAAAGATGCGAAATTTTATTTGCTACAATAATGGTTTACATAACTTTTGCCTTAAAGTGCATAGTTTCCAAGATATCGACTGAAAACATTTATCCAAGATGGCGCTTGAAGCGCCACCTGGATCTGTCAGCATTTTGTGATTTTATGCTGAGTAAGTGATCCTAAACCTTATAAAAAAATAAAATTCAATCGGAAATTTAGTACACAGTTAAATTCCATTTATACTATACTATTTCATTAAACATTTTATTTATTAACAACGTCTTACAATCGTCGTTTCTCTACGCTTAAGATTAAATCTTAAGCATGTACAATCTGCATTAAATGAACCAAAATAGTATTTTGCTATTGATTGAAACGTCGACTGAATCTCTAGAACCACCAATTCATGGTCAAAGAGTAGTTGACATAATGCATCTTATCCAATAGCTGTGAATTATATCTTGTCATAGTTCTTTTTAGAATTGTCATTTCTTACAAATGTCACTCATAGGAGAAAAAAGGATTGGCTGCTAATAAGTTTAAATATATAATTAATTAAAAACTGTATAAAAAGGGTTATAATATAAATGAATACATGGTTGATAATAAACCCTGGGAATGAGGTGGTCGCTTCAAAGTTGTTTCTAAAATAAATGTTGTAAATAGTTTGTAACCAATCATATTGTAAAATATATGTTTTTAAAGTCCCACTGGGTTTCTTGCTGGTTTTTCCTAGGAGAGAGGTTTTTTCCGAACCAGTGGTAAAGTAAAAATGACTTTCAATAACAATTACATGTGATCAATATTGAATAAAAAATCATTTCATTCGATTTTAGGGCTGACACCATAATAAAAGTTTTTCATAACGATGTGTACAATGTCTGCCTTTGGTATTACTACACTCTTTTGTAACATACTGTATATAAATATTTTTCTCCATGACCAACCATCAGGCTCGGTGGATATTTTTATTTTATTTGTATTATTTTTATCTTGATTTTGAAGAAGTATATTATATCTATATTTAAAAATTATATGTTTTTATAAATTCAAAATTTTTTGACAATTAGTCGTTTCGAGAATAGACCATTTTTAGAATTGACCATTCTGCACCTGCCATTTTATTTATTATTCGTCTAAAGAAACTGTTACATAATTTCTCGATAATTTTTGTAGAAAATTAAATATTTATTTTTAAATTAAGCAAAAAATATTTACGTATTTTAAAAATAAAAATATGAAAATATGTTGGTACATAATATTTTCAAAATAAGAAAACAAATAAATAGAGATATGTTAATAATAAGAACATTTTAAAAATACGAATACAAAAATAAAACCTTGCGACGGGATACGAACCGTCAGACACCGGAGTACCTCACAACTGTTCAACGGCGTGCTGGGCCAAACGTACATTACACAGAGGTGCGAAATTACGCATTTATATGTAATGGACGTCGCACATCGGCGAAATTCGTGCGGTATGCACCCCGCAGTGAGCGAGACTACTCGTCCCCCACTCGTCTGCTTCACCCCCTCTAGTACATAAAAGTCGTCTATTCACCGCGTCTTAATAAAGAAATCAGTTAGAATTAAAGACGCAACTATTCAAAAAAGAAACTAAGTAGCTTGTGTGTACCGTACTGAATTCGCAAAGTAAAATTAAATTAGTCGCGAATGCTGTTTATCATATCATAATATAAGCACTTGCTTCTCTCCCAATTTGACTGTTTATATTAATAACGCACGCGGTGTATCGTGTCCAAAAGTCCTCTGTTTATCTTATTTGGGACAAATTTGTGCGGGAAAAATTCATCTACGTGGGAATTGTAGCTTTTGTTCAACGAACTTGCAAAGCTCAAATATGATGCGCGATGATAAAGCGATATAACTTTTTCTTTTTACTTTTATTGTTCTTAAGGGCTGAAAATAATTTTTCACAGGAAATACAGAAAAACTTGACAAAAAATATTTTGACGTCAACACATTTATATGTTTATATGTTGTGTGTGTGTTATATGTTTTTGGCATTTAGTGCTGGTGTAAGAGTATCCACTGCTTTATCACCCCGTGGGTGTCGAAAGAAAGGGGTTTGGGCACCACCGTCTCCCTGATAACGACTCAATAATAGCAACCCGCACCGCAAGCAATCATTAATTTTTTTCGGTCTAAATATTTTTACGCGGCGGAAGTTTTTACATATTAAAATGAGCAGGTAGTACAAAAAACAAATGTAAATCTAGACTATTTAAGTAAAGTAGAAACAATAATCGAAGATAATTACACATCGTTAATCAAACAACTACGCGAAGTCCTAAAAATAAATGTCGAGAAAAATTCCATGCTGGAGTGTTTTTTTCATAGTGATGTTGCAGGCGCTGCCACCTAAACTGCTGGATTGATACGTCCAACATATTCTCCGATTCTAGTTCCGAGTGATTTTCACCTTTTTACTCAGCTGAAAAGACAAATCGCTTGACAGAAATAAGTCGGAATTGATGAGGTGATATGTGTTGTAGGGGCCTTTTTTAGGGTTCCGTAGTAAACTAGGAACCCTTATAGTTTCGCCATGTCTGTCTGTCCGTCTGTCCGTCCTCGCTTAATCTCTGTGACCGTTAGCACTAGAAAGCTGAAATTTGGTACCAATATGTGTATCAATCACACCGACAAAGTGGTAAAATAAAAATTGGAAAAAAATGTTTTATTAAGGTAGCCCCCCTTTATGTAAAGTGGGAAGTGATTTTTTTTAATTTCAACCCTAACGTTAGATATATTGTTGGAAAGGTATTCAAAAATGAATAGGGGTTTACTAAAATCATTTTTGATAATGTCAATAATTTCGGAAATAATCGCTCCAAAAGTAAAAAACAATGTGTCCCCCCCCCCTCTAACTTTTGAACCATAAGTTTAGAAAATATGAAAAAAATCTGGAAAGTAGAACTTTATAAGGACTTTCTAGGAAAATTATTTTGAACTTGGATGGAAACAACAGTTTTTGTACAAACTCATAAGTGGGAACACTTACTGTGACGGTCGGGAAACTACGGAACCCTACACTGAGCGTGGCCCGACACGCTCTTGGCCGCTTTATTTCGTTCCTAGATCGAGTTTTTTTCCAAGGGAATCCTGATTGTAAAACGCTATTCAAGATGTAACTAGGTTAAAAGGCGAAGAAGTTGTAAAATAAATACAATTAACATGTACTTATTCTAGAGTTTTATCACGTTTCCAAAATCTTATTGATGAAACTAGAATTATGCCGCGAAACAATATATTTAACATGGCAGAGCCATGCTGCAGCTATATTATGATTGTAGCACAGACGGGTTGACTCATTAGGGGAAGGACCACGTTCCACCACCAATCGTTCCGACCAACGCATGCAAAACAGAAGAAGGTTCTTCATTCAAATGTATGTTATTTTGTATGTATGTTGTGTGATATCTTCTCTAATTGTGAATCGAATTAAACGAAAAAATAAATTTTATAATTAGGTTACGCCTCAAACGTAATCCCATTCATACTTGAAGAAAAAATAACCTTAAGGATCCATAATAGAGAATAATGGTTTTAACGTAACCGTTTCAACGACATTCCAATTAATTTTGATTTTGTGGTATAGCTCTCTCACTCAAAAAGAATAAAAAAAAGTTTTCAATTAAAAGCGAGAACTGACACTGTTTTGAAGATATTTCCACGCAGTAGCATCTATACTCGCAGTTTATGCTTCAGATGCTATTTTGTGGTAATATATTTTTAGTTCATTGAAATCAATTTTTAATTTTCTATAAAAATTTCATTTCGATACCAATATTTTTGAAGTTATTAAGTTGACCGCAAATAACAATTGTTCAGTACCTTACAATGAACATCAAAATGCTATTGTATTTATTATAAACCAAAAACCAATAAACCGCAGCATCAAATTTCCTGTAAAATTTCCTGTACAATCCGTAGCGTTGTGACCCGTTTTACTGAAATGCCTCGATTTCAGTAAAAAGGGTCTCCGGTTCTCTACACTCACCATACGAAACACAGCAGCAGCAAGCTGCTATTTTACGCTGGTATTCTGTGAGAGCGTGGTCCTTCTCCGGTTGAGCTGACCCGTTCATTCTGCAACCATTATATAGCTGCAGCGTGGCTCTACCACGTATAAAAAGTACTGAGTTTAAGTAAAAGTGGTCAGTGATAAAGAAACCATTAAGGAATAAATTTCTGCAATAAATAAAGTCTTAGAAATTTCCTTCATAACTTGTGTAGGCATAATTTAAAATGTTCATTTATTACCGTAACCTTTACAGCCCATTAAAGGCTACTCCTGAACATGAGGCCTCCCATATAGATTGCCTCACATAAGGGATATTTTCCATAGTTAGCCAAGCTTGGCGAGCGGGTTGGCGAGCACAGTTTTATATTTTTAGTCGCTACTAGGAAGATGCTGCAGTCCATCTCCTGATTTGCTTCCCTCTGTCGCCTCTTTCGACATCCATGTGATGATATGGGGTAGTGGAAATTCTTACACCGCACCGCCATTACGCTGTAACTCTTTTATAATAACTTATCAGAAGTCTACTGCTGAGCGTAGGCCTGCCTGATATGGGAGATAACCACTGTAGTTGCCACGATTGGCAGGTGGGTTGACAACTGGTTTTTAGTGTTTATTATCTACTATTTCATTATATTCTTCATATTATGCTCCCATGCAAATTTAAATTCATTTTACAGTCAAGCTTGATATAAAGTAAAGTTAAGTCACAACCTCTAATATATGTTCGTCCGCTAGGCAAATGCCTCCTCTCGTGTTTGAGAGGGTTACGGAGCACTTTGTCCGTGACGCTGCTCCAGCGCGTGGACAAATTGTGGATGACCGAATTTTTATATTTTCAAAAAAATTTTCATTCAAACTTGCAGCAAGCAAAAAAAATCAGCACTTACAATTGCAATAATTAGGTGCCGGCGGAGATCGAACACAGGTTACTTGGGTACTGTGAAATTTACAGCGCGCACTTAGATCCTAAAATACCACGGCCCAAAGCTTCGCTTATTACGAGTATGTTATATGTTTTAACTTTCTTCCCTGTGTAAAATGTTATAAATTTTACCTTTCGGCCCCGTTTCTCAGTATAAACTATAACTATGCCAAAACTCATACTCCTTCGAGCGCACAAAATGTTTAAAAAGTGGTGTAAATTTTTCTTTTCACGTTTGATTGTGTATAGTGATGTATATAGTTTTATCTAGTTATACAAACTTCAATAACTATATTTTCCAACGAAATCGCTTTTGTTAACTTTTTGCACCATACATACAAGCAAACTCCGCTAGCCAAAACTGGTTAAAACCAGTGCCAACTATTTTAAAAGCCTTTGATACAGTTTTCTATTGCATTTCGTTTATATCTAAGCATGGAATTTTGTTGATTTACGACAAGCATGATATTACTATTATCATCAAAGTGGAAACAATTTCGTCTTGGATTTTTCGTATATTCAAAAAGATGTAGTATTTTTTTATAAAGAAGACTGAACGATTCACTAAATGTGGCAAATTAATTCCTTTATCAGAGTAACAATTAAGTTGAAAAGCTTTCTAAAATAAACGTTATTGCGAGCTTTTAAACGTAATGTCATTAAATTATTATTGTCTATCTACTATTATCCTCATCATAACAACCTATCAATGTTCATTGTTGAATATTTCATTCATAACAACCCAATAAAAGTCCACTGCTTAACATAGACCTCCCTCATTGATTGATTCATAATGGGGATATTTTCCGTGGTTCCATACTTGGCAGGCGGGTCGGCAACCGTGATTCTTCATTATTTTTATTACGTTGTTATTGGATGATGCTTTTTTTATAGGATAGCACGCAGTCCACCTGATGGTAAATGGTTGCTGCAGCCCATAGACATCTACATCTATCCTCGATTACAAAGTAAAGACTACGATGGAATGCCTCGTTTCCAGTAAAAAGGGTCTCCGGTTCTCCACACTCACCATACGAAACACAGCAGCATTAAGCTACTATTTCACGCAGGAATTCTGCGAGAGCGTGGTCCTTCCCCCGTCGAGCTGATCCATTTGTGTTACAACTATACTACTAATACAACTGCAGAATGACTCTAAAACGTATTACGCTGCCCATTTATCTTGGTTAAGTTTCCCCACGTTGCCTCTTACGTGTCGTAACACGGGATAATAATATGTGATAGTGAATTTCCTTACGTTGCAACAACACTGCAAATAATTTTATCCAGTTTACGCAGATTTAGAGCTCTAATAAAAGTCAAAATAAGTAATTAACGAATTCGCCCTAGGCTATTTTCTATTATAATTGTGCGATAGCTTTCTTAGAAATGATCAGAAAACAATCGGCTTTCTACGAAAATTTAATAATGAAAGTTAAGCTCCAGTTCCTTCACATTTTCCATTTTTATATTTCTAAATGAATCTCAATTTATCTTTGACAGCCAATAACATCAGTTCGCTACAAAGTAGATTTAAAGAAGTTTTCACGTACAAAGTCTAAAGAACACGTGTTTTACTAATATTTAATGATGTACTTAGGTTTACTTCTTCATTCATTCCGTATTTTATAAACAATAAAGAATATTTTTGACATACTCGTAGTTGGCATCTCCTCCGTTTAACCATGTTCACAGACAGTCATTAACTTTCTTTATATTTGAACAGCTAATAATGGTAAATTAACATTTTTTGTTAGGACCTATCTATCCTAGAACTATTTTGCTATCTGTGAGTCCAAGTCCGTTTGTTCAGCAGTGGACTTGTCATGGACTGTAATGACCATTATTATTTCACGCACACATACGGCACATTAAAAATATTAATTCTTTATTTTTAAAGTATACAAATAGATGTAACGATATTTTAGTCAGGAAGCTTTGTAACTACATAATAAAGCAAACATATACAGCTCAACGATGCTGAAAGAAACATATCTGCTAGAGGCTCAAGGTTGAGCTCTTTGTAAGTATGATAAATCTTTTTTATAACGTGATTTAAAATTACAACATCTAAAGTATTTTTTACTAAATTGATACGTGCAAATGGTATATTTGATATACAAATAATATTGCCCCTGGAGTAATTACATACATACGTATGAATAGAGAGAACCTACAATTCAACATAAATTGAGTCAATATACTTGTCTCGTTTTTTCTTATTTCATTTTTGAATAAGGCAAAAATAGACAAATCTATTGAAAGATGCTGCGTATTATTTAAACGTGGATATGAAAATGTACAAATTGTCATCTTTGGTCTCTTTATACTATGCCAAATATGAGAGTAAGTACATTCGTGTGTTCTGAATTACTGAAAAAATTTCATCCTAATTGTAGTAGTATTATGTGTGACGTTACTCTACAAAGCATTACGTCTTTATCGTGATTTTTTTCGTAATTTTAGCTACAATCGACATCGATATACTCGTTTTTGTTTAGTTATTTATTTATATTACTTTATATGTCTAAAAATATTTTTAAAAATAGGACTACGCTTATCTTTATTCGAATGATCAAGTAAATCGCTTTCTAAATGAAGTGATGATGATTATTATATTACATTTCAAATATTCGTTTCGCAAACTTTAAAACCTAATAATGAGGGAGGTTTCAATACTGTCTAAATTCAATAAGTCTTGACAGACGCACGGTTCATTAGCTAGTTGAACCCCATTTGTAATCCCAATTTTATATGCTGACCAATGTTTCGCTGCGGCTTTTCACGACTGTTTCCTAGATCTCGACAACAATTCCATTTACCGTGTCCAATTGTAAGTGTGAGTGCTTATCGAAATCTGTCCATCCTTTCTGAAGTGATGATCTTTCATACATGCGGTAATTAATTTTGTTTATATAGATTTACCAATCCTGTAGCAGAAAATAGAAACCATCGATTATATTCAACAAAGCTTTACCTGCTTGAATGAAAATATTTCTAAATCATGAAGGTAAGGCAGAATCTTGATAATATTGTGTAGCGGCAGTGAAAAATAATTCACTACTTCCTACCAAATAATACATATTATTACTCAGAAACTCTAAGACCCCATACCATCCCGTGAGTATCGTAAAAGACGACGGAGAGAAATGAAACGTGAGATAGGCAACAGTATCTTCGTGTTAACAACTCATATATTAAAAAAATTACGGTTGCAAACCATTTGTTAAGAGAGGGAACTATGGCAAATATTCACCCTATGTTCAGCAGTGGACTATTGATGGGCTATATTTAATTAACGAATGGTGGATAAAATCTTCAGGGAGCAGGGAGAAAACGGGTAATACGTTCGTGATCTATTTATTGGTAGTTGAGATCTAGCAACAAAATAAAAGGCAGTCCGCGGTTACCGCTGTTATATCACTATACTACTTTACGTGGTAAAGCCACGCTGCAGCTATAACAGTTATAGCACGAATAGGAAAAAGAAAAATGTACAGTACCCACTTACCAAAAGTGAGCTGTGTGTTCGCTTGTCACCCGAATTTTACTTATGGATAGAAAATTTTCTTTCTATAAACAGTTACCGTTACCGTTGCAGCCATCATAGTCCACTGCTGGACATAGATTGCCTCATTGGGGAGATATTTGCCATGCTTTGCAAGCGGGTTGCTTACCACAGCTTTTTTATTATTTTGAGTTGTGGTCAGGGAGACGCTGCTGCTCGTCTCCTCATTAGTTTCCCTCCGTCGCCTCTTACGACACCCGCGGGGTGATATGGGGGGGGGGGCAGTGGATGTTCTCACACCGCCACTACACGGTCGCTTATTAAAATGCTATTCATTTTCAGGCTTTTATCAACTAATTTCACTTGTCTAGTTGTCTGTCCGTAATCAAATGTTGCAAGTTAAAGTTGACACACTTACCGATATCTGATTGAGTTGCAATTTTGCACACATATGTATATTGCGTGACAATGCAATATTATGATAACAGGGACTTAATCTGGAAATATAGCTGGAAGACCGAACATTAACAAAACTGGTGGTCTTCCAAAAGTACTAGACATTTTTATTGGTGTTAAAGTTATGTTGAGGTCTAAATGTGTCGAATTGTTAATGAAGCGAAAGGTTACATCACCGAAATCATTGCTGTGACCCATAGACATCTACATCTATCCTCGATTACAAATCAAAATGCAGATGCGTTGTCACCCGTGAGGACTAAGATGGAATGCCTTGTTTCCACACACTACAATACAATGCAGGGAACTACTGCAGATTACTTACGTAGCTTTAAGTCGAGTTAGGTCTTTAGCATATTATCTTCAAATCGAAGAATTAGACTGCTCCAAGTTGACTCTGAAGAAACGCTGTAATGTTGGTGCTTTAAACGAAATGTATAGAATGAGAAACGTTTCAAATAATTAGGCAGTAATTACGTAGGTAACTAATTTAAATTTGATTTTACTATAACTTACAAGTCCTACTAATGAAATAGATGTAACACACACAAATATATGTAAGCATCACATATGTGTGCATACTACAAATTACTATGGGCTACGGAAAAACGCCACTGCGTGCTACGAACTACGCCGTAGTAAATCCCTAACCATATACATACTAAAAAGGTAAAAATAAAAACTGACGGCAAGAGAAATGAAGGTGTAATGCGCTTTTAATTTAAAAAATACGATATAATCTGATGTTATGGTGGGGCCGATCTTGAACATGTTCACTGACAGCAGACTTCCCGAAACGCAAGTAGCTATACTGGTTTTGTTCCTTTACACGCTTTGAAATAATCATTTTGTTTGTCCCATGTAAGAGAGAATATATTTTCAATGAAGCTTGTATACTCCTGCATCTTATATTGATAGAATGACTAATCTTCTTAGTATGTTCTTATGGAAGCCCGATTCAAGAAGTAGCGAATCTTGTCTCATACTCCTCTGACATATGGTAGTACAGCAGGCACACGCTCGACTGTGACCAGTTTCACGAGGTCAATGTGGCGTAGGCGTATGACTCCAAGCTTGTTATCATGATATAATTGCTTGATATGCTAGAGCTAGACTAACAGATTTTCCCACGATAGTTAACTGTGACTAGTGGTGGTAAGATTTAATGTTTTTGAATCGATAAGTATGGGTATTTTTTCTACACAAGATGTATTATAAGGGTTTAGAAAAACTGAAACATATAAAAAGCTAAAGAACTATTTACCTCTTATTCCATTTTGAATTCAATTTTTACTAGCAAATAGAACTTATTTTCCATCTAGTAGCTTCTGCTACCAAATGGCCTGCACAGCCGTATTCTGGTTTAAAGGTATAGGCCAGTATAATTTCGGGTGACAGCGTGCACACGAGCTGTGGCCCATAGATATTACATCTATCCTCGATTTAATATCAAAAACGACTTGTTTTTAAAAATTCAATACCATTTATTTATTTAAAAAAAGATTCTCGGTCTTGTCACAAGGTTTTGTCAAACTTATTTAGTTGTTGAGAAAATGGAAATGACTCAAGAAAATTCAAGAGCGATGATTTATTATGACTATCGAAGTGGTTTAACACAAAAACAGTGTGTTGACCGGATGATTTCTGCATTTGGTGATGAAGCCCCATCCAAAGCCACAATTTATCGCTGGTTTTCTGAATTTCAACGTGGACGTGTCAAACTCAGTGATGAACCCGTCAAGGTCGTCCAAAAACTGGAGTCACCCAAGAAAACGTGTGACATACCGCGAAATTCAGGCAACATTAGACATTGGCATGAGTCAAATACAAATAATCTTGCATGAACAATTAGGTGTAAAAAAAGTTGTTTTCCCGATGGATACCGCTCTTTGAAGAGCAAAAAGCGGCTCGCGTTACTTGGTGATTCAGAACTCTCGAAATATCCCACGCAGGATCTTCAAATGCTGTATACAACATCGTATCAAGTGACGAATCCTGGATATACGCGTACGAACCCGAAACAAAAAACCAGTCACGAGTTTGGGCGTTCGAAAATAAGTTAAATCCAACAAAAATTGTTCGTTCACGGAGTGTTGCAAAAAAAAATGGTGGCCATGTTTGTCTCCAAAACCGGCCATGTTCCGACTATTCCTCTTGAGGAACAAAGAACGGTTAATGCAGAATGGTATGCCAGCATTTGTTTGCCACAGGTCGTTTCTGAACTCCGTAAAGAGAACTGCAACCGCAGCATCATCCTCCATCACGACAATGCGAGTTCTCACACCGCACACAGTACAAAAGAGTTTTTAGAGCAAGAAAACATAGAAGTATTAGACCATTCGCCGTACAGCCCCGACATAAGCCCTAATGATTTCTATACTTTCCCTAAAATAAAGAATAAATTGCGTGAACAGAGATTTTCATCACCTGAATAAGCTGTGGGCGCCTACAAAACAGCCATTTTGGAGACCCCAACTTCCGAATGCAATGGTTGCTTCAATGATTGGTTCCATCGTGTGGAAAAATGTGTCAAATTTCGCGGAGAATACTTCGAAAAGCAATAAATAAATTTTTAAATAGTAATGTTGTTGTTTCCTTGATTCCCGAAATTTTCAGTGCCGCCCTCGTAGATCTCAGTATGAAGTTAGTTGCAGATGTCCTTAATAACCGTCAGCCGATATGTAAGTTCGCGTGTCATTTAAATTTAAAAAATATAAAATTAATGTGGTAGAAATAGCAACTGTATTTGTAAAATCAGTTTTAACCAATGACTATTATTTAAAAAAATATTACGTAAACAAACTATTTGCTATATAATATCTGTATTATCCTAATTATACTTTATTTACGTTCAGTAAAAAAATCATCGACGAGCAACTATGACAAGTAATCTCTTCTAATAAATTTCAACTACTTAATTAGAAAGACGTGAGAAAGCAACGAAACATCATTCATTTTGTACTCAACAGTAGGTAAAACAAGATATGTAAATGTAAAAAGTCAGGCGTAATTTATTTTTAAATCATCGCTGAGCCTAAAAATCCGGTTGTTTCGTGACGGTAACGCGGCAATGGCTGAACTTAGTAACCGAGTCGAAAGGTCCTAACGTAGTGAACTATGCAAGTGAATGTTATCATTATTTCTACTACATTCCTACATACAGTTTATTGAGTCTAACACCAAAATAATTCTAATAACGGTATTAATATATTTGCTACGTCATCGTTACAACTTATCAAAAGTCTAGTGCTGAACACAGGCCTCCCCTGTATATTGCCTCTCAGGAGGAAGTTTTCCATAGTTACACCGCATGGCCGACAGACAGTCCTAGTCCTAGTTTAGTTTTTATTTGGAAGTCGCTGCGGCTCATCTCCTGGTTTGTTTGCCTCTGTCGCTTTTACGATACTGACGAGAAGATATGTGGTAGTGGATATTTGTCCACTACAAGTTTGAAGTATTTGCTCGTTATATTTTATCTTCTTTATCACCATTATTGAAGTAGGTTAATTTTTTAATTGGTATTTGTTATATTCATAAAGTTACAAAACATTTTAATGTGTGGGACTGAGATTAAAGTCGAGTTGCACATGTGTTATGAAGTAAGGTGGCTCTCTAAATTAGCCGATCACTGTTCATCACTGCCACCATGTGGGGGTGAGGATTTGCTGTAATCACCACAAAGCATATTATAAGTCACACAGCGCATTGGCTATAGCAATTCCATGTCACACGCACCTTTGTTGTGGGTCTGGATAATTTATGTCTGCTCTAATATACGACACTATTATACCGATATATCCGCTTGAATTATTATTTTACAGATTTACTGATTTTAAGTAAATTTTTAAAATATCAAACACACATTTTTAGAAAATGGCCATACCAAGCAAAAGGTAAAGATATGCTGAACTCTTTTTTAAATGGATCTTATATACGAGGGTGGCACTGAAAATTTCGGGAATCAAGGAAGTGACACAACATTACTATTTAAAAATGTATTTATTGCTTTTCGAAGTATTCTCCGCGAAATTTGACATATTTTTCCATACGATGGAAACAATCATTGAAGCAACCATTTCATTCGGAAGTTGGGGTCTCCAAAATGGCCGTTTTATAGGCGTGCACAGCTTCTTCAGGTGATGAAAATCTCTGTCCACGCAATTTATTCTTTATTTTAGGGAAAGTATAGAAACCATTAGGTCTTAGGTCGGGGCTGCACGTCAGATGGCCTAATAATTCCATGGTTTCTTGCTCTAAAAACTCTTTTGTTCTGTGTGCGGTGTGAGAACTCGCATTGTCGTGACGGAGGATGATGCGGCGGTTGCAGTTCTCTTTACGGAGGTCAGAAACGACCTGTTGCAAGCAAATGCTAGCATACCATTCTGCATTAACCGTTCTTTGTACTTCAAGAGTAGTTCTGGAGTAGTAGTCGTAACATGGCCGGTTTTGGAGACAAACGTGGCCACCAACACTCCGTGAACGAACAATTTTTGTTGGCTTTAACTCATTTTCGAACACCCAAACTCGTGACTGGTTTTTTGTTTCGTGTTCGTACGCATATATCCAGAATTCGTCTAGTGATACAACGTTGTATACAGCATTTAAGGATCCTGCGTGGAATCTTTCGAGAGTTCTGACACATCAAGTAACGCGAGCCGCTTTTTGCTCTTCACAGAGCGAATGCGGTATCCATCGGGAAAACTACTTTTTTACACCTAATTGTTTATGCAAGATTATTTGTATTTAACTCATGCCAATGTCCAAAGTTGCCTGAATTTCGCGGTATGTCACATGTCGATCTTCCTCAATCAGCTTACGCACAGCATCAACGTTTTCTTGGGTGACTGCAGTTTTTGAAGACCTTAGCGGGGATCATCACTGAGCTTGACACGTTCACGTTGAAATTCAGCAAACCAGCGATAAATTGTGATTTTGGATGGGGCTACATCACCAAATGCAGAAATCATCCGGTCACCACACTGTTTTTGTGTTAAATCACTTCGAAAGTCATAATAAATCATCGCTCTTGATTTTTCTCAAGTCAATCCATGTTCTCAACGACGAAACAAGTTTGACAAAACCTTGTGACAAGACCGAGAATCTTTTTTTTAAATAAATAAATGGTATTCGATTTTTAAAACAAAGGAGTTTTCAATTAAAAAGATTTAAATATGACAGGAACAGTGGAAATAATCCATTCCCTATACTTTTAGTGGCGCCTATGTATTAGTGTGGTGCGCTAAATAGGACGGAAATTCTTATGATGTTGTTAAGATAGACCAATACAATTCATTTTTTTATTTTATGTCAACTTTAATAAACGTAAACTTATTACATTTACTAGAAAATGAACGTGGAGTACACATAATTATTCCATAGGCGGCCACAATCTCAACAGAGTACAATAATTTGTACTCTGTTGAGATCGCGATCTTGGAGTCACATTGCATACTAAGTTAACTCTTGATGCACCTATTTATATATCTACATATTTATCTTAATCCGTTCTGAGTTAGAATATTCAATGTGTATTTGCGATCCTTTGTAAATAAAATACTTAGTCTTGGAAAGAGTGCAAAAGATATTTCTGCGTTCTACGTACTATATATGCATGCACTTTATTCGATATAAATTCAAAATGTGATTCAGATTTTAGAAAAAAAAAAGAACCGGTACATGAAGAAATCAAAAAATCGATTACAATTGATTGGGCATCCCTAATCATTTTCGACACACATTATATACATATACACATTACACATTATATACATTTTGGCACGCAGCTAGTCCGTGTTATAAAATATTTGCAACAAATATAATTAAATAAATATTTAATTATCGTGTACGTCCGATGCTTTTGTTGCACAGGACGATTTTGGACATTGTTCTTTATTTGTATTGTTTAAAAAGTATCTCTATTATTACATGTTATAAAAACGTAATAAAATATCAGTTGTTTTGTTAAAAAAGAAACTTAAAAAAAACCTGTAAATGAAATATATTTTCTGGATTTTACCGCGTTTCATTGAAACGTTCTAATTAAAACTAGTTTCATTTAATGTTTAGTGTTCGCGTAAATATAAAAAAACATTAAATATCACCTATGATTTTAACATGCTGGTAAAAATATATAATTATAGAATTAAAGTTTTAAGTATTCAGTTTTCTTACATAATTATTTTTGTGTAAACAAACAATAATCAAATTCTTTATTGTGTACAAGGTAAAACATAGTTTAAGTAATATCCGTGCTAGAATAATTAATTTGTGCCCAAGTATAATGGCGTTTGTAATGCATACGATATTTTTGATCAACTTAACTATAATGTTAGCAATTTTATGTTTCACATAAGATTTTTAACACTGTGTATATCCGCCGTAAAATAAGGTAACAACAATATCTCTAAAACTTTTATTAATTCACACTTCAATATTAAATCATAAAAATGTATTCAAAATTATCTGTTCACGGTGAAAACATTTAAGTAGTGGCTTTTAATAAAGCAGGGCTACCAACTAAAATATCTTTAAACTGCTCTCCTGTAAAGTTCGGTTTTTAAACATACGATAGTGTAATTAAGAGCCATGATATGTCGTTATTTTTATATAAGTAAGGTTCCAAACGTGCACATAGTGCGTTTGCACTAACTACGCCAATATATTACGCCTGCATTTAATTTCATCGTCGATTCAAAAAAAAATTATTCAAAATTGGCCTTAAAAAGCACGTCTTGAAAATCAAGAAAGATTTATTTTTACACTTAAGAATCAAACACATTGTCTTTTGTAGGTACTAAGTAATTCATGTTTCGTAAAAATAATTTTTAAAAATAAGTTTATTTATTTACTTTTATTTTTAATAAGTCTGAAGTTATTTTGTATTAAGGTTCACAATCCTTTCATATGACGTCCTTAGTGATTTCTAAGAATTATGTAAAATATTTGTTTCTATTTATTTAGCTTTGTTTTCAAATGGTATCTTGTTAATTTAGTTTCTTTGCTATTGTACCTACTTATAAAATAAGTATGTAAATACTCCCAATATCTACACCGTCTAGTGGTGATATAAAACAATTCACTACCCCGTATCATCCCGGGGTCGTAGGAGGCGACAGCGGGAAATGTAACTGGAGATCGAATCTTCCTGATTACATCTCAAAATAATTAAAATATATGCGTGTCATACCGCATGCCTAGCGTGGCACCTATAAGTTAATATACGAGGTGGAGGGGCTGTATTCATAAGTGGGTGCCGTAATAATAATTATGATAATGGTACTCTCAAAACAGATTAATGTTTAAACGAATAGGCCCAAAGAAATGACGTAGTATGTGAAAAAACTGATGAAATGTTCATAAAATGTTATTTACAAATATTGTCTCCATATATTTTGTTGATAATAGTTTTAAATTGATGCCGCTCGCCCATTGTGTTCCTAACACTCATTTTTATTATATCGGGCGCCATTTAATTTTTACCGACCACGGTTCAATGTTTTAACTCTGTTGTGCTACTTTTTTTTCATGCACATCGAACTAAATTAACTTTTATCGCAGCAAGGCTACCAGGTGCTTTGTTTGAATTTTGTTGCTACCCTAACTGTATTGGTGTCTATTCAAATAAAATATATCTATTTTTCTTAAAATTTCCCATAAATATACGCGATCAAAATATGTTTCGATGCAAAATAAATAAAATTAAGCTAAAATTTTAGGCATTTACCATGTGATGGCGATTTTTTAATAAGGGTGTAAAACGAGAACACAGTCCCACTGGTGGTAAGTGGATGGTGTGGCCCATAAAAATCTTCAATTATCCTCGATTAAGAATTTATCGGGCATTTCGATTAAGAATTCTCCGGGCATTTCCCACCGTAACAGCTATAACGTTCGTCTCAAACATTTCGCAATGATGTCACTTTATAACCGTCGTGTATTGTTGAATATATTGTTTTTAAAAAAAATAATTTCTGGTGCCGTAGATTATAATAACCTACTTCAGTGCATTAATCTTAACATCCCATGCAACTATCCACGCCATCCTATTACTAAAATCTTTTACATCCCTGCCAGTAGAACAAACCTCTTAAAAAATTCGCCTATATCAAAAATTTGCGCCGAATACAACCGGGTATGTGTATTTGTTGACATTGACATTTTTCATGACTCATGCATTAGTTTGAGAAAGAAGTTATCTGTGTACCTGCTCTCTAAGCAGGTTCTTAAAATTTCTTAAAATTTTGTAAAATTATTTTGATAATCTGTGTACTATATTTGTGCTTTTTTTTTGTTTTCTAATATTCGTATTTATAATAACATGTCTTAGATTTTAAGAGAATGTTGTACACGTCTTTATTGGCGTACATACCAGGCCTTTGTTTTATGTAAGATTTGCATATAAATGTATTGTGTGTTATGCTGTTGATGTGTCATAATAAAAAATAAATAAATAAAAGAATCAAAACGCAGATGCGTTGTAACCCCTGAGGACGAAGATACAATGCCTCGCTTCTAGTAAAAAAGGGTCTCCGGATCTCTACACTCACCATACGAAATACAACAGTATTAAGCTACTATTTTACGCTGGTATTCTGTGAGAGTGTGGTTCTAGAGTGAGTGAGTCCGGTAGTGAGTCCGGAGTCCGATCAGGTACCTCGCCGCGTGCGGTCGCCTGCGACCCAACAGTGAAATGCAGTTGTTCCCATGCGCTCCCAGTACGTTCATTCAAGAGAGAAGACAAAGACATTTTTGCCTGCGTGCGCGAATGCTTCAGTGTCGTTGTGCTCTGTTTCGGTCGCCAGGTGCATCGGGCCGCCGGCCCATTGATCTGTTGTGTGTAGTGCTAGTTTAGTGCCCCACGTTCTCCGGATTTCCAGTAAAAACTGTAAGTAGTTTATTACACACCCGCTGCCTCAGAGGCAGCAATTCTATTTTTAATTTCTGTGTTCGCTTGTCGCATTAGGCGACAGCTAGGTACACACCCTAGCGTACCAACGCGCTAGTTGTGTAAGTGTTCGTTTAGGCACACACCTCCCCCGCCGAAAGGTGGGGGGGGGGCTTGATACACAAGTGTCTATTTTTACTCACTGAAAAGATGGCGGCTATAACTATAGCTGAACTCACCGACTTTTTAAGTCGAGTGTACCCCGACGTTTGGGCTACGTTCCTAGCCCAACGTGATGTGCCCACTGCTGAACGTCCCGTTTTACGCATCGACGACGCTATATCGCCGAGCACTGGACCCTCGACTCCTGTGTCCATCGACACAGTCTAAGACGCCGCGTCCCCTGCGCCTTCTGCGCTCTCAACCCGCGGTCCCTCCCCGTTGTTTTCGGACACCGAATCAGGCTCCGAGATGGATATAGAAAATCACTGACCCGAAAAACCCGAACACGAAGGCTTCACCCTAGTCTCGGGTAAAAAGCGCAAGCGCCCCGCCGCGAAAAAGGGAGACGAGCCTCACTCGGCCCCTACGTCGCCCAACGCCACTCCGTCAAAAAAAGTCGCGCCTTCCGCGCGCAAATCGACCGCGACCAAAACCGCGAACCCGACTCAGGCCGTACCTAGGAAGGAGAAGCCGCCGCCACCTATAATTTTACAGGACAAATTGCTCTGGAGCAACCTATCCAAGTGGATAGATTCCAAAAAGATATTCTGCCCCAAAGTCCACAATGGACCACAAGGCATCCGCATCCACGTCGCAACGACGGACAATTTCCGCGCTTTAACTGCGCATTTAAAAGCTCAAAACCTGAGCTTTCACACATACTCTCTCGCGGAGGACCGTAACCTGTAGTTCGCGGACTCCCTAAGTAGCTAGAAACCGAGTTCATGCTAAGCGATCTTAAATCGCTAAACCTGCCTGTCAGAGGGATGCACCACCCAACTGACAAAAAACGCTACCTCGATCTTTGTCTTGTCATACTGGACCTGTCTCCAGAGGGCAAAGAGATTTACAACATCACCCGGATATGCAATCTCACGGGGATCGTTGTAGAGTCCCCGGGTAATAGGGGCATCGTTGGCCAATGCCACCGATGCCAATTATACGGCCACTCGGCCAGGAATTGTTTCGCCCGGCCTAGGTGCGTCAAGTGCCTCGGCAATCATGGCACTACCGAGTGCCCCGAACGCCCGAAACGGAGGGCCCTCCGAGCTGTGTTCTGTGCGGCGAAGAGGGAACCCAGCGAGCTATCGCGGGTGTTCCAAAGCACCGCGTAGGAAGCAGAGTGGAGGAGCAATCCGGCGCGGACGTGCGGGCAACCCCAGTAGGTCGCGCCCACGGCAGTCTGCCCCATCGATCGCACCGATCTCGGTGCCGCAACCCACGCCCACTCAGGCTACAGCCAAGCCTACCCCCATTAAAAGGACTTCCGGGCAAGGTCCAAGCCTTCCAGTGCCTTCAGCACCTAAGCCCAACGCATGGGTTAAGCCCCCGGCGATAGTCAGCACAACCGCCTCACGGTCAGTGCCTCCTCGCCAGGCCCAGAAGCCCAAACCCGCCCCGTTCGTTAGTGTTCAACTTCGCCAGCAGCATTAATGTGGCCAAAGTCACAACCCTAGCCAGCAAACTTCGCGAAGCTAAATCAATTCAAGATAGGCTCAATGCTACCATTGAGCATATTAGTCTTATCCAAGGGATAGGTTCGTTCCAGTGCGCCTTAGCAACTCTTTTCTTTTATAACCAAAATGGAAATAAGACCTATAGGTAGAACTAAGCCTAGGTCTCTGACTGTCGCGTTCTACAATGCTAACGGTATCAGAGATCAAAAGGAAGAGATCATGTATTTTTTACGCGACCATGATATCGACATCATGCTAGTGCAAGAGACCTTCTTGAAACCTAGTTCAAAATAGCCAATTATACCCTTGTAAGAAATGATGAATGAGCTGACCGGACCTAAAGACGGCACCTTGATCTACTACAAAAGGTCCTTGCAATGTGTACCGATAGATACTCCGCCGCTTACTAACTTAGAAGCGTCGGTCTGTAGGATAGCACTTACGGGCCAGCCGCCATTAATAATTGCATCAGCATACCTGTCTCCTTTAAAAAGTATATTAGATTCTGACATATCGGCTCTATTAAACCTAGGCCCGACCTAAATATTAAACACGTTAGCTGGAATTCTAACGTTAACAATCCTAACGGAATAATTCTAAGAGACCTCACGGAGAGACTTAACTTCGATGCTATCAGTCCCGAGAGTTCAACACGCTATCCTTTTGCAAACAACCAATATCTGGACGTCCTTGATATAGCATTGCTAAAAGACATCCGACTTAGTATTAATTCGATAGAGACTATTATCGAGCTAGTCTCAGACCACAGGCTGGTCGTTTTACAACTGGGCCGGCCGTCAGGTGAGGTCCCTCAGACCAAAACTATTGTCGGCTGGCGTAAACTTGAGGTCAAACTTAAGTCTACGAACTTCCAGCATTTGGACACTATACCTGACAAGATAGACTCCTTGTCAGGAATAGTGTCCAATGGAATGGTCCGTGAATGGTTCCGCCAATGGAGAATAGACGTAAATCCCGAAAAGAGTGTAGCAATATACTTTCAATGGAATACATCAGCAGGTTTTAAACCAAAAACTATTTCCCTATACGACCGCCCAATCTCTTGGGAAAAATCAGCCAAATACCTAGGCGTCACGTTCGACTCCCGCATGAGTTTCGCGACACACATAAGTGTAGTATGCAACAGAGCCAAGTCGGTCATTGGCCGTCTACACACTCTCGTTAACAGCAGGAGTAAGCTATCGCTAAGACACAAACTCCGACTGTATAAAACCTGCGTCAGACCAATTGTGTCCTATGCAAGTGTAGCCTTCGCCCACACATATAAGACCCATATTTTAAAACTCCAGAGTACAAAACTTTTTTATCCGAAAAGCCACTGGTGCACGGTGGTATCAACGGAACTCCGATTTACACAATGATCGTGAATTACCATCTATCTCCGAATATTTTAAGGAGATGTCCCAACGTTACTTTGATAAAGTAGAAACCCACCCTAACCCGCTAGTGACAAACGCAGCTAACTACGTTCCGATAACAAACGTCGCGCCCTATCTCCGTAGACCGCGAAATGTTTTAATAGAACCACCTCAACCGCTCGATCTAGTCGACCCAAACGTCGCAGGCACATCACACAACGACACTTCACCCACACTAAATGGGACAAACACTATTAGGACAACGAATGGGACGCATCGCACCCGCAGACGGGCACGACGCGTTTCAGCCCACACCGCGTACACACCGTACACCCGCGTTCCTGGACGGTTCTCATCGCCCAGACCATCGACCGACACGATCTAAGCAGTCAGAGACGGGGGTCCGCACTCCCCCCCTCGGACTGCGGTTAGATAGCTCAAAGACAAACGACTAAAAAGGCGACATGATGATTGGTAACAATATCAAATCACAAACCATTTCGTCACTATCCTCACCTCATTGCCTTTCCCTTTTTAAATAGCCGGCAAGGCCGGCAAGGCCGTGAGCCCTGAGACAGATGAAGCTGTAAGAGTCGCATAGACTAACAGCACAAACATCTGGATACTAGAGAAAGTGTGGTGGTTCTACCACGTTAAAAAAATACGTGTGGCACTTGGGGACTGCCGCGGTAAAGCTATTGCGTAGCATTTTTATCTACTTATGCAATTATAATTATTTATTTATTTTATTTATGCAGTATTTTTACTTTGTTTTTTTTTCTTTGATATTAATTCAAATTTTTCTTTGATATTAATTCAAGTAACACTTTTTGAGCGTGGTGATCGATAGGAATTCATTTTTTTTTATTCAATAAATGAGAAGTTAATATTGTTTAGAATATTTTTATTACTTGACATAGCTGTAGGTTATTCAGTAATTTTTATCATTGAAACTATAGGTTTATGGTAGTTAACGAGTTCTTCCGACAGATGATAATTTTCTATAAAGTCTGTGTTTATTAAATACTCTAAATTCACGAAAGTTGCTAGCATGACGACGACTCATATAAATCCAAAGAATATGCTTCTTACAATAAACTATATTATTGCTTTAAATATTTTTATTATCTTACAATACATACAACTAGTCTACACGCATACGTCTGGTAGCACGCACACAAACACCGTGCCGAAGTCTGCCGAACTTAAACGACGTTAGACGATGTTAGGTTTTCAGGTCTTAGGTTTTTTTCGTTACGGAATTTCTTGATTCGGTGGCCGCGCTCAAAGCCCGCGATAATAGCCATGCAATAGCTTAAAATTCCGCTACCGTATATCATTACGTGGGTGTGGTAATAAGCGACAGAGGGAAATGAAACATGAGTGGCAGCAGCGTCTCGTCTCGATAAAAGCTGAATAAAAATAAAGAACTGCGGTTGGCAGCCCGCTTACCAATCGGGGCAACTATGGCACATATCTATAAAATCCCTTAGGGGAGGATTTTATTCAGCAGTAGAAATTTGATAGGCTGTAATGGCAATAAGCGACACAATTTCAGATTTTTTAATGTGTAATTTTAGAAATGTTTACCCGTTATGTTTTATTTTAGATTAAACTGAGAAATAATTAAAAATGTATTATAATAATATCACTGCTTTTTTTAAAATAAAATACCATTGAAAGTACGAAAATATGGTTGGTAGATTATTATAAACAACTTTATCAAATCACAATGCCTTAGTAACTGACTCTAACACCACTTCGTTTTGCTTTAATACTGTTAATTGAAATAGGTACAATGATTCAATTTTGATACTGAAACCCGATTAGTATAAGTAAGAAGTGTATAAACGATCGATTGGGTATTGAAATTCGATATGGAAGCCGTTTAGTGGGTTGCGCTTGTGAATCGATCGGATTATCCTACTAATGACACCTCTCCAACCTCGGCAAACGTTCACACTAATATCCTGGATTAAGAACATAGTTATTGAGGGCTACTTTCAACAATACTTTTAATATCTGCATCAAATGCTACGCGTCTAAAGAAAATATTTTTTACATAATATGTACTAAATAGCGATACGTTAGGGCACACTGAAATGATCGGGAAAAGAATATTTTGGATTGAGTTACAATAAAATCTTTTTAGAATTTAAATACTGGCCTGTTAGAATCTTAATGACATTCAAACAAATAAAAAATGTTAAAAAACAAAAACTATGTTGGTTTAAAGTTGACACGTCGTTAACAGAAATGGAGTTCACGCGTGAACATTTCCGTGCCATAATTTGTCACAATTTTCGTCGCGGCTTAAGATAAATGTCTTAGCGAACTTGTTTCGATTTATGATGTTGAAGCACCGAGTCAAACGACAATACCGCTGGTATGCCGAGTTCCGACGCGGTCGTGTTTCGCTCAGCACTGTTTCTTCTGCAGGTCGACCAAGGACAGCGGTCACGCCTGAAAACATCGCAGCTGTGCGAACTATTATATTAGATGACCGTCATATGATATGCGAGCAGATTTGGGCTGTTATCAGTATTAGAATGACTGCAATTCAGCCGATATTACATAATGAGCTGTGTGTAAGAAAGCTAGTATCCCGATCACAATTTGTCCGAAGAGTAACAGGCGGCTCGTGTAGATTGGTGCCGGAATACTCTGCATCGCTTCAACGGAAGGAAGTCAAGTGCCGTTTATAATATCGTCTCAGGTAACGAACCACGGATCTATTCATACGAACCTGAAAGAAAATATCAGTCAGCAGTTTGGGTCTTCGAAGACGAGGTCAAACCAATGAAAGTGGTTCGCTCCCGCAGTGTGTCAAAGAAAATGGTCGCTACGCTTGTCTCGAAAAAATGGGCATGTTGCTACAATTCCTCTACAGGAACGCAGAACGGTTACCGCTGAGTGGTATATTACGGTTTGTTTGTCAGAAATGATAGCTGAACTCCGAAAAAATAACCCGAAACGTCGCATCATCTTACATCACGATAATGCGAGCTCCCATACGGCTCGGAAGACAAATGATTTTTGAAGCAGGAAAACGTTGAGCTGATGAGCCATCCTCCGTACAGTCCTGACCTGAGCTCAAACGATTTCTTTACATTCTCTAGAATGATAGATTTACTATGCGGTCAACGGTTTGAAGATCCCCGAAACAGCTGTGGAAACGTACAAATCAGCCATTTTGTCAACACCAACTTCAGACTGGAATTACTGTTTTAATGATTAGTTTGAACGAATGGAAAAGTGCATTAAGTTTAAGGGAGATTACTTCGAAAAACAATGAAATACAATTTAGCTATACCGTACACGTGGTTTTTCTTATTACCAATCATTTCACTGTCACTGTCACACACTACATCTGTATATAAATACTACCACTAATAAACATAACAAAATAATAATAACTGTAATAATTTACTAATAAACTATAATTATCATAAACACTATCACTAATAAACATAACAAAATAATGTTAGTGCACAATTAAGAATTTTTATGTAAGGTAAAGGTCAAAACTTCTTTTAAGCTGAGCTGGCGACAAAAATAGGCAATAGTTATGTAATGGCCAACAATATAATATGATTTAGTATTAAGGGTGTACATGAGTCAGCACCCACTTACAAGGTCAGGTAGTGGAACACCTGGCGGCAGCGCGTTTTGACGTATGTAAAATTATAACATGCTCTACAAATGTTTTATAATAATTGAAAATTGGCAGTAAATTAATTTACAATACAAAACAGCGTGAAAAATTGGTGAGACTGCATTGTTGTGAAACGCGGCGAGTCAGCATGCCACATAAGTTATTGCCATAGCGAGGTATTGCCAGTTAATGGAAGCTATTGGAGTATTTGACATATCTCTTAATTGACTTTTAAGACGAAAGACGAATTTTATAACGAAATGCGGAGATAGATTTTCTTACGCTAGCTTGACACAATAACATGTAACGCACGTGTGTCGGGCAGTAAAATGTATTATTACAAACATTTCAATATAATGCCTGCCTATATTATCAAGCTGAGCAGAAGTGACCATTATTTTTTCACTATTTCATAGAACAGGAATAATAGTATATTAGAACACCATCATATCCCAATCAAATATTTAAATATATGCGCTCTTAATATAGTGTTACCACTCCGAAATGTGTTTATTTTGAAATGAGTGAGCTCACTCATTCTTAATCAGTGGTCATTTGAGCGCGGTGACAGCCAGATGTTGCACATTGGAATTGGAACGAACGCGCTGATTTTACCAAAAAAAAAAAACTCTCAGAATGCTATCGTTTGCCTTTCGAAAGTGCAATAACAATTCTAGAAACACAAATAAAGCGCAAGGTGTAATATTTCACTCGTAAGTATCTATATTTTATTAAATATTGAATTTATTTTTTTTCGATGTCGTAAAATATCACGAAATAATTACGGGCAAACGGAAACTGTGCGACAGAGAAAGTAGTATATACAATTTCCGTAAGATAATATTAAGAGATGACACTATTGTCTCAGTACCCTTCTAATATATAATAACCCATTTATTTAGATACTCGGATGTACCAAGGAAACGGTTTACAAAGGGATCATCTATAAATAGACAAAAACGGACAGAAATGCCGTGGTAGGCAGAGAAAGTAGTATTCACAATTTTCGTAAGATAATAAGAGATGACACTGACCATATTGCACACGCATGTGCGCACGTCAACGTCTTGCAAACGCACACATTCAAAAATAATGCATCGGTTTTTCAAAGTGAAGGCGCATCTAACTATTTAAATCTTTGATTCCAATAGCTCAAGGTAATAAAATAGCTCACTGACAAGTAACATGTACTAAGTTAGTCCGTGTCTTAAAAACTCCATGTTTATGTGGGTTGTATATCAAAATAGAATGTGCCAAATGTGTTACCTAGTAGAATCTAAGCTCATATTTTGTTGCTAAACGTGGTTTTAGTAGTTCATTGCACATTGGACTCTACCTAAACCCTCTGTATGTAATAGGCCGTGTGTGAAAGTAACATACCGAATACTGAGTATATATTACCAAATTGCGCCAAAAAATACAGAATATCTGTAGCTTTAAGGTCTTTCCGACCTCACTCAGCTGCTCGGTTGTCTAAAACGTAACAAATTATCCCCGCTAACGTTTCAACATTACGCGCCAACACGTACCGGTAAAGCTTTGTAATGAATGCCCACGCAGTCACGTACATGCTGTTTGCGAAAACCGATTTCATTATAGTACTTTTATGAATGTTAATAATTCTGTCCTGTTAGGTTTATAACGCTTTCTCGAAAATATCAGTTACAAAGTAAATAATTTACTGTTAGTTATGGCCCGTGTAGTGGCGGTGTAAAGATATCCACTACCCTTCATCGTCCCGTGGATGTCTTTAGAGGCGGCAGGGGTAAACAAATCAGGAGCTGGGCAGCAACGTCTCCCTGATAACAATTTGAAATAATGAAAACTGCGGTCGCCAGCCCGCCTGTCAAGCGTAGCAGCTGTGGCAAATATCACCCTGTAAGTCGATTTATGGCGACGCCTATGTTCAGCAGTGGAAATTCGATAGACTATAACTGTATGGAAATTACTTAATGTGCATTAAAGCTTCTATTAAATTTAAAAAAATACCTCTGTGTAGTGATGGCGTAAGAGAGTCCACTAACCCTTATCACTCCGTGGTTGTAGTAAGAGGAAAATGAACAGTAGATGGGTAGCAGGCGACTGCGTCTTCGTGATGACAACTCAAAACTAATAAAAACTGTAGTTGCCAACGCGCTTGCCAAGAGTGGCAACTATGAAAAATAGCTCAATTATTTGCCGTGTGTAGGCCGTCTAGGTACGTAGTACTATTATTTATTCTGTAATCTAGGTAACTCCGTATTACCATTTGCGCCGCCAGATGGCAGTGTTTGCACTGCAGTGTCCTGGACTGAACCCTTCTTTTTTGAGGTTAGCTACCGGGGTACATGAACTGCGGTAGCACCTTAACGTTTGGTTGGTTAAGTTTACTTGTCACTAAGGTGCTGATTTAACATGTTTTGGCATTAAAGGATACGATGAGTGAACGAAAGTGACAGCCTATATACGTCCTGCTGCTGGCCACAGGCCTCCTCTTACTTCTGAGAGGGTTTTAGGGCAACGAAGTTTCCGAGAATCTCCGAAATATTTTTTTCTCACACAAGCAGGTTTCCTCACGATCTTATCCTTCACCGACGAGCACTTGGTAAATTAGCATTTAAAATTGCAATTACTAGTTCATTGGTGCCGGCGGGGCTCGAACGCGGGTTGCTCGCTGTGTTGTAGGCCGTACAAATACTTGTCACGTGAGGGATTCGAACCCGTAGCTCTCAGCGCTGCAACTCTTTGCTAATCCTCTGCACCACGAAGCCACTTAGGGTGACTTAGTTATTTGACTTGCTGTAGCTATATGAAATTATAACCATATGCTATGCTATTAACGTTTTCCATATTCTATAATGTTTGGTAAGTGTCAGACACATTAAATAACAAAGTTTTTGAATTCGCGACATGACCATGTGTATTTATATTAAGGTGTGCGCTGGCAAAGTGCCATATCTACTCAGATTCAGATAGCTTCGGGTCCTTACGCGGTAAGAGCATTTTAAAAGGCACACTACGTTAGATGGCAAAAGACTTGCATAATGGCGTTAGAAAAGTTGTTTGGCACGTAGCTTTCAATATAGCTCCTTTACTAGGTGAACGGTATGAGTTCAACTACCTTGATGCGTTGTTCAACGTTAAATTACACAGTTCAAATAGATAGTTTTATATATTTTGAAAAGGAATCAAAAAAGTTAATATTAAAGTTCATTTTGGAATTCTTCTACTGATATTTTGTTAGTACTATTTTAAAAAAAAACAAGATTTTACGCACAATTACATATTTGTGAGCAATGAAAATGTTTCGGTAACTAAGAACGAAAGCTAGAAAAATAAATAAACAGATAATATCTTTCAATCACATTGTGAAATCTCAGTAATGGGAGAAGCAAACACAAAGTATGCTAAAATGAACGATAATAGATATAAACAAATTTGTTAGTTTTTTTTTTGTAAATGTAGATTACCTAAGATTTTTTGTATATTTGGTTTAATACTAAAACTTATTATAATATTACTACTTTAATTAGTTTTAAACACTTTTGTCTATTAAGGAGTTTATTCTTAAATACGAATTTTTAACAATATCATTTGAATTCTAAAGCATTAATCTCACGAATGTATTATAAGAGAATAATGGTAATGACGTAGAGACGCAACAGTATATGCATCAGTATTCTCAATTTCCTTGCATTCACTAAATGTTTTGATCCGAGCTTTGATCCCTGTCTGCGTCGACAAATGAATTGGCCATAACGGAGAAAATATTGGTAATAGCTTATAGACCTTGTCGTATGCAAAAAGCCAAACGCTCTACTCAACACAGTTACTTAAAAAAAAACACCAGCAGTAAATTAAGATATAACAGCAATGCGGGAACGATGTCACCTATATTGAGAGTGCTTTTAAAGACTCTGGAAGTTACATTTTTTTTTCAGTGGCAGTTTCATGGCCAATTCGTAAGTTTATATTTTTATTGTTCAAAAAGTATTAAATTAAAGCAAAACTTTACTGATGAGGAAATCAGTATTTATTATTTAGGATAACCTACAAGAAATATTATGTCATTTTATACGTTACAATTTTTCTAGGCGAGCATAGTCGGAGAACTAATTTTAAATAACCATAAAGTATTAACAATATTTTTTTTAATCCACGATACCATCCTCACCATCTGCATGATTGGCGGTCCACTACAGTGCGTTTTACTAGAAGTTTTCTTCCTAGTACAAATTCTCTGTGGAATTGTTTACCACCGGCAAATTTTTCGTACCGATACGACTTAGGATCTTCAAGAAAATAAACTACCCCTTTCTAAAAGGCAGGCAACGCACCTGCAATTCTTCAGCCACTTACCTTCAGATAAGCCGCATGCTCGATTGCCCCCTATTCTATAAAAAAGATCTCAAGGGTGTTGGGGTAGGCGCGCGGATTGGTTGACACACATGTGATCGTGGTCCGCCACTTCGTGCTTTCATGAAGGCTCCTACAATAATCAGTAACATTGACGATTTAGACTTTGTTTAAATTTAGCGACATCTACCAAAAGCAGACGTACTGCAATGGCACTACGTAAATAGTAGACAAAGATTAACGATGTATAGATAATATGACAACTTATTTGTATAATTTTTTTCGATCTCTGAGAGACCTAGTGGTGAATTGACGTATTATTCACTTTAAACGTTGTAACTGTATTCACTCCCATGTTCAGCACGGACGTTCCTACGTGACAATTTGTGAAGGTATGTAGATGACTAGGTAAGAACCTAGTGGTTCTCAGCAATGTAAATAGTTAGGAAGATTTAGTTTTCAGAAACTCTCATATTAAGCACGGACGCTGCTACGTGACACTTTGTGAAGGTATATGGATGACCAGGTAAGTACCAAGTGATTCTTAGCAATGGAAATGGTTGGTAAGATTTAGTTTTCAGAAACTCTCATATTCAGCACGGACGTTGCTACGTGACACTTTGTGAAGGTATGTGGATGACCAGGTAAGAACCTAGTGGTTCTCAGCAATGGAAAATGGTTAAGAAGATTTAATTTTCAGAAACTCTCATATTCAGCACGGACGCTGCTACGTGACACTGTGAAGGTATGTGGATGACCAGGTAGGTACCAAGTGGTTCTCAGCAATGGAAATGGTTAGAAATATTTAGTTTTAAGAAACTTTTATATTCCACACAGACACTGCTGCGTGACACTTTGTGAGGATATGTGGATGACCAGGTAAGTACCAAGTGGTTTTTAGCAATGGAAATGGTTAGGAATATTTAGTTTTCAGAAACTCTCATAATCGGCACGGACGCTGCTATGTGACACTTTGTGAAGGTATGTAGATGACCAGGTAAGTACCAAGTGGTTCTCCGCAATGGAAATAGTTAAGATTTACTTTTTAGAAACTCTCATATTCAACACAGACCCTACTGCGTGACACTTTGTAAAGATATGTGGATGACCAGGTAAGTACCAAGTGGTTCTTAGCAATGGAACTCGTTAGGAAGATTTAGTTTTCAGAAACTCTCATATTCAGCACGGACGCTGCTACGTGACACTTTTTGAAGGTATGTGGATGACCAGGTAGGTACCAAGTTGTTCTTAGCAATGGAAATGGTTAGGAAGATTTAGTTTTCAGAAACTCTCATATTCAGCACGGACGCTGCTACGTGACACTTTGTGAAGGTATGTGGATGACCAGGTAGGTACCAAGTGGTTCTTAGCAATGGAAATGGTTAGGAAGATTTAGTTTTCAGAAACTCTCATATTCAGCACGGACGCTGCTACGTGACACTTTGTGAAGGTATGTGGATGACCAGGTAGGTACCAAGCGGTTCTTAGCAATGGAAATGGTTAGGAAGATTTAGTTTTCAGAAACTCTCATATTCAGCACGGACGCTGCTAGACTGCCATCCGACATAATCGGAGAGGGATTAGTGCGCAGGACAAACAGATTTGCGTTCTTTCCAAGGAACGAGGATGAGACTCCGCCAATTTCCTTACTCCGATCTGCCACTATAAATTTCTTGACAGAAAAACTACAATTGATTTTGGCCCAACCTTGACTTTAAATCCACTAAAACAAAGAGACAATCAAAACGATAATAATAAAACACAAGCAACAACAACATTTGTGTCGTGTTTTGCTCCTCTATAGATAAATGACACCAACGAAAAATGTTGGAAAGCAGAAAACTAATTTCCATCTCTAAAAGAGTTCATAAAGGGGTTTGACTTTATAAAAAATTGCAGCTATAATAACCAAATAAAATAAACAGAGCTGAATAACAAAGCAGACAAACAAAGCCACTGTAAAAGCTAATCACCTAACGTAAAGCCTCGCTGTTGCTTCGTGATGAATTACACAAAACCTCCCCGTGAATATTGATTGTGTATCATTTTTTTGTGATCTTTTCTGTTTGCTTTTATTATTTATTTTGTAAGCATTAAAAAGTAGTGTAACAATATTTTTATTAGTTATAAAAAAACAATGTCTTTAAGTAATTAGTGTTTCCTTTATACTTACTTTTATTATTCTCTTTAATAATGTCAAAGATTTCTTAGCAGCTTAATGCTGCTGAGACCCTTTTAACTAGAAAAACGAGGCATTTCATCTTAGTCCTCGAGGGTGACAACGCATCTGCTTTTTAATTCTTGATCGGGGATAAATGTAGAGTTCATGGGCCACAGCACCCATCTACCATCAGGTGGACTGTGTGCTCGTTTGTCACCTTTATTCGAAAAAAAACCTTGACACTTTCTATTTTGAAACATACAAACTAGTTCATCCACTTAATAAATATGCGTAACCGTAGTGAAACGTTTAGTCAATGAGCTTAGTCACTGCCCTACCAAGTCGTCACGTCACTTATCCCTATTTTTATCAAAAATGTAAAGGTACACATAATATCTAAAGTGTACATATGTTCTACATTATAAAAGTGCTTTTCATTACAATACTTATTTACAAGTCACCTGTTTGCCTTAAATAATTATTATTACATGAAAGGTAAATAAAATGATATAACTATATTGCTAGTAGTAGGTTATCAGAGAACAAAAGTGAGTTATAAATTATTGATGTATAAAATAAAGTGCAGTGGCGGTGTGAGAATAACCACTACTGCATATCATCCCGTTGGTGTTGTAAGAGGCGACAGAGGGAGCAAGTCAGGAGATGGACAGCAGCCTCTTCCTAATATCGACTAAAAACAAAAAGCTGCAGTTGTCAACCCGCTTGCCAATGTGACAATTATAGCAAACATTCTCCCTATGAGACAATCTACGGGTCTGCGTTCAGCAGTGGACTTTTTAAAACAACTTGACTTGACGTGTGTGTCACTCAGCGGGGTGTCGCACGGCCATGCTCTGTCATTTTCGTCAGCGCCAACTTGGGCATGGTGAGTAAAGTATGAGGAGATCGTTTAAATTCAAACGTTGTGATTTTGTGATTGGATTTGATAGTGTTTCCTATTTTGCAGAATTGTTCACTTTTTTGTATTGTATTTGGTAGTAAGCAAATCTTGAACGCAAAACAAAGAGTTTGGGCTGTGCTGTTGACTTGACAAGCTCGCACTATCCGCTAGTATTACATCCGGTTTTTTTTCTTCATATTTTTTATAGGATAGGGTGACAAACGAGCACACAGTTCACCTGATGGTAAGTGGTTGCTGTGACCTATAAACATTTACATTTATCCTCGATTACGAATCAAAATGTAGATACGTTGTCACCCGTGAAGACTAAGATGGAATGCCTCATTTCCAGTAAAAAGGATTTTCGGTTTTCTAGACTCACCATACGAAACACAGCAGCATTAAGCTACTATTTTACGCTGGTATTCTGTGAGAGCGTGGTCCTTCCCTGGTCGAGCCTACCCATTCATGTTACAACTATACTACTAATATAACTGCAGCATGGCTCTACCACGTATTAATCAAATTAGTCAATCTACTAAATCTCTTCTGAATGTTTACGAAATGGTGTGGATGACCTTCGAATTAAAGTGAGTGAAACTTGGATACACCATTATACGCCTTAAACAAAAATTCAGTCAAAACAGTGTACTACAAAGGGGGAACTGGCTACAAAAAAAGCAATAACTGTTTTTTCGACTAGGAAAGTAATCGTGATGGTTTTTTGCGATAGTCATGGTGTTATCTTAATCGATTATCTTCAAAAAAGAAAACAATTACAGGAGCATACTACGCATCATTACTTGACAAAGTAAGGGCAAAAAAAAAATTGCGGAACTAACATACACTTTATAAGTATTTACAGTTTGATTAAGAATAATCTACACCCGTGAACTGTTAGGTTAAGATTAAAATCTAAGTTTGTGAAATAACATGATTTGCTAGCTATGTAATGAAAAAACAGTTTGTGGTTATTTTAAAAACGGCGCTAACAGGAAATTACCAGTTATCAAAATTAATGATGTAGAAATTAAGGCCTTTGTACTGAATGTGACGTTATAATACTTTAATGATAAAAAATGGAGGTTAAAGGATGTAAAAAGAGTAAAAGAGGTCTCCGGTTCTCTACACTCATCATACGAAACACAGCAGCATTAAGCTGGTATTTCACGGTGGTATTCTGTGAGAGGGTGGTCCTTCCCCGGTCGGGCAGACTCATTCGTGCTACAACTATACTACTAATATAACTGCAGCATGACTTTACCACGTATATCATTTCCGAGAAATCAGCTAACATTCGTAGATATACCTACGCGTCTGATACAGAAACTTTCGTTTTAGAACTCAACAACTTATGTTTGTTTCTCGACGTGAATACATTTCTTGATTGCAGTTTTATGTTTTATATAGTTATATAATTTACCATCTGTCCGAAAAACACCGTTAAGACACATGCATGCTCTTGACTACAATTTCATTTCGAGAACGTGTATTGCGTCAACCCGAAGAGGACTGGAGAAATACAGCGGATTTTCATTGCACCTTTAATACCTTAATAATAAATAATTTAAGCTATGTAATTTATCTTTTTAGTTATTAATATTGAAACACCATTGTAGTTGTATTTATCCAAAGTGTTTTTATGATATTTTTAAATAGGTATGTTTCATTTTACTAATACTTTAACTGTAAAATTGTTACAACTTTAACTACTGAAATCGCTTGCATGTGGCCTGAATGAATACCACGAAGCACTTTTATCATCTTGGAAAATATCTTACCTAGAGTTTTTGTCCGCTCTAAGGGTTCAATAGATATTAAAACTTTCCAATAGTCATGAAAAATGCATATACTTTTTATGTTTTCTCGGTCACAATTCCAAGTTACCTGATAGTGCACGTGATTTGCTTTGTGCACTTACATGCTGACTGTTGCTTTAATAAATTTAATGGATGAGCTGTACAGATAATATGACAACTTATTTGTATAATTTTTTTCGATCTCTGAGAGACCTAGTGGTGAATTGACGTATTATTCACTTTAAACGTTGTAACTGTATTCACTCCCATGTTCAGCACGGACGTTCCTACGTGACAATTTTTGAAGGTATGTAGATGACTAGGTAAGAACCTAGTGGTTCTCAGCAATGTAAATAGTTAGGAAGATTTAGTTTTCAGAAACTCTCATATTAAGCACGGACGCTGCTACGTGACACTTTGTGAAGGTATATGGATGACCAGGTAAGTACCAAGTGATTCTTAGCAATGGAAATGGTTGGTAAGATTTAGTTTTCAGAAACTCTCATATTCAGCACGGACGTTGCTACGTGACACTTTGTGAAGGTATGTGGATGACCAGGTAAGAACCTAGTGGTTCTCAGCAATGGAAAATGGTTAAGAAGATTTAATTTTCAGAAACTCTCATATTCAGCACGGACGCTGCTACGTGACACTGTGAAGGTATGTGGATGACCAGGTAGGTACCAAGTGGTTCTCAGCAATGGAAATGGTTAGAAATATTTAGTTTTAAGAAACTTTTATATTCCACACAGACACTGCTGCGTGACACTTTGTGAGGATATGTGGATGACCAGGTAAGTACCAAGTGGTTTTTAGCAATGGAAATGGTTAGGAATATTTAGTTTTCAGAAACTCTCATAATCGGCACGGACGCTGCTATGTGACACTTTGTGAAGGTATGTAGATGACCAGGTAAGTACCAAGTGGTTCTCCGCAATGGAAATAGTTAAGATTTACTTTTTAGAGACTCTCATATTCAACACAGACCCTACTGCGTGACACTTTGTAAAGATATGTGGATGACCAGGTAAGTACCAAGTGGTTCTTAGCAATGGAACTCGTTAGGAAGATTTAGTTTTCAGAAACTCTCATATTCAGCACGGACGCTGCTACGTGACACTTTTTGAAGGTATGTGGATGACCAGGTAGGTACCAAGTTGTTCTTAGCAATGGAAATGGTTAGGAAGATTTAGTTTTCAGAAACTCTCATATTCAGCACGGACGCTGCTACGTGACACTTTGTGAAGGTATGTGGATGACCAGGTAGGTACCAAGTGGTTCTTAGCAATGGAAATGGTTAGGAAGATTTAGTTTTCAGAAACTCTCATATTCAGCACGGACGCTGCTACGTGACACTTTGTGAAGGTATGTGGATGACCAGGTAGGTACCAAGCGGTTCTTAGCAATGGAAATGGTTAGGAAGATTTAGTTTTCAGAAACTCTCATATTCAGCACGGACGCTGCTAGACTGCCATCCGACATAATCGGAGAGGGATTAGTGCGCAGGACAAACAGATTTGCGTTCTTTCCAAGGAACGAGGATGAGACTCCGCCAATTTCCTTACTCCGATCTGCCACTATAAATTTCTTGACAGAAAAACTACAATTGATTTTGGCCCAACCTTGACTTTAAATCCACTAAAACAAAGAGACAATCAAAACGATAATAATAAAACACAAGCAACAACAACATTTGTGTCATGTTTTGCTCCTCTATAGATAAATGACACCAACGAAAAGTGTTGGAAAGCAGAAAACTAATTTCCATCTCTAAAAGAGTTTATAAAGGGGTTTGACTTTATAAAAAATTGCAGCTATAATAACCAAATAAAATAAACAGAGCTGAATAACAAAGCAGACAAACAAAGCCACTGTAAAAGCTAATCACCTAACGTAAAGCCTCGCTGTTGCTTCGTGATGAATTACACAAAACCTCCCCGTGAATATTGATTGTGTATCATTTTTTTGTGATCTTTTCTGTTTGCTTTTATTATTTATTTTGTAAGCATTAAAAAGTAGTGTAACAATATTTTTATTAGTTATAAAAAAACAATGTCTTTAAGTAATTAGTGTTTCCTTTATACTTACTTTTATTATTCTCTTTAATAATGTCAAAGATTTCTTAGCAGCTTAATGCTGCTGAGACCCTTTTAACTAGAAAAACGAGGCATTTCATCTTAGTCCTCGAGGGTGACAACGCATCTGCTTTTTAATTCTTGATCGGGGATAAATGTAGAGTTCATGGGCCACAGCACCCATCTACCATCAGGTGGACTGTGTGCTCGTTTGTCACCTTTATTCGAAAAAAAACCTTGACACTTTCTATTTTGAAACATACAAACTAGTTCATCCACTTAATAAATATGCGTAACCGTAGTGAAACGTTTAGTCAATGAGCTTAGTCACTGCCCTACCAAGTCGTCACGTCACTTATCCCTATTTTTATCAAAAATGTAAAGGTACACATAATATCTAAAGTGTACATATGTTCTACATTATAAAAGTGCTTTTCATTACAATACTTATTTACAAGTCACCTGTTTGCCTTAAATAATTATTATTACATGAAAGGTAAATAAAATGATATAACTATATTGCTAGTAGTAGGTTATCAGAGAACAAAAGTGAGTTATAAATTATTGATGTATAAAATAAAGTGCAGTGGCGGTGTGAGAATAACCACTACTGCATATCATCCCGTTGGTGTTGTAAGAGGCGACAGAGGGAGCAAGTCAGGAGATGGACAGCAGCCTCTTCCTAATATCGACTAAAAACAAAAAGCTGCAGTTGTCAACCCGCTTGCCAATGTGACAATTATAGCAAACATTCTCCCTATGAGACAATCTACGGGTCTGCGTTCAGCAGTGGACTTTTTAAAACAACTTGACTTGACGTGTGTGTCACTCAGCGGGGTGTCGCACGGCCATGCTCTGTCATTTTCGTCAGCGCCAACTTGGGCATGGTGAGTAAAGTATGAGGAGATCGTTTAAATTCAAACGTTGTGATTTTGTGATTGGATTTGATAGTGTTTCCTATTTTGCAGAATTGTTCACTTTTTTGTATTGTATTTGGTAGTAAGCAAATCTTGAACGCAAAACAAAGAGTTTGGGCTGTGCTGTTGACTTGACAAGCTCGCACTATCCGCTAGTATTACATCCGGTTTTTTTTCTTCATATTTTTTATAGGATAGGGTGACAAACGAGCACACAGTTCACCTGATGGTAAGTGGTTGCTGTGACCTATAAACATTTACATTTATCCTCGATTACGAATCAAAATGTAGATACGTTGTCACCCGTGAAGACTAAGATGGAATGCCTCATTTCCAGTAAAAAGGATTTTCGGTTTTCTAGACTCACCATACGAAACACAGCAGCATTAAGCTACTATTTTACGCTGGTATTCTGTGAGAGCGTGGTCCTTCCCTGGTCGAGCCTACCCATTCATGTTACAACTATACTACTAATATAACTGCAGCATGGCTCTACCACGTATTAATCAAATTAGTCAATCTACTAAATCTCTTCTGAATGTTTACGAAATGGTGTGGATGACCTTCGAATTAAAGTGAGTGAAACTTGGATACACCATTATACGCCTTAAACAAAAATTCAGTCAAAACAGTGTACTACAAAGGGGGAACTGGCTACAAAAAAAGCAATAACTGTTTTTTCGACTAGGAAAGTAATCGTGATGGTTTTTTGCGATAGTCATGGTGTTATCTTAATCGATTATCTTCAAAAAAGAAAACAATTACAGGAGCATACTACGCATCATTACTTGACAAAGTAAGGGCAAAAAAAAAATTGCGGAACTAACATACACTTTATAAGTATTTACAGTTTGATTAAAAATAATCTACACCCGTGAACTGTTAGGTTAAGATTAAAATCTAAGTTTGTGAAATAACATGATTTGCTAGCTATGTAATGAAAAAACAGTTTGTGGTTATTTTAAAAACGGCGCTAACAGGAAATTACCACTTATCAAAATTAATGATGTAGAAATTAAGGCCTTTGTACTGAATGTGACGTTATAATACTTTAATGATAAAAAATGGAGGTTAAAGGATGTAAAAAGAGTAAAAGAGGTCTCCGGTTCTCTACACTCATCATACGAAACACAGCAGCATTAAGCTGGTATTTCACGGTGGTATTCTGTGAGAGGGTGGTCCTTCCCCGGTCGGGCAGACTCATTCGTGCTACAACATGCATGCAACAGCATGACTTTACCACGTATATCATTTCCGAGAAATCAGCTAACATTCGTAGATATACCTACGCGTCTGATACAGAAACTTTCGTTTTAGAACTCAACAACTTATGTTTGTTTCTCGACGTGAATACATTTCTTGATTGCAGTTTTATGTTTTATATAGTTATATAATTTACCATCTGTCCGAAAAACACCGTTAAGACACATGCATGCTCTTGACTACAATTTCATTTCGAGAACGTGTATTGCGTCAACCCGAAGAGGACTGGAGAAATACAGCGGATTTTCATTGCACCTTTAATACCTTAATAATAAATAATTTAAGCTATGTAATTTATCTTTTTTTTTTTTTTTTTTAATTTATTAAAAAAAACCAACAGCGATTTAACAATTTAAGGACTTAAAGTATACAGCTTAAATGTAAGGCCTATTAAAGGTTTTTTTAGTTATATAAACAAAATATATTATGGACGGTACGATTTAACTATTCTTTGGATTTATTATAATATGTATGTACTAATCTAATTATATATATATATACATATACATACACATACACATACATACACACATATATATCCACGTACATACATACACATATACATACATATATATATATATATATATATATATATATATATATATATATATATATATATATATATATATATATATATATATATATATACATACACATATACATATACACATATATACACATATACACATACATACATATACATACACATGTACACATATACATACATACACATATATATACATGTTCACAGATATGTAACTAAATGTTTATACTAAATTTACACTTTTGAATATGTGTATGTAGAAGTAATATTTGTATTATTTATTTCTCTGCAAAACTTTTGAATGCAGCCAGATATTAACATTCTTTTATGTAATTTAATTTAATGAAATATGAAATATCACACCTGTTTATTTATTTATTTTTCTAAACCGTTACACTTATGTCAAATTTTCACTCAACAATCAAGTAAGAAATGATTATACTAAATGATGCAAAGTATGAATTAATTTTCATATTATAATAGAGTTGATTTATGTTCATTACTATTTATTTATTTTTATGTAGGGAGTCCTACTAGATGGAGTAACGACCTGGTAAGATATATAGGAAGTCGACGGACGCATGCGGCTCAGAATCGTGCCTTGTGGCATTCCCTGGGGGAGGTCCACGTTCAGCAGTGGACTTGTGAAGGGCTGTAATGATGATCATCATGATTAAGCAAATCAAAATGATTTACTCCTTTTGCACCTCATGTAGAATTTTAAGAGCTTTAGCTTTAAAGGCTGCTTTACTAAAAACAAAGAGATCTATATCACTAAAGATCTCATTGTATGTCCTGAGCAATCGGTTTATAGGCGCATTACGTGCATAATTGGTGCCAGCAAACGGCACATGCAATAAAGGGGGCGGCCGACGGCGGGCACGACGCGACGGTACGTTGTATGTTATGCTCGCCACCAACTCAGGGCAGTCTACCTGTCCACGGACAATGTCATACAAAAAACATACGTCCATTAATTTACGTCTGTTTTCGAGTGTCAATAAATTATAAGATTGACAAGTATTTTCATAGGTTACAAGTGGTGATTTAAAAAAACGATAATTTAGATAATTGATGAATTTTTCCTGTATGCGTTCTATACGATCTTTATAAGTAGCGTATTGGGGAGACCAAATTGGACTGGCATATTCTAATATACTGCGAACATAAGCATTATACATAATTTTAAGGGTATTAATATCTTTAAAAGGCTTGCAAGTTCTCATCACAAATCCAAGATTTTTAAAAGCCTTGTTAACAATTTCGTCAACATGCTCTGATAAAAGCATTTTATTGTCAAAATGAACTCCTAAATCTCTAACAGTAGATGTTCTTTGTATTGGAATACCGTTAAAATTGTAGGAGAATGAAATAGGGTTTTTTTTACGTGTGAAGCTAATACATTCGCATTTATCAATATTAATTGTTATGTTGTTAGCAGTATAATAAGCTGATAAAGCGGTTAAATCAGTTTGCATTTGATGACAGTCCTGCTCAGTACGGATATTGTAAAAAATTTTTTTGTCATCGGCGTACATTAAATGTTGTGAAAACTTAAAGCAAGTAGTAATATCGTGAATATAAGCGTTATACAGTAAAGGCCCCAGATGTGATCCTTGAGGAATGCCTGTTGGTATTTTGATAAAGTCCGATCTATATCCACCCATTACAACAGCCTGGGATCTGTTACTCAAATAGGATTTTATCCACCTGAGCAAATCCCCATGTATGCCTAACAATTGTAGTTTATTCAGTAAAATGACATGGTCCACACGGTCGAAAGCTTTTTCGAAGTCCGTGTAGACCACGTCTACCTGACCGCCTCCATCCATATTAGACAAAACATAGTTAGAAAAGCACGCCAGATTAGTGATAGTAGAACGATACCTTAGAAATCCGTGTTGAGTTTTTGGCAGTCCCTTACATATTACGGGATATATAACATCATAAACGGTTTTCTCAAAAACTTTGCCAATAGTATTTAAAATTGAAATGCCCCTATAATTTTCAATTTTAGTTTTAGTTCCCTTTTTATGTACAGGAACAATGTGTGCTCTTTTCCAGATATCCGGAAATACACTCTCGCTAAGAGACATATTAAAAATGATAGCGATAGGGACACACAAAGTTTTAGCACAGTTACGCCAAAATAAAGGGGGAATGCCGTCACATCCTGCTCCTTTAGAAATATCAAGTAGTCTAAGTCTTTTCTCAATAGTGGATGTAGGGATAAACAGTTTAGATATATTATCATATGTAGAAGTGGCATTGCCTTCTTCTAATATTTTATCAGAAGGGTCACCGAAAACGTTTTTGAAAAAAGTATTAAAAGTATCACATATTTCTTTACCACCCGTTACTTTATTGCCGAGGTATGATAATTGTTTTGGATAATTCGATCCACCACGCAAAGACTTAACGTATGACCAGAATAACCTCGGTTTGTATTTAATGGCTTCCTCGGTACGTTGAGTATATATAGCAAAACAAGCATCCTGAACCCGATTTTGTCGTTTACGTAATACTGAAAACTCGTCATAATCTAATAAATTGCCAGACCGTTTCCATTTTTTGTGTGCTTTTGATTTTTCTTTAATTATTTTTATTAAAGCAGGACTGTACCAGATTGGGTATTTATATTTATTATGATAGGACTTAAGTGGTACGTGTTGGCATATAGCATCATTTATTATATTATAAAAGTTATCACAAGCCTCTTGGACCGTGCTAGATTGTAATTGTGTTCGCCAATCGATGCTATTTAGAGTTTCATTTAGTTTCTCATAATTGGTTTTATTGAAATCATATTTAGGCTTAGATGCTTCAGTAAACGGTGTGATTGAGACGTCTAAAATTTCCAGTACTAACGGAGGATGGGCGCGGTCAACCTTTATAAGGGGCGAGTTGCAAATTGCGACTTCAAGTGGAAGATTTGAAAATGCCAAATCTAAAGTATTACCGGCATAATTTTTAAAACTGTTATATTGCTTGAGACCGAGAAAGCTCAGTTCATCTGTTAACCTTACACCAGCACTTTTAATTTCAGCATTGCCTTTATTTAAATGTGTTGGGCCCTGAGTACTCCATGAGATGCATGGAAGATTAAAATCACCGATAACTAAAATATTTTTACCAGTACTATTTGAGATTACCACAGATTTTAGTGTTTGCAGTAAGTAATCTATTTCAACTGGCATATGTGAAACATTAGGAGGGATGTAAATCGCAATAATGTACAAATCTGCAGTAGCAGAAATTGCATGTGCCGGTACTAACAGCATTAAAATATCAGGCGGTGAGCAGTTATTCAGACATTCAGTAACTAAGGGAGTTGCACATAACTCATTACGCACTAAGATCATGACCCCGCCTCCTGTCTTTTTATCGCATGATAATAAGTCTCGATCACACCGAAAAACTTCATACCGATCGTCACATAATTCTCCGTCGAAAATCCCGTTATGCAACCATGTCTCAGTTATTACAATAATATCATAATCATTTCTTAAAATCTGCTGTCTTAATTGCAAACATTTAGTTCTCAGCCCCCGTGTATTTTGATAATATATTTTTAGATCTTTACTTTTATTTAACGTATCGAACTAGAACTTAGAATGCTACCAATTATTTACAACTTATAGTATAAAAGTTATTATACAACTGGAAAATATTACTAATAAATATAATTGTGTTGTAAAATAGAGGGGCTGAGACACAAAAACACAGATTACAATACTGTGTACAAAAGTGATGTTGATTATAGGTTGACAGAAAAAAGCGATGAATAGTTTTCGTGTTTGATTCATTTGATATAAATATCGAACTAGTATAACGTATTATATGTTCATCCTTTGTAAACCATGTATATAAATATGTGTTAATATTTAAGTTTCCCACTAATGTAAACAGAACGAATAAAATGTATAAATAAATCCATATTGAAAGTTTAAACAATGCATTATTATTAACTATTTGAAGGTATTGTAAGAATTTATTTTTACGCTGCGGCACTAATGTTCTTTTTGCAGTGATAAATATGACAATGAAGTTAAAATACGTTATAGGTCGATCACCATAAACAGGTGCGATAAATGATTTTAGTGATAACGTATATGTATGTAATTTGATGTTAAATATTAATATATTAAAAACAGTGATTTTTAAGCGGCTTAATGTTAGTTTATGATAATTTTGTTTGAAATATGCAAAGTAAATTATATTTTTAGGAAAGAGATAATTTTTTTTATCAGTGCCATTATGACAAAGAAATAATAATTTATTAGCTGCATCATTTACTTTATGCAAAATTTTTGTAATGTTAGCTTTTGTACATGAAATGTGACCGTGAACAATTCGATGCACATTAATTAAGCGTACAAATAACATTGTAAGTAACGTGTTTTCTAGCATAGAGTACCTGTTCCGAACAGAGCTGGCAAATAAAGGTTTTTCCATAAACATTAAATATTGAGAATTTAAACTAAATATAGCAATTGAGACATATCTTAGACAATTAACGTTATAAATACAGTACACATTATATAATACGGAAATATATAAATTTAACAACGAGAAAAGATTATTAAAGAGAATACTTATTTGGAAACACTTAGTTTCTTGAGATCCTCTTCGCTTATGATCTTTAAAGCGGGAGAGTTGTCGTTTTTTCGTACGAATATTAACCCATTTTTTACCCAGACGAACTGATGCTGTTTTATTTTGGCCAATTCCTTACATTTTTTCAATAGTTGTTTATTAAAGGGGGTTAAATGTTCGTTAATATATATGGGTCTGCTTTCTCCTGTTACATCGATATCTCTTGAGGTAATCCGAGCTTTGCGGCCCCGTGAAATTATGTTGTCCTTCAAGAGCCTTGTTCGCATTTTAGCTATTATGACTCTGGGACGACCTTGTAATTTTATTTTCGGAGAAACTCTATTCACTTGTAAAATATCATTTGCCGGAATATCGACACCAATATGTTTTCCAATGTTCCAAATAAGGTCTTGAAGATTTTCGCTTTTGCATTCCGGCACACCAACAATTTCAATATTTGATAATCTCTCTCTCTGTTCACTTGAGTTCAGTTGTGATTGTAATTGCATATTTTGCTGTTTTATTTTAACAATTTCCATCTCTATTTCACGTGTTTTCTTAGTATCGACAGCTAAAGTTTCAATCTTTTTTGCTTGCTCATCTTGCTGGTCGGCATTGAATTGTACCGACTGCTGGAGACTATTAATTTCTTTTTGTGTTGCCACTTGCTGAGTTTTTAATCTTACTATGTCAGTCTTAATCTCTGTGTATTCCTTACGCATATTATTGATCTCTGCCTTCACCTCGACTACAATCTCGTTCAGTTTTGCAAGGTCGTTCTTAATCAAATTATTTATAGTGTCATTTATTTGAAGTAAATTATTATTAAAATCTGTCTTCCAATCATCCATCTTTTTCAATATATTATCAGTGAATAATCTGAATGAATCTGAAATATCGTGATCATACTTGCGTTTTCGAGCGACAGTGTTGGATAGATCCGGATCGGAATCAAAACGTTTATTTGTTGGAGAGCGCTGCATTATCAAAAAATATCACTTCTTTACGTTCATTAATCGATGCACGTGCAAATAGCTTGATATATTACGGATCTTTGTGCGTAGAGGTGGGGATCGCAGTTACACGTAGACTGACGTTTGACTGCACCCGTCGATCATCGAACTTGACTACGATTCTCAATATTATGATTATAGCAATAAGATACTTTTTCAAAAATATTTACTATTTGCAATGTTTTTAAAAATCCCTCGACAGCCTGAATACGTCCGTCCACAATAACGCGTGGTCGTACAATGTTTTTAGTTATTAATATTGAAACACCATTGTAGTTGTATTTATCCAAAGTGTTTTTATGATATTTTTAAATAGGTATGTTTCATTTTACTAATACTTTAACTGTAAAATTGTTACAACTTTAACTACTGAAATCGCTTGCATGTGGCCTGAATGAATACCACGAAGCACTTTTATCATCTTGGAAAATATCTTACCTAGAGTTTTTGTCCGCTCTAAGGGTTCAATAGATATTAAAACTTTCCAATAGTCATGAAAAATGCATATACTTTTTATGTTTTCTCGGTCACAATTCCAAGTTACCTGATAGTGCACGTGATTTGCTTTGTGCACTTACATGCTGACTGTTGCTTTAATAAATTTAATGGATGAGCTGTACAGATAATATGACAACTTATTTGTATAATTTTTTTCGATCTCTGAGAGACCTAGTGGTGAATTGACGTATTATTCACTTTAAACGTTGTAACTGTATTCACTCCCATGTTCAGCACGGACGTTCCTACGTGACAATTTTTGAAGGTATGTAGATGACTAGGTAAGAACCTAGTGGTTCTCAGCAATGTAAATAGTTAGGAAGATTTAGTTTTCAGAAACTCTCATATTAAGCACGGACGCTGCTACGTGACACTTTGTGAAGGTATATGGATGACCAGGTAAGTACCAAGTGATTCTTAGCAATGGAAATGGTTGGTAAGATTTAGTTTTCAGAAACTCTCATATTCAGCACGGACGTTGCTACGTGACACTTTGTGAAGGTATGTGGATGACCAGGTAAGAACCTAGTGGTTCTCAGCAATGGAAAATGGTTAAGAAGATTATTAATATCATATCATAATAATTTAAGCTATGTAATTTATCTTTTTAGTTATTAATATTGAAACACCATTGTAGTTGTATTTATCCAAAGTGTTTTTATGATATTTTTAAATAGGTATGTTTCATTTTACTAATACTTTAACTGTAAAATTGTTACAACTTTAACTACTGAAATCGCTTGCATGTGGCCTGAATGAATACCACGAAGCACTTTTATCATCTTGGAAAATATCTTACCTAGAGTTTTTGTCCGCTCTAAGGGTTCAATAGATATTAAAACTTTCCAATAGTCATGAAAAATGCATATACTTTTTATGTTTTCTCGGTCACAATTCCAAGTTACCTGATAGCGCACGTGATTTGCTTTGTGCACTTACATGCTGACTGTTGCTTTAATAAATTTAATGGATGAGCTGTACAATACTAACGTCAAAATGTTAGCTGAATGAATATCAACCTTTCTCATAGACATCATCCATTCAACAAATGCTTAAAGTTGTTCTCTCTTTCTTCACAGAATAGGAAAAGAAAGGGATAGGAATTATTACAGACATAATTAATATTTAATTTAATTAACCGGCAATCAACGAGTATGAGGTCGTATTTAATTAGGGACAAAATAAGAATTAAATTTAGTTCGGATTTATATCCGATTTGTAATGATAGTATACATATCGATTTAGTAATGACAATTGGTACAAACGTTGGTGTATTTAAAATAATGTTTGTGTCGTAAATACGGGTTATTGTTTTATTTTTTATTTTATTTAATACACAAGTTATAATCAATAAGTGCAAATTGCGTGGATTAAACAAAAAGAGAGCATAGTATAACTGCAGCTGCAGTACGATAATATCGACTTGACTGGGGAAGAATTATGCATACATAGGATACCAGCGTGAAGTGGCACTTTTAGTATGAAGAGTGACTGAGTGTGACTGAGAGTTAATGTTATTCATTCAAGAGGTGGCACTGCATTTCAATTTTAATTCTTAATCGTCAATCGAAATGAATCTAGGTGTCCATTGAGCTACAGCCTTGTGTAAAGAATGAAATAGTGTAAAGAAGCTTGCTAAAATCCAAAAAAGTATTGTGTTAAATAAGATTAAGATAATAAACGTAATTAAGTTACGTTTAATATATTTTAAAATTTATCAATTTAGATATCATTCCTTAACTAAACCAACGTAATTACTTAAATCCATTTCAGCCCAAAAAGTTCACTCCTGAACTTAGCCCTCCCCCTATGTTTGCGACACTGTATTTCGCACCCACAATTTTTTATAATTATGATTTGACGCATGGAGAAGACGCCGTTGCCCACGGCCGTTTCAGTTTCCTTTTGTCGCTTCTAGCCCGTGGGTGTCCCACACGACGATATGGTAGTGGATATTCATTACAATAGTAACTTAAAAATAAAATAACAAACAACACTAATTTTTCTTTTTTTTTATAAACGTTAACTGGCCACCGAACAGTAAAAAAAATCTGTTTGTTACAATTAAAACGTTGGTACAAAGAAGTTTATTTTTATGAAATTTGGTGTATTTTGGACCCGGTAATAAGTCTTATTTCATTTTCACTGTCTTAATTTAGTGGAAGCGGGTCTTTTTACAAAGAAATATTTTTATGAATTCAACAAAAACAATTAATGCGACGGATTGGTCTGACAAATAGCTTATTATAACGTTTATTCATTCACGTCAAATAATATGAGGAATGTAGACGAATAGCAGCTACTAAATTATTATTTTCTAATTAACTTCTAGATTGTTATTTGACTTAGTGCTGACGGCAATATCCGCGTTTCACATATCCTTCATAACTTATTCTGTTGCTTTCCGATGGAGCTTTGTTTTTATAAGAAATTATTTAGTATAAAAATGATACGTGACAAATACTTCGAAATGAGTATGTCCGCAGTATAACTTACTGCCATAGCTTAAAGGATCAGTAAGTCGAAATTGCAAAAAAAAACGTGGTAGAGCTACGTTGTAGCTATGTTATGGTTGTAGCACAAATGGGTCGGCTCGACCGGGGTGAACCACGCTCTCACAGAATACCAGCGTAAAATAGCAGCTTAGTGTTGTTTTGTACGATGAGTTTAGAGATCCAGTCACCCTTTTCACTGGAAACGAGGCGTTCTACGAGTATTTCAGTATTTAGGCGTAACAACGCATCTGCATTTTAATTCTTAATTGAGGATACATATAGATGTCTATAATAGGCCACAGCATCCACTTACCACCAAATGGACTGTGTGCTCTCTTGTCACCATCATCCTATAGAAATATTGGAAAATGTTTCAAGGTCACAATGTGGGGCGCAGAGCAAACACAATGTACTTTCATTCCGCTTAGTTAAGAGTGGAGCGATTTATCTACATAATATATACATCAAGCGCACGCTCATTTATGATTTTTCAATTATGAAACTACCAGACTTTACTGAATTAATCATTATTCCATTGTGTCTTCAGGTGAAAATATGACAGTAAAAAAATGTTGGTACTCATAATTCAATAGGGTTTATTCGTGATATTTGTGCTTTACATAATGTGTAGAAATTTTAACATAAATATACATTTTAAAACTTTCAGGGAGCAATGAGGGTTTGTTTGAAAAGCATACTTATAAAACTGGACTGTCTTACGAAGATATTTATTACAAGGCATTATATTATATACAAAGTAATAAAACGATCTGAAAATAAAGACCTGATCAAAACTAAAATAATAATAGATTAGTATTTTTTAAATTATTATAAAGAATAAATATTCCTCTAATAAGTAAAATAACCGTGTAGTGGCGGTTAAGAATATCCACTACCCCATATCTTCCCGTGGGTGTCGTAAGAGGCGACAGAGGGAGACAGGCAGGAGAGAGGCAGCAGCATCTTCCTGAAAACAGCAACTGTACGACAAAAAAAACTGCGGTTGCCAACCCGCTCGCCAAGCGTGGCAACTATGGCAATATGGGGTATATTGAACAATTACACAAATAGACGGCCCCCAGTCCCCGGCGGCCCCGCTATTCCTGGCTACGGTGGCGACCATGGTAACGGCGGGGCAGGGGGTGCTAAAAATCTCCGGTGGAGGTTCGGTTGCCACCTACGACGACTCGACCTGGCAACATTTAATGCACGCACCCTGAGGACTGACGAGAAGATCCTGGAGCTGGAAGAAGAGATAGACAAGTTGCGCTGGAATATTATAGGATGATCGAAGGTCCGAAGAGAGGGGGAGGACACGGTGATTCTCGAATCCGGCAACTTGTTCTATCACCGGGAGGAGTACCATCTGTCCCAAGGAGGTGTCGGATTTATCGTCCACAAGTCTCTCGTCAACAACGTTGTAAAGATTGAGAGTGTGTCGACGAGGGTCGCGTACCTGTTACTCAGAATTACCAAACGGTATTCGCTGAAGGTCATACAGGTTTACGCACCAACCTCGGCACATCCCGATGAGGAGGTGGAGGAAATGTATGAGCATATTTCCAAAGCCATGCATTCCTCCAAAACCCACTACACGGTGTTGATGGGAGACTTCAACGCAAAACTAGGCACAACAGAAAACGGTGAGCAGAAGTTAGGGAAATTTGGAGTAGGGCAACGGAACCGAAGGGGCCAGCAGCTGGCCGACTTTATGGCGAAAGAGAGACTCTTTATGATGAACTCTTTCTTCCAGAAGCGGCCCCACACGAAGTGGACCTGATCGAGCCCTGACGGTTCGACAATAAATGAGATTGACTTCATTATGACGACCAGACGCCAACTGTTCAGTGATGTCTCAGTGATCGCAAGGGTGAAAACTGGCAGCGATCACCGAATGGTTAGAGGCACACTGAACCTAAACGTTAAGTTGAAGAGGTCACGTCTAATGAAGTCAACGCTCCGTCCCCCTCGTGCTCTAATCCAGAATCTCGAAAACTTTCAGCTCGAGCTACGTAACCGCTTTCAGTGCCTATAAGATTGCAATGCAGTGGACGATATGAATGACAAGCTCGTGGAAACTGTCCATGCGGTCGGAGCTAAGTTCTGCAAGACCCGCCGCAGAAGAACACAAAAACTCTCCGATCACACTCTTAATCTCATGGCTGTTAGACGGGAGATGAGGCTGCAATCGTCAACAGATTTGACAGCATACAGGCAACTGAACAGACAGATCTCCAAATGCATGTGGCGACACTTACGCAACTTTAATACTGCTCGTATTAAAGAAGCGATCGAGCGGAACCAGGGCTCCAAAGTCTTTTCCAGAGATCTGTCTGCCAGTAAGAGCCAACAGTCAAAGCTGAAGACTGAGTGTGGCAGCATTGTTTCCGGGACACCTGAGATTTTGAGTGAGATTGAGAGGTTCTATGGGCAGCTGTACACATCATCGTTGGAGCCACACGCAAGTGTGAGTAACGATCCAAGAGCAAGTCTTATCCGACACTATTCCGATGATATCCCGGACGTCAGTCTAAGCGAGATTAGAATGGCTCTCCAGCACCTTAAAAACGGCAGGGCCCCAGGCGAGGATGGAATTACAGCGGAGCTTTTTTTTTTTTTATAGAAGAAGGGGCAAACGAGCATGCGGCTCACCTGATGTTAAGTGACTACCGCCGCCCATGATCAACCGCAACACCAGGGGAATGGCGGGTGCGTTGCCGGCCCTTTAGAAAGGAGTAAGCTCTTTTCTTGAAGGTCCCCAGGTCGTATCGGTCCGGAAAAATCGCCGGTGGTAAACTATTCCACAGAGAGGTTGTACGTGGAAGAAAACTCCTTGTGAAACATACAGTGGTGGACCGCCAAGCATCCAGATGGTGTGGATGGTATCGGGACGTTTGGCGTGTAGTGCGTTCACGAAATTTGGCGGCTGGGATTAATCCGAACAATTCCTCAGAGCACTCCCCGTGATATATGCGATAAAATACGCAAAGAGATGCAACATCTCTTCGCAGCGCCAGTGAATCGAGCCGATCGGAAAGCACTCGGTCGTCGACGATTCGAGCCGCTCTGCGCTGGATGCGGTCAAGTGGAAGGAGCTGGCACTGGGGAGCCCCAGCCCAGAGATGGGAACAGTATTCCATGTGCGGCCGAACCTGCGCCTTGTAAAGTTGCAGGCGGTGTGCCGGCATGAAATACTGTCCCGCTCTGCTGAGCACGCCAAGCTTTTTAGAGGCCAATTTGGCCTTCCCCTCCAAGTGACCACGAAACTGCACGTCACTCAATATGTCGACGCCGAGGATTCCGATACTGGCTGAGGCAACAAGGGGAGTGCCTTGAAACTGAGGGGATACGACAAAGGGGGTCTTTTTAGCGGTTAACGCGCAAACTTGTGTCTTCTGGGGGTTAAACTGGACTAGATTTAGTCGTCCCCAATCCGAGACTCTGTTCAGCAAAGACTCGACTTCAGACACAAGTTTGTCCCGGCACTCGGAGACGTTTTCCCGAGAAATATTGGCTCGGCCGGTGTAAAGAGCATCACCAGTGCTGTCATCTGCATAGCAATGAATGTTACGGGTATGCAACATATCATTGATATGCAGAAGAAACAGCGTTGGCGATAGCACGCAGCCCTGTGGAACACCAGCATAAATAGGCTTGCAATCGGAGCTTGCACCGTCTACAACGACCTTGATGCTCCGATCTGCAAGAAAGCTGGTGATCCAACCGCACAATTTCTCGGGGAGCTTCGAAAGAAGCGCTTTGTGCCAAACCCGATCGAAGGCCTTCGCAATGAAAAGCTTCTGAAAGAGGGTGGAACACCGGTACTTGAAGTCCTTCAGAAGCTCTTCAATTCCGTCCTCCATGGTGGCACTACTTCAGAGGCGTGGAGCAGAAGTGCGGTGGTCTTGTTCTTTAAGAAAGGCGACAACGCTCTCTTAAAGAACTACAGACCAATTTCCCTTCTGAGCCGCGTCTACGTGCTGTTTTCGAGAGTCGTTACGAATCGTCTCGCACGCAGACTCGACGACTTCCAGCCTCCCGAACAAGCCGGTTTCCGAAAAGGCTTCAGTACAAATTACCACATACATACCCTGCGGCAGATTGTACAGAAGACTGAAGAGTACAATCTGCCACTTTGCCTGGCGTATGTGGACTATGAGAAAGCCTTTGATTCCGTCGAAATTTGGGCGGTGCTACAGTCCCTTCAGCGGTGCCAAGTTGACCGTCGGTATATTGAAGTGCTGAAGTGTTTGTACAGTAGGAATACAATGGCTATCCGAGTACAGAACCAAAGCTCGAAACCTATCCAACTGCAGAGAGGTGTAAGACAGGGTGACGTTATATCCCCGAAACTCTTCACCGCTGCATTGGAAGACGTTTTCAAGCTACTGGACTGGAAAGGATACGATATTAACATCAATGGCGAGTACATCACTCACCTTCGATTTGCCGACGATATAGTCCTTATGGCAGAATCGCTGGAGGACTTAAGCACTATGCTCAATGACCTCAATAGTGCCTCTAAACGGATAGGTCTTAAGATGAACATGGACAAAACAAAGATCATGTTTAATGTCCATGTCACACCTATGCTGGTAGTTGTTTGGAGCACTATGCTCGAAGTTGTTGACGAGTACGTTTACCTGGGACAAATAGTCCGACTAGGTAAGTCCAACTTCGACCAAGAGGTCAATCGACAGATTCAACTCGGCTGGGCAGCGTTCGGGAAATTACGACATATCTTCTCGTCAGGTATACCTCAATCTCTAAAAACTAGATTGTACAACCAGTGCGTGTTGCCAGTGATGACTTACGGATCTGAGACGTGGTCCTTCACTGCTGGCCGTATGAGGACGCTCAAGGTCGCTCAGCGAGCTATAGAGAGGGCTATGCTCGGAGGTTCTCTGCGTGATAGACTCAGAAATGAGGATATCCGCAGTAAAACTAGAGTGACCGACATAGCCCAACGGATTAGTTAGCTGAAGTGCCAATAGGCCGGCCATATAGCTCGAAGAACCGATAACCGATGGGAAATAAAGGTTCTTGAGTGACAGCCTCGTACCGGTAGGCGTAGTGTAGGGCGACCCCCCACTAGATGGAGTGACGACCTGGTAAGATATGCAGGAAGTCGATGGATGCAGGTGGGTCAGGACCATGCTTTGTGGCATTGCTTGGGGGAGGCCAATGTTTAGCAGTGGACTTGTAAAGGGCTGTAATGATGATGATGATGATGATGAAGTAAAATTGCAGTGTGGTGGCGGTGTAAGAGAACACAAACCCGCATCGTCCCGTAGGTCTCGTGAAAAGCGACTATGGGTATATTACAGGAATATTCATCGACCGTTCACCAAGCGGTGCGCACTTTAGATCGTACAATACCTACCTTACGCTCCAGAGGAGCACTAATTAGATCAGAATTATGTAAACGTGTGTACCTATGAAAAAACTATTTTTTCGTTTTAAACAAAACCAAAGGCACTATGCAATAGATAACAGTATCAAAGACAAAGATATGCTCTTTTATTTTAAACCATAACCTGGCAATGTTTCTTAGAAAAAAAAAAGAAATCACTCTGAACTTTCGGCGTTCCACGTGTCGCTTTGATGAAGGTGCTCCGTCTTTTTTATAGAATTTTATATTTGTGTCTGGAATAAAAACGAAAGTATTATACTTTTTTATATTCCTTGTAATATAGTAAACACGTAGATATATAATTTGTGGTAAAAAAGTGAAAAGTAAATTGCCAAAAGTACTTCAAAATCCGGAAGGCCCATTTTGGCGGTTGGGTCATAAATGTGTTATTTTTCAAATTCTCATTTATTTTTAGTGTAAAATGTAAGTAAAAATAGTTTTCTTACATATTTCAAATAACTTGACGTTGTATTTATTTCAAATTCACACAAAAATATTTTTGAAATATTGTTCGAAATGTCATACAGATAAAATATTATTGTTTTTTTTTAATTTTTTAATATTTTAATATTTTGGTATGAGTAACGAATGGAAACACATTAAACATAAAAATATACATATTTCCAAACATTTTCATATAAATTTCTCCAAAAACAAAAGTGTAGAATTCAAATTAGTAGTAACTTTGTCACTAAAATTGAAGTATATACTACTACTATGCTATACAGGGTAATTTGCGTATTTTATTACAATTTCTAGCAACCAAAAATAATTTTATTCGATAATTTATACATTCAACAAGAATTCCTGTAAGTTTTATCCATAAATATTGTCCCAAAGTGAAAATATAGCAAAATTTGCAATATAGCAAAAATTTTTCTAACTTACAAATTTTCCCGCCATTAAGGTCCCGAGTGAACGGGAGTATAACATGTCGCGCGCTGTCAGACCTTACAGGTTAATTTAAAGGAAGTTAAAGTACAGCCTATAATATAAGTCCCGATGCTGGGCAAAGGTCTCTTTTCATTATTTCTGAGGGGTTCAAGTGCCGGAAAATGTCCACCGCGCTGTCTTTCCTCCAAATATTATTTTTTATTATTTCTCAGACATGCAGGTTTTTCTTCAAAACATCGTGAGGAAACCTGCATCTCTGAGTGCTGAGTGTGAAGACCCCCGAGCATGTAGTAAATCAGCACTTAAATTTATAATTAAAAATTTAGGGCGTGTTTCGAACCCGGCTTGTTCGCGTACTATGAATTTTCAGCGAGCGCTTAACCCTTGAGCTATCGCGGCTAGATGGCGGTACAACAGTATTATTAACGGGTAGACGTAAAATAAAAATATGTCGCAACATACGGAGACCAACGAGAACTGCGGTTGTCAATTCTTCCTATAACAGGGGTGGCGAACCTTTATGTATCGAGGTGCCATTTTTTCTAAAAAAATGTTTAATTGCCTAATACGTGCCGTATAATAATTTTGACTTTGTGATTATGCGGAAAATAATAGTAGCAAATACTATCGACTCAAAACTCTTTATTTACTACAAAAAATAAATATACACTTTTGAGTTGAGACACTTATTGTTATAATAATAAATGTTTCAGTTATACGCGTAATTCAAATTAAAGTAACATTAGTGTGACTTCTGTTGTTGTAGATTAGATGACAAATAACTTATTAAATAAAAAAATGTGGCAATCAACTTGATAATTGAGATGGTAGGAACTGGGGACGAACGGCGGAGGGCCGAGTTCGCGACGAGTGTATAACAGAATTAGGTACGTAGCGGTAATTCTTGTCAGACATTTGAAGTTTAAATGTGTATAGGTTTGCTGAAATATATTAAAACTGTGTATCAGTGAACCTTATATATTTAAAATAGAAGCTTATATTCGTGGAACGTTAATTTCAGAAGTGCAACGAGGTAAGTGTTTAATAGTATACGTTGTTTGGTGGTCTGAGTAATTCTGGAACAGTATTCTTAGATTATGCAATTGTTTCAGTCTGTGCCCATTAAGTTAATTGTGACAATTACGCCTTCCAACATCTCTGATATAAAGGTTATCGGTACAATTTATTTGTCTTAAAAGATGAAGACAGTGAAAGATAATAATATTATCCCAATTTGAAACGGATCGCTGTCGACAGCCTATTACTTAGAGCGGCTATACATGCACCGGGCGACTTCCTCAGGTTCCTGGTTCGAGCCCCGAGTAAAAATTTATTTAGTTTTTTTATTGTTTTTCCTTTTTTCTTTTTATATTTAGTTTTTTATTGTTTTCCCCTTTTCCTTTCATAATTCGTATAATTTTATGATGAATTTTATGCTCTTATGTACAAAATAAAAGAACAAATAGTAAATTTTATGTTTCGTTGCTTGTAATTTTATTTTGCAGTTAATGTGTACATTTAGATTTAGCTAAATATTTAGTGCTTACCTATTTAAGTGCTAAGATTAATGTAGATTATGCTTAAGAATTATCTAGTTGTTTGCTTTGTAGTGTCTTTGTTGTAGCCTTACATGTTTCTTAAAAATACCTTACACATTCACACATTTGTTTTTTGTCTTACCCGGACCCCGACCCCCATGGCTTGAGTATTCCATGACATTATATCGGGGTTGCAAAATGCTAAATATAGTACAAATGAATTTTTAAATATAGTTGTGCCACCAGAATTGACTCTTATGCTATGCGTAAACGAACTATGCATTCCTTGGAGCTGGCGTGGACTTCTAAAGGGTTGTAATGATGATGACGATGATGAAGCGAACTATGCGTCATTAGCAACGGAAGTCCATGATGTAAGTAGCGATCGTTCGTAATATAATAAATACTATATAGTGAACTTTGTGATCGGTGGCGTGCAAAAAGTATTGTGTCGCGTGCCATCGATGACACGCGTGCCATTGGTTCGCCGTCCCTGCCCTACAGCATGCCCATGTCCAGCTGTGGACTTTTGTATGATGATGGTGCTAAATGAATGCTATAAAAACTGGGCCTTTATGAATTCTTTATCAAAATCTATTCTCAATTCGTAATTTAATGCGTTCATTGATGAAATTTCAAATAAGACTTAAATTTTTAGGTCAAGCCCGCTTTTAAGTAGGACCAAGGATGAATTTAAATAAGCTTTCAACAACATTTCATTGAGAATTGTATAAATATTAATGCTTTGCGTATTGCGGGCTAATGGTTATGGATTATCTAAAAGAGAAAAACTTTAAGAATAAACATCTAGATGTAATATGTCTTCGATGAATTTTCGTACTGTCTATGTATATTAATTGTTTACATTCAGCAAAAGCTTGTTCCTTTTGTTTGTTTGCGCTTATATTAGACTTTCAGTCAAACTGGCCCGTTGTTGTTTGCAATATAAATAGGTATCTTTTTTATAAATTAATCACACTTTTTCCGATATTGTATGTATTTTTAAACTTCAGTAAGGAAAAACTATCTTAAGTAATGATTAAAAGTAAGTGGCCTCCAAAACAATATTTAAGGAAAGATTAAATCCCATCCGGGCATACATTGTTTTATTAAAATGTTTTTAGACTTTTAAAACAAATGAAAAATTGATACAATGTTATTTCCTATAATGAATGTAAAAATATATTTCTCCTTTACACCTTAATTATTTCAAAAACCAAATAAGGCAACAAAAATAATGTTATATATTACACTATCTTAGTTATCAGAGGTAACAACGCATCTATCATCTAACAGGGCTGCATTAACTACTTATCCTCAGGTGCGCTGTAAGCTTTTGTTACTTCGGTTTCATGAAAAATTTTCAGTAACGATCAGATTACATCCCTTTGCGTTTTCTATCGTATTTACTATGGGGAGTGTTCTGAGGAATTGTGCGCATTAGATCCAGCCGCCAAATTTCACGAACGCACATCGCGTAGAAATTATCGATACCATCCTCGCCATCTGGACAAATTCTCTGTGGAATTGTTTACCACCGTTGACTTTTCCGGTCCGATACGACTTAGGGACCTTCAAGAAAAAAGCTTACTCCTTTTTAAAATGCCGGCAAAGCATCTGCAATTCCCCTGGTGTTGCGGTTTTTCATGGGCGGCGGTAGTCACTTACAATTAGATGAGCCGCATGCTCGTTCACCCGGTCTTCTATAAAAAAAAGATTAAAAAAGAGCAACTTCAATATTTAGATATGTATTTCCCTTGCAATATGCTATTTACAACCAAAATATTTTGCGGAATCAAAACTTTGGATGAAACCGAAACTACAAGTCAAATGTATTTTTTATTACTTATCATATTAGTATGTAAATTACACTCGATTTTATTTCTTTGTTTCAGAATTGAATGCAGTTAAAATAGTGAAAATAGTAGTGCCAGAAATAATACAGTACGGTGTGCAAGACGCTGTGATTCTAGACTGTGACTATACTTACGGTAACTACACATCGGGACTGGTAGTGAAGTGGTTCTTCAGAAACAAAGCTAGACCTGTCTACCAATGGATCGTGTCGCAAAAGCCACAGAACATGGGGATATTGAGAGGTCGTGTTGACTTAGCCTACAGAGCATCAAGCGATCCATTAAAAATGCACAGAGCACTCCGCATAGTGAAGCCCAACACCGACATCTCTGGTGATTACACATGTGTCGTTTCAACATTCATGGAAGAGGATTCAAGAAATAAGCAAATGATTGTTTTTGGTAAGTAACTTTGTTAAGCTCGTTAAAATATGTCAAATATTTGAACAAAACCAGACAGATGATGTAGCTCTTTTCGTTGAAAATTAAATTTTATAACTATTGAACTTAATGATTTCTTATATTTATGCGAACACTGCACATTTAAATAAAACTTATTTTTACGGATTAAATCGCGTATATTAACTTGTTTTATATTTCTGACGTTTTGAAAACTTTACAGCACCCATGGTCACGTGGGTGGAGAGGGACTGGGGTGTTCGTCTTCCCAATCTCATAGTTAACCCCGGCCACCTCCAGATTAAAATGAGTAATTTTGTTCTATTTAAACTATTGACACTAGTTTTATTTAGTGGTAACACATATTAAGGCGTCTTATAAAAGTTTTCGTGTTGAATTATATTTCTATGAGTAAGACGCGTTTTTGCACTATTTATTAAATTATATTTGTGTTACACGGCTTAATTTAATGTACGACGTATTTGACTTAATATTGGGTCCTTACATACGAAATTAGCGTTTTGTCGTACTGGCTTTGCCCTGAATTAACTCTATCAAATTTTTAAATTCATTTAGCTGGTACATTTGAGTTTGTGTAAAGTGAGAGTAAACAGTCATTCAATTGTTTTTTCCTCACTTTTTTTATTTGGCGTCGCTTAATACCGCACAATGTAAAACATGAAATATCGGTATATTTATGATTACGAGTTCTAACGTGGCACCAGTGCTGCAGAAACGGCGCAAAGTATTAATGATGTATACGGCGCTGGTGTCGCAAAAGAAGTTTTTGGTTTCAAACGTTTTCGTTTGAACCTTGGACCTTGGTAGAATATTGGAATGGTCAACAAATAATTGTCTAATTCTTAATCCTACTAAAACAAAGTATATAGTATTCGGATCGAAATTTCATGTAAATAATGTTCCCCTTGATTGTGAAGTGAAGTTAGGTGCTGAGGTTTTAGAACGTGTCTTTGAGGCTCGTAACCTCGGCTTAGCGTTGGACTCAAATTTGCGATACGAGAACCATATATCAAAGGTAGTTCGCAATTGTTTTTATAGATTAAAAGTCCTGTATAAGGTTCGACAGTATCTAAGTGAAGAACTTCGGGTACGCCTAGTAGATTCTCTCGTTCTATCTAAATTAAATTATTCCGACACAGTTTATGGCCCATGCTTGTATGTAAGAACAGAAAAGTTGATTCAACGGGTTCAAAATGCTTGCGCTCGCTTTTGTTTTAGAATTCCACCCCGTAGTCACGTAACACCCTTTTTGAATCAACACAACATTTTAAACATGAGACACCGCAGACAGCACCATTTAGCATGTCTACTTTTTGGCATTTTGAGATCGCAGACACCTAGTTATCTTAGCAGCAAATTAGAATGGAGTAGAGGGAACATCAGCGGTAGTCGCAGTCGCCACCTAAAAATACCGCGACATAGATCCGCAATGTTTAGAGGCAGCTTTCGATATGCAGCAACCAAATGCTGGAATAACATCCCACCACCAATTAGGAACGCACAAACGAAATCGTCGTTTAGATTTAAAATCAGACTTTTTCTTATGGAAATCCAAAAAAAGATAGCTTAGAAAAACAAGCACAACTCCCATAAGAAAAAACTAGGTTATATTATATGCTCAGTTTACGATTTTATGAAAAAATCGCGGTTGCCGCATTATTGGTTGTTAATTAGACACTTCTCACATAGTATTCAATTTTATTTATGCCTTTGTTACATTAAGAAATTCGCTGGAAATGATTAATATTCAATTTTATTTACGCCTTCGTTATTAAGAATTCCACTCTCGCATCTGCCATTGACCGACGCGTTAACACACACACGGGTTTCTGCAGAATACCAGCGCTGGTCATCCCATTGGGGGTGTCAGCTTATGCTGAGCAGCTGACCCTATCGACTCAGCATTGCAACGCTCACATTTCCTGTACATAGTTTTTATTTTTTGTTAAATGTTATAGTTTTTCTTCTTTTTTTATCTTTCGCTAATATTAATTATACTTGTTGTTTTCTACATAAGTACATGTTGATTGTTTATTTTTTGCAAGTGTTGTTTGTTGAGTTGATTAAATGGTTTTATTATTATTATTATGTGGGCTATCAATATAGTTTTCTCATCTGGTTGGGTTCTATAAATATATAATTATAAATGGAAATGAAAAGATAAATATACATAAATATCAATAACATAAACTAAATATAAAAATACATATATAAATAAAAGCCCAACCAGATGGAGGATAGAGCCTGGCGCGATCATTTTCGAGCACGGCTTCCGGCAAGTACTTGTAATACGGCAACTTCCGATCCACGAGACCGTATTTCAGAGCGAGCTCCTGGTGTAGAATTCTGGCTACTAGGTTGTGCCTGTGCAAGTACTCAGAGTTAGAAAGCGCCGAACAACCGGAGATGACATGCCTAAGTGACTCACCGGGATGGCGACAAGCTCGACAGATGTCGATGGTGCCATCCTTTAGGATGTATCTCCGATAGTTGTTGGTCTTAATAACCTGATCCTGTATTGCACAGACAAAACCCTCGGTTTCCCCGAAGAGGTCACCAAAGCGTAGCCAGTGGAGGGAGGTTACTGTGTCTACGAAAGGCCCATGTAGAGACTTGTAGAACCTCCCGTGGAGCTCCTTCTCCTTCCATACGGTCTCCCGGTCGGAAATTGTCTGCACTGCCGGGTCTTGCCATTGCTCGTTGGCTAAGGATAGAGGGGTAAATCCTTTATCACAAGAAATGACGTCCTTATAGAATGGATCATCCGATCTCGCCAGGAAGTAATTACGGAGGCTGCACACTTCGCGATTATGCATGGTGAGCGCGCTCAAGAAACCACGCCCACCATGCTTTCGCGGCAAGTACAGCCTCATTACCGACGATCTCGGATGATGCATCCTGTGGGACGTCATGGTAGTGCGGAATTTTCTATCCAGGGCGTTAAGTTCAGTCTGAGTCCACCTGAGTATGCCAAAGGTATACATGAGGACAGGCATGACCCAGCCGTTATATGCTTGTGTCTTATTCACACCGGACAAAAGGCTGTTAAGCACTTTGGTCAAGCGTGCATAAAACACGTCGCAAACTGACTGTTTCATACCAGCCTCATCGATACCGATGTTCTGTGACATACCCAGGTATCGGTATGTTTCAGCCTCGGAAAGGGTCCTTAAGTTGACAGGCATAGATAAGTCTATGCCCTCACAGTTAGCAACCCTACCCCTCTCAACATGGAGTACCGCACACTTATCCGTCCCCAGCTCCATTCCAATGGAATTGCTAAATTCACAAGTGATGTTTAGCAATTCCATAAGATGGGAGCGACTGGAGGCGAATAACTTGAGGTCATCCATATAGAAAAGGTGGGTCACTTTTGTCCCTCCTTTCCGTAGCTGAAATCCCCTCCCGGAGCCCTCCAGTAAGGTACTGAGAGGGTTCAGAGAGAGGCAGAACCATATTGGACTCAGACAATCGCCCTGGAAGATACCCCTTCCTATCCTTATGTGGTTCTCCGCAGCCATCATCCGCTCGCCCAGCTGACAAAGGATCGTACTCCACTGCCCCATACACTGCTCGAGGAAGTCTCTAACTGTACAGTCTATCTTGTAAAGTTCGAGGACTCTCTTTAGCCATGTATGGGGCACCGAGTCGAATGCCTTTCTGTAGTCTATCCAGGCGGCGGAGAAGTTACGACGGTTGCGTTTCACCACTTTGCCAATGACCGCGTCAATGAGGAGTGGTTCCTTGGTTCCACGACCACCGCCCCGACATCCATTTTGAGCGCGCGACATCACCTGATTTGAGTCCAGGTGACGAGTGATTCTCGCGCTCAAAATGGACGTTAGTGTCTTGTATATGGTCGGCAGACACGTGATGGGGCGGTATTTGCTCGGGTCTGTGGTAACCTGGTCTTTAGGAACCAAATGAGTGATCCCAGTAGTGAAGAGGCTCGGGAGCGACTTCTGGTTGAGAGCCTCTTGGAACTGTCGGGCGAGCACAGTGTGACACACCACAAACCCCTTCAGCCAGTAGTGATGCAGCCCGTCGAGTCCCGGACTTTTCCAGTTCGGGGCCCTACGGACCGCCTCAGCTACGTCATCCGGCGTTATGGTGACGGGGTCCATGGGCGTAATACCCGCACACTGACTCGCCACAACTTCCGTCCAAGGGCCCTCATTGTGGTTTACGGGCTCTGACCACAGGCCGCGCCAGAATGCGACCGTGTCGGCCTGATTCGGTACTGGGCCCATTCCACTTACCATTGGTCGCTCCAATGATTTATAGAGCCTCTTCTGATCACTCTGGAAGAGACGATTCTGGTTGAACCGTGTCGACCTCTCGGTTTATCGCCGAATTCGCTTTCCCCAAGCAGCGATTCTCTGCTTCAGGTCGTCTATGCGCTCCGTCAGTTTTTGCATTATATCCGGCTGGGACAAACTAACATTTGTCCCAGCAAACGCCATCCTGACGGTGCGCACAATCCTTGGCCTGGTATTGCCTGACTTGAAGCATATCAGTCTGCCGATGAGGGCCCTAGCCTTTGCGATACGTTCTTCAATTCTTGTTCTCCAGGCTGGGATAGCACTACTTTGACCAGTAGTGCGTCCAGCCGTGGAAAGTTTGGCGCCTATAATACGGCAGACTGCCAGTGCGGCGCCAAAGAGAATTGAGTCCGTCTCGCAAAGGTCCCGGCTGGCTTCCAAATAGGTCACCAGCATTGGGTTCAGAGCCCTCACGACAGCCCGATTCCGCTTGCTTAGGGCTATGCGGGGAAGTCGCGGTCGATTTTCGAGAGGCGTACTGCGCGTTTCCATAATCGCCTCTTCCAATGTACTCCTCATTTGCTCTATTTCTAGTTCCTGGGTGAATGTTCCATCATCATTTGAATCAGCAACCACTGGGGTATTCACGGCGGCATCCACGTGTGCGGGTTGTTCTGCAACTTGTGGCACCGCACCCTCAGTCGTAGCGTTTTCATTTGATGAGGGAACAGCCTCACGTCGTAGCCGTTCGAGTTCGGCGCCATCAAATATATTTGAGCGTAAGATATACCGAACTCGGTCTGCCAGGTTTTGCTCGGTGACAGTAATAGATGGCTCCAGCTCAGTAAAAAGACGATGCATCCTAGCCTGATACGCGAAACCTCCGATTTCTCCCCCTTTCGCCCTAAAATACGCCCGCAATGCGTTTGTATTCATATTGATGGTCCATCGCATGCGGCGTACTCCACCAGTGGCGGGTGCCGATTGCTGGGCCTGCGAAGACTCTGCCGACACCAAGCAAGCTGGTGGGGATGATGGATGCGAGGGGCTGCTGGGTGGTCGTGCAGCACCTCGCGCTCGGCTGGCGGTTCGCATGCTGTCGCGTCCAGCGCCAGCTCCAGACGCGCCCTGGCGACCTCCAGGTAGCGGCCCTTTGCGCAATCTTCTGTGTTCCATCATCCATACAGGGCGTCATTTAACGGGAGACGCCCAAACCCGGCGCCGTTTCATGGTGAGGCCATATGTACAAGCGGGCCCTTGCACCATCATTTTTTGCCGAGGCACGGCGCTCACACCTCTTGGCAAGGTGCTGACTGACTGCGCGGACGTAGCGGTTTTGTCACATAACCGTCACGTCAGCGGGCGATGGGGTCGTCACTTCCCTACGCCTTATTATTATTATTATTATGGGGTATCTATATAGTTTTCTCATCTGGTTGGGTGCTATAAATATATAATTATAAATGAAAATGAAAAGATAAATATACATAAATATCAATAACATAAAATAAATATAAAAGTACATAAATAAATAAAAGCCCAACCAGATGGAGGCCCTCGGCAGGGGAGACCAAACGGCCGAGGGTTAGGGGGAAAGGGAAAGAAACCGGCGGACGATGCGGGCGGTATCGAGGAGCACCGCCTTCTGCATTTGAACCTGGAGCGGTCCGCCACGTAGTCCCAGCCGCCTCAGATGACCCGAGAGGCTGACTGGGATTAGCCCGTTTGCAGAGACGACTACAGGAATAATTTCGGTCGGCAGACCACCCCACATGTCGGTCATTTCGTGAGCCAGATCCAGATATTTTGTTTGCTTGTCTGTTTCGGCTTTCACGAGGTTCTCGTCATACGGAATGGTAATGTCGACCAAAAATATCCTTGACTGTGCCCGGTCCATCAGCACAATATCAGGCTTATTCGCAAGAATAGTCCTGTCTGTGATGATGGCCCGGTCCCAATAGAGCCTGGCGCGATCATTTTCGAGCACGGCTTCCGGCAAGTACTTGTAATACGGCAATTTCCGATCCACGAGACCGTATTTCAGAGCGAGCTCCTGGTGTAGAATTCTGGCTACTAGGTTATGCCTGTGCAAGTACTCAGAGTTAGAAAGCGCCGAACAACCGGAGATAACATGCCTAAGTGACTCACCGGGATGGCGACAAGCTCGACAGATGTCGACGGTGCCATCCTTTAGGATGTATCTCCGATAGTTGTTGGTCTTAATAACCTGATCCTGTATTGCACAGACAAAACCCTCGGTTTCCCCGAAGAGATCACCAAAGCGTAGCCAGTGGAGGGAGGCTACTGTGTCTACGAAAGGCTCATGTAGAGCCTTGTAGAACCTCCCGTGGAGCTCCTTCTCCTTCCATACGGTCTCCCGGTCGGAAATGCTCTGCGTTGCCGGGTCTTGCCATTGCTCGTTGGCTAAGGATAGAGGGGTAAGTCCTTTATCACAAGAAATGACGTCCTTATAGAATGGATCATCCGATCTCGCCAGGAAGTAATCACGGAGGCTGCACACTTCGCGATTGTGCATGGTGAGCGCGCTCAAGAAGCCACGACCACCATGTTTCCGCGGCAAGTACAGCCTCATTACCGACGATCTCGGATGATGCATCCTATGGGACGTCATGGTAGTGCGGACTTTTCTATCCAGGGCGTTAAGTTCAGTCTGAGTCCACCTGAGTATGCCAAAGGTATACATGAGGACAGGCATGACCCAGCCGTTATATGCGTGTGCCTTATTCACACCGGACAAAAGGCTGTTAAGCACTTTGGTCAAGCGTGCATAAAACACGTCGCAAACTGACTGTTTCATACCAGTCTCATCGATACCGATGTTTTGTGACATACCCAGGTATCGGTATGTTTCAGCCTCGGAAAGGGTCCTTAAGTTGACGGGCATAGATAAGTCTGCGCCCTCAGAGTTAGCAACCCTTCCCCCTTCAACATGGAGGACCGCACACTTATCCGTCCCAAGCTCCAATCCAATGGAATTGCTAAATTCACAAGTGATGTTTAGCAATTCCATAAGATAGGAGCGACTGGAGGCGAATAACTTGAGGTCATCCATATAGAAAAGGTGGGTCACTTTTGTCCCTCCTTTCCGTAGCTGAAATCCCCTCCCGGAGCCCTCCAGTAAGGTACTGAGAGGGTTCAGAGAGAGGCAGAACCAGATTGGACTCAGACAATCGCCCTGGAAGATACCCCTTCTTATCCTTATGTGGTTCTCCGCAGCCATCATCCGCTCACCCAGATGACAAAGGATCGTACTCCACTGCCCCATACACTGCTCGAGGAAGTCTCTAACTGTACAGTCTATCTTGTACAGCTCGAGGACTCTCTTCAGCCATGTATGGGGCACCGAGTCGAATGCCTTTCTGTAGTCTATCCAGGCGGCGGAGAAGTTCCGACTGTTGCGTTTCACCACTTTGCCAATGACCGCGTCAATGAGGAGTGGTTCCTTGGTTCCACGACCACCGCCCCGACATCCATTTTGAGCGCGCGACATCACCTGATTTGAGTCCAGGTGACAAGTGATTCTCGCGCTCAAAATGGATGTTAGTGTCTTGTATATGGTCGGTAGACAAGTGATGGGGCGGTATTTGCTCGGGTCTGTGGTACCCTGGTCTTTAGGAACCAAATGAGTGATCCCAGTAGTGAAGAGGCTTGGGAGCGACTTCTGGTTGAGAGCCTCTTGAAACTGTCGGGCGAGCACAGAGTGACACACCATGAACCCCTTCAGCCAGTAGTGATGCAGCCCGTCAAGCCCCGGACTTTTCCAGTTCGGGGCCCTACGGACCGCCTCAGCTACGTCATCCGGCGTTATGATGACGGGGTCCATGGGCGTAATACCCGCACACTGACTCGCCACAACTTCCGTCCAAGGGCCCTCGCTGTGGTTTACGGGCTCTGACCACAGGCCGCGCCAGAATGCTACAGTGTCGGCCTGATTCGGTGCTGGACCCGTTCCACTTACCATTGGTCGCTCCAATGATTCATAGAGCCTCTTCTGATCACTCTGGAAGAGACGATTCTGGTTGAACCGTGTCGACCTCTCGGTATATCACCGAATCCGCTTTCCCCAAGCAGCGATTCTCTGCTTCAGATCATCTATGCGCTCCGTCAGTTTTTGCGTTATATCCGGCTGGGACAAACTGACATTTGTCCCAGCAAACGCCATCCTGACGGTGCGCACAATTCTTGGCCTGTTGTTGCCTGATCTGAAGCATATCAGTCTGCCGATGAGAGCTCTAGCCCTTGCGATACGTTCCTCAATTCTTCTTCTCCATGCTGGGATAGCGCTACTATGGCCAGTAGCGCGTCCAGCCGTGGAAACCTTGGCGCCTATGATACGGCAGACTGCCAGCGCGGCGCCAAAAAGAATTGAGTCCGTCTCGCAAAGGTCCCGGCTGGCTTCCAAATAGGTCACCAGCATTGGGTTCAGAGCCCTCACGACAGCCCGATTCCGCTTGCTTAGGGCTATGCGGGGAAGTCGCGGTCGATTTTCGAGAGGCGTACTGCGCGTTTCCACAATCGCCTCTTCCAATATACTCCTCATATGCTCTAATTCCAGTTCCTGGGCGACTGTTCCATCATCGTTTGAATCAACCACAACTGGGGTATTCACGGCGGCATCCACGTTTGCGGATTGCTCTACCATTTGTGGCGCCGCATCCTCAGCCGTAGCATTCTCATCCGACGAGGGAACAGCCTCACGTCGTAGCCGTTCGAGTTCGGCGACATCAAATATATTTGAGCGCAAGATATACCGAACTCGGTCTGCCAGGTTTTGCTCTGTGACGGTTAAAGATGGCTCCAGCTCAGCAAAAAGACGATGCATCCTAGCCCGATACGCCAAACATCCAGTTTCTTCCCCTTTTGCCCTAAAGTACGCCCGCAGTGCGTTTGCATTCATTTCTTGTGACCAACGCATGCGACGTGCTCCACCAGCGGCGGGTGCCGCTTGCTGAGTCCGAGGAGACCCAGCCGACACCAAGCCTTCTGGTGGGGATGATGGATGCGGAGGGCTGCTAGGTGACCGTGCAGCTCCTCGCGCTTGGCTGGCGGCCCGCATGCTGCCGCGTCCAGCGCCAGCTCCAGACGCGCCCCGGCGACCCCCAGGCAGCGGCCCTTTGCGCACTATCTTCTTATCCATCATCCATTATTTGGGCGTCCATTAACGGGAGACGCCCAGGCCCGGCACCGTTTCGTGTGTAGCCATAAGCACAAACGGGCCTCTGCACCCTAAATTCTGCCGAGGCACGGCGCTCACACCTCTCGCAAGGCGCTGACTGACTGCGTTGACGTAGCAGTTTTGTCACTTAACTGCTACGTCAGCGGGCGATGGGGTCGTCAATTCCCTACGCCTTTCTCTCGCAAGGCGCTGACTGACTGCGTTGACGTAGCAGTTTTGTCACTTAACTGCTACGTCAGCGGGCGATGGGGTCGTCAATTCCCTACGCCTTTTATTATTATTATTATTATTATTATTATTATTATGGAAATTTCGACCTTCAGAAACAACCCCGTAGACGGTCGGAGACCAAAGTGGAAAATGAAGAATTGAAGACTATTGTGGAAGCGGATTTATCACAAGGCACTTCAGAGATAGCTGCAGGCTTCGGGGTTAGTGACAAAACTTTATTAATCCACTTGAAGAAAATCAGGAAAGTAAAAAACTTGAACGATGGGTACCTCATGAATTGAGTAAATCGAACTTGCAGACACGCGTCGACTGCTGTGTTACTTTGCTGACCGAACCGACACAAAAACGAAGGGATTTTAAATTGAATCATTACTTATGATGAACCCTGGAGACCCAGCCAAATCCTGTCCTAAACGAAAATTGACTCAGAAAAAGATACTTGTCTGTATTTGCTGGACTAGCGCCGGTGTCGTTCACTACAGATTTCTAAAATCTGGCCAAATGATTACGTCAGATATCTTTTGTCAGCAACTACAAACCATGAAGCAACGCAAAACTACACAATGCACAACAAACAATCATTAAGTTAGATGAGCTACAAATGGAATGTCTGCGACATCCACTGTACTCATCGGACCTTGCTCTAACAGTTTTTCCGGAATTTGGACAATTTCTTACAAGGAAAAAAATTCAACTCCGATCCGGCAATCCAAACCACCTTCAAAGAGTTTACTGATTCTCGCCCCATGGTTTTTTAGTAAAGGAATCAATGAACTACCTATGAAATGGCAAAAGTGCCTACATAACAACGGTGCATACTTGGATGTACTAAATATATTTTACAAAAAAAACGTGACTCTATATTTCTGCCGTACAAAACGCCAATTTCATATGTAAGGACCTATTATTTAAATATTAAATGCTATCAAACTATACAGTAATACGTATTAGTACTTCTTGTCTTTTTACCGGTGTTTTTGTTACAATGGTAAGAGAGTTAGTATAATTACAGGCTGTGAGGAATCTTCATTTACAGAAATGATAACGCAAGACGCAAGCATTGCAGTTTATCATCGGCCACAATAACCAGATCACGTAAGGGGGACTGTGAGCTCATTTTCTCACTATACTAATAATTATATTAGGTATAGGTTTGTAAATGTTGCCCCCCCTTCCTGGGGAAATGTCCACCAGTACCTGCTTCGCGGTGGTTATGATGGAAACCGACTAGAACCAACTACTTGATTTCCATTTGGTTATAGAATACTCCCCAACCCGAGGATTCCCCGAACTGGGTTGGCAACTGCAGTTTTTTATTGTATCATTGCCGTTATCAGGAATCTCCTGCCCGTCTACCGGTAGTGGATATTCTCAACCGTGCCTACACGGCAACTTAATAAATTTTAATATTAATTTCTTATAATCCACTATATTAGGTGTTAAATTATAAAGTCGCATTTTTTAATTGGACACACTTTTATTCTTACAAAGTATATACTGACGTAATCGAAATACATAGTATTTTTATCTGGATGAATGGCTATGGACAGAATGACATATGGTTTCTAGCTGCAAATCTTGTGATTTAAATGGTTTATGTGGCAATGTGAGGTTTGCATTATCATGGAGCAATAATAGTGAGTATCGATTGATGAGATTTTCGTCATGATTATAGTACACCAGACCTAAAATGCGTGCTTCTGTATGCACTTAGTTGACATGAGGCACTTATTCCTCGATTTTTTAGAATTATAAATGGCTTGGCTGTTTTTTTAGGATCGGCATGAACCAGTACATTTAATTCATAGTTATTTATAAATATTTACTATTTATTATTTTAGATGATGTTGTGACCAGCATTAAGAAAGGAATGCTTCGGTGGTTTGGTTATGTGGAAAGAATAAATGAGGAAAGAGGGACGAAGAAAATTTGTGTTGCAGAAGTGAATGGCGGAGTCGGAAAGGGACGTCCTAGGCGAAAATTTATCAACCAAATTAGCGATTTATTGAAAACGGGCCAAATTAGAAGTACCCTTAACTGACGAGCATCTATGCGTAGATATACATATGGATGTGAAGGAGGCGAGAAAGGTATGTCAGGATCGTTTCAAATGGAAGTCTGTAGTCTCTGCCTACCCCTCTGGGTGACAGGCGTGAGGATTTACGTTTATGTTATGTTATTATCTTAATACCTGTTGTGCCTCGTGGTTCAATCTTGAAGTAAAAGTTTCAAATACAAAAGCGATTAAAGCAAAAACGCATAGTGCAGACTTTTTAGTCGATTCCTCTCCATGCGCAGTATCGATATTGCGTGCTGTCTCTGCTGTATTAGAACCCCAGAGTGATCATGGGTGATATAAAGTACCCGAAACGTCGATAATATAAATAAGTTAATATACGCGCTAAATCCCGAAAATCTAGTTTTATTTAAATAAGATTTTTTTTAGTAAATTCAAGTGATAAACGAATTACAATCTACTGACTTGATGGTGGCTGGTGAAATGGCTACCGCAGCATCTGGACACCTGCAACTAACTTCAATAGAAGAAGAAGTCTACAGACGCCTTGTAACTGTTATTTCTGTAGACTGAGATGGAATGCCTTACAGCCTGCAATTGTACCGGCTCTATCTCTATTCCCTTCCGGATCATGAAATGAGATTGCTGGCAAAAGTATTTTCTACTGAAAAGACCGAGGCTTAATTAAGGAGTGTAGAGCTTACAGGCTGATAAATACGGGTGCAACTTAATCATTGCACTGCCCCGTGAGTCATGCTCGTATAAATATGAACATTTCGATCGTTTAACACTTGTGTTTCTACGCTGACAGGGAAACTGTTAAAAACATAAAACTTTTAGCGCTCTGTACGTAAAATTAAATTTTGTTGAATGTAAGTAACGATCCCACATTAATCATACTGAAATTTAAGTAGTGAAAATCTAAGTCAAATTTTATTTAATAGTTACTCGAAGTTATCCAATAATAATATATTACTTGAAAAGGATTTAGCGATATCGTATTTTAGATCCGATATGGGTTGTTTGTAGTGTAATTTAGCAAATTGTCCGCCTTTGAATTGTATATAGAATAAATACTATTATGTTCGTTCACCTAAATTTCAGCTGGCTACGAAACCCAGTGGGTTTAATTGATTCGGAGATTCGAAATTAAGAAAATTAAAAAAATTAAGTAACAATTTTCAAATAAAATATTTTAAAACTAACAAAATATTAATTTAACAAAAAAAACAAAGAAAGTAAAGAAATTAAACAATTAGTTTGACCCCCACGAGACAGGCCATGCCTAGTGTGGGAGTCACAGAACTTATTGTATTTTGGCTACGTGTTTTCTGGTTAATAAATAAATTTATTATTATTATTAATTCTTTACGTTACTGGAGATCGTTACATGAATGATTTTATTTCTGTTTAATGTTTTTATAACATGCGATAATTTTTCGTGGCCATTTAATTTCTGTAGCATTGCTCAATATTAATCAACAGCCGTTATTTCAGTACCAGGAAGCTTCATATTTCATAACACAATCAGATTTTTTTATAGAATAAAGTTGATAAACGAGCACACAGTCCACCTGATGGTAAGTGGATGCTGTGACTCATAGACATCTTGTTAATATTGTATCGTCTATTAAGAATCAAGAGGCAGATGTGTTATCACCATATCAGGACTAAGATGGAATGCCTCGTTTTCCAGTAAAAACTCCGTGAATTCCGTTGAATTCCGTAACAGAGCGGTCCTACCCCAGTAGAGCCGACCCATTCGTGCTACAATCATAATCATAATGTTACTGTAGCCACTTATATTCGATCATTGGAATTGCAAATTGAATCGCTACGCTTTACCACGTTCTAACCAATAAAAATTGTCGTGTGACAGTTGGCATGGTTTGTAACATAAATTGTTTTTGAATTGCACCAATGAGCACTGGAGCGACATAGGTCGCTTTAACTAGGAGCCTGTTATGAGTGGTGCTTATGATCTACCGTGAGATGACTGTTTTTCTATAACTATCCTTTAAGGAAATGCTGATCATGGTTTTTTCGCATTATCTTATTTTTTATTAAACGTTTACATCTATCTGACATAACTAGGTTGTAAATGGGCAGCAGCGTACCTGATATAAAATAAAAATAAATTATGTTTGCCAAACCGCTTACCAAGTGAGATGACTATGGCAAATATCCCTCTATATAGACAGTCTAAGGATAGAACTATGTTCAGTGTGCCCTCAACATTATCTTTCTAAATGGTGTCATTTCTTTTACGTAGCAACCATTGCGGCTTGTATTTACTGCCGGGGGAAATAATTTACCTACTTAATTTCGTGTTTTCGTAAATATATGGGTATAATGTTGTGATTTATACAATAAAATATAATATGCATGTTTTTAATCTGAATTTATATATTATTATAACACAAGTGCTAAAAGCGAAGTATAATAGTAATTAAAGATTTTTTTAATGACAGAAAATGGCGGGATTTGAATCGCCGCCATGGATAACAGATAGCTGGGATGGATGTTTTCACTATTGAGCGGGTAATGAACTTTAATAGGCTGATTAAATTAGGATCTAATATAAAAACGGATTATCTAATTAAAATTAAAACTTAGTTACAATGTCCAACGTTGAATGATTCTAATAACTGGAATTTCAGTTTTTTTTTTAAAAGTTCTTTGTTTTTATCACCCCTCTTCACAAGAACATAATTTGAAAACCCTTGGTAATAGAAACATTCACGTCCTTTCGTCGTAATATTTCATGGCATTGGGTTCTACAAATTGTTTTCAAAAATATGTTCTAAGGTTTCGGTGTTTATACCCAAATACACACTGCTCAATTTTAGAACGTGATTGTAACACCACGAGACTTGGTAACATCTTAAAATTGGGTAGCGTTTAAATATTTGGCCATTGAACTCTCACCTAATGTACTTTCAATGCATAAGAAAAATTAAACGTTTTCATGTCAACGACATCTGCAACCAATTTCATACAAAGGAGGCTATAGATGCGTTACCACCTCTGAGGACGGAGATGAAATTCTTCACAGACTGTAATTATACTTGCTCTGTGTACCATTGAAAGGAGCTGTTCGGACTTTAGTTGACGGTATAAATAACTAAGGTCATTTCTACTTACAGCTGTTTTAAACGAAGATGCCGTGGGTGGTGGTGTAAGAGAATTCATTACCCCTTTTGCTTTTGTTCGTAAAAGACCATGAGAAATTCAATAATGTATAACCATTTCGCTTACCCCACAAGTTAGGTCCGCAAGATGAAGACAGCAGTGGGGCAACTCGTGCTACAGTGGCTATTTCATATAGACTTTACGGATTGATAAAGAGGAACAATTCTAAACAAACCATGTAGTAACGGTGTGAGAATATTCACAACCCCATACCGTTTCGTGAGCATCGTAATAAAAATTATATTTTTTTATAGTATAAGGGTGACAAACAAACACATAGTCCACCTGACGTTAGGTGGATGCTGTGGCCCATAGACATCTACATTTATCTTCAATTAAAAATCAAAATGCAGATGCGTTGCCAGCCCTGAGGACTGAAATGGAATGCCTTGTTTCCAGTAAAAAGGGTCTCCGGTTCTCTGCACTCACTATACGAAACACATCACCATTAAGCTGCTATTTTATGGTATTCTGTGAGAGCGTAGTCCTACCCCGGTCGAGCCGAGCCACTCGTGCCTCAACCACGATATAGTTGCAGCAGGGCTCTATCACGTAACATGTAAATAATATTTTTTTACTATAGTGCTAGCGCTTGCCTACCCATCTGATAAACGTGGCTAATATGGAAAGATCTTTTGGCAATCCATGGGGAGGGTCTATGTTCAGCAGTGGACGTTCATGCTTTAAATGGATAGATGACAACTTCTGAATACTTTCGAAAGCTGTCCACTAAAGAAAAGTTTTGGAATAATATTTCTTTAGAATATTTTTTAAAAGTTGTTTTATAAGTCTAAAGCACGCTAGAGGATTATTACAAATAGCAAATTTTGCAAGCACTACTTTTAAACTAAACTCGTTAAATAAAGCTTTTTCTTGAAATGATTAACTGAAACAACAGATTACGAAACAGTTTAAATATATTAAATATAATAAAATAATATATTATAAAAATTAAAATTTTTTGTGCATCAAGTATAATATCTTCTTATTCATCTTAAATAAAATACAGATGGACTGGAGCAGCGTGGCAAATAAATTGTTCATTATTTCGAAGATATGAAAGAGCTATAAAGCAACGTCCCACGCTGGTCAAACCTGTGCTCAACGGAGGGACGTATTAGGTTGTAACTATTTTTTTCTATACAATGTATATAATAAGTAGTCACAAATAACAGAAAAATAAATTCTCTGAATATGAAATAGACGTTAGCTTAAACCGCAGGCGCATATTTATAAAAATGGTGCTGGCAAAAGAATTTTGCATTACTTAAAAATGTAGGTATCTTGAAAATAAATTATAATATTTTGCATGCAGGTATATAATAAAGACAGTCTTGTCTCAACTCCCGTGTTTGATTGCCGCATCCTAACAATACAAAATTAACATGGCGCAGTCGGTACACAAATTTTACAAATAATATAATATATAAGTACTACCCATTGAATTGGATGAACTGTAAAAGTGAGAGTGAATTTTAGGAAGAAGTTGAAGATTCTAACGTAACTGCAATTGAATCAATCGTACGGACAATGGAATCTGTATTACAACCACCGCCACCTTTTATTTTCGAAAATAATTTAGTAAATGTGACTTCGGGAAATTTATGCAAAGAATGGGAAAAATGGAAAAAAGCATTCTTGATATATTGCGAGGCATGTGAACTAAAAAAAAAGGATGAAAAATTACAAATTAACATTTTATTACATATTATCGGAAACAAATGTCAGGAAGTGTACGAACAACTATTACTGGAAAATGATAAAAAGGAATTTAAATCGATTAATGAAGTATTTTTGAAATTTGATACATTTTTTCTTCCACAAAAGAATGTGACGATGACACGACACATATTTTTCACTCGTGATCAACGGGAGATGGAGACAACCGAGCAATATGTTTTCGAATTAAACAGGATGGCGGCAAGATGCGAATTTAAAGATTTATGTCAAGTTTTGGTACGAGATAGACTCATATGTGGTATACGAGATGGATGTATGAGAGAAAATGTTAAGGGAGCCTGACTTAACGTTAAAGAAAGAAGTGGAAATTTGCAATGTAGCCGAAATGTCGCGAGCCCAGGCCATCAATATAAAGTCAGAGAAGTCGGACCACCACGTGCATGAAATAAAACTTAATTCCGAGCAAGATGAACGTGACGCAGAAATTAATTGGGTGAACCGTCAACGTGTCACCTCCCCGCACCACCAGCGCCAGCAGCGAGCGCGTGGCGCCGGCAGCGGAGGTGTGCGGATGCCGCGATCCTCTAAGTCCTCAACCCACCCTCGGGATCAAGGTGGGCACGCGCAAGTGCATCGTCCCGTCCCGTCCAGGCACGATCGCAGTTGTTGGAACTGCGGTTTGTCACACGAGAAATACAGATGTCCCGCCTATGGTCTGCAGTGCCGGAAATGTCATCGGATGAATCATTATTCGCGGATGTGCAGAGTTTATGAAGTAAAGGAGGACTCCACCGATCAGGTAAATATCAATTACGGTAAGGACTGGTTGGTGAAGTTAAAGATAAATAATAATTTTCTAATGTTCAAGCTGGATACTGGGGCCGATGTGAACGTTTTGCCCAAGAAATATATTCAAAAAATTAATATTACTGAATCAGAGTTAGCACGTACCGCAATAAAATTACAAGGTTATTCAGGCAATAATATTGAAGTTATTGGTAAATGTCACTTAAAAGTGAATTATAAAAATGATATTTATATTTTAAAATTCATTGTTGTTGATGTAGATTCACCTCCTATTTTAGGCAGAACCTCGTGTGAGGAATTAAAGTTACTAAAGAGAGTTTTTTCTATTAGGGAGAAAAAAGAAAATGAAATAATAAATGAATTTTCCGACGTATTCGTAGGTATGGGATGTTTGCCAGGAAATTACAAAATTCAGGTGAGACATGATATTAAACCCGTAATACATGCTCCGAGAAAATTACCGCTAGCCCTCAAAGACAAAATTAAAAATAAATTAATGGAAATGCAAAAAGAGGGCATCATTGCAAAAGTAGAGGGACCCACCGACTGGGTAAATAGTATGACTGTTGTTAAGAAGCCTAATGGGGACCTTCGAATCTGTCTTGATCCTAGGGACCTTAATAAGGCAATTAGGCGCGAACATTTTAAGCTTCCTACTCTGCAAGAAATAACTGCCAATTTATCGGGGGCAAAATATTTTAGTACTCTCGATGCCAAGCAAGGATTTTGGCAATTAAAGCTTCATGAGTCTAGTACAGACCTTTGTACATTCAGTACTGTATTTGGTCGATTCAAGTTTTTGCGCATGCCATACGGTATATCGTCGGCATCAGAAATATTCCACAAAAAATTGTATGAGCATTTTGATGATATAGAAGGAGTTATTTTATTTGTAGACGATTTGTTAATATATGCAAATTCTAAAAAAACACATGATGAGAGACTTCGGTCGGTTTTACAAAGGTGTCGGGAAATTAATATTAAATTAAATTTAAAAAAATGTAAAATTGGGTTAACGGAACTCACATATTTGGGCCATAAAATAACAAAGGATGGAACGTATCCGGATGATTCGCACATACTAGCTATAAAAAATATGCCCAAATCAACCACGGTAAAAGATGTCGAACGGTTCTTAGGTTTAGTTACGTATGTGAGTAAATTCATACCAAATTTCTCGGAAAAAACATCTGTGTTGCGTGAACTATTAAAGAAAGATGTAGCATGGCATTGGGATAGTAATCACGATCAATGTTTTAAAGAAATAAAAGAAAGTCTAAGTAAACCTCCGCTTTTAAAATATTATAGCTTACAGAAACCAGTAAAAATTTCAGTGGATGCAAGTAAAAATGGATTGGGAGCCTGTTTGATGCAAGACGAGTTACCGGTGTATTATGCTTCTAAATCACTAACTAAAACGGAGCAGTCATACGCGCAAATTGAAATAGAGCTGTACGCATGCGTTTTTGCTTGTGAAAAGTTTTACACGTATATTTACGGCCGCACGGACGTTACTATAGAAACAGACCATAAACCGTTAGTCAGTATTATTAATAAACCGTTAGCAAGCGCTCCTGCAAGGTTGCAACGAATGCTTTTACGCCTCCAGCCGTATGAATTCAAGTTGGTTTATAAGCCGGGTCGCTATCTTTACGTCGCAGACGCACTATCGAGGGCAGTCGCACCGGACAAGCATGAGTCGACACTGCCGCGCGATCATCTCGACGCGCAAGCGCAGGTGTGCGCGCTCACCGCTAGCAATCCGTTGACGGACTCACACTTCTTATCTATACAGAAATGTACCCAGGAAGATATAGAAATGCAAGAACTTATTAAAATAATAAAACGAGGTTGGCCCTGTCATAAAAGTAAGATAAAAGACATAATAAAGCCTTTTTGGGATAGTAGGGATGAATTATCAGTTAACTTTGGTATAGTATGGAGGGGTAGCAGGGTAATAATACCTAAATGCATGAGATACGAAATGATTAAAAAGATTCATTTGGGCCATCTAGGGATTGAAAAATGTAAACTCAGAGCTCGAGAAATAATGTACTGGCCTAATATGAATACTCAACTTGAAGATTATCTGTCACATTGTCAAGCTTGTCTAACTTATAAAAAACAGAATTGTAAGGAACGGTTAATGCAACATGAAGTACCAAATAGGGCATGGTCTAAGGTAGGAATAGACGTTTTTCACTTCGGAACAAAATCGTTTGTCCTCATAATAGACTACTATAGTAAATTTGTGGAATTAATAAAAATTCATTGCTTAAAGTCAGAATTAATTGTTAAAAAAATTAAACAAGTTTTTAGTAGACACGGTATACCCGAAATAGTTATGACCGATAATGGCCCTGAGTTTGCATCTAACACTTTTCGTGAATTCTCACATGATTGGAAATTCCAGCATGTGACGTCATCGCCGAGATATCCTCAATCTAACGGCCAGGTCGAGCGTGCCATACAAACAATTAAAAATATGATGAGAAAAACGGCTTATGATCAGGCGGAGTTCCCATTAGCGCTCCTTGAATATCTAAATACACCAATCAGTAAGGAGCTCGCTAGTCCATCGGAGTTGTTATATAATAGAAAACTCCGCAGTATACTTCCGTGTTCTCCAAATTTATTGTTACCAAAAATTAATACGGACGTAATAAATAAATTAAAACGCCGTCAACAAAAGCAAAAAATGTATTACGATAAAGGTGCTAGAAATTTAAAAACACTAATAATTGGACAAAAAGTTAAAGTTCGAATTAACAAAACATGGGTACCAGGTTTTATTAAAAGTATTGTAGGTCCTAGGTCATATTTAATAGGCATGGCAACGGGTGGTGTATTAAGACGAAATAGGAAGCATATCATAGTTGATTCGAACCAGAGAATCGATGAATCATCTAATCTACGCACTCAGTACGATGATATCGCTGTAAACAATAACAAAACCTCCGCGCACGCGCCCTCCCCGCACGGCTCCAGTACTCAGCTGCGAGCGCCTCACTTGCAACAATCTGATGGATCAAATGTTTTCGCTAACTGTTTTTATCGTACACGTTCCGGCAGGGAAGTGAGACCTCCTGATCGATGGGGCTTCTCCGCACCACAGAAATGACAGTTATGAATAATGTGAGGCAAAAAACTTTATTTTATTTTATTTAATTATAGGATTGATTTTTTATTATTAATTATATATAAATTATTTTTTATCAATAACAATAAGTCGAAAGCAACAAGTTAATTGGATTTTGTTTTGAATAAATATTATATAAATTACGCATTAATAAATTATATTAATATGATTAAGTTACACATTATAATTATATGAATAAATTCATGTATTATTATAAATCAAATTGTTAATTTTCATACTTTTATTTAAGAAATGTTTTTATTATATTAATATTATTATTTCTGGTTTTATAAAAGATTAGTGTTAAACCTCGACCCTTCATGATTTCTTAAGAAGGGGATTGTAGGTATCTTGAAAATAAATTATAATATTTTGCATGCAGGTATATAATAAAGACAGTCTTGTCTCAACTCCCGTGTTTGATTGCCGCATCCTAACAATACAAAATTAACAAAAAATCGCCAAACGCTTTCTTTTCTCTGCAATTTCAATTGCAATATATTGAATTAAAAATTAAATAAGACGAGCTTAAAACAAACTACACGAACAATAACCAGGAAATCATGAGCTCGGACATTAACTGACACTTGATAGCTAATAATGAAGTTTTTGCTTTAGATATACTAGAAATAGTTTATGCTATTCTAACGTTTGATTTTGCAATATTTTTGTTTATTCTTACAGAAGTTAGCGTTGATATAGTTCAATAAATCGATTGGATATCTATTCATGAGATAAGTAACATTTTTAAATATAAAATAAGGGTGACAAACGAGCACACAGTCCACCTGATGGTAAGTGGCTACTGTGGCCCATAGACATCTACATTTATTCTCGATTAAGAATCAAAACACAGATGCGTTGTCACCCCTGAGGACTAAGATGGAATGCCTCGTTTCCTGTAAAAATGGGTCTCCGGATCTCTACACTCACCATACGAAACACATCAGTATTTTACGCTGGTATTCCGTGAGAGCATGGTCCTTCCCCGGTCGAGTCAACCTATTCGTGCTACAACCATAATATAGCTGAAGCGTGGCTTTACCACGTATAAAAATATAATATACTATAAAATTATTCGATAAATAATCAACGAGATATTTTATTCTTTAGATATTTTATAAATTCTATGCATTGTTAAATTATAATAGGAAAACATGTATTTATTACTCCGAAGATGGCAAAGACTTCCGCAAATACCACCAAACTATCCGAAGAGGAATCTCAAAGAGGTTTCCGATGTGAACGGAAGCGGGTTTCCGTGTGGTTTTCAATTAGCCTGTATCAAAAGACTGTCCTGTGGAGAACCGTTTTGAAAATAATCATTTAAAGGGGATGGTATTAAATTTCTGATCAGTATACATTATATTTTTGTACAGTTATAGATTACGGGTAGTATCTACAGTATATAATATACATAAAATGAATTGTATATTATAAAAAATCTAACGAAGAAACGGAATCTAGAACGAACGGTTTGTTTTCTGCCTAGCAGCCTGTCTGGACCCTCTTACCTATTTATGTCGCTAAAGCGGTCCGGTTCAATATTAATAACTTACTTTATTGTAACCAAATTTTTTTCAGGCTTCAATCGAGTATAACCAACAAACCATTTTTTCTCAATATAGTTTATATCAACTAAGCCTGCCTTAATTAAACTGACAATCTAAAATAAATGCTTTGTGACGATAATCGATTGAATGGCTTAAAATATTGTTACGTAAAGAGTTGGGACTTGAGGATCTAGGATATGACACTTTAATTATATATAGATTATGATAACACATAAAGCCTTAAGGTCGAATACGTTGCGACTGACCTTGCTCGTTTCGCGGTGAACCGCGCGTAGTTTATCGAATATCACGTGCGTTAGCTGTACGAGTGCCCTAGCTCGGTATGCAGAACAATGAATAACAGAGAGGGCATTGCTTACTTCTTAATTAAATCTTTCTTATTTATGATATAATTTCCTATGGATTATAAATTCTGTACTTTATTTGTTACAAACATTCAAAAATAATAATCTTTCCTCTTTGTTATATTAATATAGACTATAGATTAAAAGTTCTATAAAGTAAAATTTATCTGTAAAGAAAAATTATTGAAACGACATCGATTTGTTTTTATGAATCGGTGCATCGTACGTAAAATACTCCACGTAACCGAAAATGTTTGTTCTTATAATTTTGATCAGATTCCGTAAGTAATGCAAATTGCATAAATAATAAAGAAAAAAACGAAAAAGTCCCTGTTTGCCCCATAGTGGTGGTAGGTACTATGTGTGTAAATCCTCACAAGACTACTTCGACCGGTCAATCACTTCACGCCCGTAGTATATCGGTTTTTCTTAATTATGTACTTACCCCGTACTTTCGGACAATACATTGACCATGCCATTAATTGCGGTGTCTGTGCTTGCACTAGTTTCTCACTTCATCACGCAGAAACGTATAAATGATTAGTTTTGCTAATGTAAATTAGTAAAAATGCAGCCTATTTGGCAGCCTCCAACAAAAATGTACCTTACAAAAAACACTTAGGTAATATTTATTTCTTTTCCTAGGCATATTCACATTTGTATTCACGTGTAAACCACTAAGCTAACGAATTTCAATACAAACGTAACTATTGTTACCTTACGCCACATATCGAAGTGTCTGGTAATTTATGACGGCAAACTTTTATCTGGCAATATACAATATTGTTACTAATTTGTAATTTAAACGAATTGTGTTAATACAACATTTTTGGTATCGTATAAGGTCAAAAATGAAGAAGGCCTATGGAATCACAATACAAATATTTTTACGTTTTTCCTAAATTTATATTCACAGTGTTTTGGAATAAAAATAATATTTAGATATCATTACTAAACACATTTTTATTGGTATATTGACTTATTTTAAAATTTTAAAACGGCGGGCACCTTGTGAATGAACCGAACAAACCTACAAAAATGTTTTAACACTTAGTATAACTTAAGGTCAAAGTTCTAGTGAACAGAAATGCATGAAGTTTCGCCAGTTCTCTTCTTCTCGAATAGCTTTAACATACGAAATTAGCTTCCTATGTGTAGTGTTTACAACATCTAAGCATAGGTTATCTAAACTAAATAACCTGAGCAAGCTTTTAAATACAAACACTTAATCCGAGCGGGATTCGAACCCGCGCCCCTAAGGGCCACGGATTTTTATTATTCTCACTTCTCGTTTGGAAGACACCGTTGCTCATCTTCTGTTTCTGTTTCCATCTGTCGCCTTGTACGACACACATGAGATTATATGGGATAATGATTTACCCTAGTACGCCGCTACGACACTAGTTTTATTTATATGTGATAGAGCCACGCTGGATCTATATTATACTTGAAGCACGGATGGGTCGGCATGACCAGGAAATAACTCGCTCTCACATAATACCAGCGTAAAACAGCAGCACAATGCTGCTGTGTTTCGTATGGTAAGTGCAGAGAACCGGAGATTCTTTTTACTGGATACGCGCTTATCCCTCTTACTCCTCAGGGGTCAAAACGCATCCACATTTTAAATCTTATTTAGGGATAGATGAAGATGTATACGGACGACATCATCCACTTACCATCAGGTGGACTTTGTGCCCGCTTGTCAGCCTTATTCTAAAAGAATAATTCAATAACAATTGTAATATTTGAAAAATAATTACGTATTTTCACCAACTGGTGCATTCTTGAAAGGAAAAATATCTAGTAGTGGTCTTAAAAAACAGTTGATGTGATAAAAGTGAACAGAAACTGTAAACCACAAAATTAATTTTCATCAAAGAGCGAGTATAAAATGAGGAAAAAAATTGCTTCGAGAAACTTAATACTATTCGAAAGAAGTTCACCACCATCTTAGCACGCGCCTGTTTTTTACAGTTCATTAACCATCACCTGCCATCTTACAAAATGTCCTTAGAAGTGTCATGTTTCAGTACCGGAGACGAACTTCCGTCTGATCCAGAACAAGACTGACGATGATACTGTGAACGTCATATGTGCTGCGGACGGAGCGTTTCCTGCACCAAACCTCACGCTAGCCACACCTGAGAGGTACGTTACTAACCTTTATATTATTTTGTAGTGTAGTTTGAACATAACAATACCATCTTGACCAACATAAGATTATTAACATTTTTAAAGTATATTATTATTCTTTAAGTATTTGTAAATACGTACTCTTTTAACGCTGTTTTGGGAGTTAACAAATCAAGAGCAATTTAAGTTGCTCTTAAACCAATAAGTTATTTTTAGTAAAGACAAGCAAATAAGTAGTAGACCCGGACAACTTGTCTTAGATTTCATTCCTAGGCTCGTTAAATATAACAAAAATACCTAAATATGCGTGTGAAGATATATAATGAATTACCTAAATAATTTAAATTGTTAAGCGAAGGGTCATAGATACAAGAAACATTTGTATAATTGGTTAAAACTTAATGATTTTATGACTTAATAGATTTTTTTAAAAGTGATTAGTTAATATTGTCGTATAAACTGTTAAACCTTATAATTTGCATTATATATTATATTGTTAGTGAAACTTGAATAAATTTTAAAATCTTCCTATACCATGATTCTTGCAAATAAAGATTAATGATTTATGAATTTACACTGTGAGAATACAATGTGTATCGATTTCGGGAGTTTTAATTAATTTTCAATTGGATGTATGTTGTAATAGATTTGAATTAATTAAAATTGAAATCTGAATATTTCCGTACTTATGTTCCGTGTCTATGTGTGTGCATGCGTGTGTGTGTGTGAATTTTTCATCTAAACAAATAATTAAGTTTTCAGTAAAATAAATTAAGTTTTGCAGTTCTTTTTTAAAATTGTTTACCAATGGGCAGTTCACACATGAATTAAAAATAGTCAGCGAACAGTCACACTTTACATAATGCTACATACTATATTCATATAAAAAAAACTATATGTTTTATTGAAAGGAGGCTGGACGGAGTTTGCCATGAATTGAAACTGGTGAACGGCAGATACTCTGCGATAGCTTCGGTTACGTTGCTCGACGCTGACCTTCCTTCACCTGCGGAGTTTATTTGTACTCTCCGAATACCTTTAGCAAAATTCGCAGTAAGGAAAGAAGCAATTTACTATCCAGGTAAGAATTTCCTTTTATTATTTTTTCGTATAATCCTTTCATAAAAAAGAGTAGAATAGCATATTAATTAGGAATTTTGATGGGAGCGTGATCGCAAGCAGACTTTTGCTCTTGTCTTATGATTTTTATAAAGGCTTGAAGTAGATTTTTATCCGTAAAAGTGGTGTCGTTTTATGTATAAAAAATCTGGAATGGGATCTATTACATGAAACTATAAATTCGCCGGGAAGTCCACGCCGTAACAGATCACTCCATATCCGTACCGTTGCCGTTGTAAGAGACAACTATGGGAAATGCTAAAAAAGTCTTATGATTAAGGCAAATTGTCCTTACAACGGGAGAAGTCTATGTCTAGCAGTAAATTTACAGGCAAATAAAAAAGAAACATGATGAATCAATTGAGTCCGCGCCTTGATAAACTACCGTCATCGACTGTCTACTTTCGTGTACTGCTTTGATGGTCTAGTGATTGTAGTACTGCGACTGCTGATCATGAGGTCCTAGGTTCGAATCTCCGGTCAGGCCAAAAAAATAATTTTTAAATTTTACTGTCAATAAATTCTCAGTAGCTGCCCGGGGTCAGGACGTTGGCGGTGTCTAACCCCCGTGCCTCGGAAAGCACGTAAAGCCGTTTGTCCTGCGCCTGACCTCTCTACGGTCGTGTCGATTTACCGTCCCATCGGGTTATGACAGTGCACCTCTCCAGCCCCCCGCTAACGACGCCACAGAGCGCCAAACCACTCAGTGGAGTAAGCGGGGTAGGAAGAAGAAGAAGAAGGTGCAGCCTCCTCCTCAGGCAGCAACCTCCACCCCAACCCCAGCGGTAACGATAGCCCAGGCGCAGGTTACCAAGGAGGACAAGAAAGCCAGAATGGGTAGAGTGCCAGAAAGGGCTCTATCAGAAAATAGAGCCCGCTCAACACATAGAGCGCGCTCTACCCGTACGCAAAGAGCAGTAAACCAACTCCCGAGACCAGCGCCAACTCCTGCACAGGCACCTGGAACACCATCAGCCGGCTTCGAGACTGCTGACGCCATCCAACATCTGGTTGGCATAGCAATCGAAGTTGGCAGTCAGGTCCTGGCAGATATCAGAGCCGGGACTGATCCCATCACAGCAGTCATGAAGGTGCTGGCAAACCTCCTAGCTCGACACTATGGAGGAATCTAACCTGCGCCTCCTCTACTGGAACCCAGGTGGAATCCAGCAGAAGTTACAAGAACTCCGCACCATCACCCAACAACAAGACGTACAGGTCATCTCGCTGGGAGAGACGAAATTAAACCAGAGTACACGCATAAAGCTGCCTAACTACCATCTTTATAGGAGGGACGAGGTCACTTCTCAAGGGGCCGCCTACAGAGGGACAGCGGTCCTAGTGAGAAGGGACATCGTCCATCAAGAACTTGACCTACCGGAATACCAAACTATGCGCTCTATCGGCATAAAAATGGAGGCGGCGGGCGAGGAACTTAGGATCTACGCAGCATACCGCCCGCCAGGGACTCCATTTTGCTCCTCAGACGTCCGGACGACGAAGGCGAAACACCGACCATCATCGCCGGGGACCTAAACGCCAAACACCCGGCGTGGGGATCTAGACTGATCAACCCGCCGGGTCATGCACTTTTTGAAGACGCCGAAGGACACGGCTATGACGTTTTAGGTTCCGAAGAAACTACACATGTTCCGACGGATCCACGAAGTCGTCCGGATGTATTGGACATCGTCCTCGCTAGGAACATCAACTACCCGATAGTGGTAGAGGTGCTGTACGACCTGGACTCACAGCACCTCCCGATCTTAATTACCCTTGGCTTAAAGGCGGTGACTACGCCGCCCAGAACAGTGAAGACACGTGTCGACTGGAGGCTCTACCACAAACACCTGCAGGAGAGACCTCCAGCACACCACCCCTTAAACACAGCGGACGACGTAGAGGCCGCAGCCACCAATATGAAAAAGGCGATACAAGAGGCCCTCAACGCTGCCTCTACGATCGTCCCGATGTCTACAAGGAGGGACGATCTGCCGCGACACATTAGCGTGCAGATCAGGAGAAAAAGGGCGTTAAGGAGACTCTGGGCGCGTACTCGCTGCCCGAGAATCAAGACGCAACTGAACACCTTGTCGGAGGAACTGTCGGTTGCAGTCCAGGCACACAGAGGAGATGCCTGGGAGCGGCGCATATGGAAGGCGGAAGAGCATGATGCGTCGCTCTACAAACTGAACCGACAGTTAACTAAAGCCAAACCTCCCGTTTGCCCGCTGACCAACAACGCGGGCGAACGTCATTACGATGCCAAGGGTAGAGCGGATATCCTAGTAGAGCACTTCGAGGAGCAATTTATGCTGAACCCAGCAAGTGCGGAGTTCTTGGAGCTTCATGCCCAAAAGGAGAGTCGCGTACAGGAGTTCCTGTCGTCGCCCGCGCCGCCTCTTTCAGGAGAGTGGTTCATCTCCCCCGCTGAACTGCGGTGGACAGCAACCCGCCTGCAACCGAGGAAGGCGCCGGGGCACGATGGGATTACCAACGCTGCACTCCGACAGTTGCCCCATAGAGTCCTAGTAGAGCTTGGTCGACTCTACAATGGGATATTGCGGACATCCCACTTCCCGGAGGACTGGAAGAAAGGCAAAGTAATCGTCTTGCCGAAACCCGGGAAGGACAGGCGTAGAGCTGCCAGCTACAGGCCGATCACGCTGCTACCACACATAGCTAAACTGCTTGAAAGATTGTTGCTAAGACGCCTCCGCCCGTGCATCCAAATTCGGGCGGAGCAGCACGGATTCAGGAGGGGTCACTCCACAGCAACACAGCTGACCAGAGTGCTGCACCTGCTTGCGGCCGAATACAACCGCGGCCGCACTACGTTGGGCGTCTTTCTTGATATCGAGAAGGCGTTCGACAGGGTATGGCATTCTTGACTACTTTATAAACTAGAAGAACAGACCAGTTTCCCTCCTGCTATGTTGCGGCTAGTGGCGTCTTTCCTGGCAGACAGGAAGTTCTACGTCTGCGTAGAGGGCGCCGAGTCCGCAACCAGAAGCATCAGAGCCGGCGTTCCTCAGGGCAGCTGTTTGTCTCCAGTTCTGTACGCGGCTTATACCAACGACATCCCTACCCTGGCAGGAAGGCTGCAAGAGTGGGAGGATGACGTGGAATTGGCGTTATACGCGGACGATAGCGCTTATTTCACCTCGTCCAGAAGAGCCCACATTGCCACTGCCAGGATGCAACGTCTCCTGGACCTGCTGCCACCATGGCTAGATGAGTGGAGGATGGTCGTCAACGTTGGTAAGACGACCGTTTTGCTCACTCGCCGTCTCAGGAACCTACCACCTCAGCTAACCCTCAATGGCCAGAAGATCGCGTACGAGAAGGCCGTGACCTACCTTGGGTGCCGGATCGACCGGGCGCTGCGCATGACTGCGCACGTCGACCTCGTCGTCCGTAGAGCACGATGTGCGCGGGCGATGCTCCGTCCAGTCCTGGCATCCAAGTTACTACTTAAACCAAAGTGCGAGTCTACAAAACGTATATTAGATCCATCATCACGTATGCTGCTCCGGCCTGGTACGCGCTTCTGAGCGAGCCTCTGAGGCGGCGACTGCAGGCCCAGCAAAATCTGACGTTAAGAACCATCGTCGGTGCGGGTCGCTACGTCCGGAATGACGTCATAGCGGCCAATCTGAAGATCGATACCATCCAGGAGTTTGTGACCCGGTTGGCGCGCGAATTGTTCGACCGTGCAGACAACGGGCCGCACATACATCTTAACCAACTTGCGCCGCTACACACTCGCCCTCCGGACGGGCGACCCTATCCAAGAGAACTCATCTCTATATCGATTAGAGAGTCGAGTAACAACCCTCAATGCCGCTGATAGGCCAACTCTGACTCCACCGGATAACCTCTCTTTTTTCGAAAAAATCGACCGATTACGGACAAATCCGTAAATGACACTTACAATGCCATTAGAAGGCTCCCAGGACCGGTCCATAGTGGTGGACCGCGAGGATAACGCGGGTAATGGGGGCATACCCCGAGGCCCGATACTTGCATGTGCCTAGGTACATGAAGACGACAATCAACGTGCACCTGTGCATCGAGTCTCGTCCGGACCGCGCTAGTGAGCGGTCTGGTCCGCCGGTCGTCGACTCCCGCCCGGGTGGGAGAAGTACAGCGCGTCGCTTCGCAGTGGGTACATGTGCTGTGGGTCCAACTCGGCTTGCGCAGAGCCTTGAGGACGACCCTGACCCCACCCGGGATGAAGATTACCTAACGCTGCGTTTCACCTACACGCTGGAAGAGAATTCCGAAGGCCCGGTGCGCCCTTGTGCGCGCGCCTGTTGGTGACTTCGGCTCCGCGTCGAGATGCTTCTCCGCGGAACCTGGAGGTTGCTGACCCTTCGACAAATTCCCTTCCCAGAGGCGCGAGACACGCCAACTTCTGCCTAGGGATACCAAGCCTTCAGCTACAACCAGGAAGGAAGCCCGGAGCAGCTGCTGTTGGAGCGCACTCCTGTCGGCAAGATTGGCCCTGCGTCGACTCCTTTCCTCGGGACTACGCGGGACTTTGAGACTGCCGACCCTCCGGAAGCACCGACCTGGTGGCGCGCAATACGCCAACGTAGATTACCGACAATGTCGTACTTGTACGGCTCCCAAGACCGGCTCATAGATATGAGCTGTGAGGACTACCCGGGTAATGGGGAACTCCCCGAGGCCCGATACCTGCATGGGATAAACAATAGTAGTCCCATAGCAGATGATAACAGCGTGCACCTGTGCTAGCGCATACACTTGGGCACTATAATCCTGTCCTGCGCCGATGGCTAGTCTCCGTTGAGTCAGGAACGCCTTACCGAAACTCGGTCTGGAGGACATTATTACTTTCGTTAAACCTTCCCAAAAACTTTGCAATGTGCAACATCAACGTATTGTAAAGTAGTTCTTAGCGGCCAGCCACCGCATAGTCTACTTCACCTGAGGATGCCTGGTGTAGATGCGAAACACGTGTCGTAATATCGAGGGTAGTGTGTCATTCCTTGTATGGTTTCTATTTCACATATATATATATATATATATATATATATATATATATATATATATATATATATATATATCATACTTTTAAATTTAACTCTTTTTTGGCGCGTAAACAAAGATAATTTTTCGTTTCTTTAAAGCTTGAGATAGATTTAATTAAATACGATTTTAGAAAGCAAACAGTATCGGAGTCCTTGCTAACAATATCATGTGTTCTTTTAATATGACATGGAATTTTAGGGGATATATATTGGAAATTTAGAGCTCTGGCTTAACAAAATGCAACGACGTGAACAGAAAGCTATTATTTATTTAAAACAAGCCATTATTCATTTTATGAGTCGGAGTACCTGCATCTTTTAATTTGCGAAGGCCTTTTAAGCTTTTTACCGACGGAAGGTTCGTGTAAAATAAGCTATCTAAATTATAGGAGGGATTAATTATTTAATGCAGCATTTACCGTGAATAATTTTATGCGCCGTTAATTTCATTTTATGCGGGAAAAAAATCTCTACTCTCTCTAGAAAATTAGTGGATAAGGGAAAACACAAACACTTTTTCAAGGCGTCCGCATCTAGTCTTAATGAAAAGTTAACAGGAAGGCAAGTCGAGCGTGATTTCAAATGAAAAATAATTCGCGCTGATCCTTAATTTCAGACGATTCATAATACTGATCACGTTTTATTAGACGCAAAAACATAAAATAGTTCTTTGTAAGCATCCTCTTAATACGATTCATGAGACTGAAAATTTATGAAAATTATAAAAACAGCTGTTATAATTATTGCAAATGTATACTGAAATATTAAAAAGATTTCTCTTTAAGTCATGTTTCTAATAGAATTTAACGAAGTTATTCACAGTTCCAATTAAAATTAAACTAAAATAGTTGATACAGAATGCTTTATAGAAACTTTAATATATTAGTTAGTTACTTTGTAATTGCCAAATTGCAGATAATATAATGATGATAATGAGTATTTTCACTTAAATTGTTAGTCTCATTGCTCCTATTTCTGAAAGGATTATGGAGCAATGGTCCACCCTGACGCCCGTTATCGGACTTTACACAATTTATTAGATTTTTATTCTAAGACACGGAGGTTTATTCACAATGTGTTCCTTCATCGCCGAGTACGTGGTAAAGAGCTCTTTAAACTGCAATTAACATTTTTATTGGTGTTGACGAGGATCGAACCCATAGAGAAATCGAACCCGAAATGCTCGCGTAATGTGATATTTTGAGTGAGTGCGAAGTAAGTGAGCTACGTCGGCTTTGATATGAACCTTTACGTGTAATAACCTTTATAAAACAAAGAAATTTTGAAGTATAATGATGGTTTTCCTATATTGGATTCCTTTCTTTTGTGTTTCTATAAACATTTGCTTCTCTCATTAGGGCCCATTAGCACAACTCCTGAAATGCCCACCGCGGCGGACATGCAACTCGCTGCGGCTATTGGCTCCAAAGGTGAGAAATTTTCTATATAGATAAGCATAAACTAAGGCCTTTAATATAAGAGCGTGCGCGTGAGTATACGTGTATGAGCGACACCTTTTATGATAAACATTCCGCCGCGCCGAACGCTCTTCAGTGAAACCTAACCCTGCAGCCACACCTTATGTGGTTTGAACTTACAGTCCACATAATGGTAACTGGTACTACATGGCTTATGATCGCCAACTGACTTACTTTGTTGAAATAATACTAGTTTTTACGGAATTTATCGCGTATATTTAACTTTTTAAATACCCGACGTTTCGAGAGCTTTACAGCACCTATGGTCACGGGAAGGACTGAGATGTTCAACGTCCAGATGTCATAGTTAACCGCGGTTACCAAAGATTAAAATTTAACTTTTGTTTAATAAATATAGTAATAATATTAATCTATGGTAACCGCGGTTAACTATGACATCTGGACGTTGAACATCTCAGTCCTTCCCGTGACCATGAGTGCTGTAAAGCTCTCGAAACGTCGGGTATTTAAAATGTTAAATATACGCGATAAATTCCGTAAAAACTAGTATTATTTCAATGTGTAGTGTTTGCGTAAATATAAGAAATCATTACGACTTACTTTAGTTTAAAGAACTTCAACTTTCGTCACTTATAAAAGAAAAATAATATCTATATTCCACGCCCAGGGGTAGGTATCCGAAAATACCCCATATATGTTATCCGAATTTTTGTAGTTTTTTGTATTTTTTAGTGTTTTCTGCCGTTAAAAAGTTTAAAAAGTTATTTTTCACTTTTTTTAAATGATTGTTTTGACTGATACTTTCACATTTATAATTATATACTTGCTAACATTCCAGGAAGTTACTCAAAAACGTATACAAAGTAAGAATTTTAGTGTTAGTGTGGTAGACTCAAATTCTCAACTTCAATTTATAAATACAAAAGGGATTTTATAAACTTTGCAGGTCCCTTAACTATCCGTTTTTTTCACTTACATTTCTTTATTGTCTTCTAGTACTAAAGCATCTATGTCTTTTGATGTCAAGGGCGATACTGGTCCTTGTGTCAAATGTTTTACTACCTTTTATTACCTGAAAAAAGATACGCTTGCGATGCCTATTAATAGATTGATTTTTAATTTGCTTTTATTTCATACATTATTGGTTTTATTTTACTTTATATTGTTAGTAACTAAGTTGCCCACTACACCTTTCACAAATTTAATTTATAAATTATTCACATCAGTGCTGGTGCATGTGAATCCACTAGCCCATATCATCCCGAGGATGTCGTTACAGGTGTCAAAGGGAATGGGCAGCAGCATCTTCCCGGTAAATACTGAATAATAAAAACTGCGGCTGATAGCCCGCCTGCAAAGTGTGTTAACTATGATCAATATCCCCTTTAGGGGGGACTTTATTCAGCAGTGGATTTTGATAGTATATGATGAATGAAATATTTTACTATTATTCTCATAGTTGAACATAACATTTTTAGTTGTATTTGAACAAAACATGAGTTAACGGTCCATTTTATTTCGGTTGGCTTCGCCATCCCATTGACACCTACAGTTACTCAGCACTTAAGCAAAAAATACCACATATGCTTTGTTACCCTCGAAGGCTAAGATAAAATGTCTTGCAGTCTGAAACCGTGTTTGTTTTTAACCCAGAACATTTGAACCAAGACAAAGCAATGGGTTTTGTATAATTTAATAAAATTTTACTTTTTTATTATAAAATTGAAGTGACAAATGGTTTTACAATCCATCTGATGGTAAATGGCTATTACTGCCAATGGACACATGCAACGAACTTTAAGGAAAGAAATCTACAGATACGGTATCTCTCTACTAAGACAGAATTCACAATAGCGTGTATACCGACCCGCTACAACCTGCACGCTATTATGTAAGTAACGATGTTTAACGGCAGAAAGGGAGGAATCTTAGGAAGGAAAGCAATTATACCACCTAGAAACCTAGTCAGAAATTAGAAAGAAACAGCCCAGTTATTTTTTAATCGTTATTATATAGTATTACGTTTATCTATAAACGTGTTCGCTCTTAATTTTTATATTTTCATCACTACATTTATTTGTTTATTTTTTTTTCATTATCTAACTAAGTCTATAACCTATAGAGAAGAAGTATGTTTGTTATTTTCTTAAGTAGGCATTAATAAGATTGAGATCTTCCAACATTTTTTATGGAATAAAGCTTAAAAAAACACAGAGACCCCCTGATTCTCCTGATACATCGATTAAGATTCAAAATGCAGATGCCTTGTCACCAGGAGAGGACATAGATGGAATGCCTCTTTTCCAGTAAAAACGATCTCCTTGTTCTCTAAACTAACCCTGAGAAACACAGCAGCATTATTCTGCTATTCTACACCGATATACCGCGTGGTTCTTCCTAGGTCGAACCAATTCGTGCTACAACTATAATAAAACTGAAGCGTGCCTCTACCACGTAAGAAATAACGTAAATATTGTAACCTTTGTAGTAAATTTGTAGATTACTGTTGCTTAGAAAAGTTTGTAAACTAAAGAGTTAAACCAGAACTTATGATTATTATATGTTGATGTTAAATTGTTTTTTATATAATTTGTTTAATTTTCAGGAACAAGCACGTGTACAGTTACAGCATTGGTTTTGCTACCAGCTTTAGCTCAGTCATTACTGGCAGTCAAATGAAAACATTATAGAAAATTGTTTTAGGTAAGAAAAGTTATTATACCTAATTAAATCATTATTTTTTTAGCTTTTGCGATCCGAAAGTATGGAAGAAATACTGAAGAAAAACAAAAGACAAAATACTGAATGCTCTGTATGCAGTAAAATGGGCCTGGTATTAGTAGTAGTGATTGTAAAAGTAAATGTCACAAAAGAAAAATAAAACATATTTCGTTACAGGTATTACGCTGAATGTCTACGCACCGGGTGACATTCAAAGTGTTCCAGCTATACGTCTAGTCACAATGTCCAAAGTCGTATCTTAAAACTGAAAACGATTGCAGAGAACTTTAGTGAAATAACACATTTTTAAAATTGGCTTTTTGTGTATTATAAAATAACGTGAAAATTTTCGCGTTTTACAAATATTATGGTTATTTAAATATTCATCTCTATGATATGAATTTTCATATTTCAGAATATTTTGGGTGACTTGAAATTTTTTTTAAAATTTTAAATATCTTCCTCTATATTTCATATGATGTTAGGTTGGTATGTGGTAAAATTTTGGCCTAAGATTGATTAATAGATATTTAAATAGACACGAAAGTGTTCTAAATATAAAATATTTTAATTAGGTATATCTTTGAGGTTTTTGGTAATAAATGTCACTATTGTTATCGAACGATAATAGTATGTAGGTATTTATAAAATTATTGCATGTCATCAAATAGAACATGATTTTTAAATTATATTTGTTGTAAATAATTAATCAATTATTATTTTAGTTAAATTAAACACTTACAAAACAAAACTATTTGTTGTCTACATTGCATTATGTATGTTTATATGAAAAATATAATTAACGATATAAGAAGGGATTATCCCTATATTAACAGGGTAACGCATTTTCTTTTCATTAATTAACTCATAACGGTTCTATATGAACTGATTGCCAACATTATGTATATCGAAATTAAGAAATCACTCACCCTTATTCCGTGATCCTTGCGAAAAAAATGGTATTATAGCTTTTCGCATCATGCGCTCTCTTAACATTTGTTTGATTTTTATAAAATAACGCTTTGAGCATAAGAAAAGATTAACAAGTGTAACAAATAATATATTCATGAATAAGGGCTCATGTAAATATTTGTATGAAATTTGTATGAAGTAAGCTTTAAATTTTCTTATGTGTAAAATGAAACTATGATACATCTGTTGTGCATATTGTCGTTTATGGATATGATCCAATAAAAACTTTATTGTAAATAATTCTTGATATTAATAAAACAGACGTTATTTATTTGTTAGTTTTACTTTATTTTTTGCTGTTATTTTTGCATAAAAAATATAAAAGTTACAACTATGTTCGTAACAGGCGACAAAAGGAAAGGAATCGGAAAGCATTTTAAATGTAACTGCTACAAAAATATAATTTCACTATAATTGTTAACGACTTCATTCGCGTGAAAACTATCCTAAGTGATGATGATTTATTTGTAAGTTAAACTGTCGCGAAGACAAAAAGACACTAATGACTAACTGAATAAAAACATTCAGTTAGTTGGTCAATCAGACAAACAAACGAACGAACAAATAAACGAACCCACAAACAAACCAAGAAACGAATATGGCAAACTGTACGTTTGTGTTTTATTTTGTAAATAAAAAACAAAATGACCACAATAACGTTATCCCTAATTTTCTCCCAAATTTCTCTAGCCAGTACTAGGTTTGCATGCAACAAATAAGAGATTGTCCTAAATAAATAAGCACCATCACCAATTATCGATATCAAATCTAAATAAAAAATTTGAAATGAAAACTACAATCCTATGCCTACCTAAAACTAGGTACCTACACTATCAAAGTAAATGAATTTGCGTAAGTATCTATATTTCCCCTCATCCCGCAAACAAATGAAAATTAAAAATAAACCTAGTAAAGATTTTTGACCTTTAAGGGGAAATATAATCTCAAATGGCTTAGCAAGATCCTTCGTTATGCCAAAAATATTGCAGCATTCATTTTGAAATAAATATATAGTAAAGTTGAGGACTAATGTTAAGGATTATGTTAGGCGAAAACACGATTTCGTAAAATTTTCTCGATAGGAAAAAAATCCAAATTTACCTCCAAAATAAACAATAAACCGCTGTTATTCATAAAATACTTTAAATAAGATCATGAAACTTTGCATACTAACTGAACTAACTATAAAGCAGTGCTTATGTTATTTACTTTTTTTTAAAATACCATTTTTTTCACTGTAAAAAGAAATTACCTAAACTATCGGCGCGTAAGCTTGATTCCTGTCGCCCCGTTAGTATCGCTCCGGCTTTTGAAGGGAGAAGTTGTGTCGCTTACGATCAGAATACATATTACGCAGCTGGACGACGTAAAATTAAAATGGGAAATAACCGTAATAAAAATAAGAAGCGACTGGCTTGGCGTTAAGAAACAGGCATAAATATGATAAACCTAATGAAATAAGTGTCTAACGACCTTTCTACTTACAGTATTAGTGATTACAAACATGTCGGTACATAGCATAGTGGGGACGAAACTATAATTTGAGCTGACTTACTATATCCCCTTAAGTAGGTGTGTTCGGGCGTGAAATCAGTTGAGATTTTTTACAAGAAGTTCTAAGTAGCAGCCCGGAGTCAAGAGTCTAGCAGTGTTTCATCTCTGTACCTCAGATAGCACGTAAAGCCATTTTATCTGTATCTGATCTCACCATATTTTTGTCGGATTACTAACTCGGACACAATGATAAATAGACAATTTTTAATATTTTGTACATAATGATACACAGGGGCAGATTTTTTTAAAGTTCTACAATAGGTATTATTTATAATTATCATAATTTAGTTTTACGGATTTCCCCATCACCATGTAATAAATTAAAAAAGATTTGCGCAAACCATGCATCCTAGTTTTAACACTTTAAGGTGAGATATTAGGAAAATGAAAAAAAAATATTATTTTAAATTTTTATTAACTACATTATTTCAATTCTAAAGTATTTGTACTGACTTTGAAGTTACAAAAATAGTTTAATAATTTTTCCCCATATAAACACGAAATCACGCCGTAAAAAGATTGTTAAAAACCTTATTTTACTATCTAGGCATTTTAATTATCCAACAGTTACTTCTTAGTGGATGCCTATTTAACATTTGAATTATCCAACAGTTACTTCTTAGCGGATGCCTATTTAATAAAAGAAAGTTACTGTCCCTTATAATCACACTTATAATCAGCTGGACTGTGTGTTCGGTTGTGATCCTTGTTCTATATAAAAAGTTGATAATAGTATTGACTATTGGCTATGAGAATCAAAATATTCTTTGTAGACCCTGTGCGCTAAATTGCAATGCTTCGTTATAGCTTATATAAAGATGATCTCTGATTTTCCACACTTACCATAAGAAACGCAGCATTAGACCATATTGAACACAGTATTATTATTTTACACTGTTAATTAATCCCTGAGAGCGTTGACCTTCTCTGCTTGAGCCAATCCGTTTATGCTGCAACCATAATACAGTTACAGCGTGACTCTACCACAGGGATCCTACGCTAGCGAATTTGTCTAAATCGTCAATTTTGGCAAGCGTACTCACGGTTGCTGTGCCAGAACAAACGAACTTCGTTTTGAGTATTTTATGCTTATTGTAAAGAGGTTGTTATACCGTCATCTACTGAAAATTTACGCTCATTGTAAAGAGGTTGTTATACCGCCATCTACCGGTAGTTAAAAAATGTTTCTGTCGTTTCCTATATTTGTCTCTTACGTCCCTTATGCGACCAAATCGTGTGATAAATTTTTTTATACTGTTTTATACTTATTTACGCTTATTGTAACGAGGTTGTTATACCGCCATCTACCGGTAATTATAAACATTTTCTGTCGTTACATATATTTGTCTCTTACGGCACTAAACTTATGATCCAAATCGTGTGATAAAACTTTACAATGATTTTATACATAAATAAATAAAACTGGTAATCCTCCTAAAAATACTAAAGTAAAATATAAGAAAATCAATATTATGTATATACAATACATAAACACTCACGCCCGTCACCAAGAGGGGTAGGAAGAAACTACAGACTTCCATTTGGCACAATTCTGACACACCTCTCTCACCTCCTCCACATCCATATACTTAAACATTGCTCGTCGGTTAACACGTACGTGGTAGAGCCGTGCTCCAGTTATATTAGTAGTATAGTTGTAGCACGAATGGGTCGGCTCGACCGGGGAAGGACCACGCTCTCACACAATACCAGCATAAAATAGTAGCTTAATGCTGCTGTGTTTTGTATGGTGAGTGTAGAAAACCGGAGACCCTTTTTACTGGAAACGAGGCATTCCATCTTAGTCTTCAGGGGTGACAACGCATTTGCATTATGATACTTAATTGATGATAAATGTAGATGTCTATTGACCACAGAAACTACTTACCATCACGTGGACTGTATGCCCGTTTGACAATGAACAATGCAGAAATAATATGGATACATCAACTAAGATTGCAAAATTAATTTAAAGTATACACCGCATGATGCAAGTTACTAAAAAGTTACCAAGTGATTCCAAGTATGTAAAATACTTAACAGTGTGTTTTCCCTTTCGTTCAACAAACTACAGTTCATTCATTCAAAAATGCCGACTCCCAAGATACCCTAACTGGTAGCTCTCCGTTTTATCATCATCATGACAGTTCTACACAAAGTCCACTGCTGAACATTCCCCCAAGGAATGCCACATGAAACAGTCCTGAGCTGTATACAATGATTGACTTCCTTCATGTTTTAGCTGTTCTTGACTACCCAGTGGGGGACCATCCTGCACTTCCAAACCAGACAACAGCTGTCCTAGAGGAAGTAGGTTTAATGTTATTTTTATCTGGATGCTAGTACCTCAAACCGTCGCGAGAAACAGGATTTGACACGAACTGACAGACGGAAAACAAAGTGATACTATAAAGATTCCTTTTACTATTATAAATTACAAAAAATTTAAACGAACATGTTACTGCTCCTACATGATGTGTCTAGTGATGATATATGGATCTGAGATGTGGTCATTTTCTGCTTGCCATATGGAAGCTGAAGGTCGATCAGCGAGCTATACAGAGATCTATGCTTGGAGTTACTCTGCGTAATACGTTTCGTAATGAAGAATTCCGTAGTATAACCAGAGTCACCGACGTAGCCTAATGGTTCAGTCAGCAGGAGTGGCAATGGGCTGGACATATGGCTTAAAGAACCGACAACCATAAGGCAAGAAAGGTTTTCAAGTGGTAATCTCGTACTGGTAAGCGAAGTGCAAGGCAGCCCTCCACTACACGGAGTGACAACCTGGTGAATAATGCAGGAAGTCTGTGGGTGTAGGGTCCGGCACAATGAGTTGGGACATTTCTTGGGAGAGACCTATGTTGATGAGGACTAATAATGGGCTGTTATGATGATGATAATGGTGACTCTTCCTAGTACAAATACGATATATGGGATATGGTGTGATATATCGGTTACCCAATTATCGAGGGGGAGTAAATCCCCCCCCCCCTGTTTCCTTTTAAATACATTGCACTGTACTTTAGCCGGCCAAGATACCAGAGCATGGACTGGCCATGTTTTTTTGACGTCGGTAAGCTACGCTATAGCTATACTATAGCTGCAGCAAGGGTGTTTCTACTTGACCGGGAAAGGATTATATACTCAGAATACCAGGGTAAAATACCACCCTAATGATTTTTTTCATATTGGTCCTCATGGATGACAAAGCTTTTTCATTTTGATCGAGAACTGATATATTATTACCACGGTATTCACCTACCATCAAGCATTAATCATTCTAATATTTATAAAAAAAATATTGTCATATTTGTGTATATTGGTGGTTCTTTCCCGGTGGTCCGTTGAACACTGTTGGTCTCTAAGGGCATCCGAAGTGGTTGGCGAAAACAGCAAACAATTCTTTCACTTATAGAAAAGTATAAAATCCAGTACCAGTCCAGGCAGTACGGCACTACGGCACTACGGTAGTATCATGTTGCTAAATTAAAACATGTAGTGCACAATGACACATTGTCACATTCATTTTTGTATGTGTTTCATTAATAGAACAAAATTTAAAATCAACGTTACTATTGAATCTGTTCTTTAAGGTTGCCGGTCCATGACAAAATAGAAAAACTGTTAAATGGTCCTTCAGCCCTAAAAGATTAAAAACCACTAGTATACATTGTCGTGATTCAGCCCAAAACATAACATAAAACGATGTTTACTACTTTATCAACGGTTAATGCCTAGGAAATAATATCGATAGAATGAGTTTCACGTTAAATCAAACTTCTATCGAGATCAATTTTAATCTAAATTCCCTCGAGCCGCTTCTTTTCATCGCATAAGCTCGCGTTCACATGATATTATATATTAAGAAAAATCAAGTTCAAAGTAAATTATCGAATGATTTCGTAATTCTAATAAATTCTTAGATACTATACGTAACGCAAAGGATAATTATGTATTCTTTTCAATTGATAATATTTTTATTACTAGCTGTTACCCGCGGCTTCGCCCGCATGATCACTGGGAAATGAACTATCCATTGCTTTTTGAATTGAAAGAAAACTGTGTTTTATAGATTTGTCAGAGATGCAGCCATTAAAAGGAAACTGAGCAAAATTGATTCGTCAGCCTATTAAAATGTTTTGAAACGCAGCGTATTATATAATTATCCGTCAGAGATGCAGTTTTCTGAATTGAAAGGAAACCGAGCCAAATAAAATATCCGTCAGAGATGCAGCCTTTTGTTTTGAAAGGAAACTGAACTAAATAGGAAATTTTGAATTGAAAAGGAAGGTCTGTGGGAATTCTGATTAATTAATTGTGGGAATTTTGGAAAAAAAAACTAACTGAACACTATTTTAAGACGCTACTGTACACAATGTTATATGTTTTTCCATTCGGGGAAAGAATGTGGAGATTCTGGGCATTTGACACACGCGAACATGCTACATACAGCTGGCCCTGAGAGAAGCACGGTTTTTCTAAGTTGACCCCGCTACCTGTAACGCTTGCCCTTGCGCCTTGTTAATTGTCATTGCAAAACTGAGCTTAATAGGGAACTGCAACCTTTTGAATTGTAAAGGAAGATCTGTGGGAATTATAGTGATCCGTGGTATAATAACATTTTCACCTTTTCCTTCGCCTGTCAAAATTGTAGCACCGATTATGTTCCGTTCAAGATGTGTCACACGCAGCCTTGTCCCGTTACATAACCGAGGAGCATCTAAATTTCGCATTAGCATGACTGGGATGCCTAATTTTAATTGAAGCTTATGTGAGCGCACACCTGAAAACTCTAGAGAATTTAGAAACTCTACGGGATATGAAGTGCTCTGTTCTGTGTCCATAACTGTGTCTACTGACAAACACTCTGTTATTTCTCCTGCCACTTCGCTTAATATATCTGAATTTATTTTGTTAACGCTGTCATTTTTTGGTGCAAGAATCGCCCTTTCACATAACCATTTGTCTTCATGCATGTTGTTCGTTAAATCTAAATAAACGCTCGCAATTAATTCGGAATGACTGTACCAAATTACAAAAATCTCTCGTCAATTTAACGCAGCCCTCAGCATCCGTTTCCAACCGCCCATCGCCAATTTTTAATAGTGTGTCAGCATAGTTTCCAGCATTGATATCATTATTTATACAAATGCACTCTCATATTCGTAATTAAATTGAATTTTGTGTGAAATATACACGCTCTCCATTTTCTAAGTGCACAGAAAGGTGAGTAACTGTTGGGTGCCTTTCGTGTAAAGGGAAGCCAAGGAGACGCCACGCTACCTCGTTACTGCTGACATAACGCCCTGCTTGAAAGGTCTGTACTTCATTAACGGGATTTGTCTCACCTTCACTCCTGAGATTAAATATTGCTTGGTCGCTTTCTTTATTTACGTACATACTGATATACTTGATTGCGCGGAAAGAGCCACATGCTTCTACATTAATGTGGGCTTTGAACATTTTACATTGAATGGGCGAATACGGGAAAATCCAGCTGTTATCTAAGGTTTCGAATGCTCCAGAGAGAGTTTTGATTGTAACTTTCCTGCCACCAGCTTCGCGAGCTCTGCGTCTGTATAAAGGGTAGCCATTGTCATTGTGCACTGTTCCCTTTAATAGCTGTTTAGGGAATTTCTTTGTACATTTTCCTTCTTTCATACATGGCGATATTGAATTTCGTGCTCCACATGGACCGTGAATCATATTTTGGACGATGGTATCGTACAATTCTTTATCTTGCTCAGGATCCGGAATCACGGCGCTTATTATGTCGTCTATTTGGCTGGGCCGCAACTTCTCTTCAAGCCATATTAGAATGTGGGCATGCGGTAATCCTCTTTTTTGCCATTCAATTGAATACATGAAGCATTGCACCTCTCCGAAAATTTTCCCTTTGTTAATTACATTCATCAATTTTTGTACTTTTAATCGAAATACTCTAGCAACTAAATCGTGTCTGTCAGCACTTTTTTGGCCCGGCATTAGCTCCTCGGTTGTTTCTTTCTATGTGGGATCGCAAGTAAAAGTAATAAAAAGATCAGGTCTTCCGTAAGTTCGTACATAGGCGAATGCGTCTTGTGTGTACTCATGTAGGTAGCGGGGACTGTTAACGAATGATGAGGGCAGAATTACCATTTTACCTAAATCTCTGGGGTTTACATTGGCGTCGCTAGAAACTGCATCTTGTAAATGTATATAATTCTCAACGCGCAGCTTTTTTTTCATTTAAAGATATCGAACGGAGACGTTCACTTTCTACCTTCACATACATGTCTACCAAAAATTGATGAAATTATTGGCTACACCGGGCTAAGAGGTTAAAATCATTGTCTCGCAACATCATATGATACGCATAAAAATCCATACATGATACTTTTTTGTTCGGAGTAGGCTCCTTTGTGACCGGGTTAATGAGTGGAATTTGAAAATGATAACCCTCTTGTCCTTTGCAATAAATCAATGGGTATTGCAGAGCGTCATAAAACTTGTGTGTATCGGCTACCCGTTGCAACGTATCATCACGTGCTTGCAAGACAATGTCTCGTAAAGAAAATTGATCACCACTAATTACAGCTGCTATTTCGTTTATCAAAGGTACATTGTAGCGCCTTTCATGCTCTCCTCGAGGGGTCCAATCTGCGTGAATGACGACTTTATAATCCTCTTCAGGTAGGTTTTCTAAAGCAGTTTTAAATGTTTTGACTAAAATGTTACGTTCATGCAAGAATCTTTGAATTTTGAACACTGTGTCTCTCTCAACTCCCTGGATAAATTGGCAGCGACGGTCTACCTCAATTTCTTCGTCACCCATAAAATATACTTGTAAAAATGTATGCTGTTCGTTTTCAGCTGGAAAAAGTGTACCTATTCTATGATAAATTTGCCCTTGCACCGTAAATGTAGGCGAAAATCCCGGCATTATTATTTCCCGGTCAACTCCGAAGGACGTCATTTGAAAGCATGAGTTATATTTCCGGTTCCTGTTTAAAAGCGCCGTGACTCTTTAGCATCATATAAAAAGTTCCCCAAGTAACGGAAGAGACACTTTGCCATTGGAACAGCACATGCCTGCGGTCTCATCATAGGATGTTACATTGAGCCATACCAAAAAAAAAAAACTTTGAAAACTATCGTGAAAATGTAACGTAAGTATTTTTGCTTAAAACTTAGCATTATTATATCGTAGTGAACGACCAGGAAATCAAATTAAAATTAAAGTTTTGGAGCCCGGATAAGGAAGTTAATTAGTTAGGGATGTTAAATTAATAAAGTATTGCTTATGCTTTTTAGGCTTTTACGAGTATATTCCGTTTTTTTTTGTTTTGATAATTTTACCCTTGGATTTTGTTCTCTACTGTGATGAGTTGCGTTTTACATATATAAACTCCACACGGACAAACCTATGGACCCAATACAATAGTTTGTTTTCTATATAAATCTAATATAATATTGAAGAATAATTGCAAATATTTATAAATATAACCAGCATGCTGTCGTTCCACAGGGAAGCCCCACACAAAATCATCCTCAAAATTATATGATCGGTTTGGGCTAAGTTATGCCTATAATTATCAAATTACTGAAAATTAATTCAGTTTAAAGTATGGCAGTGTCAGTCTGTAATCATGATGATGATAAATTATTTTGAATTGGTTTAGTTCTCGGTCATCGAGTTACTAACGGCTGATTTCGTCCAAACGTCCCAGAGTAAGTCTGAATGATGTATGAATTAACAAATCGGAAAATTCGTTAACTATGTCAACAAACTTGGCATCGAATACTTGTGTTTACGTAAATGGAATTATTTCGGGTTTAAACGTAGAAATATTACCCACAGTATATTATGACCACAAAATAAAAAACAACTGTGGTTGCTAACCCGCTTTTCAAGCATGGCAACTATAGCAAAATCCTCCCATGAGGCAATCTACGTTGGAGACTTATGTTCAGCAGTGCACTTTTGGGCTGTAATGGAGACATAAACACTCACGCCTGTCACCCAGAAAGGTAGGGAGAGACTACAGACTTCCATTTGGCACGATCCTGACACACCTCTCTCGCCTCCTTCACATCCATACACTTACGCATACATGCTCGTCGGTTAAGGGTACTCCTAATTTGGCCCGTTTTCAATAAATCGCCAATTTGGTCGATAAATTTCGCCTAGGACGTCCCTTTCCGACTCTGCCATTCACTTCTGCAACATAAATTTTCTTTGTCACTCTTTCATTATTCATTCTTTCTACATCACCAAACCACCGAAGCATTCCTTTGTTAATCCTGGTCACAACATCACCTTGCAAACCACACTCTTCTCTTATCACACAATTTCTCACCCTGTCATTCAGATTCAGCCCTAACATACTTCTTAAGACCGCATTTCTACTGCGTTCAATCTACTCTCGCGCTTCTTCTGCTACACCTAACTTTCACTACCATACGTCAAAGTAGGGACCAACACAGCACTGTGAATTGCCATACGTGCCTTTTTCGACACATTTTGACTCTTCACAATAGTGTGTATGGCCCCATTTACTCTATTTCCTGCATTCACTCGTCGTTCTATATCCATATCACATCTCCTATCCCTGCTAAATACGCAATTCAGATATACAAACTCATCTACTTGCTCGATGAACTCCCCTTCAATTCTTATTTCACATATCGTCCTACTTTCTTCTCTTTCAAAAACCATAACTTTAGTCTTACTCGCTTTCATTTTCATACCCCTTTCTTTTAATGATCTGTCCATTAATGTAACCATCATTTGCATCTCAGCCGCCGATGACGCAAGAATAACTTGATCATCGGCGTACAAAAGGCATTTGACTGTTAACTCACCCATTCTTAATCCGTATTCTTCAACTTTCAAATTTTGCAAACAACTGTCCATAAATAGGTTGAACAGCAACAGGGAAGCCACACAGCCCTGTCTGACACTTTATGGATGCCAAACCAGTCCGAGTAGATCCCGTTGATCCTAACACAAGCACTAGAGTTCCCATAAAGATACTCCAATGCCTGTATCAAGCCAGCGCTCAACCCAAATGAGTTCAGTGTTTGCCATAGCACATCCCTATCCACTCTGTCATAGGCTTTTTCCAAGTCCATGAATGCACAAAAAACCTTTTGGTTTTTGGCCAAAAACTTCTCCGCGATCATGCGCATGGAAAAGTCTTGATCTGTACATCCCATTCGCTTTCTAAATCCCGCTTGCACATTCCAAATCCCAAAGTATTATTTTTATTTATAATACTTTGGGATCATTAGAAACCAGTTCTCAGCAAGGTGGGGCCAGGCGTAGACAAGTCATCCCAGCGGTTCAAAGCGTAGAAATCAAGAAGACACGTCGTGTTATGCCCAAAAAATAATTCCTCTGTAATCGGCAGTTTGTATTCTATCTTTAGTTCTTAAGTTCTTTTTATTGTATTTTATTTTTTGTTCGTTTGTTTGGTTTTCCATTTGTTTGTTGTCATTGTTTGTTATCATTTGTTGACGGTATTGTATTATTTACATTATTTGCTTGATTATAAAACAAACATACAGCGGATAATAGTGACAGTTCGACACAAAGAGTATATAATTACTATGTTTATGGAGTAAGCTTTTGTATAAAGAATAGAATAAGCTGTGTCTGAAAACTAATTGTACATTATTGATCTTGTATTTCGAAACTTAATCGTATTCCTTTGTTTTTTTTTGTTTTTGTGTGGTACCTTCTTGCTGCTATGTTAGCAAAATTTAAGTTCTTTTGTATAACACCGTTAAAAATATGTTCTTTTTGCATTACTGTTTGTTTTGGTGAATCTTGTTGTCAAATAGTATTCATTAAGTTATCTTGTTAATTAAGTGACTAACTTAGTGATTAACTAACAGTAAACTTTTGTCTTATTATGCTTTGATCAAGTAGGTTAGTGTTAATTGCTTTTTTTTTATTCTTATTATCATTGTAAGCTTTAGATATTCCTTTGCAATCAGTCAACTGTTGGGTGATGTATAATATGTATTGAGTCGTATTTTGTAGTTAGTCTAACAATAATAACATATTATTATATTATTTAATAACATATTATTATATTATATTTTTTTTATTTATTTAAAATTTATTATTCTTATATCTCTATTATTAATGTTAGATATGTCGGATGATGAATCTTTTTATTCTGCCCATGATTCAGATATCTCGTTCGAGTCTTGTGATGGTAGTGATAGTATGCCCTCCCTCCGCGATGAGCTAATCAATTTATTTACTCCTTGTAAAAACTTGCTTAATATATGTCATGTCAATGCTCAAAGCATTCCAAGTCACTATTTTTATTTTGAAGAAGTTTTTTCTATAGATTGTGTTCATGCAATCTTAGTATCAGAAAGTTGGCTAAAACCATCATTAATGTCCAGCTTATATCCTCTAAATGATTTTGTTCTTGTGCGTAACGACCGAATTGAAAAAGGAGGAGGTGGTGTTGCCATATACCTTAGAGCAAACATCCCTTATAAAATAATTTTAGCTTCTCCATCTGCGTATTCTGCCTCACCGGAGTTTCTGTTTCTGGAAATTGATATCAAAGGTGTAAAGGCAATTCTTGGGGTAGTATACTGTCCACCTACTGTTAATTTTTTCGACGCTCTTGAAAGCGCCCTCACTTCCACTTCATCTGAGTACATGCACTGCATAATAATGGGTGATTTCAATACTGATTTGTTGAGAAATTCTTCTCGTTCTCAAAAATTTCGGTCAATCATAGAGTCAGTCGATCTCCAAATTCTCCCCTTAGCGGCAACTCACCACAATATTGACACTGATGACTCATGGATTGATCATATTATCACGGCTTCTCCCGATTATGTCATTAAGCACGGACAACTATCGGCTCCTGCTTTTTCACGACATGATCTTATTTATATATCATATAAGCTGATTTCTCCTAAACTCAATCCCGTCGTACTATACATTCGCAATTTCTCCAGAATGGATTTTGATAAACTTAAAAGTGACGCCTATCGTATTGACTTAACCTCTTTATTTAAATCAACTTGTATTGACGATAAAGTCTCAATCCTTAATAATATAGTTCTTGGTCTGTACAACAAACACGCTCCCAAACATCAAGTAAGAGTGAAGCGTTCACCAGCCCCGTGGATGACTGAGGCCGTAAGGTTGGCAATGACTAGGCGAGATCGAGCATTTGTGAAATTTAAGAAGCATCGTACACAGGACAGCTGGGATCGCTACAGAGTGCTAAGAAACAGATGCAATCAGATGGTACGAAATGCTAAACGCCGTTATATCCATAGTAATATTGAAAACTCTTCAACCGCTGATGTGTGGAAATTTCTTAAAACACTAGGTATTAGTAAGGCCGTTACATCTGACCGTGGTCCATCAATCACTCTGGATGAAATAAATCAACACTTTATTTCTACTTCTCCTTTGGATCCCACAGTTCGTTCTACGACTATAGCTTCCATTCAATCCATGCCATCTCCTCCTATTCCTATTTTTCACTTCTTACCTGTGAGCCTGTGACTGAGGATGAGATACAGAAGTCTGTACTAGCTATTAAATCCAAGGCCGTGGGTTGTGATGAGGTTAGTAAGGTTATGGTATCCATGATCCTTGAGTGCCTATTGCCTGCAATCACACATATCATAAACTATTCCCTTGACTCAGGTCAATATCCTACTCAGTGGAAAAAAGCATTTGTGCGACCACTTCCTAAAATACCTAATCCCTCATTACCTACCCATTTCCGACCAATTTCAATATTGCCATACCTATCTAAAGTTCTGGAAGCCTGTGTTCACAAGCAAATCTCTATGTTCATAACCAAACACAATCTGCTGAATAAATATCAGTCAGGCTTTCGTGCAGGTCACAGTACTACCACTGCATTGATAAAAGTTACAGATGATATTAGAATGGGAATGGATGAGCAAAAGCTTACGGTGGTAGTGCTTGTTGACTTTTCAAATGCTTTTAACACAGTCGACCACGATATCCTTATAGCCTTCCTAACTAATCTTAGATTCTCAATCCCAGCTTTGGAATGGTTTTCATCCTATCTTCGCGGCCGCCAGCAATCAGTACGATTAGGACAAGAGTTCTCAAGATGGGCTGACATTGAAACAGGCGTGCCGCAAGGCGGAATACTTTCTCCTTTAATGTTTTCTTTATTCATAAATTCTATCACTTCAGTTCTCAACTGTTCGTACCATCTGTATGCAGATGATCTTCAGCTCTATGTGCAATCTAGTGTTAACGACCTTAATGATAATATTCATAAACTCAACCACAACCTCGATGCCATTAGAGATTGGTCGTACAGACATGGTGTTTTAGTTAACCCAACCAAATGCAAAGCAATGGTTATAGGTAGTAGCAGAATGTTAGGTAAGATTGATAACCTTGCTCCCGTATTTTACAATGGCACATTGTTGCCATTTTGTAAGTCTGTCAAAAATCTTGGTTTACATATAGACCATACTTTAAGCTGGGAAGTTCAAGTTGCCGAAACAAGCCGTAAAGTAACTGCCACCTTACGTTCACTTTGTCGTCTCAAAAACTTTCTGCCTTTTAAAACTAAACTTCTGCTAATCCAGACTTTGATATTACCCATTATTGATTATGCAGATGTGTGTTACCCAGATCTATCTCAATATCTTCTCGATAAGTTGGAGCGCCTTCTCAACAATTGCATTAGATTCATTTTTGGCTTACGTAAGTATGACCATATTTCTCAGTACCGATCTAAGCTTAAATGGCTATCTATTCGTCAAAGGCGTAGCTCCCGAACTTTGCAAGTACTACATTCAATTTTAAATGACCCCAATTCTCCCTCTTATCTTAAGGATAACTTTCAATATCTGTATTTCACTAACGATAGAGTTCCCCGTTCCCAAAATTGTCTTAAAATTCGTATTCCACCACATAGGAGTGGTTTCTATAATTCCTCTTTTACTGTGCAGTCTATACTGCTCTGGAATGCCTTGCCTGTTGATATCAAGAAAATTAATAACAAGAATTATTTTAAAAGACTAGTTCGAGAATTCTGTCGTAAGAATAATACCACCTGAGTATCCGACTATTGTTTTTGTGTTTTTTTTTTCTCTTTGACTTTATAAGTAATATTTTGTATAATGTATTTTAATATGTATTGTGTTATTTTATTTTTTGTCTCATAATATTTTATGTACTTATAGTTTTGTATAGAAGTACCCGTTTATATATTTATTATTTATCCTATATTATATATTAAGTAAGTATGTATATTTTACTAACTATATATTTATTCTATTCATTTGCATTTTATTTTGTTTTATATCATTATTATTTATTTATGAAGTGATTTATTACACCTGCCACAGTCTCTCAAATCATCCAGGGTTGACTGGCAGAGAATGCCATAAGGCATTAAGTCCGCCCTTTATATCCCTTAGTATATAAGGTGTATAATGAAGATTAAATAAATAAATAAATAAATAAAGTACCTTAGCATACAGTTATCCCACAATGCTAAGAAGGCTGATACCACGGCAGATTTTACAGTCCTGCTGCGACCCTTTTTCTTTATATACTGGGACTGTCACGGCTTTGCACCAGTCTACCGGTACCCGCTTCATTTCCCAGCATAAATTAAACAAGGTGCAGCAGGCCTGCCACCACTTCCTCTCCAGCCCTTAGCATTTCGAGTGAAACTCTATCATATCCGGCAGCCTTAATTACTTTCATGCTTTTCATTGCTTTCAATATTTATCTATTCTTATCTCGCTACCTCTTTCCCCTTCTTTCGGAATTTCTACTTCATTTAGTTTTGTTCGCGACGGCCTAACAACTCTAAGAAACGAAGTTATAAAGAATATTATTTTTTGTATTAATAATGAAATTACCAACAAACCTGGATGAAAACATGTATTAATATAGTTGTTTAACATATTTATAACTCTTAGTATATTTGTATAGAATGTCGTTTTGATAACAAGTAATATAAACAACTTTTATTATATACCAAAAAATCGACCAATCACAGCGCGTCTTATCGTGGAAAGTTTTTAATTAACTGCGTAATAGTTCATACTAAAATAAGGAAAATAATTTTATGTTCTAAAAGAGTTATAAATATGACATTCAATTAGCATATGGCTTATAGATTAAAGAAGTATAGGGATATTTTTGTATAATTAAACGCATTTCGTAGTTATAGAAAAATCAAAGAATTAATGTACCCAAATATTATGAAAATTTTGGACATTTCGTTTAATAACTTTTTACAATGTTAATATTTTGAGTAACCTTTATGATATACTTATAAAGTACCAGACTACCGATTTATTGATGTATAGCATGTTAGTGTAGCAATTAGTTTTGTATAGAAAATATTGCAATTTATGCCATTTGTATAGTGAAAAGTTTATGCAATAAAGAGGCAAACGGAAAATGGCAAGCGGCTCACTGCAAAGTATTGCCCAAGTCTACCTTAGGGGCTCGGGACCCAGTACCAGCAGTAGTGTGAAGAACTACCAGTGACAGTGAAGTGAAGTGAGTGGTATCCGGTGGTAGCTGAAGTGACTAGTAGCAGTATATAGTGAATAGTGAAAGTGTTAGCTAGCCGAAAAAGGTCGTAACTGACATTCGCAGTTACATATCGTGAAAGTGTTAGCTAGCCGAAAAAGGTCGTAACTGATATTCGCAGTTACATATTATAGTGAAAGTGGTAACTGATATCCGCAGTTACACAAGTGATAAAATCAACTAGTTTAGTTGATAATAGCTGCTAGTCAGTAGTGTTAGAAAACCAGCTACTACCAATAGATCTTTGATACCACCGTACAATTTAAAGAAATCTTTCGAAATATACAGTGACCAACCAATAGTGAACAACCGTAGTTTAACAACCGTGATCGATAGTTATAGTTATAAAATTTCGCGACTAATCATTCAGTCGAACCGCTGGCCACTACCTTGCTATTTGTATTTGTTAATCGTGCATTTTGATTTGAACCACAGTCCACAATATTTCAGCGGCACCCACAAAGACGGCGGTGAAAGTACCCACCGGAACCTATAGGTGTAGGACGTGAGCGACTCGCGAAGTATCTTCGACAACATTTACTCCGGAGAGTTTCGCCCGTCCGGCACAAGTTTATACGTTGTCTCCTCACTCATAAACACGCTTTCAAAATATTCCTTCCATCTCTTTAAACTCAAAACTTCATTATTCAGAATATAGCCATTCTCGTCCCTTATAGCACTCATTATAGCCTGTTTTGAAAATCCCCTGGCAGTTCTTACGAGTTTCCAGAACATTTTAATATTTGCCTGGAAGTTATCCAATATTCTTCTATCATTCTTATCCGTTCTTTCTTGCTTTTTCCTTTCAACTACTTCTTTTACTCTCTTATTTAGATGTCTAAAAACTGACTTTTTTCTTTCAATATCATCATTCGTAACGCTAGAATTACCGGCCTTTGTTGCTAGTAAATATAGCCATGCTCTCTTTGCTTCAACTTCCATACTTATCTTATCATCTCACCATAACGTATTATTTTTCCTTTCATTATTTCTCTTACTAACACCACATACTTCGGTAGCTGCATCCACTAAACCTTTCTTAACATTTTGCCATACATTCTCCAAGTCTAACTCATTCATACATAATTCATCCAAACCACTTATATTTTCTTTCAGTCTACATTTGAACTTGTTTTTCTCACCTTCCTCTTGTAACCTTTCTGTTTTAATACTCTCTAACGCAGTGGTAGACACAGATGACAGATGGCGCCAACGCCTGAATAGACCTTTCTATTCCCGCGCCAAATATTGTGACACCTATACCCGCATACGGTCTCAGAGACAAAAAGTTCGGAACCCAATTTCTTGGTATTTTTTCAAGAAAACGTATAATGAAATTACGTTTTCCTAAAACTAGGGAGTATCAGGTTAATAAAAAAACAATTTATCATTTATTTACTGACTAACAGTCTTTTATTACAGTCTCTGGAAAATAATAAGTTTTTCATATGAGCTAATAAAAATGTAACAAAAATATTTTTTCCTCTTATAATAAACTAAAACAAATTTTAATCTTAAATATAACAAGTAAATTAACAGTAAACTTATAACTATTTTTAGGCAGAAGTCTCACTATAGCAGTCAGAGCATACCATAAGCGCGTGTTCCATACAAAAATAAATTTTACATTTTACGCAGTTATAACGTGTCTTACGATTCTTTTTTGACGTGCAAAATGCACAACGGCCGATTTTATTGTTATTAGATGTTGCTGCAGACTTAGCACCATCTAATTTACATATTTTATTGAGCCGTAACTTTAGAGTTTTTGGCAATGACGTGTTGGCCGCCCGTCTCCTGAGATGCGTATTTATGAGGTAATAGGACAAAGCTTCCAGAAAAGTTCTACGGTTGACTTTCTTATTGGGATTGTTTTGCAGGTATTAAACATATGAATTTATATCCGTTACATTCATCAAACCGTAAAAAATTACCATGGGCCACCTGTTTGTGCTTCGTGCAACGTTATAGGTTTCGCACTCTGATGGGTGCTAGTTTATCAACAGAAGCACGTACAACTCGTGTGTCTTTGTCGTCAAACCTAAGACACCGTAACAGTAAACAAAAACGGTTCCAGGACATGGTCAATCGAAATATCACTGGTGACAAGCCATCAGTCTTGAATAAATCTTTAGCATTCGGTCGACAATTTTTTCTAACGACAGCAAAGAGTAAGAGACCTAAGAGTGCTTCAAGTTCTATCTCATTTGTTTCAGTACAGTCTCTTTCTCTTATAAATTGAGATGAAATTCGTTTTATTTATTCGTTAGTGTACTTTGCCATCCGACCAATAACATCCTCCGTGAAAAATAACCTCCATATCTCACCGGGTTCTTTCAAATACTTAGCTCCACCTTTAGTGCCTGGACGTTGAGTAACGATGTTCCTAGCACGTCTTCTTACTGGATTTGACACAGGAGTTTTGTTCCACCTCGTGTGACGGTCTTTTCCGAGGTAATAATTTATATATGTTTGATGATCTTCCGACTCCACTTGAGAATTGCTCTCCTCTGCAGATTGACCCTCTTGCTCATGCTTAGAATTATCCTCTTGCTCGCTATTGTAGCTATCTTCTTGTATTTCAACAAAATCCTCTACCTCACTATCGTTTTCATCTTCATAGTTAGAATCAGAATTTTCTTCTTCCAACATCAATCTAATTTGATTTTCGTCCATCTTGACGCAAAATATTACCTAAATATAATAAACAATGCTTATCCATAACATAATGATACAAAAACTATAAATAACAAGCGAATTTTATAAGAATAATAGAAGTTATTACATACACAAAAAATTTATCCTATACCCGCGTCGATCCCACAGACCAATTGGCGCTAAAAAACGACCACACGTGCTGCTCGCACGAACGCACTGTGCACATTGGAAGGAATGTAGCAACGAATCAGGCAGCTAGCAGAAAACACAAAATGTTGGCATTGATGTATAAAGAAAAAAACGCAAAAGAGTATTTTGTCGGTCTCACAGACCAACGCGCGGGTATTATAGGAAGGTTAATTCGGCATAAAACCAAATAATGATCCGTTCGTACGTTAGACCTCCGGTAAACCCTTGTATCTACTACTGCGCCCCTCATTCTTTCATTCACAATTATGAAATCTATCATGTTTCTATCATCACCTTATTCCCAAGTATACATGTGAATACTCTTGTGGCGATAGCAAGTGTTCGTCACAAAAAGATTCTTTTCTATACATACGGTGAGGAGGCTTTCACCATTCTCATTTATACTTTCATCACCAAACGTTCCCAATATCCTTTCTTAACCAAGCCTCCTCACCCCAACCCTTCCATTAAAATCTCCTAGCATAATAATATTTTCATTCTCCTTACAGTTCATTAACACCATCCTTACCATTTCCCAAAACTGCTCTCGGATATAAGTGGGCTTAGACGTGTCTGGGGCGTAGACCCCTAGCACAAACAACTTCTTTAAGCCCACTTTCATTCGTATCCATAGCAGTCTTGGGCTTACACATTCATACTCTTTCACACATAGGCCCATTATTTCTGAAAGGATGATACCTACTCCCTGACATGCCCGCTCAATCTCGTCCACACCAGACCAGTATGCGGTATACATGCCATGTGTAGTGACATCCTTCCCCTTTCGTTTCGTTTCACTTACACATAACAAATTTATTCCTCTATCATACATCATATCGCATAACAACTGAAATACCAGGGGAATTGCAGATGCGTTACCGGCCTTTTAAAAAGGAATAGGTTCTTTTCTTGAATGTCCCTAAGTCGTATCTATCCGGAAAAATCTCTGGTGGTAGATTATTCCACAAGGAAGTTGTGCGAGGAAGAAAACTCCTTTTAAATCGCACAGTGGTGGACCACCAGTCATCCAGATGGAATGGATGGTATCGCGAGTTGTGCGATGGTGAAATTGTGCGGCTGGAATTAGTGCGAACAATTCCTAAGAGCACTCCCCGTGACAGATGGCATAAAATGCGCAAAGAGATGCAACATCTCTTCGTAGTGCCAGTGAGTCAACCGATCGGAAAGAGCTTGGTCGCCGACGATTTGAACAGCTCTGCGCTGGATGCGATCAAATGGAAGGAGCTAGCACTGGGGAGCCCCAGCCCAGAGATGGGAACAGTATTCCATGTGTGGTCGAACCTGCGCCTTGTAAAGTTGCAGGCGGTAAGCCAGAATGAAATACTGTCCCACTCGGCTGAGCACGCCAAGCATTTTAGACGCCATTTTGCCCTTCTCCTCCAAGTGACCACGAAACTGCACGTCACTCGGTATGTCGACGCCGAGGATTCCGATGGCAGCGCCGTGAAACTGAGCAGATACGACAAAGGGGTTCTTTTTGGCGGTAAACGCTCAATTTTGTGTCTTCTGGGTATTAAATTGGACTAGATTTAGTCGCACTCATTCCGAGATTATGTTCAACAAAGTCTTGACTTCAGACATAAGTTTGTCCCGGTACTCGACGACGTTTTCCAAAAAATATAGGGCACGGCCGGTGTATAAAGCATTACCAGTGCTGTTGTCTGCAAAGCAATGAATGTTACCGGTTTGCAATATGTTATTGATATACAGAAGAAACAGTGTTATCGAACACCAGAGTTAATGGGCTTGTAATCGGAGCAAGCACCGTCTACTACGACCATGATGCTCCGAGCAGCAAAAAACACTGGTGATACAATTGCACAATTTCTCAGAAAGCCCATGGTAAGGAAGCTTCGTATGAAGCGCTTTGTGCCAAACCCGATCGAAGGCCTTCACTATGTCTAGCTGTATTAATGAGTTAAGTAACCCAGAAGATCACCAGCCGAGCGACCGTGACGGAAACCGTACTGGTGGTCATTAATCAGTTGGTGATCCTCAGGGGACCCACATGAGCTGGCTATTAATAATGGATGCCATTATCTTAGAGAACAAGGAGGTGATAACGATAGGCCTATAGTTGGACGGATCAGAGCGATTGCGGTTTTAGGGATAGGATTTTTTTATGTCAAGCTGTGGGCTTCTATGATGATGATTGTAAAGAAGAAGAATTAACTCTCAGACCTTTAAGAAATATAATTTTTCACGTGGTGGAGCCATGAGGCTGCTATATTAGTCGTATGGTTGCAGCATGAATAGGTCGACTAGATCGGGGAAGGACCTGGTTATCAAACAACACCAGCGTAAAAAAGTAGCTCAACGCTGTTGTGTTTTATATGGTGGGTTTAGAAAACTGTAGACACTTTTCATTGGAAACGAAGCATCTTAGCCCTCACGGGTGACAACGCATCTGCATTTTAATTCGTTATCAAGGATAGATGTGGATGTCTATGGGCCGCAGCTACCACTTACCATCAAGTGGACTGTGCGCTTGTTTGTCAACATTTTACTATAAAAATAATTGTTAAATATGCGAACGGGACAAGTGAAACTATGCTTAGTTGAATACGCACTGCCCTTTATTCGAATGTACCTATTGTTATAAGATGGTCGCAGCCATCACTATACCTACATATCTACGTATACATAACATCTCCTCCCTCTAATTCTACACATAAAATTTAATCATACATCTATACAGAAAAAAGACTTATAATTAACTTTAGGTATTGGACGTTATACTCTTCCTGATGAATCTGACCTCGAAATCTGAACGTGGTCATTCCGAGACCCTGATCTTTCCATACTCTCCTTATCTGCGCTGGCCTTTGAGTATTCTCCACCCTCTGACTGTTCCGGCGGTGGCACGCTTTCCGTCGATTGTAATTTAGTAGATGATGGAGACTGATGACATCCTCTTTCCCCTTCCATGTTTTGGGTCTTCTGGGCGTCTTCATTATCAGAGGGCGCTGGTTGTGCCGACACGTTTGTAGGACTTGGGTCTGTGGTCCCTCTATATGCTTTAATCTGCAAAGACTGATTTCGTTTGACCACTTCAGCGAGTGTCAGATTAAAACGTATAGAGCGACAAATAAACAATATTTCAAAGAAGGGGACAGTGTTCTTTATAAAAAAAAAATTATTTGAATAAACGCTTCGTATGGGAAAGAGGCACAGTAATAAAAAAAAATTGGTAAAACAGTATATTTCATCAAAGACTTTGTAACTTCTTTAGTGTTTAAAAAGCACAAAAATCAATTAATGTCCTATACGGGAACAAAAGTTAACAACAACTACGACAGCTCCATTTCTGTCGAAATATCTGACATTACACCAGATATTACCAACACAGACCCAAGTCCTACAAACGTGTCGGCACAACCAGCGTCCTCTGACGATGAAGACGCCCAGAAGACCCAAAATATGGAAGAGGAAAGAGGATGTCATCAGTCTCCATCATCCACTGAATTACAATCGACGGAAAGCGTGCCACCATCCCATTCTCGTCGCCACCGTTAAATATGCGAACGGGACAAGTGAAACTATGCTTAGTTGAATACGCACTGCCCTTTATTCGAATGTACCTATTATTATAAGATGGTCGCAGCCATCACTATACCTACATATCTACGTATACATAACAATAATAATAATATCTCTCCCTGCAAATTATTCAGTGCATTTTTGTAGTCGTTAGATAAAGACAACAAGTTTAAACGAGAAAAGTTGGTGAGAGTCGATAAACAAGCGGAATTGGCACTTTAAACTTCCTTTGATTCCGGACAACTAAGTACTGAGATGCTAATTTGTTATAAGAAATTAAATTTGAAAAAGTTAAATGTAAAGATTTTCATTTTGATTAAACTCTTGCAGTAAAATCCACAGTACGCAAGCAACCCATGTTCGAGGCTTATAAGAACCAATTAAATTTTTAATTGAACGACTACGTAATCGGTGGCTATGGAAAACATCCATAATATGTGAAGACACCCGCATGTTTGAGAAGTTCTGACGATGGCAAATGTTTCCCCTACGAGACAATCTATGGAGAATGTTTAGCGGTGGATTTTGGCGGCTGGCAACTATTGAAAAATAAAAAAATTAAATCTATTTGATTTAATCTTTGCCTTTACCGAGCATCATTGTTGTAGTATTATTCTGATATTTCTAATAGTGTTATCAGAATAATTATTACAACGATTATAGTGATAGTGATATGGTTTTACCGTAACATGATATAATTAAAACTTAGGAAATCAGTTAAAGCCATCAAAAACGCTGTACAAACTTTATATTGTCATTTCTACTTTGTAATGCTAATAAAGTTGCGGTTTTTTGTTAAATCTGGCAACGCTGCCAAGCGGTGAACTTTGTATGAGGTACATAGCTGACAACGAAAACTGTAAAATTGTAACCGATTACTGTAACGATAACGTTACCGTTATCGTTACAGTAATCGGTAATCAATCAGGAGATGTACAACAGCGTTTTTCCAGTAACGACTAAAAATAAAAAATCTTTGGTTGCCAACCCGCTTGCCAAGCGTAGCAACTATAGCAATATCCCCATATGAGGCAATCAATGGTTAGGCCTATGTTCAGTAGTGGACTTATATATATAGGCTGTAATGAACGGATGGAATGGAGTGTTAATATTGCACTCTCAGTGAAGAGCTGAGCATCAAGTAATTTAAGACATCCACTGAGATGTCACTCAAGCAGAATTAATAAGATATAGGCCCTTTGTCGGAGATATCTCCCGTTTTATTTTTTATTTTAGGCACAACTATAGTACTCATCAGCTGATCAGGGAGATACGAGTGTCTAACACAAAGGGTGTAGAAGTAGCTAGAAGCCCGGAGAGATGCAGTCCTGCGTGCAGAAGATTCTCGATGCTAAGGCTATCGTGCACTAGCGATTTGCTCCTCGTCATGCAATTACGAGGACTGTTATACTTATTCTATTTAAAAAATACTTGTAGATGGTAAGGTACACTGGCTTAACTTAACAAGGACCTATTCAATTTTCCTTGTGGGCCCACGCTGTAATCCGATGGGAGGATAGACGCTGGCAAATTATTTTATTCCGTAACTGTGCGTATGAAGAGTTATGAAAAAAAAAGGGAGGGGAAGGATTTAAGTTTTGTAGTTCCTTCGAACACTTCAAAATGTATCCTGTAAAATACGAAAAGTCTGATTACACTGCACCTGAGCATAAGTCTTGTGTAATATTTATTTCACCACCTTAATCCATTATAATTATTACTCCAGCTGATGAGAGGATGCCCTGCTTGACAAAACGAGGATGCAAAGGAGACTTAATTCTTAATGGTTGTTTGATCTATGTGCTATATGATCGGCATGTTGCTATTTCAGTTTAGTTAAAATCCTAATTATTTGTTGGAAAGCAGAAAGCTCTAGAGGATAAAGAAAATATTATTTGTATTTTGCCAAAATAACTTGGTCAAATATTTGAATTTATAATGAATTGGTTATTTGTTGGTATCTATTAAACATTACTGTTTACTAACGTAAATTAAATTGCGGGATCTGTTTATATATAAATAATACCTTTATTGTGATTGAATAATGAGAATGAATAATCCTATACCTTTAAACGAGCAATTCTTGTATATTTATATATATATATATATATATATATATATATATATATATATATAATCGGAATCGTTAGAATAAGAAGGTAAATTTTGACAGATTATTAATGATTACAAATAGCTTGATTGGTATATTGGGCGGTCACAAAATCGTAATACCATGGTTCGAGCCCAGACCGACCGACCGATTTTTTTTAATTTATTTTTCAAGTTCCTTTCTTTTTTTGAGAAAATCTATTTTTTCGAACCCTTTTTTTAGTAGTTTTTAAAAACACGAAAATTTAAATTAAACTAATTGCACTCATGATTTTTTATTCAAATAACCAGTTCAGTTTTTTCTATTATGTCGCTAAGATCAAAAAATATTATTCGTATTTCATCAGTATGTATATTGTACCTAAATATAATTTCCAAAACACAGGAATTAAAAGACCGAGCGAAAAATACCGAGCAAAGTTCGGTCAACCGGGTACTGAGAACTTATTTACTACAAACGAACTACAAATATAATTTGACTGCCGGTAAACGAAATAGGCTCTGGCTAACACAAACAATAGGAACAGTTTTTAAGAAAATTCTTAATATAGTTGTTCAACAAATATTAAATAGCTTTTACATATTTTCTTTCCACTTAATTATTATCGACTATAACTGCGCTCGTATTAAAGAAGCGATCGAGCGGAACCAGGGCTCCAAAGTCTTTGCCAGAGATCTGTCTGCCAGAAAGAGCCAACTGTCAAAGCTGAAGACTGAGTGTGGCAGCATCGTTTCCGGGACACCTGAGATTTTGAGTGAGATTGAGAGGTTCTATGGGTAGCTGTACACATCATCGTTGGAGCCACACGCAAGTCACACTTGCGTGTGGCGTGTAACGATCCAAGAGCAAGTCTTATCCGACACTATTCCGATGATATCCCGGACGTCAGTCTAAGCGAGATTAGAATGGCTCTCCAGCACCTTAAAAACGGCAGGGCCCCAGGCGAGGATGGAATTTCTGCGGAGCTTCTGAAAGCGGGTGGAACACCGGTACTTGAAGTCCTTCAGAAGCTCTTCAATTCCGTCCTCCATGGTGGCACTACTCCAGATGCGTGGAGCAGAAGTGCGGTGGTCTTGTTCTTTAAGAAAGGCGACAACGCTCTCTTGAAGAACTACAGACCGATTTCCCTTCTGAGCCGCGTCTATGTGCTGTTTTCGAGAGTCATTACGAATCGTCTCGCACGCAGACTCGACGACTTCTAGCCTCCCGAACAAGCCGGTTTCCGAAAAGGCTTCAGTACCATAGACCACATACATACCCTGCGGCAGATTGTACAGAGGACCGAAGAGTACAATCTGCCACTTTGCCTGGCGTATGTGGACTATGATTCCGTCGATATTTGGGCGGTGCTACAGTCCCTTCAGCGGTGCCAAGTTGACTGTCGGTATATCGAAGTGCTGAAGTATTTGTATAGTAGGGCTACGATGGCTATACGAGTACAGAACCAGAGCTCGAAACCTATCCAACTGCAGAGAGGTGTAAGACAGGGTAACGTTATATCCCCGAAACTCTTCACCGCTGCATTGGAAGACGTTTTCACGCTACTGGACTGGAAAGGATACGGTATAACATCAATGGCGAGTACATCACTCACCTTCGATTTGCCGACGATATAGTCCTTATGGCAGAATCGCTGGAGGACTTAAGCACTATGCTCAATAACCTCAATAGTGCCTCCCAACGGATAGGTCTTAAGATGAACATGAACAAAACAAAGATCATGTTTAATGTCCATGTCACACCTATGCCGGTAGTTGTTGGAAGTACTATGCTCGAAGTTGTTGACGAGTACGTTTACCTGGGACAAATAGTCCGACTAGGTAAGTCCAACTTCGACCGAGAGGTCAATCGACGGATTCAACTCGGCTGGGCAGCGTTCGGAAAATTACAACATATCTTCTCGTCAGGTATACCTCAATCTCTGAAAACTAGATTGTACGCTGTCCCTTCACGATTTCGTTCAAATCGTTACTGTGATACTCTACTTCGAGGTGTTTGCGCTGATATTTTCTTGCTTATGTAATTCAGGGTGTTCCCGCTGATAGTACACAACAGTCTGCCTGTGAACTTTAGGGTGTTTTTTCTGATAATTAGTCGCATGTTTTTGATGACTAGAGGGTTCATTTTGTTTTTTTTCTTGGTTCCTTAAGTTGTTATTTTCTGACCACATTGAAAACTTTAGCCCTGCGTTTCTTCGCCTTATTTTACGTGATTTATTTCTCAAACTAATTTCATTTTGGACTGAATCTTGGGTAGTCAATGTTGGATATGCAATTATTCGTGAACAAGGAAGAAATTAAATCCGACCCACATTCAGATTCAATAAATGTATAAGTGAGCGAATGAAAGTCTTGCACAACATTAGAAATTGATGAAGGTTGAGTAAACGTCGGAGATACAGCCATTTCAATGCGCCGTGTTTTGGCTATTGAACGGTCATCAGTGTTATTATCACCATCTGCGTAAGCGTAGGCATCAATGGAGCATTAGAATGATCTTGGGAAAAACGTAACCTTTTGATGGGTTGGTGTTTCTGTACCAAATTTGGCATACGGTTTGCCGTTTAGATGTACTTCAAATACAAAATGGGTATATTTGTCCGGATGCAACTAACTAAACTAAACTTCATAATATTATTTATAAATTTCATTTATAAATGTAAATTTACTGTATGGCAGCACTGCTATGCCGTTTTACGATATTCATTTGTATTCAGTATAACGGACATTGGCAAGCTCCTCGAGGGGTTTTTACACACTACACAATATTGATCCCGGTGGGTTTTTACGCGGGAAATGCTCGAGTTTATTTAATCAGTTCCTTTATTTTTTGTGTTCATGACCTTTAATGTTTGTTTATTTATTTTTTTGAGCATTGGGTGACAAACTAGCACACAGTTCAGTCCAGTCAGATGGTAAGTGGATGCTGTGGCCCATAGACATCCACATTTATCCTCAATTAAGAATCAAAATGTAAATGCGTTGTCACCCCTGATAACTAAAATGGAATGCCTTGATTCCAGTAAAAAGGGTCTCCGGTTCTTTACACTCACCATACGAAACACAGCAGCATTACGCTGCTATTTTACGCCGGGATTCCGGGAGAGCGTGGTCCTGCGCCGGTTGAGCCGACCCGTTCGTGCTACAACTATAATATAGCTGCAGTGTGGCTCTACCACGTACAAATTTTTTCGTTTATATTGAATGTATGTGATAGCATCTATTATGATGATATGCTATGCAGCACCTACTATGCACTATATGGTTATATACAAGTAACTAACTGGAGCTACCATATATCAAGCAGTTACCATCTATCAGGCATTTACCATATCAGGCAGTTACCATATATCAGGCATTTACCATTTGAGGCAGTTACCATATATCAGGCATTTACCATATCAGGCAGTTACCACATATCAGGCATTTACCGCATTTGACTAGCATTTTAAGACTTGCATAGGTATGCTTTTTCCTGAGACTGAATAATAATATAATTTCAATCATCATTCATCATTATAGCCTTTCATTAGTCGACTTGTGAACATAGGCCTCCCTTGGGGGCACAAAACACGGTCCTGAGCCACCGATGTAAGTCCTGCATGTTTTTTTTATATGTAGAATTAGGGTGGCAAACGAGTACACAGTCCACCTGATGGTAAGTAGATGCTGTGGCTCGTAGACACCTATATCGATCCTCAATTACGAATCCAAATGCAGATGCGTTGCCACCGAAGACGGTTAAGATGGAATGTCTCGTTTTCAGTAAAAATGGTCTCCAGTTCGCCGTTTCAAGCAGTACGTGTTGCCAGTGATGACTTACGGATCTGAGACGTGGTCCTTCACTGCTGGCCGTATGAGGGCGCTCAAGGTCGCTCAGCGAGCTATGGAGAGGGCTACGCTCGGAGTTTCTCTGCGTGATAGACTCAGAAATGAGGATATCCGCAGTAAAACCAGAGTGGCCGACATAGCCCAAAGGATTAGTAAGCTGAAGTGGCAATGGGCCGGCCATATAGCTCGAAGAACCGATAACCGATGGGGAAAAAAGGTTCTCGAGTGGTAGCCTCGTACCGGTAGGCGTAGTGTAGGGCGACCCCCCATTAGATGGAGTGACGACCTGGTAAGATATGCAGGAAGTCGATGGATGCAGGTGGCTCAGGACCGTGCTTTGTGGCATTACTTGGGGGAGGCCTATGTTCAGCAGTGGACTTGTGAAGGGCTGTAATGATAATGATGATGATGATTGTGCGGTAATAAGAGACGCCAAAGAAAAAACAAATGAATAACAGTCATTCATTTGTCAAAACCCAAATGTATCAGTTAAATGAATTTATAAATTTGAATTTATGATTCTGAATTCTGAGCTACCTGCTCGAATTGTCTTCTGCCATCTCGAGATGCATTTTTTCCTAGTAGTCGTGAGTCTTCGAACTACGAGATGCCACTTTTACTTACTATACCGTCGTGCTACGTCATTTACATAATATATTACATGAAGAAATTCAAGCTTAGCTCTTTTCGTAGCTTTATAAGTGAATTTGAGCTAAACTTCCACCGCCTTGGTTCTGCAGGTTATCACGCCCATAAGTTATCATTGATAACACACTGTTTTGTTTGAAATTTCTATAGTGATCGGGACGAGATCGCAATTTCAGCAACCAAACACGTCCTAGCGAATTCGTATCAGTCAGTGGACCGCTTGTTTCATACCTGTTAAAGAACAATTAAACGACTTGTAACTGTAAATTTTTATATTTAGTTATTTTTTTAAAACCCACCGCTTACTAGTGTAGTGAATAAATCTGTACAAATAAACAAATGGGGGATGAGTCGCTCGCGTCCGTAGGCTTCGACCACCTAACCTTAGGCCCACCCTACACGTGTCCCCCGGGTGGTGCTAAACGAGCGACAAAGCCGATAAAATGGACTCGGCTCCTCGCCGTATGGTAGCGGCGTAAAATCTACCACCAACCCTTGTTCGCACCATGACTCAAGAAATAAAAGAAATGGCCCCGAGTTCCCGGCGCCCCTTAAATGGGGCAGGGGTGCGAAGAATCTCCGGGAGAAAAACCGGCGACGAGGTTCGCCACCCGTCACGTTCTGTCTCCCGGAGGGGCGAAAAGTGGATTGCGGAAACCCGTCTGGCTACGCTGAATGTATGTGGAGGAATGAATGATAAGATGGATGAAGTATGCGAAATGATGAATGACAGAGGAATAGATGTGTTATGTGTGAATGAGACGAAACGAAAGGGAAAGGATGCCACTGCACATGGCACGTATACCGCGTATTGGTCTGGTGTGGGCGAGACCGAACGGGCATGCCAGGGAGTCGGTTTCATCCTTTCAGAAAGAATGGGACGATGTGTGAAAGAGTATGAATGTGTAAGCCCGAGACTGCTATGGATACGAATGAAAGTGGGCTTAAAGAAGCTGTTCCTACTAGGGGTATACGCCCCAGACATGTCTAAGCCCACTTACATCCGAGAGCAGTTTTGGGATATGGTAAGGATGGTGTTGACAAAATGTAAGGAAAATGAAAATATTATTATGTTAGGAGACTTTAATGGAAGGGTTGGGGTGAAGAGGTCTGGTTATGAAAGGATATTGGGAACGTTTGGTGATGAAAGTATAAATGAGAATGGTGAAGACCTCCTCACCGTATGTGCGGAAAAGAATCTTTTTGTGACGAATACTTTTTTTCGTCATAAGAAGATTCACATGTATACATGGGAAAGAGGTGATGATAGAAGCATGATAGATTTCGTAATTGTGGATGAAAGAATGAGGAGCGCAGTCGTAGATACAAGGGTTTACCGGGGGTCCAACGTAGGGACGGATCATTACTTGGTCTTATGTCAAATTAATGGTCTTTTCAAGCGTTGGCGGCATCGGACATCTGTATCTACCACTGCGTTACAGCGTATAAGAATAGAGAAGTTACAAGATGAAGATGTGATAGAGAAGTATAAAGTTAGACTGAGAGAAAATATTGGATGTTTGAATGAGTTGTGTATGAATGATTTAGACTTGAATACTGTGTGGGATAATATTAAGAAAGGTTTGGTGGATACCGCCACCGAAGTATGTGGTGTAAGTAAGAGAACAAATGAAAGGAAAAGTAATACGTTATGGTGGGATGATGAGGTACGGGTGGAAGTTGAATCAAAGAAGAAAGCATGGTTAGATTTACTAGCAACCAAAGCTGGTAATTCTTCTGGTATGAATGATGAGATTGAAAGAAAAAAGGCAGAATTTAGACGTCTAAATAAGAGAGTAAAAGAAGTTGTTGAAAGGAAAAAGAAAGAAAGAACGGATAAGAATGATAGAAGGATATCTGATAATTTCCAGGCTAACATAAAAATGTTCTGGAAACTCGTAAGAACTGCCAGGGGAAATACAAAACAGCCTATAATAAATGCTATAAGAGACGAGAATGGATGTATTCTGAATGATGAAGTTTCGAATTTAAACAGATGGAAGGAATACTTTGAAAGCGTGTTTATGAGTGAAGAGTCGTATGAATTAAATGAACTAGAAATTCCGAAAGAAGTGGAAAGGGGTATGGAGATAAGTGTAGATGAAATAATGAAAGCAATGAAAAGCATGAAAGCAGGTAAGGCAGCTGGATATGATAGAGTATCACTCGAGATGCTAAGGGCTGGAGAGGGAGTGGTGGCAGGCCTGCTGTACACCTTGTTTAATTTATGTTGGGAATTAAAACGGGTACCGGATGACTGGTGTAAAGCAGTTATAGTACCAATATATAAAGGAAAAGGGTCACAGCAGGACTGCAAAAACTACCGCGGTATCAGCTTGCTTAGTATTGTGGGTAAACTGTATGCTAAGGTGTTAATTGAAAGAGTTATGAAAGAAACTGATGGAAAAATTTGGGATGTGCAAGCGGGTTTTAGAAAGGGAATGGGGTGTACAGATCAAGTCTTTTCCATGCGCATGATTGCGGAGAAGTTTTTGGCCAAAAACTAGAAAGTTTTTTGTGCGTTCATGGACTTGGAAAAGGCTTATGACAGAGTGGACAGGAATGTGTTATGGCAAACACTGAACTCATATGGGTTGAGCGCTGGTTTGATACAGGCATTAGGGTCTCTTTATAGGGACTCTAGTGCTTGTGTCAGGATCAATGGGGTCTACTCGGACTGGTTTGGCATCCAAAAAGGTGTCAGACAGGGCTGTGTAGCTTCCCCTTGGCTGTTCAACCTATTTATGGACCGGTGTTTGCAAACTTTGAAAGATGAAGAATGTGGGTTAAGAATGGGCGAGTTAACGTCAAATGCCTTTTGTATGCCGATGATCAAGTCATACTTGCGTCATCGGCGGCAGAGTTGCAAATGATGGTTAAATTAATGAACTGGGAATTGAAAGAAAGGAGAATGAAAGTGAACGCAAGTAAGACGAAAGTGATGGTTTTTGAAAGAGAAGAAAGCAAAACGGTATGTGAAATAAGAATAGAAGGAGAGTTAATTGAGCAAGTGGATGAGTTTGTGTATTTGGGATGTGTATTTAGCAGGGATGGTAGATATGATAGGGAAATAGAACGACGAGTAAATGCAGGGAATAGAGTGAATGGGGCACTACACTCTATTATGAAGAACCAGAATGTGTCAAAACAGGCACGTATGGTAATTCATAATGCTGTGTTAGTCCCTACTTTAATGTATGGTAGTGAAAGCTGGGTGTGGCAGAAGAAGCACGAAAGTAGAATAAATGCTGTAGAAATGCGGTCTTTAAGGAATATGCTAGGGTTGAATCTGAATGACAGGGTGAGAAATTGCGTGATAAGAGATAAATGTGGTATGCAAGATGATGTTGTGACCAGGATTAAGAAAGGAATGCTTCGGTGGTTTGGTCACGTAGAAAGAATGAATGAGGAAAGAGTGACAAAGCAAATTTATATGGCAGATGTGAATGGCTGAGTCGGAAAGGGACGCCCTAGAAAAAAGTTTGTCGACCAAATTGGCGATATTTTGAAAATGGGCCACGTTAGAAGTACCCTTAACCGACGAGCATGTATGCGTAGATATATGGATGTAAAGGAGGCGAAAGAGGTATGTCAGAATCGTGCCAAATGGAAGTCCGTAGTCTCTGCCTACCCCTCTGGGTGACAGGCGTGAGTGTTTATGTTTTTTTTATGTTTTAAATAAACAAATTTGAAGTGCCTGTTTGTAATCTCAAACTAACATCTTTTTACTAAAAACATTTAACAGTATATATACGGTACTTATAACAAAAAACAATTTTAAACATTTTTTTCTGTCGGTCTGTCTTATAGTTCCGGCTTATTTCTGAAATGGCTGGACCGATTTAGACAGGACTTTAACTGGCTGATCGTTGATGTTATAAAGAGTAACTTAGGCCTCTTTTTATTTTAGAAAAGTAATTATGGTTCCGCGTAACAAAATCAAAACCCATTCCACGTGAACGATGTCGCGGAGAACAGCTAGACAAAAATATAAATAAAAAAATAAGTAAAGGTGAAAAAAGGGCAAATATAAGTAAAACTAGTACATCATCTGTCCATCCAAATCACAAATTAAGAATAATTTTCACCAAGAGAAAACAATCGCAAGTGTAAATAAAATTTTAATTTTTAAATACAAAGAATAATTTCGTTTTTTTCTATTTCACCAACAAGGCTCTGGAAAACAATAAATTATATCAATTTCAAAGTGGCTTACCCTCATCCATATCATCACTTAGGGTGAGGATCGGACTGAAATCTTAACTCGTATTAGGGTCAACATTTCGAAGTTTTGCTGCTTGTCACGGTCTTAAAAATACCTGAGAAAAAACATGTTTCGTAAGATGTATACTGAAATTTATAGTATCGTTGGTATTCATCGTATATTATAAATGATAAATACAAGAGTAAAATAGCAGCTTAATGCTGCAATTTTTCATATCACGAGTGTAGAGAACTAGAAACCCTTTTTACTGGAAACGAGGTATTCCATCTCAATCCTCAGTGGTAACAACGCATCTGCATTTTACTTCTTAATTGAGAATAAAAGTAGATGTTAATTGGGCCACAGCATTCATCTACCATTAGGTGAACTGTGTGCTGGTTTGTTACTTATTCTATAAAACAATGTGTGACGAGAACCAGAAACTGGTAACTGGGCATTCCATCTTAGTCACCTCCGTGGGATGACAAGACTTCTTTTTTTAAATCGAGAACTGATGGCGGTGTCTGTTCATTGGTTACAGCCTATCAAAATTCAAAGCTGAACCCTTTTGAAGCTGAACACAGGCCTTTCCCACGTATATTTGCCATAGTTGCCATGTTTCAGTTGTGTTGTTATCAGGCAGATGCCTTTTCAGGAGGCCTCGGCGAACACGTACCGGCCAGCCGTGATTTTTTCTGGTTGTACGTAATTTAGAATCTTCAGTTTCTTTTAAAGTATGATATAATTTAAGGGATAATTTTAGTTTTGATGAGATGCCCGAGTTTGCCAATGCCCCAGTAACATTTTTATTAAGATGAATATTAGGAATACTGAATTATGGAAAACATCGTCGCCAATTAGCAAATATATTTAATTAATATTTTTACGATAAAAATGGTTACTGTGATTCAAACTTATGAGATAAATATATTATACTAGCGCGGACTTTTGATTTAGACCTTTGGAGGAACTACGAATCCTTAGCCTTAGATTAATCAGCGAAGTAAGCGCCCTAATATCGAATTAAAATAACGAAAACAACCTTAATTACAAAATATTGAACCTTTTCTACTATTCAAACTTAATTAGAATGTATTGTACGTTCCATAAACATATCAAAATCCGTTGCATGCGTGCGGAGTATAAAAGAAATAAGTAATGTATTAAGGAGTTGTTTTGAAAAATGAATAACAACGTATTCATTTAATTTATCAACAGATTACTCACCAGCCAATCGTCCCGTAAAATAAAGTATCGTACAAACTATAATACCTTATTTTATCCTCTGAGGGTTTGAATTTTTCAAAATCCTATCTTAGTTATTGCCTACGTATTAAAAGGAAGTTATGTTATCATAATTGCACGCTTCTCCGTTCTGTGGTTTGAGCTTTTACTCTGGTATTCTGTGAAAGCGTGGTTCTACCTTGGTCGCGCCTACCCATTTGGGCTACAACCATGATATAGCTGAAGCGTGGCTTGACCACTTAATATACGTTAGTCGCCCCACATAGTAAAATGGTTCATACAAACTGTGACACCCTATTTCATCCCCTTAGAGATTGAACTTTCCCAAATAATTTCTTAGAGGATGTTTTTTTCATATTCTTTTTATATAATAAGGGTGACAAACGAGCACATAATCCACCTGATCGTTAGTAGACGTCTACATTTATCCTCGGTTACGAATCAAAACGCTGATGCGTTGTCATCCCTGAGGACTAAGATGGAATGCCTCGTTTCTAGTAAAAAAGGGTCTCCGGATCTCTACACTCACCGTACGAAACACAACAGTATTAAACTGCTATTTTACGCTGTTATTCTGTGAGAGCGTGGGCCTTCCCCGGTCGAGCCGGCCCATTCGTGCTGCAACCATAATATAGCTGCAACGTGGCTCTGCCACGTATACGCCTACGTTATAAAAGGCAGCTACTGACTAATTTTCAGATTTCTACGTACGCATAACAATTTTGGCCGTGCGTTGTTAGATGAGTCAGTTACTCAGGATATCACCTTTTGTGTATGTAGATTAATGTATGTAGATTAGGAAGTATGATTTAATATTATCTGCTGCCTTACAGATACTACATAGTAGCTTTGCTTTATTAAGCCCTGTATTGGACTGTAAGAAATTGACGAATAAGACGTTTTGCACATTTAAAGTATTTAGTTTAGTTCAAGTAGTGTCCAAATAATATTTTTGCCCCGGGGCCCTTGGTTGCATAGCTACGCCATCGGCTGTGGCGCATAAAGATATACACTTATCCTAAATTAAGAATCAAAATGCCAATGCGTTGTCACCTCTGAGGACTGAGATGGAATACTCCGTTTCAACTAAAAAGGGTCTTCGGTTCTTAACATTCACCATACGACCAAACACAGCAGCATTAGACTGCTAATTTACGCCGGTATTCTGAGAGAGCTTGCTCCTAACCCGATCGAGCCGCCCCATTCTTGCTAGAACCGCAATGTAGCTGCAGCGTTTCTATAGCAGATAAAGCTCCTGCTGCTGCTGATTCTCTCCTACTTTATTTACTTCTGTCGCCTCTTACGACACCTGCGGGATTATATGGGGTAGTGGATTCCCTTATGGCGCCACCACACAAGTGAATATAGGATACAGTAATACCATAAAGAGTTAGCTATATTTGCCTAGTTTCTTATAAAGATATCAAAAAGAAAACAACGTAAGTGAATTTATTTTCGTCAACATAAAAAGTAAAATTAAGACAATATAATAACGCCGTCAATAAATTTGCTGAGTTGTGGCTGCTAGATGAGGGAAAATGAGATTAAGTGAGAAAAGTTGGCTGGATAGAACCGGTAAACAGGTTGATAGTCATATGATATTACACTTAGTCTTAGTCGTTATAATATTACTGTGAATATATGGTATGCAAAATTATAACGTAAGTAATTCAAATTCAAATATTTATTTAAATAAATGTAGGTAATGTATGGGATGAAAATTAAAATAATAATAAAGCTAAACCATTTTCTAACGTGTTGGCATGTAAAATTTATGAGAAAAATAATCAAATATTAATTTTTCCACCGACTTCAAAAAAGGAGGAGGTTCTCAACTCTACTGTATTTATTTATACACGTGTTACTTCAAAACATTTTAGGTGAACCGATTTTGATGATTCTTATTTATTTGGAAACAGGTGCGTTTCTTGTGGTCCCATATACCTAATTCTGACCAATAGTTTTTGAATTGTTCTTAATAATTAATTATAAATAAATAATAATTAATATTTAATTATTGACTCGATAAACATTGATGATGTTCTCATTTTTTTGTGTTGAAGTCAGTTGCACAAAATTTTTAATTTTATCGCTTGTGACACTTGCCAGTCAAACCATTAAAATTATAAATCGTAAAATAATAATTAAATTAGCATTTGTGTAATAAATATTCCCTTGTAAATTAAAATATTTATATCATCTATGTTTATTTGTTTTGTTACGTACATAAAAATGTTACAAACAATTATAAGTCATTTATGTCACTTTAATTTAAATTGTAACTTTTACGCGATTTTATTATTTTAATGAGACGTTTCATTTATTGATGTTTAACATCTTTCATCACACTCTAAGAAAAAGAATCATAAAATCGGTTCCTTATCTGCGAATATGAAATTTCTTAAATTATTCAAAGTTTTAAGTCCAATATGAAACTTTTTCCTCTAGTGGCCCATTTATGCTACAACCATGGTGTTATACGGAGCATTTCAACACCCTACTTAACGTGGATCATGTTGTTGACCTAGACCATGTTCGCTGCCTACCTCAGCAACCTTTCGCCCTCGAGCTCGATGAGCCAGTCTCGCCTGACGAGGTTGTTCTTGCCATTAAGCAACAGCAAAATAAACGCGCGGTTGGTGTTGATTTTATACCGGGTGAATTATTGAAGTATGGCGGTGGGGATTTGTATTCGGCGATATGGGAACTTTTTGTCGTTATGTGGGAAAAAGAACAAGTTCCTAATACTTTTAAGGCATCCCTCATACGAGCCCTATATAAGGGCAAGGGTGACCGGTTGAACTGTAATTCTTACCGTGGCATTTCTCTACTTTCTGTGCCTGGAAAAATCTTCGCCAGACTTCTATTAAACCGCCTCAGGAAACTTTCTGAAAGGATTTTGCCGGAATCCCAGTTCGGCTTTCGACCAGACCGTGGTACCTGTGAGGCGATTTTCTCATTGCCTCAACTGCAGGAAAAAAGCAGAGAACAGGGTCGTAATATGTATCTCTGTTTTGTAGACCTTGAAAAAGTATTCGATGGTATACCGTGAGAAGCCCTCTGGATAGTGCTGCGGAAAATTGGATGCACGGAGAAGTTCGTGAGACTTATGGGACTCCTGCATGACGACACGCTGAGCTGCGTCGTAGTAAACGCTGATCAGTCAGATTTTTTTCCCGTTACCTGTGGGGTAAAACAAGGGTGTATCCTTGCACCCACACTTTTCACGTTACACTTTGCAGTTGTAGTCCAGAAAGTCTTAAAAACTACCCCTGAAGGAATCCGCATTCGTTTCCTCAATAATGGCAATCTTTTCAGCTTAGACAGACTTAAGGCCCGTACGAAAGTGTCTTACGCACTTATTACAGAGATCGTCCACGCAGATGATCTATGTTTTGTGACTGATTCCCCAGTTGGCCTGCAACAGCTCGTGACCACCTTTCATGACTTTCATGATCATTTCATTTTCGTCATGCCGTATTTTGGTCTAAAGATAAGTGTTAAAAAGACGGAAGTGATGTCTTTAGATATCTACGGTCAAGAGACACTTGCCATCAAACTCGGTGATGACATACTTAAGCAAATCTATACATTTCGTTATCTGGGGAGCACGATAACATCAAATTGTGACCTTGATGCTGAAATCAACAGTCGGATCGGTGCCGCTGCTGCGGTATTCGGTAAACTGGATCGCAAGGTCTTTGGCTCACATGACCTAAAGCTGGCTACTAAAATTGACATTTATAAGGCGGTAGTGCTGCCTAACATATTGTACTCTTCAGAGTCATGGACAGTTTACCGCCGTCACATACGGACGCTGGATCGCTTCCACTTGCAATGTCTGCGCAAAATTCTCAACATACGTTGGTCTGATCGCACTCGAAACACGGAAGTGCTGCGTAGAGCCCATACCATGGGGATTGAGGCCTACCTTATGGAGCGACAACTCCGTTGGTGTGGACACTTATCGCGAATGTCAGACCAGCGTACGGCAAAGTGCATCTTTTTCTCTGAACTTGAGAAGGGCAAGCGTAAGCATGGCGGACAACTCCTCAGGTACAAAGATGTACTTATGCGCCACATGAAGAAGCGCGACATTGAACCTTTAAAACCTGCCCGCATTGCGCGCGAACATTTGTAAATAAGATCGGCTACGTTAGCCATGCACGAGCACACCAACGACAGGATCGGAGTTGAAGAGGTCGCCGTGGCCGATATCGGTCGTTGAATAATAATAATAATAATAATAATAATAATAATAATAATAATAATAATAATAATAATAATAATAATAATAATAATAATAATAATAATAATAATAATAATAATAATAATAATAATAATAATAATAATAATAATAATAATAATAATAATAATAATAATAATAATAATAATAATAATAATAATAATAATAATAATAATAATAATAATAATAATAATAATAATAATAATAATAATAATAATAATAATAATAATAATAATAATAATAATAATAATAATAATAATAATAATAATAATAATAATAATAATAATAATAATAATAATAATAATAATAATAATAATAATAATAATAATAAGAGCAAATACCGCCCCATCACTTGTCTACCGACCATATACAAGACACTAACATCCATTTTGAGCGCGAGAATCACTTGTCACCTGGACTCAAATCAGGTGATGTCGCGCGCTCAAAATGGATGTCGGGGCGGTGGTCGTGGAACCAAGGAACCACTCCTCATTGACGCGGTCATTGGCAAAGTGGTGAAACGCAACCGTCGGAACTTCTCCGCCGCCTGGATAGACTACAGAAAGGCATTCGAATCGGTGCCCCATACATGGCTGAAGAGAGTCCTCGAGCTGTACAAGATAGACTGTACTGTTAGAGACTTCCTCGAGCAGTGTATGGGGCAGTGGAGTACGATCCTTTGTCATCTGGGTGAGCGAATGATGGCTGCGGAGAACCACATAAGGATAAGAAGGGGTATCTTCCAGGGCGATTGTCTGAGTCCAATCTGGTTCTGCCTCTCTCTGAACCCTCTCAGTACCTTACTGGAGGGCTCCGGGAGGGGATTTCAGCTACGGAAAGGAGGGACAAAAGTGACCCACCTTTTCTATATGGATGACCTCAAGTTATTCGCCTCCAGTCGCTCCCATCTTATGGAATTGCTAAACATCACTTGTGAATTTAGCAATTCCATTGGAATGGAGCTTGGGACGGATAAGTGTGCGGTCCTCCATGTTGAATGGGGAAGGGTTGCTAACTCTGAGGGCGCAGACTTATCTATGCCCGTCAACTTAAGGACCCTTTCCGAGGCTGAAACATACCGATACCTGGGTATGTCACAAAACATCGGTATCGATGAGACTGGTATGAAACAGTCAGTTTGCGACGTGTTTTATGCACGCTTGACCAAAGTGCTTAACAGCCTTTTGTCCGGTGTGAATAAGGCACACGCATATAACGGCTGGGTCATGCCTGTCCTCATGTATACCTTTGGCATACTCAGGTGGACTCAGACTGAACTTAACGCCCTGGATAGAAAAGTCCGCACTACCATGACGTCCCATAGGATGCATCATCCGAGATCGTCGGTAATGAGGCTGTACTTGCCGCGGAAGCATGGTGGTCGTGGCTTCTTGAGCGCGCTCACCATGCACAATCGCGAAATGTGCAGCCTCCGTGATTACTTCCTGGCGAGATCGGATGATCCATTCTATAAGGACGTCATTTCTTGTGATAAAGGACTTACCCCTCTATCCTTAGCCAACGAGCAATGGCAAGACCCGGCAATGCAGAGCATTTCCGACCGGGAGACCGTATGGAAGGAGAAGGAGCTCCACGGGAGGTTCTACAAGGCTCTACATGAGCCTTTCGTAGATACAGTAGCCTCCCTCCACTGGCTACGCTTTGGTGATCTCTTCGGGGAAACCGAGGGTTTTGTCTGTGCAATACAGGATCAGGTTATTAAGACCAACAACTATCGGAGATACATCCTAAAGGATGGCACCGTCGACATCTGTCGAGCTTGTCGCCATCCCGGTGAGTCACTTAGGCATGTTATCTCCGGTTGTTCGGCGCTTTCTAACTCTGAGTACTTGCACAGGCACAACCTTGTAGCCAGAATTCTACACCAGGAGCTCGCTCTGAAATACGGTCTCGTGGATCGGAAATTGCCGTATTACAAGTACTTGCCGGAAGCCGTGCTCGAAAATGATCGCGCCGGGCTCTATTGGGACCGGGCCATCATCACAGACAGGACTATTCTTGCGAATAAGCCTGATATTGTGCTGATGGACCGGGCACAGTCAAGGATATTTTTGGTCGACATTACCATTCCGTATGACGAGAACCTCGTGAAAGCCGAAACAGACAAGCAAACAAAATATCTGGATCTGGCTCACGAGGTGACCGACATGTGGGGTGGTCTGCCGACCGAAATTATTCCTGTAGTCGTCTCTGCAAACGGGCTAATCCCAGTCAGCCTCTCGGGTCATCTGAGGCGGCTGGGACTACGTGGCGGACCGCTCCAGGTTCAAATGCAGAAGGCGGTGCTCCTCGATACCGCCCGCATCGTCCGCCGGTTTCTTTCCCTTTCCCCCTAACCCTCGGCCGTTTGGTCTCCCCTGCCGAGGGCCTCCATCTGGTTGGGCTTTTATTTATTTATGTACTTTTATATTTATTTTATGTTATTGATATTTATGTATATTTATCTTTTCATTTTCATTTATAATTATATATTTATAGCACCCAACCAGATGAGAAAACTATAATAAAAAAAATAATAATAATAATAATAATAATAATAATAATAATAATAATAATAATATGACGTCCCATAGGATGCATCATCCGAGATCGTCGGTGATGAGGCTGTACTTGCCGCGGAAGCATGGTGGTCGTGGCTTCTTGAGCGCGCTCACCATGCATAATCGCGAAGTGTGCAGCCTCCGTGATTACTTCCTGGCGAGAGCGGATGATCCATTCTATAAGGACGTCATTTCTTGTGATAAAGGACTTACCCCTCTATCCTTAGCCAACGAGCAATGGCAAGACCCGGCAGTACAGAGCATTTCCGACCGGGAGACCGTATGGAAGGAGAAGGAGCTCCACGGGAGGTTCTACAAGGCTCTACATGAGCCTTTCGTAGACACAGTAGCCTCCCTCCACTGGCTACGCTTTGGTGATCTCTTCGGGGAAACCGAGGGTTTTGTCTGTGCAATACAGGATCAGGTTATTAAGACCAACAACTATCGGAGATACATCCTAAAGGATGGCACCGTCGACATCTGTAGAGCTTGTCGCCATCCCGGTGAGTCACTTAGGCATGTCATCTCCGGTTGTTCGGCGCTTTCTAACTCTGAGTACTTGCACAGGCACAACCTAGTAGCCAGAATTCTTCACCAGGAGCTCGCTCTGAAATACGGTCTCGTGGATCGAAAATTGCCGTATTACAAGTACTTGCCGGAAGCCGTGCTCGAAAATGATCGCGCCAGGCTCTATTGGGACCGGACCATCATCACAGACAGGACTATTCTTGCGAATAAGCCTGATATTGTGCTGATGGACCGGGCACAGTCAAGGATATTTTTGGTCGACATTACCATTCCGTATGACGAGAACCTCGTGAAAGCCGAAACAGATAAGCAAACAAAATATCTGGACCTGGCTCACGAGGTGACCGACATGTGGGGTGATCTGCCGACCGAAATTATTCCTGTAGTCGTCTCTGCGAACGGGCTAATCCCAGTCAGCCTCTCGGGTCATCTGAGGCGGCTGGGACTACGTGACGGACCGCTCCAGGCTCAAATGCAGAAGGCGGTGCTCCTCGATACCGCCCGCATCGTCCGCCGGTTTCTTTCCCTTTCCCCCTAACCCTCGGCCGTTTGGTCTCCCCTGCTGAGGGCCTCCATCTGGTTGGGCTTTTATTTATTTATGTATTTTTATATTTATTTTATGTTATTGATATTTATGTATATTTATCTTTTCATTTTCATTTATAATTATATATTTATGGGACCCAACCAGATGAGAAAACTATATAGATACCCCAAAATAATAATAATCCTGTAGTCGTCTCTGCAAACGGGCTAATCCCAGTCAGCCTCTCGGGTCATCTGAGGCGGCTGGGTCTACGTGGCGGACCGCTCCAGGCTCAGATGCAGAAGGCGGTGCTCCTCGATACCGCCCGCATCGTCCGCCGGTTTCTTTCACTTTCCCCCTAACCCTCGGCCGTTTGGTCTCCCCTGCCGAGGGCCTCCATCTGGTTGGGCTTTTATTTATATATGTATTTTTATATTTAGTTTATGTTATTGATATTTATGTATATTTATCTTTTCATTTCCATTTATAATTATATATTTATAGAACCCAACCAGATGAGAAAACTATAATAATAATAATAATAATAATAATATTCCACAGCTATCACACAACGCTATCTAGTCCCAAGCTAAGCAGAGCTTGTGTTATGGGTACTAGACCACTGATAAACATACTTATATATTTCTAAATACATAAATATTATAGATAAATTACACCCAGACACAGAACAAATGATCGTGCTCATCACACAAACATTTGTCCTGGGTGGGAATCGAACCCACGACCTCCGGCTTAGCAGTCAGGGTCACTAACCACTAGACCAACAGGCCTGTCTAATATTATATATATATATATATATATATATATATATATATATATATATGATATAGTTGCAGCATCGCTCTACCACTTACACTACAGAAATCTTTTTGTAAATAAAATTAAAAATCAAATTATTTTCAGTAAACTAAGTTAAGCGGTCAGTTAAATTAAACTATTTAGGTTTCTATGATTTTCGAAAAAGATCACAAACGTCTACCAATTAATGTGCCTAATGAACGTGTGAAACAGGTTTTGTACCAATATGCCCAGCATATGACGTAACATCTAAGTCGCTTAACATCGCTTTCAAACATTAAATTCCTTACGTCACACATCATGCACGGTCTAATTGAGTTTCGTTTTGCTCCTGCTACACAAACAAACATTGTTTAAAACATAATTATAATTATTTACCTAAATTCTGTTATTTAACAAATAACGAACTTTATTTTTACGTAACTTAAAATGGCAGCATAACTGTTTTTTACTTATATACACAAAATAGTTTGGAAAATGCAAAAGTGCAGACCTCATGAGCGTTTTTATTTTTGTACCAAATTTCATTTAATTTTGATGAAAAAGAAGTATCTAGCGATGTTTTTAAACTCGACACGAGAAATTTTTTACCGTTATTGGAATTGACCTTCTGCAACGCCTTCGTGTGTGGTAGGGTTCCACTTCCGCCTCGTATTCCGTCTAGATATACAACATCCTTTTAACTTATTCTGCTTCCAAGCAGTAGTACCTACGCTACTATGTTGCGATCAGAAGGTATGATTACAGCTGGTATAATTACAGGCAACGCAAGACAACGCACTTATAGCCTCTATGTTTGAAGTTGGTTGCAGATATTCTTGGGCTGAAGAAGCCCTTTAAATAAAAATATGGGTGTCAAACGAGCACACAGTCCAACTAATAGTAAGTGGATGGTGTAGCCTATAGAAGTCTACATTTATTCTCACCCCTGACGGCTGAGATGGAATGCCTCATTTCCAGTTTATACGTAAATTTTGGAGACAGAGCCATGCGAGCATAGAACTCGTAGTTTGAAAAACACTCCACTTGGGAAATTTGTCTCTCCTTTTGTTGCCAAATATTTACCACTTCATTATGTTTCCGCAGCTTTACTTCCTGTATTCCATGTTTACAAATTTAAATTTATTAACTTTGTCGTGTCAAAGAACATCTGACGGCGTAAAAGAAGTCACTGCTCTGGTATTGTAGTTATATATTCGTTAGAATTAGTATTTTTTAATTGTGCGCAGTTAGAAAATTTATAATTGCTAAAATAAGTGCCGCCGTCATTGCTTACGTCATCTAGCTAGCTACTTACACATTATTATCAGTATAACAATCGATTAATAATTATATAGGTAAGAGTCAGTGTGTATGTCCACAATGACACCTACTGTAGGTATGCATCTCTGTCACCTTGAAAATCCTACTTTCTTCACGATTCAGGTACTGATGAGATACAGGAATGGATAAAATGATTTATTTACTAAAATTGGAGATATTAGTCTATTAATGATTTTTGCTTCGATTATTTATACCTTGATTTACCTTCATTATATGTAGAACAAAGTGTCACAGTATAATGCGGGTAATACAAAAAGTCTTTGTAATAACTGTCGATACAGTGCGTGCAATTCAACAAGCGTATGAAATAAAACAAAACATCCTTCAAATATAAAATAATAACTTGGAAATTATACAGATATTGTTTACCCACGAATTTATTATTCAGGCTGAAACACGCAGTCATCGTGTAATTTACACTCGGCCTGGGAAATTCGTCGCCGTCTTGACACCGCTTCCGTTGTCATGATCTGTCGCAGCAGAATAAATTTATTTGTTATTCAATAAATATTACTTTGTCACATAATTTTTTCTTTAGATTTAATTTAAACTAAACGTTTATTATCTAATAACGACAAACAAACAATTTAATTTAAATTAATATTGTTACGAGCTTGAGGTTCGTGACAATAAAAATTGCCGATAGAATTACCTAAATTAACACTTTAATTTACTTTACACAAATTAAAGTTAAAAACACTAATAATTAAACACACTAATTCACTTAATTCCGCTCCGAAGCTTCGCTTGTGTCGCCGAGTTCAACTCTACTCCGCCCGATCGCATCTTGCTGCGCCTATTTATATAATTAGTAAAGAAGCGTCCCGAACATTCAGGTAAATGCGCGCCAGGCAACGAGTATTCGAGTGTAGATTTTCCAGAAACTTAGTTCTCCGGGTGGCGCTGTCGGTCGAAAGATTTGTGATGTCATTTACTGCAAAGCTCCCCTCGCTCTCGTTCCTGACACTAGATGGCGCTAGTGCGCTGATTTGAGCGCGGCGTAACAATATTAAGGATAAATATAGCTATTTAGCATAGAAACGTAGCCAGCGTTTACTGGCACTATACCGCGAGGAGTATTAGTATTTATGTATGATAATTTAAGTTTCTAGCTTTAGTTTATTTTAATTGTGGTTAAATCATTGTTGATCTTAATTTTATGTAATTTTTATTTGATATAACTTAATAACAATCATAATAATAATTACAGCTTTTAGAGGTCACTGATGAACTAGGCGCCACAAAACACGGTCCTAAGACACCGGCATCCATCGACTTACTGCCTGTTTTAACAGGTTTTCAATCCATCTAGTGTACAGTCAGTGCATGTTCCCAGTGATGTCAAAACTGAGTTATTATTTTACACTTGTGTTCTGTGGGAGCGTGGTCCTTCCCGGTCAAGTTAATTTGGATAGTTCAGTCTGTAGCTGCACAATCAAGGCGCCAAAAGCTATTGCTCGTTTTTTGAAAAACAAAATGAAATCGCTTCTAGATTTACTAGACAGCTCGTCAGAATAAGATTTAGATTTTGATGCACATGTTGCATTAGCATTAATTTCTAATAACAGACGAATATTTTAAACAGATCGTCACATGAAGCTTTAAAAAAACCGAGGCAAAATTAATCGCATTTTTCCGCGACCACTTTTATTTAACTGCAAGTAAAATTTTATGCCATATTTGTATCTTCAGATATTATCTGCAGATATATTTATATAAGCAGATAATGTTGTCGCTATTTTTCGATACATATCGGTGCTTACAGATACTAGACGATAAAATATAAATTATCTACGCTGTGTGTGTTAGTTCATTGAATTTTATAGAGAACGATATTGAAAGATATGCGCTGAGATACAGATATCTTATCGTATCTACGTAGTGTGTAACATGTTTTACGAATGCATTGGAATTAGAGGTCACACCGGCATATCGTTTGCACTGCCATCACTTCTTTAATTTAGCATGTATAAAAGGAAATACCGGAAACTGGACTGCACCATCGACATCCAGTCTGCGCAGGGAGGTGTAATGGCGGCGCTGTCTTGATCATTATCACGTGTGGCAGGCGGGTTGCAGATCGCAGCACCAGATGCAAGTACTGGTTACGTCGCTGCCCGTCGCCGGTCTGCCTAATGGGATTTTTTTTTAAATTCATATTCATTTTTATAGGATATTAAGCATATTGATACTTATTCAAAATTTGCCCAAAATATCGTAAAGTTTGGCCCGATATCTCATATTTAAAAGGGTCACTCCTTACTTTTCAATGAATGAATAGTCATATATAAAAATTTAATTTTTTTGTACTTATTATAAGCCGCACATCGAATACAATCTTACCAAGTGATAAGTGGTGATGAAGCCCTAGATGCCATCATTTCTAATTCAATAGGTTGTCGTAATGATATTAAGTAGTCTTGATTATTATTATTACTCTATATTTTCAATTTTATTGCTATTGTTTTTTTATCCTTTTGCGCATAATGTTTCAATACATGTCCATCGTTTGTGAATCTTTTATTTAAGGTGGTAGCAATAAATTATAATTAAATATATTAAAAAAATGTTAATTACCTGTTAGGTAAAAGATTTTCTTATAATAATTGAACATTTTTTTAGGTTCCGCTATCTTATTTAACTTTTATATTTTAGCAAAAATGTTATAAATGAAAATATCCCATTTAGTTTCAAGTTAATCCCAGGCTCGGTAGCGATGCGGTTCATTCAAAGCATTTTAGAAAAAATAAAATGTTAAATTTCTTTGTAAATTACTACTGAGATCAATCAAATCCTTTTAGCAAGTTTAAATTTAAATATATTTATTTTATTTTAATATTTTTATATGGATTGCAAAATTAAAATATCATAGGTTCAAATCCACCTTTCGACTGTCGTGAACCATTTCTAGCAGAAGCATTGTTAGTTGGGCTAGAAATGGATAACCAGAATAATTCTTCTTTATCATCAGACTTTGAATGTCCAAAGCTGGACATGAGCCCACTCATATAAGCACTACAAATGAGCACACAGTTCACTTGATGATAAGTGGATCCTGTAGCCTCGAGACATCTACATCAATCCCTGCTTCAGATCAAATGCTGGCGTTGGCGATGGCGTTTCACGTTATCAGTAAAAAGGGTCTCCGCTTCTCTACACTACCACACAAAACACAACGGTATTATTTCACCTTGGTATTCTGTGAGAGCTGCCTCGTTGGTCCTTTATTCTTTTCTATTCGGTTGCTGATAATTATGTTGGGTTGGATTCGGGGTTGGACTGCAATCAGTTATTTGGTTTTTCCGTCAAGAAATTCACAGCAGCAGCCCGAAGTCAGCAAGTTGGTGGTGTTTCACGCCCATACCTTGGAAAGCACGTAAAGGTCTCTTCTTCTTGTCTCCTGTCTTCCGCCTGATCTCTCTCCAATCATGTCGGATAACCGTCCCATTGGACTATTAGAGTAACGAAATAGAGAGCGTACGTGTGCTTGCGTATACACTCGAACACTGTAATCCTATCCTGCGCAGATGGTTAGTCTTCGTGGAGACTGGCTGCCGTGATCGGAATTCAGTCTGCAGGACATTTAATTATTCTATGAGAGCATATTCCTCCCGCGGTCGAGGCGACCCATTCATTCCGCGACCATAATAGCTGCAGCATGGCTGTACCACGTAAGTGATGTGTGTAGGTAATGTTTCAAAAAACACATTTTATAATACAAAATCAAAGTAGCGTTAAGAATACTTGCAAATCTGTAGATGTGCACAATGGCAGTGGAACATAACCTCATTTATCTATGTACTTACCTATCAAGCTCCCAGCTGAGGGTCTACATAAGGAGTACTAGGTACGCACGCAACTATCATAAATTCCTGAACAACATGCGAAGCTCCGCCGATGCGCAGTAATTGCATCGCGGTCGCGGGGCGAACTCAATTTTAAATATCAGCATTCTTATTATAAGTGACTCCGAAATTTATTCATATTCTCTTTCTTCTTCTTCCTCTTGATCTGTAAAAATCCACTGATAGACATGAGATTCTCCTGCTTGGCAAGGGGATGAACGCCTGTGTATTTTACGACAACACGTAACGGATTTTTTATAGGATAGGGTGACAAACCAGCACACAGTCCACCTGATAGTAACGGGTTGCTACGGCCTATAGACATCTATATCTATCCTCGATTACAAATCAAAATGCAGATGCTTTGTCACCTGAGAGGACTAAGATGGAATGCCTCGTTTCCAGTAAAAAGGGTCTCTGGTTCTCCACACTCACCATACGAAACACAGCAGCATTATGCTACTATTTTACGCTGGTATTCTATCAGAGCGTGGTCCTTCCCCGGTCAAGCCGACCCATTTGTGCTACAACTATACTACTAATATAACTGCAGCATGGCTCTTCCACGTATAAAAAAATATAAAACGGTAAATATATAAAACACAAGATTTTTGATTTCTTTAAACCTATAAACTCTTTTTGTGTACTATTTTAATGAGGAACATGTATGATTTACATGTTGCGATCTACTCCGCTTCACAACTTTTTAAATCATTTTATTGTATTTTGACCATTGAAGTATAAAGTATTTTCCCCGGTCAAAGGAGGAAATTTGATTTTTTTTTTGCCGAATAATGTAAGTACGTAACTTAATTTTAAATCTTTAGAAGTAAAAACATTATGAACTACATCACCAAAATTTTTATAAGAATTTTAAATACATTCGAAGACCAGAAGTACGTACCATAGTCCCTCCCACTGCCGGCTACACACTCAGCCAATTTATATCGTGAGAGGGCAATTACCAACGCTTCCCGTCGTTTGATATATGAACGTTATTTGAGAAAATTATTTCATTAAGCGCTTCGCCTTCTGCTAAATAATAAAAAGAATCCACACGTACGATGTAACTATTTTTTGCGAGTATTGTTGGTAGGGGATAATAAAATACAGTACCCGGAGCCCTGTTTCTTCTGCATATCAATGATATGTTGCAAACCCGTAACATTCATTGCTATGCAGATGACAGCACTGGTGATGCTCTTTACACCGGCCGAGCCAATATTTCTCGGGAAAACGTCTCCGAGTGCCGGGACAAACTTGTGTCTGAAGTCGAGTCTTTGATGAACAGAGTCTCGGATTGGGGGCGACTAAATCTAGTCCAGTTTAACCCCCAGAAGACACAAGTTTGGGCGTTAACCGCTAAAAAGAACCCCTTTTGTCGTATCTCCTCAGTTTCAAGGCACTCCCCTTTTTGCCTCAGCCAGTATCGGAATCCTCGGCGTCGACACATCGAGTGACGTGCAGTTTCGTGGTCACTTGCCAAATTGGCCTCTAAAAAGCTTGGCGTGCTCAGCAGAGCGGGACAGTATTTCATGCCAGCACATCGCCTGCAACTTTACAAAGCGCAAGTTCGGCCTTACATGGAATACTGTTCTCATCTCTGGGCTGGGACACCCCAGTGCCAGCTCCTTCCACTTGACCGCATTCAGCGCAGAGCGGCTCGAATCGTCGACGACCGAGTGCTTTCCGATCGGCTCGATTCACTGGTGCTGCGAAGAGATGTTGCATCTCTTTGCATTATCTTTAGCATATACCATGGGGAATTGTTCGGATTAATCCCAGCCGCCGAATTATGTGAACGCACTACGCGGCAAACGTCCCGATTCCATCCACACCATCTGTATGATTGGCGGTCCACCACTGTACGTTTCAAAAGGAGTTTTCTTCCGCGTACATCCTCTCTGTGGAATAGTTTACCACCGGCGATTTTTCCGGACCGATACGACCTGTGGACCTTCAAGAAAAGAGCTTACTCCTTTCTAAAGGGCCGGCAACGCACCTGCGATTCTTCTGGTGTTGCGGTTGATCATGTGAGGCCGTAGTCACTTAACATCAGGTGAGCCGCATGCTCGTTTGCACCCTCTTCTATAAAAAAATGTCTTATTTTTAAATATCTCAATATTATTTTCGATTCATATCACGTTGTTCAGGACTCAATTTCTTTTATTTGAATTAATAATTTGCTCATGTTTTATTGTTCTTGAAATATTAAAGCATTGTAAGCGACAGTAGTCTATTGCGCTAGTTAGGTATAAGTAGTGTAGGAACATCAAACAAAATTTCACATTTTATTTATGTTTCAGCGAAATTCTAAATGCATATAAGCTCTTCTAGTTACGAAGATGCAAGATTTGTCTGAATGATTGAACCCCTATGATGTTCTATCATCTTAGTAATTTTTTTGCATGGATATAAAAGCATTTCTTCGTCTGAAATGCCACCACTGCTGGCACCCTAATTAAAGGACATCACGCCCGGTCTCCTTTCTATTAGCACATTTTTCTCATGCAATTCAGTAAAATGATGGTACTTGATGACACATAAAGCTTCCTGTTTAGGCGGTACCCCGACCAAAACTTGGCAAAAGTGCGTTTTTCAGAGATTATTATCTCATTATTTATGAAAAATAAGCTACATCAAAAGCACATTATTAATGTTCGATGTCCTATCATCACATTCCACGTCGTCTAATTTGTCTTTATAAATACATTTAAAATCAACTTTTAAAAAAATGACTAAAATTATTGATTACATGCATCTGTTGCTAAAGGCAACGCTCTAATCATTTGAGGATTACACTAATGGATAGATAATTTAAAAATTTATATTTTTCACGTTTTATTTAATTTCTTAAGTTCGTTTTTCTTTTTTAATTGAATTAATTCCAATAATTCGGGCGTATTTATACGCTATATATTGTAGCGAGAGCGCGTGGATTGTATTAATTATTAAAACAAAAATAGTTATGGTAATAAATAATAAATGGAATGCAGCTTTTGCTTTTAAAAGAAGGTTAACATTTTAAAGTGTTACAAAAACACAATTACGTTGACGCTGTCTGACAATAAATTACAAATAATTTGAAGTAGTCGCAATTTAAATAATTTATGTATACATATTTCCAAAACGTATACACGAAAAATAAAATAGAAAACGAACTGAAAAACGTAGTATTTCATCCTGATATTTTCCTGTGCCTGTGCAAATTTCGCTTAGAACGGTCATTCACACCACAAAATATTATTTAAATTTGCTACTATAAGTAGTACGTAAAAGGCTTAGCATTTAAAACTAGTTGGAAGTTGTTGGGCAGGTTTCGTATTTTTTTTAAATTTCAATAGCCACACGAAGCATCCTTGGTAGTGAACGTTGTTCTTTTGTGTGAATTTTCGATTTATCAAATCTGATGTAAGGACTGTAATGGCAGCATAATAAAATCCACTATCCCATGTCATTCAGTGAGTGTCATATGAGGCGACGGGGGGAAATTGGAACAAGAGACGGGCAGCAGTATATTCCGGATTAAAACACGAAGTAGGGAAAAGCTGCGGTTGCGAACCTGTGAGACAATCTGTGGGGAGTCCTTTGTTCAGCAGTGAACTTTTGATATGCTATCATGATGATGATGATCGTAATGAAATCATTTGTAATGGTGAGGACGATCCAGAACATGTCATATGTTAAATTAATGAGCTAATATCGGGTGCAGTTTTACTGGATAATATTTTCAGTCTTCAGTAACGTACACACGAATTCACAAACTTTTAAGAGTCAGACAAGTAAAAAATAACGTAGTAATATTGTTGTGTTATTGTTTTTTATATATAGAATGCAGGTAACAAACGAGCACACAGTCCACTGGATAGTAAGTGGATGCTGTGGCCCATAGATGTCTACATTCATCCTCGATTAAGAATCAAAATGCAGATGAGTTGTCACCCATGAAGACTAACATGGAATGCCTCGTTTCCAAATAAATATGATCTCCTGTTCTCTATAATGATTTCTTATATTTACGCGAACACTACACATTGAAATAATACTAGTTTTTACGGAATTTATCGCGTATATTTAACAACAGACTTCAAGCTGCTGAAGAAGATTGGTCAGTTTTTACCATCGGTCAAGTGTAATGTCCCTCTGCAAGATGCAGGAGTGTACAAGCTTGATTGTGAATATGGTCTCTCCTACATAGGACAAACTAAAAGATCAATAAAAACCCGCATTAAAGAACATATAGCTGATGTGAAGAATCGACGCTCCGGGAAGTCTGCAGTCTGTGAACACGTACAGGATCGCCCCCGTCACTACATCAGATTTGATAGACCGCAGATCCTCGCTAAAGAACACCGATTCCTTCCAAGGATGATTCGCGAGGCTATTGAAATCAAAAAACATCCTAATTTCAATAGAGAAGATGGCTGGGTGCTACCATCTGCTTGGGATCCTATAATAAATAAAATTAAATCCCAACCCAAGCATACAACTGCAAGACTTCAAGATACCATAAGTTCATACTGCATAGATCGGAACAAAAATTAAATTTTAATCTATGGTAACCGCGGTTAACTATGACATATGGACGTTGAACATCTCAGTCCCGCCCGTGACCATGAGTGCTGTAAATCGTTCGAAACGTCGGGTATTTAAAAAGTTAAATATACGCGATAAATTCCGTAAAAACTAGTATTATTCCTGTTCTCTATACTTACCATATGAAACGCAGCAGCATTAAGCTGTAGTTCACGCGAGTATTCTGTGAGAGCGTTATGCTGCCCTGGTCGAGCCAACCCGTTCATGCTACAGCCACAATATAGCTGCAGCGTAGTATGGTTCTGAACACTGTGGTCATAACAACGTAATATCCGATTCTTTGTAAATGAGTATTAATGACGTAGGCCTCTCTTTCATGATGACTAACACCTATGTATATCTCTCCGGGGTAATAATTATGTCGAGCACGCACCGACGAAAATCTCTTTTAGCATCAACCAACCTTTTGCACACATCCACAATATAAAACTCAAGGCGTGCTTTTCTGCACAGCCTCCAACTAAACCTGCGCAACGCATAGCTCTTAATGTTTGGATAATATTACTTTAAAGTTAACTGTCGTAGTTGTAATAATACTATAAAGCTGACAATATGACAGTGTACTGGCGGTGTAAGAATAACCACTAGCCCACATCGTTTCCTTGATGTCAACTACCAAATGGTAACAACTAAACTAGGCTGTAACGGTAACGGCCACTAACAACTGAGTGATTGTTGAAACATTCTGGCAACAATTTTAATATTAGCCAAATTGCTTTCAAATAACCTCCAAAAGCAAACACCGCAAGTGAATTTTGTTAAGTTAACAAGTCTACACTCGCAAGCAATCTGTACGCGGCGAAAACGCGATGAGACTAATTGATCAGCTAATTTGTTGTGCCGCAGGTGCGCCTGTGGTCTTATGAATTACAAATTTGTTTCTATAATAAATACAAACAGAGATTTCAGATACAGAAAACGTGATGTGCGTTAATCAAGTACTCTCAAACTCATTTAAAGTAGTTGGTAACATAAATAAATATTTTTTAGTAACATTTTCGCAGTGTCCTCTAATAGATAGGACTAAGACAAACATGTGCAAGTTATATATAACGTATGAATAAGTTAATATGAAACACAAAAAACAATGGGGAACTCCCAAAAAAATTTTGATGACATTTTTTTTGCATTTACAAATATATACTTGCTATGTAAGAATAAAACGTTTGAAATTTTTTCTTCAGCCTTACTACTGCAGAAAGTCAGGAATTAGAGATATTCCAGTTTAATCGAAATTCACATCAGACTAGGTTGTATAGTATAAGATATTTGCCTGCCTTAATTGGCAAATCGTAAAAAAAACAATTGCTATTAGTCAATTTTGTTTTAATTTATCCAAGATGACTTTTTCCACACTTCGATAGACCAGATTGATTAAACTTTGTAAATTATTTTATTAATCTATACGGTGACATAAGTAGATGCTTAATAATTCCATCAACAATTTTTTCGCTATTATTCTTTAACATCATTTTAGCACTGAGAAAATAAAAGAAATAGTTAAAACTGTCTGGATTTCTTTTCTTGTTTTTCAGTAGATACTGGATCTTTTAGAAGCTAGTCTATATCCATGCAGAGATAAAAACTTTTTCAATCATCCATTTCATTAACATTAGTAAGGCAGTTGGTGCATTTATTTCTTAAAAAGGACTACTAGAATTTATTAAGACTTTTTCTTCCAATATTTCTAAAACTGGTAAAAATAGCTTTCTGTATATACCGGGCAACTTTCTGACACCTATACAAACATTTTTAAAACAAATATCCTCTCAATAGCGTCGTGTGATGGCTCTCTCTCTCTCTGCAGAGTAAACACGGTATTGAATATCTTTCCGCCGCTCGTGTCATCTGAGTCGTCGTCAGAAGTTAGCCTCTGAGGCGTAAACAGTATCTTCCTAATAACAGCACAAAGTGATAAAAAACTGGTTGCCAAACTGGCTGCCAAGCGTGACAACTATGGTAGATCATGGAAAACAATGAGTCTGATTAAGTTAACTTGTTTAAAATTGAAATAAAAAAATTATTTATTATATTACTTACTTTGTGACAACCCTTGCAGTTTTGTCACGAAAAAATTCTAGACGTTGTAAGCTTTCCCGATAACATCAAACGCGATGAATGACTGTAGGCACGTCCTTAGACTATAACTATGTTCAGCCGTGGACTACAATATAAAACCAGCCATTGCTATATGAATTCAGGAATGAAAATGCTGACTTTGCAGTAGTACAATACAGAATAATAAAATAATAAGCCATATAATAATTATAATAGGTTTCGATATGAACCTTCACACAAGAAACTCAAGCAGGTATATTTATTAACAAGCAAATTCTAGTAAGCAATATGTGTACACCACAAACGTGCTCCGACCTTTGGAATACTCAAAGGCTCCGACTTATTGATCAGTTAATACGGAGCGTGGAAATGAGTACGTGATGTTATGGATAATTTGATAAATGAATAAATGTACCGAGTACCACCATTTTGTACCAATTAATGCAATGATAGGTAAATTTTGTTATTCTTACAAACAGTGACGTAGTAAAGGTTGCTGCCACCTAGGGCCTTTAATGATGAATTCCTCGCCCATTGTCGCAATTATCTTAAAATATGAACTCGGTTACGTTATTTGAAAATGAACAAAAATAATATTTTGTGGGTTTTTTATACTTATCAACTACAACTAAGGTATGTGAGGGTAATGTGGTCACCTTAAGCCTTGCTGGGCTATTGAGCCAAAACTAGGAGGACAAAGATAAAAACACAAAGTTTTATACCATAACTAATATATTAAGTAAATAGAAGCAAATATTCTTTGGCAATAATTAAGGAAACTTCGAAAAATCAACTTAAAACTACTAACTACACTACACAATACTAAAATCGACAAAAGCATTTATTATTATGTCAACTGCCAAATTTACAATTGACATTATAATATTCGGAGTTAGGTATGAATTTTTAAAGGCTTGAAAAATTTTGAATGCGGATAGTTTTAACTCATTAAAAATGTATATAGAAATGCATAAAAATTGTTTTTGTTTAAATTCTCGCTTAAGCATATTATTATCAATTTGTCAAGCATTTGGGCTTTATACACAAAATTAGTAAATAGTAAAAGCAGAATTCAGAGAACTAACAAGAATATAATTCCTAATTTCCACGTAACAGCTTCTAGGGTCAGGGCTGTGACACTTCTTTGCCCGTTTTGAGTAAACGTAAAGTAAGGAATATCACAAGCTTAAGATAACTACTAGAATGTTTTAAAGAGTGACATTAAAAATTTCAACAACTTTTCCCATTTTTCCACCATTTATAATAGATTTTTTTTTCCAAATTTATATATAGTTTTATACGGTAACGGTGACAAACGAGAACACAGTCCACCTGACTAAAGTGGTTACTGTGACCCATATACATCTAGATTTATCCTCGATTACGAATTAAAATGTAGGTGCATTGTCACTAGTGAGAACTAAGATGGAATTCCTCGTTGCCAGTAACGAGGGTCTTCAGCTCTCTACACTCACCGTGCAGAACACAGCAACATTGAGCTGGCATTTTACGTTCATATTCTGTGAGAGCGTGGAATGAGCTATGATTATATGGGACCACCGCCGAGGCATAAGTATTCAATGGAAAAAGAATCACTGAAATTCGCGTAGCAAATAAAAAAGACAATAGAGTTGTATTGAGATGTATTTTTAAAGTCTGTTAAATTGTAGTTATCTATTGTCCTATGTCCATAGTTGTCTTATAAGACTCACTTGGGACAACGCCATGGATTATCTTGCGCTGTCAAATTCTAGACAAAATGAAACATAAAATTTAATAATAAAGTTTTAAGGTGGACTCTGTGCTTTTTGGTCACCCTTATTCTATAAAAAAGTTATTTTATTTTGAACAATATCAGAATTTTACTCTCGCAACATCTGCATTTCGTATTCTAAAGCGCAACTAACTTCCAACAACCTGTAAAGACCGCAAACGCGCCGTATCTAATGAATCAACTAATTTGTTATATTACTATTGCGAACACGAAAATTTAAAAATTTAAGTTCATGATCAAATGAAACAGTAAGAATATTAAAAGGTGTATGTACCTAACATACTCAACATTTGTTATATTTCATGGCGCTTGAGGTTGATTGGAAGACAATGATAAAAGCTAAAAGGTCTGAAGTTCACCCTTTGTATGTCTTTTACGAGTAAGGTAAATTTAATTATTAGTTATTATTATTTATAGGACGATGTAGCCTATAAATATCAACATCATGATATGTTGTTACCTTTGAGGTATATAATATGTATCTTGTTATTACAGAGGGCGCTGCACGGCCAGTGTAAACATCGTCTCTGTGTTTATAAATTCAGTCATCAACATCATCATCATCATCACAGCCCTTCACAAGTCTACTGCTGAACAAAGGCCTCCCCCAAGTAATGCCACAAAGCACGGTCCTGAGCCACCTGCATCCATCGACTAACCAGCATGTCTTACCAGGTCGTCTCTCCATCTAGTGGGGGGTCACCCTACAATACGCCTACCGGTACGAGGCTGTCACTCGAGAACCTTTCTTCCTCATCGGTTATCGGTTCTTCGAGCTATATGGCCGGCCCATTGCCACTTTAGCAATAAATTCAGTAAAAATGTTAAAAAAAAAAAGTTTTTTTTTTAATGTTTGTGTTCTTTGTGTGTATGTGGACTATAACTTCAAGTGTTATCTCAATACGAGACTTAATTATCATAATAATATGAAATAAGTGAACCGACGGTGATTTTATGATAAATTTTAAAACTTATAGTATAAAAGCTCAATAAAAATTTGCAAAAACATTGTATAACTTGTGTTTCAAACAAGTAACATTCAAATCTTAAAGAAATTAATAAATAAATGAACAAAACAGAAAAAACTTTTAAAAGTGGCGATTGAATAATTGAAATTGATTAAAACGTGCTAACATTGCTATCATTTATTGCAATAGCGACATCTACTGACAAAGTAAGGTACTACTATTGACTCTCATTACATATTTATAATTTATACAGTTTTAGTGACTGCAACATTAGAGGGCGCTGCAAAAAAATGCATCTAAAGAGAAATATTATTTTAAATGTAATAAAAAAATTAAAGGTGTGAATTATTTCAAATGTAATATATGTAATAAATTTTATGAGCCTGACTGTACCAATGTCTCTTTTAAAAGATTTAACATTATGTCTAAGGAGAGAAAACAGAAATGGAGATGTATTAATTGTGTTCACGAAAAACAAAATAGCAGTACAAATATTTCACCGAACTGAAACATTCAAATGAAATGAAATAATAAATACAAATACTTTACGGCAAATGATTTATTTAATATTATAATTTAAACTACAATTTCGGCATAAAATATAATAAAATTTAATTTTATAGTAAATAAATGTAACAAACCTTATTGGCCCAAAGATAATATATTTCCTTCGAGTAAAATTATAATAGCGCCACCTACTTCATACTATAGGTAGTCACTTTATCGAAGAACTGATGGACACCCAAGGTACGTAAAATAGACGCTCGATGGCCTGAATTTAAGAAATCATGAATTTTTAATGATTTTTTTTTTTCAATTTGGTTAATTGTTATTTTTTTTACCGTTTACTGCCGCTACAACGTGGCTGCCATTTCTATATGAAAATCATAGATTATGAAAAGTGAACCATACCGATGGGAAACGTACGAAACTACCTACTACCGGTATTGATGGTTCTTTTTTTATTTAAATTAATATTACTTTGACTTATTTATTTTATTACTTATTCTATTTAAACGACATATTTTAATCCGACCATGTTTTTTATATGTGGTAGAGCCATGCGGCACTTATATTAGTAGTATAGTTGTAGCACAAATGGGTCGGCTCGACCGGGGAAAATCGTAGCTTAACACGGTTGACAATGCATCTGAATTTTAATTCGTAATCGAGGATATATCTAGATGTCTGTGGGTCACAGTAACCACTTAGCATCAGGTGGACTGCGTGTTCGTTTGTCACCGCTATCTTATAAAATTTTTTTAAAATATCTAAAGAAGTCTTCAACATTGTTAATATACTTTTAAATGTACGGGACAGCCACTAATTTTTACGACGAGTAGATTAATTTCCTAGAGGATAACTAGCAGAGCATGGTCTGCCAAATATTTACAGGGGTATTGACTGCACCCATGTTGATATAATTTATGTATTTCACCTACCATTCCAGACTAGGGTTTAGTACAAGAAAAGGGCGGTCTACAATAATTTAGCTTAAGAGCCAGTGGGCGGCAGACTTACGGTATTTCAATAAGCTTCGCATTTTTTTCAGTTAATCCCCTATACCTGAAGTACAAGAAATGGGGACTCTTTAGTTTGACTGGCGGTCGGTGTAGAGACGCTCAGGTGTTAGAGGTGTAAAAAATGACCAAAAAAACGTGATAGCAATAAGTCTGCCGCTTTGATATCTTAAAATATTTAATAAAAGTTACCAAAAAATAACATTGGAAGACACCTATGATGGTCTCAAGGCCATGGCAAACAGCTTGAAAAGTACAAATTTTTACTAATAATTTAGGTTATTTCAATAAGGCTGCAATTTATATATATTATTGATATTATATTTGACATGAGTATGATTTTCATGGCATTGCATGACACCCAGGTAGACAAAAAACTTCTAGGGCGTCCATAAGTGCGTACTATAAGCACTCGCTCTAATCCAGAAAATTATGACATTAATTGAAAGTAAATACTATCGTTTCATATTATTGCAATTAATAATAATAACGGGTTATAATATATAGAAATAAAAAATGTCCAGTAAGCACACAATAGATAATATTTATTTATTTGTGTTTTAATGTTGTCATGTGATAATAATATTAATTTATTCACGAAAATGTTTATTACGCATTTTATTTAAAAAAACGTAACATAATATTATTATTATTCGCTATAGGAGTTGTAGTCGTCAAATGCATAAATCCCACCGAAATCTACATTCTCATCATCAGACGGAATTATTTCTGCAAAGAGTAGGTTTCAATTTGTAAATCAAGCCAATTATAATAAAATAAATAATTAAAGAGTATAAATTCATGACATATGATTTGCGACTAATTCGTTCACAAAACTTGGCAACTGTTCTTCACCAAACCATTTAAATATATACATATTATTTTCTTCAATCCAGCCGCGCTCAAGTGGGTCTAATAATACTGGATATTTTTGTGCGCATTTTTCCAAATGCTGGAAATATAATGCGCACGTAAAACTGCTGATACAGCTCACGTTTACACGATGCTAGAGAGCTTTCATCAAAACAGTGAAACTTTTTACTAAAATTTTCATTAATATCTTTTGGTCTATAATGACGAAACCTGCCATCATCTACATCTACTGATTTTTTCGCATTATATATTTGACAGGAAAACTTTTGAATAACATTAAAAAAACTGTTGTTTTTGCTTCTCAGCTAAATTACTGTCACCCAAAACTGTTAAGAGCACTTGACATATCTGAGTTTTCTGTAGTAAAATAAAGAGTCGTTTTTTTCCCTTATTAAAAAAAAGCTGAATTATAATCACAGCACGTAAATGCATAAAAACCAAGCAAACTATCACACAATAATTCACCACATTGTTCATAAATTTTTGATTAATTTATGAATCGTTCCTTATTTCCTGTTCCCATGAGAATCCATATTTGAGAAGCGCTATAATATGTTAAATGTTGCATATTACCAAGCATGATTATTATGATATCCGTATCAGAGCTTCCAATAACAATATATGCTTGATCGCCGATATTGCATGCATGATAAATTACTTTACTATCTGCCTCTTCATGTGACTTACAAGATAGTTTTTCAACAATACTGAACTCTATTTTATTATTATTAATATATTACGAGTGACAATTAATATAATTGAGATGAATTAATTTGTTGTTTAGAAATGGCGCTATTTTATCACTTGCCCAATGTACAGTAAAAACGTTAACGATAGTTTCTTTAAATTTAGTATTTTTCATTTCTTTTGAAAAGTCCGCTGGTCTTGTTTGATCAAGCTCAGAAATTACATACTCACTTTATGGCATTTCATACCGTAGAAGCCTTTCATTGTCTTTTATTGAAGGGTGAAAATATCAAACAAAAATGATGTCAATTGTTCGCGATGGTAATTTAGTTACCATTTGCAAAAATTTCCTCGAAATATTACCAAACGTTTTGGGCACCTCTTTCATAATATGTAGTATAAAGAAACCATCTACCAATAAAACATCAATACAACTTGGTGATTCATGGTTAATATTTGCCTCGAAACATTTAGCAAGTACTGATTTAACTGTTTTACAAATCGTACCGTACATTGGGCAAATGGCACAAAGCCTGAGGAAGAGGAGTAATGGGATATGTTAAAATTTTCAATATATCGATATTATGTCCTAATATAAGTCCAAATAAATCTTGCTGTTCTCGAATTTCTTGAAATTTTCCACCAATTTCTACAGATTTTTTCTTTTCAATTTGAATATAAAAATTTAATATCGCTGTCTTCTTAATAACTTTTTCGAATCCGTTTATGTCTAATGTACACTCAGAAATAAATAGTTCTCGTTGCTCGTTGCCTATATATTCAACATTTAAAAGACATTGCTTAACTTGAGTTGAAGCAGTTTTTCCAGATGAATTATTAAATAATTTATCTGGAGGTAAATCTGGACTAAGTGGATTAATGTATTGACTAAAATAATTGATAATTTTTTTAACTATTCACAATGTTTTTTTTTATATTGTGAGGCTTTAAGTCTGCGGATATATCCTGATTTTGTTTAAATCCTAATTCCTCAAAAATATGAGTTATAATGGTTGATCGAATATCGTGACTTCTAGCCTAAAGTTTTCGAGCGGAAATTGAATCTAACAAATGTAATATTATTCCGGTAAATCTTCTAGCAGCGTCAGCATTAATGGTCTGTTCCAGTGTCAAATCTCTGTCTTGAAAACGATTTTTGTGTCCGTTTAATCCTAAAAAAAACCCTCTTTAAGATCTTCTTCCAAACCTGGATATGTTTCGGCAACTTTATCAAACTGTAGTGATATTTCATTATAGTCCATCGTGTATAATTAGAGTAATTACAATTAAAAACTAAATTGTTTATCTTCGCGAGTATATATTTAAACACTCAAAATTTCCAACACGAGTACTTCTGCTAAAAATTAAATAATAATGCACAAGTTTTATATAAATTTTAACTTGGCAGTTTTACCAAATACATCATTGATAGTTTTTTCTTGATGTATAGCGTACTTATCGTATAATTTCTTAAGTTTTTCATTTTCGATGATGAATAATGACGTTTCACATGCCTGCAACCTTTTAAGTTCTTCTGTTATATCTTCTGATATTTCTATATTTTTATGTTGCAAAAAAGATTGAAAATGGAGTATTTGTAATCCTAAAGCCATGAGAGGATGTAGCCGCTTACATCTATTAAAATGCTTTTTTTTACATGGGGAAATGCCTACGCATACCCGCCTCGCGGGGGCAAGGACGGGTTATGTCGGACTCGCACCGACTAAAACCAGATGGTGTTCCACCTTTGTCGCTTATTGGCAGGGCCACGGGAACGCTTTCGCACACATCCGCAGCCCCACCAGCGCCTGCCGCCCTATGGCAGCACCTCCTCGGGAGCGGAATACTCCTCCCCGTTCTCCTTCACAGGTAAGGCGCACCAGAACACATGGCGCGCCTTCCTACTCGGCCTCTAATCACATCTGCGCAACGGACGCCCCCGCGTCCAATGCAAGAAGGCCATGAGGCCAGGAAAAACCTGCACTTAAAAGTACTAGCCTTCCCGACCCCAGCGGCGGATCTGGTCTATGGCTCCGCCGCCAACCAAGATTCGGCTGCGGAGGGTAGGGAGAGCGGCGCCTCGCAATACCGACAATCCTCTCCCCCCGCAGCCCCACCACCACCGCATCAACGGTGCGGCCCCGTTTGAGTCGCGGAGGATAGGGCGAGTGGCGCATCGCCATACCAACACTCCTCTTCCTCCGCGACTCCACCTCGGCTGCAGCGGTAGGTGGGGAGGACACACCTCTCACCGCAGTCCACCAACACACATCCGAAGTGGGCTTCCCAAGCCCACTCGGAGTGGCCACCTTGGGTCGGCCCTCCACCTCGGACCAGCCATATGGGTTCCTCTTTGTTTCGCCGTGGGTGACCAAGCCACGGCTTCTAAGCCCCTCCGCCACGACAAGGCGGGAACCCGTTCGGGGGGGGGGGGATCTATTAAAATGCTTGCCTTCAATAAAATTATTCACAGATCCACTTGCAAGTAACTTTCAACCATAATTGTCGATATTCCACAATCATTAATTATTTTACCAATTACTTTAAAGTAAGATAACATGATGTAGATTGCGCCCCAAAGTATAAATAATCTGTCAAAATTCTGGTCGTTCTGTGGCTTGAATTTGAAGTGCAATTTTTGCAATCGTTAAATCGTACGTCACTTGTATATAAGGTTGATTTAATTCCTCAAGAATTTTGATACTCTGCAGCATTGTTTCAAAGACAGCATATTATAGTCATGAGGATCCAATATTACCCGCTCAGGCAGTGCCAGCGCAAGCGCAATACACGCGCTGCACACTTCCCTGCTTACTTCCTTGCCCAAAAAGACTGAGTGTAAATGGGGCATAATGCCACATTTATACTCAGCCACTGCCACTGCTCCTGTCGTTGCTGGAAATATTTCCCTAAATACTTCTGCGGCAATAACGATGTGAGTGGGTGTTCACACTCAGCCTTCATACTTCTTTATACGAGACCTATCCAACATTATACAACAGAGAGAGATAACACTCGCAACAATCACTGACGTCAAAGTTGTTGGTGTGACAGTATTATGTCTGCTCAGTATAAGTAACTACTGCGTGCACTTTATGCTTCAATTTATGATTTTTATTAAACTCGCTCAATTTCATAAAGTTCTAAAAATTTTGTTATTTTATCATTACTCCACTCCTGTGGCGCTAGATGGTCGGTGGCATAATAAGTTAAAACACAGGACAGATTAATAAACGAATGGCCGTTTTTAACCGTAGCACGTTCTTTTTCAGTCGAACGTTAGCGGCAAGTGAGCGAGAATGAAAACACTCGCTCGCGCTCACTCGCCGCCCGTCCTTTGACTTCCACGTGAAAAACCGACAATCGAGGAAGTGCCGGGCAGTGGCAGCGGCATGCGACATGGACATTAAACATGATCTTTGTTTTTTCCATGTTCATCTTAAGACCTATCCGTTGGAAGGCACTATTGAGGTCATTGAACATAGTGATTAAGTCCTCCAGCGATTCTGCCATAAGGACTATATCGTCGGTAAATCGAAAGTGAGTGACGTACTCGCCATTGATGTTAATACCGTATCCCTTTCGGCCCTGTAGCTTGAAAACGTCTTCCAACGCAGCGGTGAAGAGTTTTGGGGATATAACGTCACCCTGTCTTACACCTCTCTGCAGTTGGATAGGTCTCGTACTCTGATTCCGTACTTGGACAGCCATCGTAGCCCAACTGTACAAACACTTCAGCACTTCGATATACCGACAGTCAACTTGGCACCGCTGAAGGGTATGAGTATGTGATGATGAAGAGAATTTCGACGGAATCAAAGGCTTTCTCATAGTCCACATACGCCAGGCAAAGGCTTCAGACTTCTGTACAATTTGTCAAAGGGTATGCACGTATCGTACTAAAGCCTTTTCGGAAACAGCCTTGTTCGGGAGGCTAGAAGTCGTCGAATCTGCGTGCGAGACGATTCGTAATGACTCTCGAAAACAGCACGTAGACGCGGCTCAGAAGGGAAATCGGTCTGCAGTTCTTCAAGAGAGCGTTGTCGCCTTTCTTAAAGAACAAGACCACCGCACTTCTGCTCCACGCCTCCGGCGTAGTGCCACCATGGAGGAAGGAATTGAAGAGCTTCTGAAGGACTTTAAGTACCGGTGTTCCACCCGCTTTCAGAAGCTCCGTTGTAATTCCATCCTCGCCTGGGGCCCTGCCGTTTTTAAGGTGCTGGAGAGCCATTCTAATCTCGCTCAGACTGACGTCCGGGATATCATCGGAATAGTGTCGGATAAGACCCGCTCTTGGATCGTTACCCATACTTGCGTGTGGCTCCAACGATGATGTGTACAGCTGCCCATAGAACCTCTAAATCTCACTCAAAATCTCAGGTGTCTCGGAAACGATGCTGCCACACTCAGTCTTCAGCTTTGACAGTTGGCTCTTTCTGGCAGACAGATCTCTGGCAAAGACTTTGGAGCCCCGGTTCCACTCGATCGCTTCTTTAATACGAGCAGTATTAAAGTTGCGTAAGTCTCGCCGCATGCATTTGGAGATCTGTCTGTTCAGTTGCCTGTATGCTGTCAAATCTGTTGACGATTGCAGCCTCATCTCCCGTCTAACAGCCATGAGATTAAGAGTGTGATCGGAGAGTTTTTGTGTTCTTCTGCGGCGGGTCTTGCAGAACTTAGCTCCGACCGCATGGACAGTTTCCATGAGCTTGTCATTCATATCGTCCACTGCATTGCAATCTTCTAGGCACTGAAAGCGGTTACATAACTCGAGCTGAAAAGTCTCGGGATTCTGGATTAGAGCACGAGGGGGACGGAGCGTTGACTTCATTAGACGAGACCTCTCCAACTTAACGTTTAGGTTCAGTGTGCCTCTTACCATTCGGTGATCGCTGCCGGTTTTCACCCTTGCGATCACTGAGACATCACTGAACAGTTGGCGCCTGTTCGTCATAATGAAGTCAATCTCGTTTTTTGTCGAACCGTCGGGGCTCGGTGTCCCTAGTCTTTCTCTACGTATTAGTTATGTGTACACACATACCTAAATTATTTGCGCCTAAATTACATATGTTAAACCCATGCAGGTGAACGCGTCCACATATTAACCTTAATACAAAATTACAATTTCGCAAGAACATTTTGACAGGTTGTTAGACATTCAATAGAATCTTAAAATATTTCAAAAGACAAACTTGTTGTTGTTTGCAATTTCTTATTTACTTCCTTTTGTCTCATTTTGATTTATTTGTTTTTTCTATTTCACTTATACTCTGTTTTCTGTGCATTTATTATTTATTTTACTAATTTAATATTGCTATGTGGATAACGATGCTGGTTACATAATCACTAACTATGTTTATTTTGTCTAAATATTTTAATAAAAATAACTATACATTTTAATTGTAAAATTTTAGTGCACAAAGGAAATTTTTATTGTTGTCATAGATTTAAATAGTATAACAGTGGTTTATATAATATCTGAAATTAACTACGAGACATAAAAAATTTTCATGATTGTGACATAATATGCCAAATGTAACAAAACAATTCGCAACAAAGGATTTCTGAAATACTATATATTTGATTGACTGATGAAGAGCTATCGTACCGCAAAGCCACATAAGAGTTTGTCGGGATATTTTTCATATTTGCGCATGGGGATTTTGTTTTTGTTCCCACTACAGTACCTGTTCAGTATTTGAAAAGTTCTAGTCCGCGTATGATAACTTCAAGACACGGTTGCTAAGGCCGCCATCGTTTGTTCTAGCGACGCCATACGTTCGTGGATCTCTTACACTGCAGCTTCCATTTGCAGAACCGTCCTGTGACGCACCTACGTAACGACGCATGCGTCTTGTTACCAAGACAAGCAGCCTTCATATTTTGACTTTGACTTTTTTATATCTTCAGTGTAATTGTTAAGTTACTTTATTGTGTTTTTTTTAATTTGTTTTAAGTTATTCTTTTTTGTTATTGTATTTAACTGTTGTGAATGCAGTCCGTAACCCAATCTAGTGATGACACGGCAAACGCAACACTTATATGTACACAGTGCAACAAGTCATTCAAATCTTTAAAAGGCCTCAACATACACACTACAAAAACACACAGGAAATGTATTAGCCAAAACAGTTCACCTTTAGACATACACCCTTTTATTCCAAATACGCCTACTTTTGCAGCCAACTTTCCAACTCCTTTCCACACATATCTTAGCCATTTGAAAAATAGTATACAGACAGTTAAAAGAATCCCTCGAGGAGCTCGAATAACCGTTGCTACACATTTGTCACAATTAATCCAGAAATGTTACATAAGCAATTGTACTCAAGACTGGCAGAACCTATTTTTATTTTCATACAGCACACTACATATAACAAAAACTGATAAACCAAATTTATCCTTGACACAAAAGATTAAAAATAACTGTACTGTCAGCTCCTCACCTTCTCCCGCACCTCTAATCAAACATGATGCCCCTCGTAATCGCAACAAACTAATCGAAAACAAAATCTGTGACGGAGATCTCAAAGGTGCCGCTCGCCTTTTGTTCTCAAACGAGGTACTTTCACCAGATACCCCTGACACCCTTCAGGCCTTACGGTCAAAACATCCTCTAGCTCCAGTAAACCCATATTTTTTCGACCGACCAACAGTAGGGCAAGCATGCCTTCAAATTCAAAACAAAGATGTAACGGATGCCATTTTATCTTTTAAACCAGGTTCGGCTGCAGGTTTGGATGGAATCTCACCGCAACATTTGAAAGACTTAACATCGCATTCTGTGGGTGATGCGGGTGAGCAACTTGTAAATTCAATCACTAAATTAATTAACTTTATGTATTCCGGTAATGTCAATCCAGAAATAGTTCCAATTCTTTTCGGCGCGAACCTCATTGCTCTCACCAAAAAGGACGGAGGGGTGAGACCAATTGCTGTTGGATCAACACTACGACGCCTGGCCTCCAAAATTGCTGTTCGACATATTTTACAGAAATTAAATTCGGAATTTGAACCCGTACAGTTAGGCTTCGGTGTAAAAGGAGGGTGTGAGGCAGCCGTCCATGCCCTACGTTCTTTCCTAACATATGGACATCCTGACGTGTTGCTCAAAATTGATGTCAAAAATGCTTTCAATTCGGTAAATAGGGGGACCCTACTGACTGAAATAAATCAACATATACCCGAAATATACAATTATCTTCTTCTCAGTTACGCTGACCCAACAAAATTGTTATATCGATCTAATGAATTATCCTCGGAAGTAGGTTGTCAACAAGGTGATCCCCTTGGACCAGCAATTTTTAGTTTGGCTATAAATCCCATAATCAAAAGTTTAAATTCTAAATTCAATATTTGGTATCTGGATGACGGAACCTTAGGAGGTGATATGGAAACTGTATTTTCTGACCTTTTTTCAATCAAAAATAAATTTGAAGCCATTGGTTTGGAGCTTAACTTTAGCAAATGCGAACTTTTTATAAATAACTGCAACTTAAATTTAAATGACGTAAAACACAAATTTAATACTTTGGCACCAAATATTAAAATAGTTAACAGTAATTCCCTTTACCTTTTAGGTTCTCCAATTTTTAACGAATCTATTTCTGAATATATTAATAATTCAATTGCTAAATTTCAAAATTCTGCTGACCGTCTCCTTGAAATTAGTCCACATTATGCACTTTGCATTTTAAAATCTTGCCTTTTTGTCCCGAAATTTACGTATGTGCTCCGTTGCTGCTCCTTTTGGAATCACCCAGACCTTTTGACACAAGTGGACAACTTAATCAAAATAAGTTTAGAATCGATTCTTAATATACACATGAACGAACAATCTTGGACCCAAGCATCCCTACCCATCCGTTATGGTGGTTTAGGAATTCGCAAAATTTCCAGTGTCTCTTTACCAGCCTTCCTATCTTCTGTCCACAGTTCAGCAAATCTCATAAGTAAAATTTTAAGGGCATCCCCTTCAAACTTTGAGATTGCTGGCCTGGAAGAAGCTAGAAACGCTTTCTTAATTACATGCCCTGGTCAAAATTTTCAATTTCCTCTAAATTCACAGAGGAGCTGGGACGACATAAACTGCAAATTGACTTATGACAATCTTTTGAGCTTTAGTACAGGTTCGGCGCGTGCTAGGCTTTTGGCCGTGGGTACGCATGAGGCCGGCTACTGGCTTCACGCGTATCCTTCGTCAAATACAGGAACATTTCTTGAGCCTGACACGCTCCGAATCGCAACCTGTCTACGGCTTGGGGTTCCGGTCTGCGCTCCTCATAAATGTCCGTGTGGCAGTGACGTCGACAAGCTAGGATATCACGGGCTATCATGCCAAAAAAGTGCAGGTCGCTTCTCGAGACATGCAGCACTTAACGATATCATACGCCGGTCTCTTGCCACCGTCAACGTGCCAAGTCTACTTGAGCCGTCTGGTATTGCAAGAGACGATGGCAAGAGACCGGACGGTATGAGTTTGATTCCATGGAGGATGGGCCGGGTGCTGGTATGGGATGCAACCTGTTCAGACACGCTGGCCCCTTCCCATCTACGTGGAACCAACAACAGAGCTGGTGCGGCTTGTGAAGCGGCAGAAAAGGCTAAAGTTTGCAAATACAGGGGTCTAGGCTCCGAATATATTTTTGTCCCTTTCGGTGTCGAGACCCTTGGTCCGTGGGGTCCTAGCGCTATAAGCCTTTTTAAGGAAATAGCAAAAAGGTTAATCGACGTCACAGGAGACCGAAGAGCTGGCAGTTACCTCGGACAAAGAATTAGTCTAGCTATTCAACGGGGAAACGCTGCCAGTATCTTCGGAACCTTGCCTAAAGGACCTCTTTTTTAATAATTTAATTTAGTTATTATAATATATATTTTTAAGGTTTTTAGTATTAGAAATAATGTTTATAAATTTATGGGTTAGATTTAATTTAAAGTATATTTATCATATTTCATTATAATATTTTAATGTTTCTTTTTATCACTAATATTATTTATAAATTGTTATTTGGTTTAAGCATTATTATGTAGTTGTTGTATGCAGTTATGTTGGAAGTTCTCTAACACTTTACCTATAGCGTATAAATAATGGCAATACGCCAACACTTATTACAATTTTAAAAGAACGAAAGCTCATGTTAATCTCGCGAATGTGACATATAAATTTTCCTGCAGAAGTTGTACTCAAATACTAAATCAGGTCAGTAGCGCTACCAAGGTAAATACCAGTGATTACTACTAGTAATGGATACTATTTCTGTTAAATATTTATAGCAGTAGAAGTGCGGTATTTGCAAAGGAATGCTAAGTTTGAAAATACGTGTAGTGTCGGTGTAGTGCACAAGCACACATCTTCCCGTGGGTGTCGTTAGAGGCGACAGAGGGAAACAAACAAGGAGGTGGGCAGCAGCGTCTCCCTAATAACAACTAAACAAAAAAACTGCAGTTGCCAACCCGCCTGCCAAGCTTGGCACAGTAGCAAGTATCCACCCTACGAGTAAATCTATGAGGAGACGTTCAGCAGTGAATTTTTGGTAGGCTGTAACGGAAGTGAAGTGAACTGTGTGATGGTGACGTAAGAGAATCCATTACCTCATTTCATCATATTTCCCATAGTTCCCACTCGTTTCTCCGCCTCCCACCTTTGTCGCCTCTGACGATACCCACTGGACAATACGGGGTACTGAGAAAGAAGTTATAGTGCGGAATTAATGACTTTTGGTATTACCTTCTTAATTTTCAGGCATAGAGAAATATTAGACGTAAGCGAGATTGAGTGACGCAATTTAAAAGTCATTCCAAAGAGGCAAAATAACATATACATTTTATAAACTGATCTCCAAAACTTTATTCTAGAGCATAAAACTACGAAGTATGTAGTCTATTTTACCAGACATATAAAGGAATTTCTAACCAACTATTCGGTAGGAAATTTCGTAGTTCAAAATTCTAACTGCAATCGAAACCTGCCTTCAGACTAAGGCACGGTTAGGCGGAGTGCAGTAGAAATCAGCGTCAAGTACGAGATGCCTGCTACTGAGATCGTTAATCTGCAAATAACCCCCTAATAATCACTTATGGGAGAGGCACATTGTTAGCAGTGGACTTGTAACAGGCTGTAATGAACGTAATCAATACTATTTAAAATATTATCAACATTATGTGATGAAAACAAATGACTGATGAGTGACAAGCAGCTACAGCATCATAAGAGTAATGGACGAAAAAATTCTACACAGTTTCTTATAACTATTTTTTATAACTGTGAACTTCGTCAGGCTGTAGATAAAGCGTCTACAGTTTCGGCAATAATACCCATTAAATTTAATGCGCGTTACATGAGTACGGAATTGAACAGTTTTGTTTAAGAGTACGAAACCCTAGAAGGGAAAGTGGATATAGGCAATTACTGACGATAGGGTTAATGAGACTTAAAATATTTATTCTGTGACGGTTGTCGAGAGCATCCATTACGAGTATCCAATCACGAGGATTTTTCAAAAAGCTAGTAAAACTTGGTAATGGAAAACTTGAGGACATTGTATAAAAGTTATCTCATTTATCCTCGACCGAAAAAAAAACAATACCAAGTTCAAAAGATGATATTTTTATCTTATCGCCTTCAAAGATTGACGATTAAAGTATAAAGTAATTGTGTAGACTATTGACTTCCCATTTGTCGGATAATAGTTAATTCAATTTTTATTCAAAAATACTTCATAAAACTGCACACTCACACTCGACACCCATAGTATGTGGGTAATGTCGAAAGAATATCCTCTTCATGCAGTAGAGGATATTCTTTCGCCACCATTACACAGCAAATGAAAGATGTATGTACTAAATGTCGATGGTTTACAGAATCGGGCGTTACTTTTCGGAAGTCCGTTATATTAAAGAACTTAAAAAGTTATTTGCTAAGTTCCGCGTAATAAAATAAAATGATGTGTTATATACATAGTTTTAAGAGCAACCCCTGGCCTCCCCTGCATCACTACTCTTGACACTATGCTTAGCTATTATCATTAATAGCAGCAATTTTTGCAGGCCTGCGATCTTGCATATTCGAGAAATTATCATCATATTATTTATTCTGACACATCACAAAATTTCATATCACTATTATAACATTGCAAAGTTGAAATAGTTTATAATAACTTAGAGAGAGAGAAATCCAAGTTTTTAGATAGATTAAAAGACGGATTCACTTGCACTATGTTGTCTTGTTAAAACCAACTTATTTTATGTAAATCAGTACAGGACTCCATTAGTTATAAAGAGGAAGCGCTTTGATTTAAATTTATTGCGCTTAATTCTTGGTTATTTGTCTTTGATATTTAGTATTAGGATATCACAACTAGGACTAAGATCCAGTTTGCTTACTGCGGATATGAAGCATAACAAAATAGTTGTTATAGTACAGATATCATTCATCATTACAGCCCTTCACAAGTCCACTGCTGAACATATCCCGAGGAATGCTAAAAGCACGAACCTGAGCCACCTGCATCCATCGACTACCTTTAACATTACGGATGTATAGGTTGGATTCCTTTCATCTCTTACCTATTTCTACAGTGAAATAGCAGAGCTTGCACTGCTGTGTTGCGTGTTATGTACAATGGGTGCTGTAAAGCACCCAAAATGTTACGAATTAAAAATAAGTTGAATTAGTTAATTAAACGCGATAAAATCCGTAAATATATTTTTTTCAATGTGTAGCGTTCGCGTAAATTAAAGAAATCATTTTGTAAACCAGTACGGACTTGTAACAGCAAATAAAATTCGCTATATATCTATATAGCGCTCATGATATATAACATCTTTGAATTTCTTGAAGAGATGCAGAGACCATAATCTCATTCTTACGTGTGTCAAAATAACAACAAAAATGAAAATTCGAGGAAGCGCTAAGATCTTAAATCAGGCAAGTAAAAAGTTGTTACGAAGCGTGATTTAGCAGAAACGGTTCGATCTACATTTCATAAATAATACCATAGACAATTTGTCCAATATACTAACGACAGTTTAAACGACATTTGATTTTATTAATTGCATCAAACTTTAGACAAACGAGAAAAATCAAAATACAATAAACGCAAAAATAAACAAATAGAAAAATACCAAAAATTTAAATACAAAATATCTAAGTCAACGTCAGACCGAAAAACAATCGTTGACCACAGCTGCAAACAAAAACAACGCATGATCTATAATCTGTTAAAACATACACTGGACGAACCGACAGTAAAAGTTTTAGTGAAGGGAATGAACTTCGCATTAATACCGCAAAAAATCTCGTACGAAGTAATAACTGTAACTGCAGTGTATAACTGTAAGTAGGATTTGGAGGCCAAACGTCAAGATATTTTGCCCTTGTTACGTCGTAGTTCAGTGCCGAAATCAAACCTTCCTAAAGACGAATATACAACGCTGAATAACTTACGGAACAGACCAGAGCTTACGATTCTCCGCGGAAATGCTACGGTAATAATGGACACGTCAGAGTATAATTTTAAAATACAACAACTTTAACCGGACAAAAGTACATACATAAATGTTAAAACAGACCCTGCAATTAATATGCTTAAACTAGCGATTTAATAAAGAAATACTCCGAAAAATTAAATCTCGATGTGAATTCATTAATACCATATTGTACCAAACCACCGAGGTTGTATGAGATACCGAAGATATACAAACCTAACGCTCCACTGCATCGTATAGTGAGCCAGATCGATTCAACGACTTATAAGCTGGCACAACACTTAGCAAAAATATCACTCACATCACCACTGAGAGGACGTACCAGAGCACACAAAAAGGATTCACACCATTTTGATAGTGAGATAAAGACCTACATCTCGCTGACAATGAAACTATGGTCAGTTTTGATGTTCAGTCACTATTCACATGCCTACCTATTGAAGGCTGCATTTCAATCGTAACTAGAAAACTAGAAGATAACAACATGTCTGCTGAATATGCAGTATTACTCAAACACTGTCTCACATCTGGCTATTGATTGTGGAAGGAAGAGTTCTACAAGCAAGTAGATGGTGTCGCGATGGGCTCACCTGTATCTCCCATTGTCGCCGACAAATTCATGGAGAACTTTGAGAAGAAAGCCTTTCTTAATGCTCCTGTAAATCCAAGATTCTACAAGCGGTACGTAGACGATACTTTCCTAATTTTACCATCTGACAAAGTAACTTCATTTTTAGACCACCTTAACTTACTTACACACCACCTACACACCTAACTCTAAAATACAATTTACAATGCAGTTAGAGGCAAATAATTCTTTAGCTTTCCTAGATGTTTTAGTCATCCGAAATCCTGATAACACTATTGGTCACACTGTGTATAGGAAAAAGGCCCATGCCAACCGATATTTAAATGGTGATTTTCACCATCATACTTTACGGTTAGCTAACATGGGTAAATCTTTGTTTCAGAGAGCACGAGGGATCTGTGACGGAAAACATCTTTCCGCCGAGCTTCAGCACGTCAAACAAGTATTGCAAGACACAAGCTTTGGGTCCCGCGCCTACGTCACAGTGACCGAATGAAGCTGGCCACAGTCGAGCGTGTGTCTGCTGTACTACCGTATATCAGAGGAGTCACAGACAAGATTAGCTACATCTTAAAGCGAGCTTCCATTAAAACCGAAACCGTTTCCATTAAAAAACCGAAAGAACCGAAGATTAGTCAATTTTTACCATCCATCAAATATAATATTACTCTACAAGAGGCAGAAGTTTACAAGTAAGATTGTGAATGTAGTCTCTCTTACACACCTCAAACAAAAAGATCTATAAAAACCCGCGTGAAAGAACATGTAGCTGACGTGAAGCACCGACGCTCTGGGAAATCTGTCTGTAAACATGTTCAAGATCGTCCCCATCATTACATCAGATTTGAATAATGAAATGAAATATTTATTAGCGTTTGGTTAAGGTACAGTGAAGATGGTCACATTAATTAAACATCCGCTTAATCAGCCTTTATTAATGGCATGCAAATCTTACAAATATAAAATAAAGAGATAATAATATTTATGAATAAAATGTCTAAAATAACAAAATGTCAACAAATAATCAATAAATAGGTAATAGGTACTTAATAAATATTTCACAATTGGTCCAGTAAATTTATATCAGTCTATTTGATAATAATTTATATCAGACTATTACGTATCGTAGTTTAAATATTCCTCTACATTATAAAAAGCCTTTTCACTGAGACATTTGTATAATTCTCTTTTCAATTTAATAACAGGTAAGTCTTGAATTACTTATGGTATCTTATTATATACTGTCATACACATCCAATAGCAATTTTTATGGAATCTCGCACACTTGGGAATTATAATGGAAACCAACCTATTCCTATTTCTAGTACCTCGTTTGTAGAAGTCTTTGGCTTGTGTGATATAAGTACATATTGTTTTTTACAAATTTCGTCGCTTCAAAAATATATAGACAAGGAAGTGTCAAAATTTTCTAGGATTTAAACAAAGGCTGACATGGCTCGTTAGGTACAGTACCACATATAGCTCTAACACACTTTTTTTGTGCAATGAACGCCTTTTTTATGTCTGTGCTATTACCCCATATAATGAGTCCGTATCGCAGGACTGATTCAACGTAAGCGATGTACGCAGTAAGGGTTGTTCTCTTTCCTGCTATTTCTGTTAATTTATAAATTGCAAACGCGAAACAATTGATTTTATTGCACACTTTTTCGACTTGTTGTTTCCAATCTAGTTTTTGGTCATTTTCTATACCCAAAAATTACGTTTTTATTGTATTTTTAAGTATTTGTCCTTCATAATTTATATTTTTATAAACCACAAATCCTCGCAAAAGAACACCGATTCCTTCAAAGATGATACGCAAGGCTATTGAAATTAAAAACATCCTAATTTCAATAGAGAAGATGGATGGGTGCTGCCATCTGCTTGGGATCCTATAATTAACAAATTAAACCCAAACCCTAGCATACCAATGCAATACTTCAAGATAACTGTAAGCTTGTTCTGCGTAGATCAGACCAAAAATTTATATTCAATAAAAACCGGCTAAGAGCGTGTCGGGCCACGCTCAGTGTAGGGTTCCGTAGTTTCCCGTCCGTCACAATAAGTGTTCCCACTTATGAGTTTAAAGGTGAGTATCCATTATGTTCGCGCTCCAGCAGCGCTCCGCGCTCCTGCAACTGCTCCCGGTAGTGGGTACTGTTGTTTCCATCCAAGTTCAAAATGATTTTCCTAGAAAGTCCTTATAAAGTTCTACTTTTCAGATTTTTTTCATATTTTCTAAACTTATGGTTCAAAAGTTAGAGGGGGGGGGGGGGACACATTGTTTTTTTTACTTTTGGAGCAATTATTTCCGAAATTATTGACATTATCAAAAAATGATTTTAGTAAACCCCTATTCATTTTTAAATATCTTTCCAACAATATATCACACGTTAGGGTTGAGATTAAAAAAAATCATTTCCCGCTTTACATATAGGGGTGCTACCCTAATAAAACATTTTTTTCAAATTTTTATTTTACCACTTTGTCGGCGTGATTGATGCACATATTGGTACCAATTTTTAAGCGAGGACGGACAGACAGACATGGCGAAACTATTAGGGTTCCTAGTTGACTACGAAACCCTAAAAATGAAGTTAGCCGGCTAACTATGACATTGGGTCGTCAAACATCTCAGTCCCCCCGTGACCATGGTTACTGTAAAGCACCCGAAACGGCGCGAATTAAAAATAAGTTAAAATAATTAATTAAACGCGATAAAATATCGAAATCCAGTATAATTATAGGCATTCTACCTTAGTTCTCAGACATGACTACGCATCTGTAGATTTCTTTCTTTAAATTTGGCTCCAGATGTTCATGGATTGCAGTAGTCGCTTACCACCAGGTGGGATGTAAGTTTGTTAGTCATTTTATTTAAAAAAAATATTCTACTTTTCGTATTAACCCGGGAAACCTCTTTCTGTATATGGGTTCCTTTTGATGTATGTATTTGAATTTACGTTAAATGAAAAATAAATTCTTTAATAATTTATTACAGTCTTAGCCTTTTTGGCAATGGAAGCGAAAGTAGTCTGGTGGTTAATGGTACGGACCAAGGAGTATATATTCACTAAGTTTTATTAAGTTTTTATGAGCCTAAGGGAAGCACAAATTAGTGTAGTCTAATATTGTTGTTTGCAGGTTTTTGAAAGCATTTAAGGCTCATTGGCACGAACCCCATACAAAAAAGGTATGGACTATTAATCTTTATTCCTTGTTTGTCCAATACCATTTATGTAAACGTCTCCTACTGTACAGGAGTAAATCATACTGTGTATGTATAATGCTGCTAGTTACCAGTCTGTGGGAATTTTGCTCAGCATATTAATATAGATTTTTTGCAGTATTTTTCAAACCATGCGTATAAATTATTAGCAGAATACAGTAAAAGTTTGCATATATGACAGAATACAAGAGTAAAATGTCAGTATAAGGCTGCCGTGCAGTTCGTATAGTAAATGATGAGTGCCAGGAGAAATAAACTCCAACTTCGTCCTCAAGGGCGATATGGTACATGCATTTTCATTTTAAACTGAAGATAGATATAGGTATTTTAACGTCGTAGGGTCATGCTGCAGCCATATTATGATTACAACATGAATTGGTCTGTTCGAGCAGGAAAGGACCGCGCTTTTAAATATAATATCGGCGTAAAATAGCAGGTTAATGCTGCTGTATTACGTATGACAAGAGTAGAGAACTGAAGACCCTTTTAACTGTTAACGAGGCATTCTAATTCAATTTCATTAAACTCATTGCCCTGAGAGACGACAGCGCATTTACATTTTAAATCTTAAATGGAAGTGTCTATGGTCCAAAGCGTCCAAATACAATCGCGTGGACTGTGCGGGTGTTTTTCACCCTTACTTGTATAAAAATATTCTTCTTTTCATACAATGCAAACTGTGTACGTACCTTAAAAGAAAACATTAACGCTTAATATCTATTGAAGACATATTAGTCTTATTCACGATTAGAATTATATATTTTATAAATGAGTAGCATTTTTGTTTAAAATACGATAAGAATAAACTTACTTAACTTAGAATTGCCCTTGTGAACTCTACAATCGATATTCATTTTATTTTTTAACATCACGTGTTACTGGTTCCGGTCACCGCAGTTTGAGTAAAGGAAATATTTATTATGGATACGGTTTGTAAATGTAGGTTAAGGACAACTTAATTTTTGTGATAAGCTTTTATAATTACGTTTTTTTTTAATAATACAGCTACTACAAGCGAGATATTAGTTCCTAGTGGTAAATGACACAAAAGTATTTTTCTTTTACAAAGGGAGTGACATACAAGCATGCAATTATGCTGATGGTATGATCCCTAAAAATTGAGATAAAAAGCACCTGATACCAATAAAAAGTGTGTTAAAAGGGTGCTAATTCTAGAGATTCTGGGCAGAAAAGGTTTTGTACACCTAACAAGGGTACTGAAGATTACGAATAAATATACATGAACTGAAGTGTAGACAACGCTCTAGATCAGAGAATTAATCAATTAGTAAAATAACCACTACTAATTTAAAACAATTTATCGGACCAAGGATTTAGAGAAAGCCACACTTAAGTTACAACATACGGACGTAATGTTACACTGAGTATACGTAAAGCATTCTAGTCCTACAATTTTACACACAAATACATACATCAAGGATCGACAATCGTCAATCGGCGCCAGGTGCGCCAGCACACAACGCGTGGCGTCACGTGCTCCTCACGTGCGTGCGCGAATCTTACGTATGAAAAACAAATTTATTTAAAAAATATGTACCAAGTCTACCTCTCAACTGTCCCAGCCGAAATGCCCGCTTTCGCGCATCTGTCCAACCCTGAAGTTTATAAGTAAATAGCATTCTTCTAAAGGTTGTGGACAGACGCTTACTTTTTTAATAGCGACCTTTAGAAGGTTTTGGACTGACGAGAGGAAATATACAAAGGTTACTGTCTAAAAATCGTTGAAGAAATATAGTGTTTATTCATTGAGTATGATTTTCTATTTTCTTATTTTTGCTATGTAATAACTAATAACATTCATTTGAATATTATAACATGGCAAATTAGTTGGTTTCCTTTTTTTAGAAAAATTTAATATATAGATGAATACAAAAACTCTCACTTATTATTTCATAATGTTTTTAGCCCACTTAGGAAAGGAGGCGGCGTAGAATGCGACTGTACTTATGTTATTTTAATAGTTTATTGATTAGGATAGTCCTCTGTTCTATTAAATAAGTATACAGGGGCCATATAAATTGGAGAAGAATTCCACCCCTTAGGGTGGCAAAAAAGAGGATGTAGTTTTTAATGTAACTATTTAACTATTTAACCAATATTGATCAAATTTGTAATATTTATTAATCCACTTATAATGGTAAAAAGTGCCTTTAACTCTTCGATACACTATATCTCAGCTCCTGGTTCAGAATGTAAAATTATTTTATTATATTTATTTATTTGAAAACGGCTTTTATGTTTTGTTAAAAAAAGCGAGTGATGAATAAAATTTTGTGGCATGACTATTTATCACTACCCTCTTTCTAAGTCTCCTGCAGAACACGATCTTGACACACCTCCTTCGCTTTAATCCGTTACCGTTACGGTCTATCAAAAGCCCAGTTACTGTTGAACGTGGGCCAACACTACGTATGGCCAGTGGGTTGGCAACACTATTTTTATAATTTTTAGATATTATTAGAAAGATGCTGTTTGATGAAAGGTGATGGGTTTACAATATGGATGAAAAACTAACACATAGTCTACGTGATAGCAAATAGATCCTGTGACCAATAGTCATCTTCATCTATCCCAGACCTTTTTTACTGGATGAAAGGGACACCTCCTTAGGACATCTTAGTCCTAAGGGGTAACGACGCATCTGCATTTTGATTCTTGATCGAGGAATAATCGATAAGATGATGAGATGAAAAGTGAATTGACAAGGTATCTATGGGCCACAACGTTCACTTACCATCAGGTGGACTGTGTGTTCGTTTGTCACCCGTATTCTATATAAAAAATAATCCTAAATAATAGGCAAACAAATAAAAATGTCATATTTTATTGTTTTCGAAAACATCTGCAGGCATAGGAACGAAATTGAATTACCGTATTGAATTACCGTAAATAATATATAATAATAATAATAATATAATAATAATAACCGTATTGAATTGCCGTAAATACTGGCTATCTTTCATAACTTATTCATTTACTCACTTTTGGGGCAGAGCACCAATAACACTAAATCATGTCCCTCGCGGTGGCCCAGTTATAGTGAATCGAAATAGCGAGCTTACTATTCGTAATTTATTACTGAAGGAGACGTATTGTTTCTTCCATGTCATTAATAGACAATGTACTTTATTCTTCACTTGACATACATATACAAATAGTCGGAGTGGGTTACACGACACTACAACTCTCATAGACAAAAAAATATATAATAATAATAATAATAATAATAGTAAAAAGGATCTCCTCCATCTTGTCTAAAATGTGTCAGTGATACCTAAGTAACGTAGTAGTAAATTTTCTTATTATTTACTTGCTCATATATGAATATTATGAAGTAAAAATTAAAGAAACAGTTTACTTCTACTGGGAACCATTTTTTTAATTTATAAGAGAAAACGTGCCCGAATAAGCGGACCTAATTGTGCCTCAAAATATATAAAATCTTTTACAAAGGCAAATTTTCTCGTAATGTATTCTTCAGCAAGCGTAAATATAAGTCAGGGCTTCAAATACAATTAGAGCCGCAATGGTGCTGGTAGAAATCGACAAAGTGAATACTTAGGGCCTAAAGTAGATATTTTTGTTTTGTTACTCTATTGGCCGATCATATGAGGGAAATTCGGGGACGAGTGAAGTACACTTATCTGCGCTACAAAAAGTTGAACTTTTCTTATCTACCGCTTGTGCTCTGAAGTCTGATGCTTACCTTTTCTCCATTATATTATTTACATATCATTATCATGTAGGTGAACACTATTTAACATTAGTTTTTATGATATTTTGTTTTTGTCTTTAGTTTGTTATTTACGTCAAAAAAATAAAAAATAGCCAATGATTATTATTAAATATTTTTTTAAATGGTTAATTCCGTGCTAAGTAAGGATCGTAACACTTGGCGATCTGTTCTCTCTGGCTACCCCGTAGGGATTGTGCGTGAAGATAAGTAAAAGTAAGTAAGTAAGGTAAGTAATTCCGTGCTATCATATTTATCAAATCGTAACGAAGACAATGTAACAGGAAGTTCTTTTCGGATCTTAGCACGTGAAATGCCTTGACTGTCGAACCTGTCAGTATCCTACTTAAACTGTGAAGTTTAAGTAGGATACTGACAGGTACTTACTCCTGTAAGTATTTATATTTTGTCTCATTTTTTAATTTGTTATAAGTTATGAGAAATAATTAAAAAAAGAAAAGTTACTTAAAGATCTAAAACAATTAAGTGCAATAAAATATAAAAGAGAATAATTTAATAAATAATAGGTTGAATTCCAGTAACAAGAAGGCCACTGACTCAGCATTATGCTACGGTAATTACTGAATGCAATATAAGTTTTTAATTTAATTTGCGAGAAAAATTCCAATTGTATACTTATATGACTTTATGAAAAAAAAAGTGAAGATAAGGGATTTAAAATTCATTAGAAAAAGGGTCTTGAGCAGTAAGTATACATGTTTTTTTAATGATTTATTAGATTTTTTTAAATTACGCAATAATTGAAATTGATGTTGGATTAATTTATTTCTTTCGAGTATCGTAGAAGAATTACTTAAGCATACCTAAGCCTGTAGATAAGCTTCAATGATGATGCTGATGATGAGGATTCGATGTACAGAGAGAAAGTTTAAATGTAGATTCTGCCTTTCGTTGAGTTTAGTCACTACTTACTATCATGTCAAGCACTGGTTTATAATATTTAAAAAAAAGCTTTGTTTGACATTTGTGCCGGACGGGCGAAACTCTCCGGAGTAAATGTTGTCGAAGATACTTCGCGAGTCGCTCACGTCCTACACCTATAGGTTCCGGTGGGTACTTTCACCGCCGTCTTCGTGGGTGCCGCTGAAATATTGTGGACTGTGGTTCAAATCAAAATGCACGATTAACAAATACAAATAGCAAGGTAGTGGCCAGCGGTTCGACTGATTGATTAGTCGCGAAATTTTATAACTATAACTATTGATCACGGTTGTTAAACTACGGTTGTTCACTATTGATTGATCACTGTATATTTCGAAAGATTTCTTTAAATTGTACGGTGGTATCAAAGATCTATTGGTGGTAGCTGGTTTTCTAACACTACTGACTAGCAGCTATTATCAACTAAACTAGTTGATTTTATCACTTGTGTAACTGCGGATATCAGTTACCACTTTCACTATAATATGTAACTGCGAATATCAGTTACGACCTTTTTCGGCTAGCTAACACTTTCACGATATGTAACTGCGAATGTCAGTTACGACCTTTTTCGGCTAGCTAACACTTTCACTATTCACTATATACTGCTACTAGTCACTTCAGCTACCACCGGATACCACTCACTTCACTTCACTGTCACTGGTAGTTCTTCACACTACTACTGGTACTGGGTCCCGAGCCCCTAAGGTAGACTTGAGCAATACTTTGCAGTGAGCCGCTCGCCATTTTCCGTTTGCCTCTTTATTGCATAAACTTTTCACTATACAAATATAAAAATTGCAATATTTTCTATACAAAACTAATTGCTACACTAACATGCTATACATCATTAAATCGGTAGTCTGGTACTTTATAAGTATATCATAAAGGTTACTCAAAACATTAACATTGTAAAAAGTTATTAAACGAAATATCCAAAATTTTCATAATATTTGGGTACATTAATTCTTTGTTTTTTCTATAACTACGAAATGCGTTTAATTATACAAAAATATCCCTATACTTCTTTAATCTATAAGCCATATGCTAATTGAATGTCATATTTATAACTCTTTTAGAACATAAAATTATTTTCCTTATTTTAGTATGAACTATTACGCAGTTAATTAAAAACTTTCCACGATAAGACGCGCTGTGATTGGTCGATTTTTTGGTATATAATAAAAGTAGTTTATATTACTTGTTATCAAAACGACACTCTATACAAATATACTAAGAGTTATAAACATGCTAAATAACTATATTAATACACGTTTTCACTCAGTTTTGTCGGTAATTTCATTATTAATACAAAAAACAATATTCTTTATTACTTCGTTTCTTAATGTTGTTAGGCCGTCGCGAACAACATTGTTTAAATTCGATTAGTAGCAGCAGAGGATTAAAAAATTCCCTTAGGGAAGCCTTGTGACATTGTTTATGACAATGGGGCTATTAAGCAGCTATTTCACACTGGTACGTAGGACACTAAATAAGATTTAAGATATACAAAATGTATTCTAGATACTATTAATATTTATTTTACATCTTTTCAAAATATTCTCCATCATGCTCTATACAAAATTTCATTCGCCTAAACCAACTCTGAAAACACTTTTGCCAGTCTTGAGCTGACAGGTCGGAAATCGCTTTTTCGTAGGCAGCCATGGCTTCGTCGACACTTGGAAAAAACTTGAAAAAAGCTCTTGGGAACAAAAAGAAATCAAAAGAAGCTAAGTCAGGACTGTAGGGTGGGTGACTTTGTGTTTCAACACCAAATCCCTCAATAAATGCTTTTGTTCTAAGGGAGGTACGTGAAGTGGCGTTAAGGTGATGCATCATGATTCCCCGAAGCCCGGTCTTTGGTCGTCTCTCCCGCACAGCTTGAAAGATTTTGGCCAATGCAACTGTAGTATACCATTCAGGGTTGACTGACCTACAATTTTCCAGCATTAACGACGACAAATGTCCACTCCGCGAAAAAAAACCAGCCACCATTTTTTTGTTAACGTTGCGAGGTCTTTTGCTGTTTTGTCGGTAACTGTCCTTCTGAGTAGACCCATACCGATGATTGCCTTTTATTTCTCGGATCATATTGATAGCTCCATATCTTGTCACCAGTAACGATTTCTGAAACACGCCTAGATGCCCCGTTTACAAAAAGTAGACGCATTTCATGGCACCAATCCACAGGAGTCTGTTTTTCTCTTTCGGAGACCAAACGAGGGATCCATCGACAACAAATCTTCCTCATTCCAAGATGCTTACGTAGGATGGTATGAATTCTCCCCGAACTAATGCCTACAATCTTTTCAATGCCCCTATATGTGTGTCGTGGGTCTTCCTGCACCAATATTTCAGTAGTCCACACATTTTCTGCCGTTACTGCTGTTTGTGGGGTAAAACTAACCTTAAAGATGACTATAGAACCGGGGCGCCGGTTCTTAGATCATCTTTAAGGTTAGTTTTACCCCTTTTGAATTCAGCAAACTACCCAAAAAATTTTGCGCATAAAGGAGCTGAGTCCTCTAATGCTGATTGTAACCGTTGTAAACTTAATTGTTCAGTTAAATCAAATTTAAAATCATAATAGTTCATATCGTGCAAATGATCACGGTTAAGATCCATCATTTTGAATGAAAATCCCGGGAAGCGTTGCAGGAAAATTAATAGAACTTTGTTTTTTTTTATACTGCGCAATTGGCTTAAGGAGTTCTATTTTTAAATAAATTTGCTTTTTAGAAACATAATATAACACGGGTGCGCTCCATTTTTAGGATTTCGTAGTCAACTAGAAACCCTTATAGTTTCGCCATGTCTGTCTGTCCGTCTCCCAAGTAACATTTTTTCCGAGCCTAGGTTGTAAAAAACGCCTTTAGGGTTTAAAAAAGTTTTAAAAAGGTTAATGCTTTGCTATCTGGTAATATCAAGTACTTGTGAATGATTATTACGCCCTAACACTAATTGTTTATTATTACAACCTTAAAGCTGCTGACAAGAGTTTAAATTAACGTTATTTTGACTTGTGTTTCAAGAGCATATAGACCTAGGATCATAAAGTTGTTATTTACTCCTTATTAAGTTCTAAAAAGGCTAGCATTTTACTTAAGTAAGATCCAAATCCAAAATTTTACTACTAATTATACTAAGTAAAATCCAAAATTTTTAACTTTCATATTACCGTAAGGTTGTAGATTGTTGAAATCGCTTATAAGTAATTTTTAAAACCTAATTCAAACCTTTAGGCTGTATTAGAGTTGTCTGTGTAAACAAATTAGGACTATGTGATAAAAACCCAAACCAGTAAACTGTTCTTAAGAGTTGAAGGTATGATTTAAGTCTTACAAGAATATTTTAAAGCTTTACAGACGTCCTCAGAGAATGTCAGTTGCGTCCGCGACTTCAAAGCAACGGTTGTCTTGCAGGATGGACCGACACAGGGTGATACAAAAAACGAAGAGGAAATGTTAAACGTAAATTGCTTAAAAATTTCTTAAGAATAATTAGTACACCGGTAACGTAAAAGTCGGTGCAATTTTTTTTTAGTTACCTATTTTCGGAAATCTTACCTTATAAACCTGTACCTGTTGAAAATATTTTCAAAAGCCATTATGTTGTTGTATGCAATGCATTCCATATCAGGTTTCAAACCCTAAGTTAGTATAATTACTTATTTTTTTACAAGAATGACGAATTCTCAACATGGCTGTCATAAATGCTCTATAGAGTAAGAGTATACACCCGTGTCTCACACTAATTACTATCCGAACAAAATCTTCCCGAATAGGACTGACTCGCAATAAATACGATGAATATCATCATAAGATGGATTTCCCTCTTTTGAAACTTCCGATCAACATGATTGACGCCTTTCCAGTAGCAGAATCGTTACATTTGATAGATCTGGCCATAGTAAAAAGGCTTCTCACTGGTTGGCGTGATGGATATTTCAAAAATAAGTCGTTGAAATTGCCTAGTAAAACAAACAAAGAATTATCTTTAAAAATGCAATTCCTCAAATTACCTAAAGAGCTACACAGAAAAATAAGAGTATTGGATAACTTATCATTTTGGAAAGCATTGGAATACAGAATTTTCATTAAATTACTGGATTGTTGTACTAAAAGGGGTGATACGAGACGATTGTTTTGTGCTGTTACAATTTATTCGACAGATCATTATCATGCTTATGTAGTTTCAGTACAATCAATAGCCTACTCATTTTAGTCAAACTTATATGAAATCAAAAATATGTTTCGTGGCGGTAATAAGCCCTTAGCTCAAATAGCCAACTGGCTAATACATATTCAAAAATCTCAGTATGATGTGCAAAAAGATGTGAAAAGTGATGTAGGTATATTCACAGTTAAAATTCGTCATCAGCAATTCCTATTTTAGTCATGTGATCAAAGATAATAATTCAACGCCTATTTTAATGATAATATTAGAGGATGTTTGTTTTGAAGGAAAGTAAGAAAATTGTTGGATACTTACAAAGAATAATCGCGTCGTTCGAGTGATTGCATTTTGTAAACTTGACAAAGAATTTATTTTTAGTGAAAATGAGATGAAACATTGCTCGGATTTTTTTAGAAAACAAATTAATTAATCTGAACTAAACGTTTACTGTGTCGATATATCTACTGTGCATTCAAATGATTTAATGTCTTCAGAATCTACTTTTGAGTTGTCAGACATATAATGCAAACTTTTCAGAGTTTCATACAAATCTATTGTGTTTATTCCACTATTATATATTACGTTAAATTTATAAAAATAAAGCCATTTAAGAGTTTAAGTGTTTTTATTATTTTACTTTTATAACTTAACTTTTTATTACAATCCATTCTTTTAGAACTGAAATTAAAGAAAAATTGACTTAAAGAATAATAGAGAGGATACGACGTTTACATTAAATTTTTTCTAACAATACAAGTCAACATTTTCATTATATTTGAAACAAGATAGAATAATATTATTATAAAACTTCAAAAACATTCAGTTCTTTTAATTACTTTTATTAGTTAGTCTCTAGTAAGTGTAGTAAGTACTATATAAGTGTTATTATTATAGAGTAATGGAGAGAGTGCCACGTAAGCATTCGTTAGGATTTCTCAACGCAAAAATTAGATTTTTTCTAACATTTAGGATTTCTATTAATGACTACTAATAATATGAATGTGCTAATGAAATTCGGTGAAGTTTATTATTTAACATTATTTCATGAAATTCTAGTGAACGAAGAATGGTTCATTGCTATGCAACACATGTTAAGGGCTGTTGAACTTCAAGTTCGTCTACATTTGGCTCTGTGGCGTCATTTTGTGATTCAACATTGGACATTTTTAAGATTTTTAGGCGTACTTACTGAAACGGGCTTTAAGGTCGCCTGGAAACGTTGTTTAGATTTTTTTTTATTATTGCTTTTATACAATTATCATTATCTAGCTGACCTACAATACTGTCAGCATTTTGTATTACAGAGAATCTGATGAATATGCGTAAAAAATGTGTATGCAATCTTTTCATTTTTGTCCATAGAGTTGCCACTCCAAGATACCAACGTAAATGGTTATCTATCAATCAAAAAGATCAATTATCTTGTAGCAAATATTGGCCTCTTTGGTTCCTAATCCGGGAGAGCATAATGTTGCCATTATTTTAAAATATTTGCTACGGAATTCCGGATTATTCAATTTATCCTCCAGCTCAAAAAGCTGCTCCACTATTTTGAGTGGAGGAAAACGTTCTTCCAAGGAGTTCTATTGATTGGTGACTTTTACTGTGTATTGTGTGTGCTTCGCAAGCTGCTGCATTCTTTTTTTCTGATTGCTCTGCATATCTTGCTGTACTTCTATTATTTTACCTTGGTTTTTAACCACTTCGCCGTTAGCATTTAGGATATAGAGTCCGCCTGAAAATATAAAAACAGTTATTTTACTCAGTGACTTCGCGCCATCCCCGCGCGTACGATTAGTTTGGTGGTAGTAGTAGGTGAGGATTAATTGTTTATCGCCTTTCATGTCATTTCTAATTAAAACCCAAAATCAATGAATCATTAAATTGATTCGGTACTTACTATGTATATACTCGTACTATACTTACTAGGTATGTAGTTTGTTTCTTTTTTTTAAAAGGAGGAAAGGGATGATATATTTCACAAGAACTCCTTGTGAAATCCCTTTTCGTCGTTCATCTACCTACAAAACACTAAAAGTAACAAAACCAAAATTCTAACTTACTTTCATTCGAAGAACAGCCTGTAGTAGTTCGCACACTTTTGTAACCATCGATCGAACGCAAGTTGGGCTACAATACAATACAGAGGTTGTTTTTACGACTTGTCTTGAAATACTCCTGGCGATAACCTTTAAGTTGTGAAAACAGTTTTATCGTTTTAAATAGGTCCGCCAGATTACCTTTAGCTCTTATTTTGGCAAACATTGAGAGCTTTAAGCTTTTGCAGTTTTATAAAAGTCAATTTTGATTCCTTAGAGTAATTTCCTCACGCCAGCCATATTTTTTCACGAAAATTAAAAAAATGAAATAAAAAAATCAATTTTTAGTAGATTAAGTAGCGTGTGCGTTTTTGCTTATTCACAATTTAAAGTGTATGCTTTTTATTAAAATAGAAGTTTTATTTATAATGCTACTTTACACCAACTTCCGCATATTATGTTTCTTATTTCATTAAAAAATCTCCAAAAATTGTAACTTTTGAAAGGCCCGTATATTACATAGCAATATTATCTTAAAGTATCACGATAAAGTGCCAGTCGCACTACATTTGTCCTGAAAACAAGAAGTTAATTGCATAATATTTTTATGAATATCATTTATCTCGCCATTTTGAAACTTGGTACAATGACAGGGACTGGCGACATTTAAATCAACGGTTAGAGTTTTGTGTCAAAATATTTTACTTACACAGAAACATTCTAAGACCAAGACTCCTTGAGAAGCATTTATTCACAACCATCAAAAAACTTATAGGTTGTCAAAGAGTTACAGCCAAGATTACTTTAGAACTTAGAAGCTACTTTGCTAGGTTGCATTAACGTTAAATTAAGGTTATGAAGGTTATATTTGGGTTCTGTGTAAGTAGTTAGATAGGTTCTGGATTTGAGCTGTAGGTTTTGCTATAGCTCTCAGAAAGGTTGTAAAACGTGGGCCCTTTTTGCACACAGGAAGTTAATATAAGGTTATTAAACGTCATTGAGTCTGTTAAGACTTACGAGCGGATTTCCATATAAAGGTTCTAGAACCTTTTCAAAACATTTCTAAAACCTCAAATGTTACTTGGGCTGTCCGTCCTCGCTTAATCTCTGTGACCATAAGCACTAGAAAGCTGAAATTTGGTACCAATATGTATATCAATCACGCCGACAGAGTGGTAAAATAAAAATTGGAAAAAAAAATTTTTTGGGTAGCCCCCCTATATGTAAAGTGGGAAGTAATTTTTTTTTTAATTTCAACCCTAACGTGCGATATATTGTTGGAAAGGTATTTAAAAATGAATAGGGGTTTACTAAAATCATTTCTTGATAATGTCAATAATTTCGGAAATAATCGCTCCAAAAGTAAAAAACAATGTGTCCCCCCCCCCTCTAACTTTTGAACCATAAGCTTAAAATATATGAAAAAATCTGAAAAGTAGAACTTTATAAGGACTTTCTAGGAAAATCATTTTGAACTTGGATGGAAACAACAGTACCCACTACCGGGAGCAGTTGCAGGAGCGCGGAGCGCTGCTGGAGTGTGAACATAATGGATGGACCTTTAAACTCATAAGTGGGAACACTTATTGTGACGGACAGGAAACTACGGAACCCTACACTGAGCGTGGCCCGACACGCTCTTGGCTGGTTTTTAAATTTCGAGCGTCTCAAATCTTATTGAGTGACCCACGTATTCTGTGAGATTATGGTCATTCTCGATCGAGCCGACCCATTCGTGCTACAATAATGATATAGCTATATCATAATTTTTCGCGCAAATATCGTATATATCTATTATAAATAAAACTCTTGAAATTTGAAGAGCACAAGATATTCACATTAAAAGCGTGTAATATATATAATTTTGTTGGTTAAATTAATGTTGTTTCTAGGAATCAAAAGTGCTTTGTTGGGAATACACTTTCTTTTAATGTAATGAATTTTTTTATACCAGGCGGTGAGAAAAAATGCTTTCTTGCGAGATCAAGCAACACACAATTTAAGTAAAAACTTAGCCTTCTTATATTTTAGGACAGACTAAGTATACCAAGAAAACAGATTTGAATAAAAAGGTAACAAAAGGTTTTTCTGACTTAAAGGTTTCGGGTTGTTTTGTCATATTTTGTTTGTTTATGTTATCATGGAAGGGAAGTATAAGCACTTGATCTAAAATTATTATAATCAAGCAAACTTAACGTAATTGCGTCATATCCCTCTCAGATATGAGAGGAGGCCTGGTGTCCCGTCGTGAGCTGACTAACAAGAATAGTTTATACTTTAACTTACGAACTAATAAAAATACACCAGGATACAAGAATTTAAGACCTTCTTTTTACGAAACTTCTCTAATTTAGAATGACGGGGTCATCATTAAAGACTCAGTAAGCATTGGGAGCCTTGATTTACACTACCGCTATTTACAGCAAGGGGCCGACCGCGACGGGAGTTGATATAGTGTTATTGGTGTTTTGGACTGTAAAGCAAATGAATGTACCCCAGATATAGTATGAAGAATGACCGCTACATTTAGTAAATCCAATATGGTATCTGTCGTGTACATGCCAGGTAACGATGAATCGTGCTAACGTTAAATGTAGATAATATTGTATAAATTAATAAAATGTTGTATGTATGTGATTTGGACCTAGTAGAGCCACGCTGCAGCTTTATTATGGTTGTACCATTAATGGGTCAGATCGATCGGGAAAGGCCCACACTCTCACAAAAAACTAGCATAAAATAGCAGCTTAATGCTGCTGTTACGTACGGTGAGTGTAAAGAGGGCATTCCATCTTAGTCCTTAGGAATAAAAACTGATGACAAGTGTCTAAGAGTCTCAGCATCCACTTGCCATCAGGCTGACTACGTATTCGTTTGTCACATATATATATATATATGACTAAGGTTTTAACAACGACATTTATTGCAATCTATGTGCTTTACCTAGATTAACCGGATTCTATAAAATTATAAGGCTCGTGAGTTGATATTTAGCTAAACACAATCAAGTAGGTACACAAAATGTTGCGTTCCATCTAGCAATCTAATACCACGAGCCCGACCTATTGCTCGGATCCATGATACCTACTCGACTGCTATTAGTAGGCTACTAGTAGTCTTCCGATCCCCGAGGCTACCGACAAATCACTTTTTACTCGGCCTGGCGGACATGGTTTACGGGCCACAGAATAAAAACCTCTCCTGGAAAGCTATTAGCAAAGACACAGTAGAGAAAAACCATTACTAACAATTATTTTTACTACGCGGTTAGGATATGGTGACTTGATTTTAAACAACAAGCCCTATATAGAGTAATAGCCATAAAATTAAGTATAAGGGGTTTCGTCCGGAGTTATTGAATCACCCGAACCGAAATGCATAGGATAATTTGCGCTTCGATGAAAATTGCTGTAACGAATGGATGGATTTATTACAGTTAGGTAGTAGCATAATAAGTATTAAAATAAACTGCAAACTTAACCACGTATTTTTATATTGCTTTTGAGTAAAATGGGCAATAAACATCAAGTTACAATTATAAGTACTCATATTCGGACGGTCGTGCGAAACAAGCGTGTCGCTTTAAGCTTTTATCACTCCAATATTTCTAATCGCATTCTATCAAATCTCGTGTGGACTCCGCTATTGAACGACAAGTATTGAACGACGAGTGAATGCAGAAAATAAAGTAAATGGGGCTCTACACTCTATTGTGCAAAGTCAGAATGTGTCAAAAAAGGCACGTATGGCAATTAACAATGCTGTAGTAGTCCCTACTTTAACGTATGGTAGTGAAATTTAGGTGTGGCAGAAGAAGCACGAGAGTAGAATAAATGCAGTAGAAATGCGGTCGCTTATGAGAATGTTAGGGCTAAATCTGAGTGAAAGGGTGAGAAACTGTGTGATAAAAGAAGAGAAGAGAATTAGGAAAGGAATTGAATTGGAAATTGAAGTACCAGTTAAAATCACTTTTAATATTCGACATGTACTATAACTTTTTGAATCGCTCGGAATGTGTCTGAGAGCGCCTAATAGCATAAAATACTAACAATTGCAGCTCCCCTTTTGAATTACGTTGAGTGTATGGGACATCTATTTATCTATATAACACAAAAATGTTTCTACTTAGGTCAGTTATAGACTTTGATACCATCCAACCAATTTTGATGAAATTTTTGTGTGTATTTGAATGGGTCTCTAGATCACTTATTTACATTTGGATCCGTTAGGTGGCGCTGACGTCGAGATCTAGAAATCTTCCTTTTGACCGGGGTGGATAGTTAGTAACGGATATTTTTGTTACATAATTGTGTTAGTTCCCCGTAGTGTAACATTTAGATTTTAAATTTAATTATTTTTAAGGTTGCTGATTAACCTTAATAAAACGAAAATGGATGAATATTATATATTATCGTACTCTGTACCAAGTTTCTTGGTGAATAGGCCACATGCATCCAGCAACTACCTGAACTCCTCCATAGGTCATTACTCCACTTCTTAATTAAAATTACTTTAGCTCCTGAAAAGTGGTAGACCTTACACTTTGATGCTATGTGTGAAACATTTTCTCAGTTGATATATTTATTATTTATATTGTTCAGCTTAAGGTCGGCCCAATACCACTATAGTTTGCTGACCGTTGGGATATGCTAAACTTGCTGTTTTTATTTATTCATTTATTTAATCTTTATTCTTAACACCTTAGTATATAGACAACAAAGGCCGGCTTATAAGCATTCTCTGCAAGTCGTCCCGTGGTACGTAACGTAATTGATAAATAAATTCATTAATATAATATTCGTGCGTAGCTCTCTACATTATCACTGAATGAGTTTTCTCATACGTTCTTGTGAAAAACTACGTCCCACTGCTTTAGCCCATCATGCACTGGTTGTATAATTTTTGTTTTTCGGTTTTAGGAAAGCTGACCGAAAAGACATGTTACGATTTTGCAAAGGTTACCATAATATTTGTTTTCGTTGACAGACCTCTTAGTCGATGTATGGTTTAACTTCAAACAAAGTGATTCCATGATTGTCTATACGGCTGTCTATCTATCTGCCTGGTCTAATCATCAGAATGGCTGAGCCGATGATGAAGAAGCTTCACGAACAAGTTGAGAACAATATCAGGAGTGATCTAGGCTATAATTTTTCGAACAACCTTGTAGATTTAACCGGGCGGGTCGCTAGTAAAAACGAAATATGGAATACTTTCCTTGAAATAAAAAAAATCAAAATCATGAATACTGCTGCAACTCTTCATTTCAAATCAGATCTCACTGCGAGTTCATCGACATTTCATGTAACGCTCGCAATTTGTATTCTTCGCTGGACAGATGAGAGCGCAGGCAGCCCTCGAGTGAGTTTTGGATATTAGGTGACATGAATGTGTCGATATATTACTTAAGGAAATGTATTTAATTTAAAGTATTGACGAAACCAATTCATCAAGTGCTAGGCTTTTTAATATATTTGTGAATATTTTAAGCAATTTTTCGCTCTTTGTTGATAGGGTCGTTAGTATCCCGTATATAGTTATTTACTGCTGACATACATTATAACACATTTTTAATATTTGTTAGTGTTTGTATATAGTTTTTGAAATATTACTACTATTTCTACTAACTAATTAAAAATAAAGGCCTGTTTTCGAAACCTGGATTGAGCCTAAATCCGGGTCTGAGTTGTTGGCGGTGTTTCTTATCTGTTCCTTATCGGAAAGCGGGTAAAGCCGTTTGTCCTGTGTCTGATCTCTTTTCGGACTTCTTGTGAGTGTGAAAACACAGAGTACACTTGTGGTTGTACGTACTTTCTAATACTTATATTCTCTCTTGCACAAATGGGTAGACTCCGATTGCACTCGCCGTTGAGACCGAAATTTGATCTCGAGGACTTTATTGTTATCATTTTATACTTACCAGGCCGGTAAGTGAACTTAGAGTCGAAATTTTACACTAGCACTTTTTTTCTGTAGAAATTGAGTTTAGAAAACTTGGAATGATTTCCCAAAATCACTTCGTCATCTAACTAAACTCATGCTGGTCTATTGTGTTTATATACTTATTTTAAATTTGTAGTTGATGATACGTGGGAAGGTATGTAGTTGTATAATCAATAAGGCTAATAATAAAGTGTATCCTAGATTTTCATAAAATTTGGTGTCCAGGGAGTTTCGAGGGCAATAAATCGATCTAGCTAGGATTTGTTTTTAGAAAATGTCCTTTTGTCCGTATTTTCAGGCAATAAAAATCTGCTACAATATAAGAAGGTAAATGTTGACAGATTACTACCGATCGTAATAGCTCAGATGGGATGTAGTTCGGGCGTGATATCGGTGTTCCGTGGTTCGCGTCCCGTCTTGAGTCCGACTATTTTTTCCTTTTTTTTTCAAGTTCCCTTCTTTTGTGAGAAAATCTATTATTTCGAGCCCTTTATTTAGTATTTTTTAAAAATACGAAAATTTTAGTTAATCTAATTGCACTTATGATTTTTTTATTCAAATAACCAGTTCAGTTTTTTCTATTATGTCAATAAGATCAAAAACTATTATTCATGTAATTTGTATATAAATGTAACTTAAAAAAACCGAGCAAAGCTCGGGCATCCGGGTACTATTAATCAATAAGGTAAAGCCACAGACATCAGTGAATAACTTGTCAGTCCAAAGTCCGTTTTGTCGCCTAACGTACGTGCACTAGCACAATGTCGTTTTATAGTCCGGACAGACATCGTAGGGCAATTTACAGTAGATTTGGCTCACGTATCTAATATTGATTACCCGATAATACTTTTACCTGTTCGAGGAAATATAGTTAAATCTTACTTACTCCTACATTAGTACTCCGAATACAAGACAAAGATATATAAATATTTATATGAGAGTATGTACATTTGTACGAATAAGCATTTTTTTAAGAATAATGTTAAAAAACCAACACACATTCTACCTGATGGTAAGTGGATGCTGTAGCCCATAGCAATGTACATTTTATTATTCGATTAAGAATCAAAAAATCGTTCCGTCTTAGTCCTCAGGGCTGACAACGTATCTGCACCCATATTAAGGTGAAGTGGCAAAAGCAGATTTTTCACGCTTTATAGGTGCGACTGACGGATGTTTGGTCGGCCCGCGCGCTATTTTATCGCACAATATTTATTTGATATTTCTTTTTAAAATTATGTATACTCTTTTATTGCAAAATAAACCAATAATTCACTCGCGTATTTACTGGTGAACACATAGACTGAATTTAATTGAAATTGATTTTATTACATTCGAATGATACAGCTTTTTCACTTAGTGGACGTACCTAGAATTGTAGATTTTGAGGAAACTTTGCGATCCTTTTCTATCGAGCTAAAATGTGTCAATCGTGTTTTGGCCAACTTATTCACTAAGAAAAATATTTTACTTTCGTAATGAATAAAAAAAAGTGGATTCGTAATTTTTTATGTCAAGAAATTGCTCTTTTGTATAAAGCGTGAAAAATCTGCTTTTGCCGTCCACATCACCTTAGCATAGCTGGAGCGTGGCTCTACCACGTATAATGCTTAAAAAAGATTCATCTATTATTTTATGGTATTTTCTTTTTAAAAAATGCTTCAAAATAATTGGCAATGGTATTTTAAATGCAGGAAAAAAAACAAAATGTTTAAAGTTTACGCTGTCTCATTCGCTACAGAACGCTGGTAATAATTTATAAGAATATTCATGTACTTAATATTATTTTACGGTGGGTAACCCCATAGAATACTATAATTACATATATAATAGAACGGGGGAGTGGGCGGAACCCGTGTAGCCACTAAAATGTCACTAATACGTCAATTCACACGTATCCAAAATTCGCATGCAAATTATTTAGAAAATGCCAAATTGCACGCTATTTACAAATAAATATGTATTCAAATCTGTCTGTCAACACAGCGAATCGGGTTTGTAGTAGTGATAATACGACGTAATTGCTTGTATGTGTGCTCCCGGCGACGCCGAATCTCGTACAAAATAACGTTGACAGCCATTCTATTGTGTATTATAGTATTCTATGGGTAACCCTATACATGACATTATTAAACATTCCCAAGAAGATTTTATCACACTCCATACCAGGTTTCAGTACAACTTTCTTATGATCGACACATCTTGATTTTTAAGAAAATTTTATCTTATCTACTTCTAAAATAAATAATATACCTTTACAAGAAAAGATAATTATTCATTATATTTACGCGAATGAATATACACATTGAATAAAACTAATTTTACGGATTTTATGTTGCTTTATTTTAACTTTTTCTTAACGTTTCGGGTACTTTCCAGCACCCATGGTCACGGGAGACTGAGGTGCTTGACGTCCCGATGTCATAGTTACTTTCAAATTTTAATTTTTGGTTCGACCTACGCAGAATAAGCTTACAGTATCTTGAAGTCCTGCAGTAGTATGCTTGGGATTGGATTTAATTTTATAAACTATGGGATTCCAAGCAGATGGCAGCACCCAACCATCTTTTCGTAATTTCAAGAGTCTCGCGAATAATCGTTGGTAAGAATCAGTATTCTTTTGCGAGTATTTGTGGGTTATGAAGTCTGATATAATGTTTGGAGCGATCCTGAACATGATGACATACTGCAGACTTTCCGAAGCATCTATTCTGCACATCAGCCATACGTTCTTTCACGCGGGTTTTTATGGATCAAGATAAAGAAAAAATTACTTGATATGCCTTGCTTTTTAACATGAAATTTAAACATTGACAAACACACACGTACAAAAGAACTGTGTTGAAACGATTACATAAAAATGTTAACACATCTACAAAATATTAAAGTAAAATATACACTATGAAGTTACTTTATTTACTCAAGAACAAACTTACAAGTGCAAATCTCGTCAAGGTGGCCATCTAAAAATATAGAAAACAAGGAGTAGTTACGGAAAAATAATAACAACATATAGAGACGTCCAGTAAATCAACAGCTTATGATGTAAATATGTTACAACATCCCAAATATATGTATATCTAATGATATTTAATTTTAAAATGCCGTTAAGACACGAGCTATCTTTATTAATTTAGTTCAAAGTCTTTGTGACACCACGAGTCATAAAATTGAGTACCGTTTGAGTATTTGGCCATCACTCAATATTATTGTAAAACATTATTTTATGTAGCAACGTTATTAGCATAAAAATAGCATACTTGTGTAAATAACGATGTAAGTACCTTGCATTCTATATACTTGTTCGATGTTTTGTGTAATATACATCTTAAGTTCTCATGTTACTATTACAGCCTACAAAAGTCCACTGCTGAACATAGACCTTCCTGATAGAATGCCTTGTAGTACGTAATTTACCACAGATGACACGCCTGGCGAGTTTTATTGTTGTGAGGTGTTATCAGGAAGATGCTACTGCCCATGGTCTGTTTCAATTTCCCTCTGGCGCCTCTCACGACACCGACGGGATGATATGCAGTAGTGGATATTCTTACACCATCACTACATAAGGAACTATATTTTTAAAATGCGAGTAAAGAGGGGGGTTACCAGTTCGAATCACTTATGGAACCGTGTAGTGGCAGTGTAGGAATATCCACTATCCCATATCATCCCGTGGGTGTCGTAAGAGGCGAAAGTGGGAAAAAAAAATGGAAATGGGCAGCAGCGTGTTCCTAATAACGACTAAAAATAAAAATAAACTGCGGTTGCCAACCCGCTGGCCAAGCGTGGCAACTATGGTAAACATCCGACCCTATGAGGCAATCTATGGAGGGAGGACTATGTACAGAGGTAGATTTTAATAGGCTGTAACTGTGTTTGTATGATCTACAAAATCGTAAAGTGTAGCGAATGAATTAACCTTATGAATTTAGTTTTTATATTGTAACATGTAGTTGTATTTTGTGTTTCTTCTTACTGAATCTTTCTTTTTATCGAATGTTAAGCATGTGATTGATCGATTGCTATTTCAATCATACCTTGCTTTTTATTATGCTTACAACTATTCTATTACAAGTGAAATAACTAAATAACGAGCTAGACAAACTCGACCTTTCTATGTCCACTTGAAATATTTGTTACCTCATAAATCATCCTTTACCTCATCGTTCAAGTATATAAATAGAGGATGTTAAATTTGCAAGCAAAATTAGGTCTGGAAACTGAATAAAAAGGAACTCGAGTCTAAGAATAAAAGAGATTTTCATAATTATTCAATCTCTGAATAAATTTATTCATCGTCTCAGACTGAGAATTTATTTTCATAACTTTATGTATGAAAAATATACGATTACATAGTATGTACTTTAAATTTAAAATGGTGCTTCCGTATATTCCAACTATAAGCTTATTAATTTAGTTTATATTGTATTCATTGCATTTTTAACAAGTCAATTTAAACGTAAAGTAATAATGTCACACGTAGTAGAGTCACACTGCAGTTACTCGTATATATAGTGTAGCACGAATAGATCGGCTCGACCGGGAAAGGACCACGCTCTTATAGAATACCAGCAAGAATAGCAGCTTAATTCTGTTGTATTTCGTATGGAGAATGTAGAGAACTAAAGACCCTTGTTACTGGAAACTAGGCATTCCATCTTAGTCCTCAGAGTTGACAAGACATTTTTATTTTGACCCTTAATCGAGAATAGATGTAAATATCTATAGGCTACAGCTTCCACTTACAATCAGTATGGGCGTTCAAAGCAGGGCGTTGACTTACCAAACGAAGCTAAATACATTCGGAAATAATAAAATAAAAACTTTTCTCATTTTTTCGTAAATTTGCATAGAGAATTAAAAAAATCCTGTCTATTTCTTAATATTTTTATATTTTATCAACAAGCATTAATATTGTTTTTTTTTGGAATACATTTTGCCTCTGTCTTTATATTAAAATCAACGGCTTACACGGATTTTCAACGGTGGCGTGGTGACAACAGTCCCCGACGCGTCTTTGTTGGTTGAAGCACAGACATACACACACACGCAAACACACACACACACACACACACACACACACACACACACACACACAAAACACGAGAGAGAGAGAGAGAGAGAAGGCAGCTGCCAACTCATAGAAAGCAACCGCTGACATGTATTCACGGCAGCAGAGGTATTGTTGAATAAACAAACTGCTGCTCATCTGTATGCGCACTTACTTATAATGGTGGGTTGGCTTAGGAAGAAATTTCAGCGTAAAATAGCAGTTTAACCCTTAATTCACCACCTTGAGTCCACGGGACTGTCAGTAGACACAGTTATGGACACAGAACAGAGCACTTCATATCTCGCAGAGTTTCTAAATTCTCTAGAATTGTCAGGTGTGCCCTCATATAAGCTTCAACTAAAATTAGGCGTCCCAGTCATGCTAATGCGAAATTTAGAGGCACCTCGGTTATGTAACGGGACAAGGCTGCGTGTGACACATCTAGGACGGAACATAATCTGTGCTACAATTTTGACAGGCGTAGGAAAAGGTGAAAATGTTATTATACCACGGATCTCTAATCACTAAGTACCACTTTTAAATAACAAAAAAAAGTGTATTTTTTAGAGTTTAAACTTGCGCTTTTAAAGTACCTTCCTGCAATGAGTCGCAGGACGCGGAGGTGAGAGATCGCGTGCGCACGTCGTTCGGAAAGGTAAATATGATCGAGTGTGAAGTCCTGGGGACTCATGGTAGAGCGTTGTGTTACAAAGATAGATTTACTGACTTTTCTGTTTATCTATTTAAATTTTGTTTTAGGCTTTTACTATGGCATCTAAACGTAGAAAGATTGAATCCGTAAACTTTGCAGCTGATTAAGCCTCAGATATCATAAATGATTGGCTGCAGGAAGATGATTTACTGGCCAAAGAAGAAGAGATTGGCGATGGCGGCAGCCATACACCTGAATGTATTCGTGAGCCACATTCCGATGACGAGGACGACGATTATATTGTGAGTGATCACGACACCAATTCCGAATGCTCCGAGACTGAAGAACAGGATAGTAATTGGACAACTCTTCTACGCTCTGACAGCGCGCGACATGTTACACTCCCGTTCACTCGGGACCTTTTTGGCGGGAAAATTTCTAGGTTAGGAAATTTTTTGCAATATTGCAAATTTTGCTATATTTTCACTTTGAGACAATATTTATGGATAAAACTTACAGGAAGTCTTGTTGAATGTATAAACTATCGAATAAAATTATTTTTGGTTGCTAGAAATTGTAATAAAGTATATAAATTACACTGTATAGCATAATAGTAGTATAAACTTCAATTTTAGTGACAAAATTACTACTAATTTGAATTCTACACCTTTGTTTTTGGAGAAATTTATATGAAATTGTTTGGAAATATGTATATTTTATGTTTTATGTGTTTCCATTCGTTACTCATACCAAAATATTAAAATATTAAAAAATTAAAAAAAAAAATAAAATAATATTTTATCTGTGACATTTCGAACAATATTTCTAAAATATGTTCGTGTGAATTTGAAATAAATACAACGTCATGTTATTTCAAAATATGTAGGAAAACTATTTTTACTTACATTTTACACTAAAAATAAATGAGAATTTGAAAAATAACACATTTATAACCCGCCCGCCAAAACAGGCCTTTCGGAATTTGAAGTACTTTTGGCAATTTACTTTTCACTTTTTATACCACAAATTATATATCTACGTGTTGACTATATTACAAGAAATGTAAAAAGTATAATACTTTCGTTTTTAGTCCAGACACAAATATAAAATTCTATAAATAAGACAGAGCAACTTCATCAAAGTGACACGTGGAACGCCGGAAGTTCAGAGTGATTTCTTTTTTTTTTTTCTAAAAAACATTGCCAGGTTATGGTTTAAAATAAAAGAGCATATCTTTGTCTTTGATACTAATATCTATTGCATAGTGTCTTTGGTTTTGTTTAAAACGAAAAAATAGTTTTTTCATAGGTAGACATGTTTACATAATTCTGATCTAATTCGATCACTACTTGGCGGGCGTAAGGTTGGTATTGCGCGATCGAAAGCGAGCATGGCTTGGCGTACGAGTTAACTTCATTATCAGGTAATTATTTTTATGGCAAAAATAAATCAAGTGGTCTACAACTCATACATAATATCTTACGACTCTCATTTCGACCATTATCATCAGTACAAAATTTGAACCCTTTAGAGGCTTTTGAAATTGTTTGACTGTAACATGTTGGATACAATTATTACGAAAAACAAGTCAAATTGAAATAAAAGGTTTTATTGCTCTTTTGCTTTACACATCGATTTATAACTCGAGCCGTGAAAGTGTGTTGTCACGTTTTGCTACTGATGGCACGGGCAAAGAAATAATTAGAGCTACTATGTCAAAACATAGATTCTGTGCTTTACTTGTAGCTTTGTGTTATGATAATTTTGAAGATCTTGAACAACGTATAAAAGAAGACTTTGGATGTGCTATTTCCTATAAGCTAGGTTAATGTTTGTAACCAATTCCCAGGCTAACTATACACTGGGTACCAAGGTAACTATCGACGACATGCTGATAACGTTTCGTGTCCGATCAAGATTCAAAGTTTACGATCTACTCGTACATATGCCAAGGAAAACTGAGAAATATGGCCTAAAATACAGTTAATGTTAGACTCTTAGACATTTTTTACTTATGATTTATATCTTTATACAGGAAAAGGTTTCGATGGCAACTCTTTGTCGAAAGAAGATCGAAAACGATCTGTACCAACCCAAGCCGTACTGAGGTTATGCGAACCAATTATAGCATCTAATCGTAATATCACTACAGATAATTGGTATTATTCCATAGATTTCGCAACTCGAAAAACCGAGGGTCCAACAATAAGACTGAAATACCTAAACAGTTTTTACAAAACAGAAATAGAGATGTTGATCTTTCTATATTCGGATTCACCAAAGATATAACTCTAGTTAGTTTGTTCCAAAAAAAAAAATCGAGGCGTAATTTTATACTCAGGTACGCAATTGAGTTCTACAATGATACTAAGGGAGGGGTGGACTCAGTTGTACAGAAATGCACCGCGTATACTTGCAGTCGACGAACATCTCGACGGAACATCATCTGTATTTTATCGCATTGTTGTTTTGTCAGGAGCTCAGGAGTCAGCAGACTAATGTTAAAAATCTAAATTAAAAAAGAATAAGACCAAATTTTTCTGAAAATAGTTGCCGAAGATCTCAATTGTATAAATTCGAAAACTCCTTTTTACAATACAACCATGCCTCGAGAGATTCGTATACTTATTTCACTTTTTACTAAAATAGACATGCGTGATTAACCAAGTCCATCGCAAACTGATGATTTTTTACCGAGAGATTTTTACGGTGAGAGCAAATATTGCTATACTTGCAGTTATATGAAACAAACAAAGACTGGTTATCTTCGCACCGTCTGTAAGAAGCCAATCTGCCTTACTTGTTCCATTAAAGTTATATAATACAGCCTATATACGTCCCACTGCTGAGCACAGGCCTCCCCTCATTTCTGAGAGGATTTTAGGGCAAGGAAGTGTCCGCCGCGCTGCCCCAATGCGTATTGGCGAACTTCACATGTCTTCGAAATATTTTTTTTCTTATTTCTTAGACATGCAGGTTTCCTCACGATGTTTTCCTTCACCACCGAGCACGTGATAAATCAGCACTTAAAATTACAATGAACATTTTCATTGGTGCCGGCGGGGATTGAACCCGGGCTACTCGCGTTCTGTATTATTTACAGCGAGCGTTAACCATCAGAGCTACCACGGCTCTTGTTCTGTCCTGTTGTTGTTCCAGAGATATGCCAAAATATGTAACACATTAGTATGTTAACTTGTTGCACGTTTGGAAATGTTGTATAGTGCCATTATTAATTATTATTATTTTTAATTACCTCATAATGTCTTTTATAAGAAAAAATATGTTATTTTGTCCTAGAGTTACATTTCTTTTTTCTTCAGTAAGTCGTAGCGATATTTGATGACTGTTCATTTAAAATTATTTGTAAACTTAAGAAATGTGCATGTTAATTTGAGTTTATCACAAAATGTTGCCGGATATGTACGAATTATTGTGTTAGCTAGAAGTTTAATAAATAACAACATAAATAAGTTTTTAGTGAGTTTTTGTTTATAAATTAAAAAATGAGGCCCAGTGACTCATGTTAATACTGCTGTGTTTCGTATGGTGAATGCAGAGAACTGGAGACCCTTTTTCACTGGAAACGAGGAATACCATCTTAATCCTCAGGGATGACAACGCATCTACGTTTGATTCTTAATCGAGGATAAATGAAGATGTCTATGGGCCACAGCATCCACTCACCATCAGGTGGACTGTAGGCTCGTTTGTCACCCTTATTATGTACAAAAATACTTTTAAGTTTACACACGCAGCTTAATGCATGAAACAAAGGCTACAGATGCGTTGTCACCCCTGAGGATTATAAAATGCCTCAAGGCCTTTAATTATACTGGCTCTATATACTCTTCAGATCGTGACGCAGCGATGCAAGCACTTCTGTTTTGTGTAGTTTTATTACCTAACCAGTCGGACTCCTATCCGACTGGTTAGGTAATAAAATCCACCTATAGGAGCTACCTACAGCCTACCCCAGATTTTGTTACAGTTAAATTATTATACAAACGCATTTTTAAAGTTTTATTTTACAGTTAGTTTGGTTACGTTACCAAGATTAGGCCAGGGTTGGATTCAGATCCTCAAAAAATTGTACGTGGAAATTAAAATTATACAATTTTAAAAAAAATTATATCACGTTTGACGTTTCATGTTTCTTTTTCCCATGTGTGGGGATTTTGGCATTACGCGTCTAGTTTATCTATACATTTCGTTTTTTGACGGTTTTATTTTTATTTCTGTTTAATTTTTGTCTATAGAACTTAGTTAAGTTAAATTTTGAATATACAGTACCAGTACCAGTACAGTAGTATATATAGTACCTAATATATTTTATATTCAATAAATGTAAAACGAAAAGAGTACAAAAGAAACTATATCTGCTTAATTGAATCTGAAAAGCTTCTGGAGCATAGAGTTTTTATCGTGGTAGCCCCTCATTATAGTTGTATCAAGGATGCAACATAAATGCGATCGAGCATTGACCAGAAAGGGAGCTGATTCCAATTTTATTAAAAAAAAAACGCAGTACTCATGTACAATACAAAAATTCTCGATATCGCAGGGTTAATGTTAAAATGTAAAAGGACCCAATAATAATACAAGTCGACCTTTAGGTAAATTTATGGTATTTTCGCTTTGTAATATTACGATACTATATACTACAAGCTATGAAATAATGGTAAAATTAGGATAATTATAATACGAAATGCGACCCTGGTTACGTAGTGTTTTGATACGAAGTTTGTATTATGACAGATGCGCTACTTTTTCTTGTATGAAAAAGTTATGAGTAAAATATTTAGATGGGCCTATCCTTCCTTTTGAAATCATTGAATTTAAGTTTAAATATACTGTCGACTCTGATATTTATTTTTTAAAGCCGTTGAATACTCAAGACACTTGCCGCTTCGAATAAAATGAATTTCTATTTTTATGACTCACTTTAAATAGTTTCTTATTGAGAACAATGTTAAGGTAAAAATTATTTAAGATGCAATTAGTAGTCGTAGTCCATGTCACAGCCAACTAGGTTAATTAGTCTTTCAGTTAACGGTCTAGCCTTTTTACAAAACGGCGCCGTTTAACTAGCTGCCTAATTGATATTTGGACATTGCGTCTTATACATCATTGCACCTATTTTGACAGTAGGTTATGTGTACACTTCCTCGCCCTAAACACTGATACAAAGTGAACGTTGCCTATAGACATCTCATTCTATACTCGATTAAGAATCAAAATACATTGTTGATGGATTGTCGCTTCTGAAGACCAAGTTGGAACGGTTTCCCGATTAAAAAATATAGTAATTCTTGAGCTGTCGTCACTTATAACCAAACACAGTAAGGGTCACCAGGGTCTAGAATTGAGGATACGGATGCACGTTGTTAATAATCTTGATTTTTGGAAAAAGGTCAGGTCTTCAGTAAATATTCAATAAAGTAAAACGACAGTTATTTATTTATTTCAATTAATATTTTTAGCCACTACGCAGAAAAAGCTTTTTCTTAATTTGACGCATTGCCTCATTGCCTGTTACAACGTGTATAATGTAAAATCTTGAAATTAAAATTGCCACAACAAATTATTTAAACCATAATATTCTTAGTTATAATATAAGTACGTTACGTTATAGTTTCACATAACCGAGTTCTTTTTTACAACACTCCTTTCATAATTTCTGATTAAATTTTAAACTCAATTAGCTTACAAGGCTTGCGACAAAACAAAAATAAAGTTGGATTTTGTGTTAAAATAAAGGTAAAAGATATTGTGTGGCTTATTATCGTCGAAAATATATTTGGTCATATTTGGATGTAAGCTTCACCCATTTTGGAATATTTTAACGCCATCGTCATTCTTTGTGGCAGATTGTCAACCGCAGTATTTAAGGTCTTTCTTTGTAATTTTAAGATTCGGTGATTTCTATGTAATATTTTTAAACAATTAAAGCCAGTGTTGCTGGTGACGAGAACATCTCACGGTAACGATCTCCATTCACTCACAACAGCACCCATAGCATCATCAAAGATGTAAAGTCCAATTACTCACATCTACTACATCACGCATAATGATTTTGATAAAAATCTGGGTCGCTGTTCAGTTTGGTTAACATAAAACTGCTGAGTATCTTTTGAGAACTCTTGAGTTTCCCACGGCGCTCATGGCCTCGAAGTATAAGTTTTTAAGTCATCTGAACTTTATATGGGAACATGCCCAGGTATTTTTTAGGATAGTCTGTAGGGAGGTCCACTTTATTTCTAATTGTTGAGAACGGTAGACAATATCAGATCTTCAGCTACACTTTCACAAACACTTTTTTTATAGAAGAGGGGACGAGCATGCGTTTTACCTGATGGTAAGTGGCTACCGCTGCCCATGAAAATCGCAACACCAGAGGAATTGCAGGTAAGATGCCGGCTTTTAAGAAAGGAGTAATCTCTTTCTTGAAAGTCCGTAAGTCGTATAGGTCCGTAAAATCGCCGATGATAAACAATTCCAAAGACAAATTGTACGAGGAAGAAAACTCGTAGTACAACGCACAGTAGTAGACCGCCAAGCACTATCAATATTCTGCTCCATACGATCTCTTCTGGCACGATAAGGAACTTAAGGTTAAACGTTAGATTAAATTGTTTTGATTTCTACCGAAAATTGGTCGCAATTTTCTCAGGATTTTCGCAATAGAAGTTTTATTTGAGTAGAATTTTAAATAATTAAAACACGTTCCTCAAGAATCCCATGTAAAATTTTCCGTAGTTACACAAAATAATTATTATCTGTTCGGTAATAATTATTCATTACACAAAATAATTATTACCGAACAATTTACGAAATTTCCGCTAAAAATAGTGGCAAAAAATTCTATATCTACCTCTATGTTGTAAATAATAAAATAATGTAATCAGTGCTATATTTCTATTGAATAAAACTACTTTCACGGATTTTCTCGCGTTTAATTGTAGGTACTTAATTCTAATCCCTGAAGTTTCACCTACGATCACAGAGGACTGAAGGGAATGACCTCCCCGTAACCCGGAGTACCTTCAGCTTATATTTAATTATTGGTGCAGAAATGCTATGCTATGCTGGTGGTGTAGAAAGCACCCGAAACGGCGGAAATTAAAAATAAATACAATTAAACGCAATAAAATCCATAAAAGTAGTTTTATTCATAACATAGTGTTCGCGTAAATATAAGAAATCATTATACTATATTTTTAATCAACACTTTTGAGAAAATATTTCAAACCCCCAAACGATTACTTAAATTTTTTTTATAATGAATTATATTATATAATTTTATACGACTTAACCCCCGCGCGGCAAGGACGGGACAGCGCCATGGGAACGCTTTTGTACACATCCGCGGCACCACCAGCGCCGGCCACTCCATAGCAGATCCTTCTCCTCCCCCTTCTTCTTCTCATGTAAGGCGCACCAGGAACACAAGAAAAAAGAGCATTCAGAAGGACCAGCTATCTCGACCCAGGCAGCGAATCTGGTCTCTGACGTCGTAGGGAGAGCGGTGTCTCGCAATACTGACACTTCTCTACCCCAGCGACTCCATCGTGGCTGCATAGACAGAGGAAGAGGACATCGCCAAGGATCACCAACCTACTTTCAAAGTGGGCTTGCCAAGCCCATTCTTAGTGGCCACCTGCGCATATCCTTCACATTGGGATAGCCATGTGTGTTTCTCTTTATTTGCTATGGGTGACGCTGGCCGGGCCATGACTTATGAGCCCTCCCGTCACGATAAGACGGTAATCCTTTCGGCGGGGCGTATTGACATCCTGAGAGAATTTTAATGGCTCGGATCTCGCTTGACCTTAAATAAATAAACTTTAAAAATTGAGTCAGGAAAATTTAAACTGGAAGAACTAGCCAGACTATTTTCTCTTCCTTAGCGTTCTTTGTATAGAGTATAGTAATTTAAGTTCATAGTAATGGACGGAGTCATGTGAGTAGGAGTGGGGCATTAGTGGTGTGTTACTTTACTTTTATAATTATTTATTACACTCGTTAAATAGCGAATGTTACCGATACGATACAGCTTACTAAAGTCAATTGCTGAACAGGGCTTACCCCATAGATTGCCTCATAGGGATATATTTTCCATAGTTGCCACGCTTGCTAAGCGGGTTTGGCAGCCAGAGTTTTTACTTTTATTCATAATTAAGAACACGCTGCTGCTTATCTCCTGATTTGTTTCCCTCTGTCGCCTCTTAGGACAACCACAAGATGATAATATGAGTTAGTGGATATTCTTACACCGCAACAACGCGGTCAAAGGTCACAACAATTATAGTAAATAATACATACTTCCTATTCGTACTTTTATGATCAACACAATGTATTTCGAAATTCGAATTTCGAATATTACGTAATACAACAGCATTATGCAGTCTCGTCTAATGCGACACAATGCTTTGATGTAATGAAACGAGAGGTTTTGGTACGGGTAGGGCGCGCTATTGTTTAAACAATGACGTATTATATATAGACACGTCATGAACGAACATCGCGGCACTTAAAAACGGCGAAAATACTAGAACTACTTATACGCGTGGAGAAAGAGAAAGAAAATATGACACCGTAGGTACGGCGGGATGCCTGTTGCTTGACTACTAGCTGCATGCGCCTGCCGCCATTAGACAACGTCTTCGAATAAAATGAAATGAAAATGGGTAGTTTTGTGAACTTACGCATGAAATGACACATTTTTGTCTTTAACTTTTGGGGTATAATTTGTACATTGTCTGAAAACACACGACGGCATGTTTTCTTTATGTTTTGCACAGGTTTACACACACGAATCACGATATAATAAATTTAAAACAAACGTAGCGTCGCGCGACAGGTTGGTGCGTGACTAAGCGCGATGTGGCCAATTGGCTTCATTTCATCTTGCCATTTTAGAGTGCGGACAACGTATCTATAAGTTTATACATCGTTGTGTTTAAACGACTCGTGCAGAGAACCATTATTCTTTGATGAATAGTACCCGGTTGACCGAGCTTTGCTGATGATCTATGAGCCACAGCACCCACTTGTCATCTTTATTCCAAAAATTTCAACCATTAAGTAGTTCCTCAAGAGGGCGTTGTCACCTTTCTTGAAGAACAAGACCACCGCACTTCTGCTCCACGCCTCCGGAGTAGTGCCACCATGGAGGACGGAATTAAAGAGCCTCTGAAGGACTTCAAGTACCGGTTTTCCACCCGCTTTCAGAAGCTCCGCTGTAATTCCATCCTCGCCCGGGGACTTGCCGTTTTTAAGGTGCTGGCGAGCCATTCTAATCTCGCTCAGACTGACGTCCGGGATATCATCGGAATAGTGTCGAATAAGACCCGCTCTTGGATCGTTACTCACACTTGCGTGTGGCTCCAACGATGATGTGTACAGCTACCCATAGAACCTCTCAATCTCACTCAGAATCTCAGGTGTCCCGGAAACGATGCTGCCACACTCAGTCTTCAGCTTTGATAGTTGGCTCTTACAGTCAGACAGATCTCTGGCAAAGACTTTGGAGCCCTGGTTCCGCTCAATCGCTTCTTCAATACGAGCAGTATTAAATTTGCGTAAGTCTCGCCGCATGCATTTGGAAATCTGTCTGTTCAGTTGCCTGTATGCTGTCAAATCTGTCGACGATTGCAGCCTCATCTCCCGTCTAACAGCCATGAGATTAAGAGTGTGATCGGAGAGCTTTTGTGTTCTTCTGCGGCCGGTCTTGCAGAACTTAGCTCCGACCGCATGGACAGTTTCCACGAGCTTGTCATACATATCGTCCACTGCATTGCAATCTTCTAGGCACTGAAAGCGGTTACGTAACTCGAGCTGAAAGGTTTCGGGATTCTGGATTAGAGCACGAGGGGGACGAAGCGTTGACTTCATTAGATGAGACCTCTCCAACTTAACGTTTAGGTTCAGTGTGCCTCTAACGATTCGGTGAACGCTGCCAGTTTTCACCCTTGCGATCACTGAGACATCACTGAACAGTTGACGTCTGAAATAATACTAGTTTTTATGGAATTTATCGCGTATATTTAACTTTTTAATATCCGACGTTTCGAGAGCTTTACAGCACCCATGGTCACGGGAAGGACTGAGATGTTTAACGTCCAGATGTCATAGTTAACCGCGGTTACCATAGATTAAAATTTAACTTTTGTTCCGATCTACACAGTATGTACTTATGGTATCATGAAGCCTTGCAGTTGTATGCTTGGGTTGGGATTTAATTCTATTTATTATAGGATCCCAAGCAGATAGTAGCACCCAGCCGTCTTCTCTATTGAAATTAGGGTGTTTTTTGATTTCAATAGCCTCGCGAATCATCCTTGGAAGGAATCGGTGTTCTTTAGCGAGGATTTGTGGTCTATCAAATCTGATGTAGTGACGGGGGCGATCCTGTACATGTTCACAGACTGCAGACTTCCCGGAGTGTCGATTCTTCACATCAGCTATATGTTCTTTGACGCGGGTTTTAATTGATCCTTTAGTTTGTCCTATGTAGGAGAGACCACATTCACAATCAAGCTTGTACACTCCTGCGCATCTTGCAGAGGGACGTTACACTTGACTGATGGTAAAAACTGACCAATCTTCTTCGGCGGCTTGAAGTATGTTTTGATGGAAGCGCGCTTCAAGATGTAGCCAATCTTGTCAGTGACTCCTCTAACATATGGCAGTACAGCAGGTACACGCTCGACTGTGGCCGGCTTCACTCGTTCTCTGTGACGTAGGCGCGGGACCCGAAGCTTGTTGTCATGCAAAACTTGCTTGACGTGTTGGAGCTCGGCAGCCAGGTGTTTACTGTCACAGATCCCTCGTGCTCTCTGAAACAAAGATTTACCCACGGTAGCTAACTGTGAAGGATGGTGGTGAGAATCACCGTTTAAATATCTATCTGTATGGGTCTTTTTTCTATACACAGCATGGCGCAAGGTGTTATCAGGATTCCGAATTACTAACACATCTAGAAAAGCTAAGGAATTGTTTGCCTCTAACTCCATTGTGAACTGAATTTTAGAATTTATAGAGTTAAGATGGTCTAAAAATGCAGTTACTTTATCTAAAGGTAGAATTGTGAAAGTGTCGTCTACGTACCGCTTGTAGAATCTTGGATTTATGGGAGAAGTAAGCAGGGCTTTCTCCTCAAAGTCTTCCATGAATATGTCGGCGACAATGGGAGATACAGGTGAGCCCATCGCCACACCATCTACTTGCTTGTAGAACTCCTCCTTCCACAATAAGTAGCCAGATGTAAGGCAGTGTCTGAGTAATACTGCATATTCTACGGGCATGTTGTTTTCCTCCAGCCTCCTAGTTACAATTGAGATGCAGTCTTCAACAGGTAAGCATGTAAACAATGACTGCACATCAAAACTGACTATAGTTTCATTGTCTGCCAGACGCAGGTCTTTAATCTCGCTGACAAAATGGTAGGAATCCTTTATGTGTGCTCATGTGTGTCCCCTGAGCGGTGAGAGTATTTTCGCTAAGTGTTGAGCCAATCTGTAAGTTGGTGAATCGATTTGGTTCACTATGGGACGTAATGGAGCATTGGGCTTGTGTATTTTTGGTAACCCATACAACTTTGGTGATTTGGCGCACGTAGGTATTATCCATTTTACGTCCAGATTTAATTTTCCGGAGTGTTTCTTTATGAGGTCACTAGTTGTTTTTAGTGTGCTATTTGTTGGGTCGTTTTTAACCTTTATATAAGTACTTACATCCGACAAAAGTTCTTGTATTTTAGAATTATAATCTGACGTATCCATGACTACCGTGGCGTTTCCCTTATCTGCGCGGAGAATCGTAAGTTCTGGTTTATTGCGTAGGTTCTTTAACGCTATAAATTCGTCTCTGGGAAGATTCGGTTTAGGCACTGAACATCGACGTAACATAGACGAAATGTCTTGACGTATCGCCTCCAAATCTTCTTTCCGCATATTGTTTTTAAATAAACAGTCCTCGACGCTACAGATAATTTCTTCGTACGGTAATCTGCGCGGACTTATAGCGTAATTGAGTCCTTTGGATAAAACCTTAATTGTTGCATCATCCAGTGTTTGTTTTGACAGATTATAGAACGCGATTAATCTATGATCTGTGTTTGTCAATGGTTGCTTTTGGTTCTGGCATTGATTCGGATGTTTGACATTTGATTTGGCCGTTAACTTTTGATATTTTTCTATATGTTTGTTTTTGCATTCGTTATATTTACTAATTTCGCGTTTATTTAATGTTTCCATGCAAAAATTATAATCAAACGTCGTTAAAACTTTCTTTAATTCACTGGATGATGTGTCTATGGATTTATTGATATCATATAGATCGGAGAGTTTTTGTTGGATTACCGCCCGTAACAACTTTTTACTCGCCTGATTTTAGATCTTAGCGCTTCCTCGAATGTCCTTTTTGGTGGATATTTTGACACACGTAGGAATGAGATTATGGTCTCGGCATCTCTTCAAGAAATTTAAGGCTGTTAGATATCTTGCGCGCTTAGTCTTTAGATCTTCTAATCGGCGTATTTTATTTGCAATTATCAGTCCGTACTGGTTTACATAATGATTTCTTATATTTACGCGAACACTACACATTGAAATAATACTAGTTTTTACGGAATTTATCGCGTATATTTAACTTTTTAATACCCGACGTTTCGAGAGCTTTACAGCACCCATGGTCACGGGAAGGACTGAGATGTTTAACGTCCAGATGTCATAGTTAACCGCGGTTACCATAGATTAAAATTTAACTTTTGTTCCGATCTACACAGTATGTACTTATGGTATCATGAAGCCTTGCAGTTGTATGCTTGGGTTGGGATTTAATTTTATTTATTATAGGATCCCAAGCAGATGGTAGCACCCAGCCGTCTTCTCTATTGAAATTAGGGTGTTTTTTGATTTCAATAGCCTCGCGAATAATCCTTGGAAGGAATCGGTGTTCTTTAGCGAGGATTTGTGGTCTATCAAATCTGATGTAGTGACGGGGGCGATCCTGTACATGTTCACAGACTGCAGACTTCCCGGAGCGTCGATTCTTCACATCAGCTATATGTTCTTTGACGCGGGTTTAAATTGATCTTTTAGTTTGTCCTATGTAGGAGAGACCACATTCACAATCAAGCTTGTACACTCCTGCATCTTGCAGAGGGACGTTACACTTGACTGATGGTAAAAACTGACCAATCTTCTTCGGCGGCTTGAAGTATGTTTTGATGGAAGCGCGCTTCAAGATGTAGCCAATCTTGTCAGTGACTCCTCTAACATATGGCAGTACAGCAGGTACACGCTCGACTGTGGCCGGCTTCACTCGTTCTCTGTGACGTAGGCGCGGGACCCGAAGCTTGTTGTCGTGCAAAACTTGCTTGACGTGTTAGAGCTCGGCAGCCAGGTGTTAACTGTCACAGATCCCTCGTGCTCTCTGAAACAAAGATTTACCCACGGTAGCTAACTGTGAAGGATGGTAGTGAGAATCACCGTTTAAATATCTATCTGTATGGGTCTTTTTCTATAAACAGTATGGCTCAAGGTGTTAGGTGTGTAAAAAGTTAAATATACGCGATAAATTCCGTAAAAACTAGTATTATTTCAATGTGTAGTGTTCGCGTAAATATAAGAAATCATTATGTAAACCAGTACGGACTGGCAATTGCAAATAAAATACGCCGATTAGAAGATCTAAAGACTAAGCGCGCAAGATATCTAACAGCCTTAAATTTCTTGAAGAGATGCCGAGACCATAATCTCATTCCTACGTGTGTCAAAATATCCACCAAAAAGGACATTCGAGGAAGCGCTAAGATCTTAAATCAGGCGAGTAAAAAGTTGTTACGGGCGGTAATCCAACAAAAACGCTCCGATATATATGACATCAATAAATCCATAGACACATCATCCAGTGAATTAAAGAAAGTTTTAACGACGTTTGATTATAATTTTTGCATGGAAACATTAAATAAACGCGAAATTAGTAAATATAATGAATGCAAAAACAAACATATAGAAAAATATCAAAAGTTAACGGCCAAATCAAATGTCAAACATCCGAATCAATGCCAGAACCAAAAGCAACCATTGACAAACACAGATCATAGATTAATCGCGTTCTATAATCTGTCAAAACAAACACTGGATGATGCAACAATTAAGGTTTTATCCAAAGGACTCAATTACGCTATAAGTCCGCGCAGATTACCGTACGAAGAAATTATCTGTAGCGTCGAGGACTGTTTATTTAAAAACAATATGCGGAAAGAAGATTTGGAAGCGATACGTCAAGACATTTCGTCTATGTTACGTCGATGTTCAGTGCCTAAACCGAGTCTTCCCAGAGACGAATTTATAGCGTTAAAGAACCTACGCAATAAACCAGAACTTACGATTCTCCGCGCAGATAAGGGAAACGCCACGGTAGTCATGGATACGTCAGATTATAATTCTAAAATACAAGAACTTTTGTCGGATGTAAGTACTTATATAAAGGTTAAAAACGACCAAACAAATAGCACACTAAAAACAACTAGTGACCTCATAAAGAAACACTCCGAAAAATTAAATCTGGACGTAAAATGGATAATACCTACGTGCGCCAAATCACCAAAGTTGTATGGGTTACCAAAAATACACAAGCCCAATGAAAAATTAAATCTGGACGTAAAATGGATAATACCTACGTGCGCCAAATCACCAAAGTTGTATGGGTTACCAAAAATACACAAGCCCAATGCTCCATTACGCCCCATAGTGAGCCGAATCGATTCACCAACTTACAGATTGGCTCAACACTTAGCGAAAATACTCTCACCGCTCAGGGGACACACAAGAGCACACATAAAGGATTCCTACCATTTTGTCAGCGAGATTAAAGACCTGCGTCTGGCAGACAATGAAACTATGGTCAGTTTTGATGTGCAGTCATTGTTTACATGCTTACCTGTTGAAGACTGCATCTCAATTGTAACTAGGAGGCTGGAGGAAAACAACATGCCCGTAGAATATGCAGTATTACTCAGACACTGCCTTACATCTGGCTACTTATTGTGGAAGGAGGAGTTCTACAAGCAAGTAGATGGTGTGGCGATGGGCTCACCTGTATCTCCCATTGTCGCCGACATATTCATGGAAGACTTTGAGGAGAAATCCCTGCTTACTTCTCCCATAAATCCAAGATTTTACAAGCGGTACGTAGACGACACTTTCACAATTCTACCTTTAGATAAAGTAACTGCATTTTTAGACCATCTTAACTCTATAAATTCTAAAATTCAGTTCACAATGGAGTTAGAGGCAAACAATTCCTTAGCTTTTCTAGATGTGTTAGTAATTCGGAATCCTGATAACACATTGAGCCATACTGTGTATAGAAAAAAGACCCATACAGATAGATATTTAAACGGTGATTCTCACCACCATCCTTCACAGTTAGCTACCGTGGGTAAATCTTTGTTTCAGAGAGCACGAGGGATCTGTGACAGTAAACACCTGGCTGCCGAGCTCCAACACGTCAAGCAAGTTTTGCATGACAACAAGCTTCGGGTCCCGCGCCTACGTTACAGAGAACGAGTGAAGCCGGCCACAGTCGAGCGTGTACCTGCTGTACTGCCATATGTTAGAGGAGTCACTGACAAGATTGGCTACATCTTGAAGCGCGCTTCCATCAAAACATACTTCAAGCCGCCGAAGAAGATTGGTCAGTTTTTACCATCAGTCAAGTGTAACGTCCCTCTGCAAGATGCAGGAGTGTACAAGCTTGATTGTGAATGTGGTCTCTCCTACATAGGACAAACTAAAAGATCAATTAAAACCCGCGTCAAAGAACATATAGCTGATGTGAAGAATCGACGCTCCGGGAAGTCTGCAGTCTGTGAACATGTACAGGATCGCCCCCGTCACTACATCAGATTTGATAGACCACAAATCTTCGCTAAAGAACACCGATTCCTTCCAAGGATGATTGCGAGGCTATTGAAATCAAAAAACACCCTAATTTCAATAGAGAAGACGGCTGGGTGCTACCATCTGCTTGGGATCCTATAATAAATAAAATTAAATCCCAACCCAAGCATACAACTGCAAGGCTTCATGATACCATAAGTACATACTGTGTAGATCGGAACAAAAGTTAAATTTTAATCTATGGTAACCGCGGTTAACTATGACATCTGGACGTTAAACATCTCTGTCCTTCCCGTGACCATGGGTGCTGTAAAGCTCTCGAAACGTCGGGTATTAAAAAGTTAAATATACGCGATAAATTCCGTAAAAACTAGTATTATTTCAATGTGTAGTGTTCGCGTAAATATAAGAAATCATTATGTAAACCAGTACGGACTGGTAATTGCAAATAAAATACGCCGATTAGAAGATCTAAAGACTAAGCGCGCAAGATATCTAACAGCCTTAAATTTCTTGAAGAGATGCCGAGACCATAATCTCATTCCTACGTATGTCAAAATATCTACCAAAAAGGACATTCGAGGAAGCGCTAAGATCTTAAATCAGGCGAGTAAAAAGTTGTTACGGGCGGTAATCCAACAAAAACGCTCCGATCTATATGAAATCAATAAATCCATAGACACATCATCCAGTGAATTAAAGAAAGTTTTAACGACGTTTGATTATAATTTTTGCATGGAAACATTAAATAAACGCGAAATTAGTAAATATAACGAATGCAAAAACAAACATATAGAAAAATATCAAAAATTAACGGCCAAATCAAATGTCAAACATCCGAATCAATGCCAGAACCAAAAGCAACCATTGACTAACACAGATCATAGATTAATCGCGTTCTATAATCTGTCAAAACAAACACTGGATGATGCAACAATTAAGGTTTTATCCAAAGGACTCAATTACGCTATAAGTCCGCGCAGATTACCGTACGAAGAAATTATCTGTAGCGTCGAGGACTGTTTATTTAAAAACAATATGCGGAAAGAAGATTTGGAAGCGATACGTCAAGACATTTCGTCTATGTTACGTCGATGTTCAGTGCCTAAACCGAGTCTTCCCAGAGACGAATTTATAGCGTTAAAGAACCTACGCAATAAACCAGAACTTACGATTCTCCGCGCAGATAAGGGAAACGCCACGGTAGTCATGGATACGTCAGATTATAATTCTAAAATACAAGAACTTTTGTCGGATGTAAGTACTTATATAAAGGTTAAAAACGACCAAACAAATAGCACACTAAAAACAACTAGTGACCTCATAAAGAAACACTCCGAAAAATTAAATCTGGACGTAAAATGGATAATACCTACGTGCGCCAAATCACCAAAGTTGTATGGGTTACCAAAAATACACAAGCCCAATGAAAAATTAAATCTGGACGTAAAATGGATAATACCTACGTGCGCCAAATCACCAAAGTTGTATGGGTTACCAAAAATACACAAGCCCAATGCTCCATTACGCCCCATAGTGAGCCGAATCGATTCACCAACTTACAGATTGGCTCAACACTTAGCGAAAATACTCTCACCGCTCAGGGGACACACAAGAGCACACATAAAGGATTCCTACCATTTTGTCAGCGAGATTAAAGACCTGCGTCTGGCAGACAATGAAACTATGGTCAGTTTTGATGTGCAGTCATTGTTTACATGCTTACCTGTTGAAGACTGCATCTCAATTGTAACTAGGAGGCTGGAGGAAAACAACATGCCCGTAGAATATGCAGTATTACTCAGACACTGCCTTACATCTGGCTACTTATTGTGGAAGGAGGAGTTCTACAAGCAAGTAGATGGTGTGGCGATGGGCTCACCTGTATCTCCCATTGTCGCCGACATATTCATGGAAGACTTTGAGGAGAAATCCCTGCTTACTTCTCCCATAAATCCAAGATTTTACAAGCGGTACGTAGACGACACTTTCACAATTCTACCTTTAGATAAAGTAACTGCATTTTTAGACCATCTTAACTCTATAAATTCTAAAATTCAGTTCACAATGGAGTTAGAGGCAAACAATTCCTTAGCTTTTCTAGATGTGTTAGTAATTCGGAATCCTGATAACACATTGAGCCATACTGTGTATAGAAAAAAGACCCATACAGATAGATATTTAAACGGTGATTCTCACCACCATCCTTCACAGTTAGCTACCGTGGGTAAATCTTTGTTTCAGAGAGCACGAGGGATCTGTGACAGTAAACACCTGGCTGCCGAGCTCCAACACGTCAAGCAAGTTTTGCATGACAACAAGCTTCGGGTCCCGCGCCTACGTTACAGAGAACGAGTGAAGCCGGCCACAGTCGAGCGTGTACCTGCTGTACTGCCATATGTTAGAGGAGTCACTGACAAGATTGGCTACATCTTGAAGCGCGCTTCCATCAAAACATACTTCAAGCCGCCGAAGAAGATTGGTCAGTTTTTACCATCAGTCAAGTGTAACGTCCCTCTGCAAGATGCAGGAGTGTACAAGCTTGATTGTGAATGTGGTCTCTCCTACATAGGACAAACTAAAAGATCAATTAAAACCCGCGTCAAAGAACATATAGCTGATGTGAAGAATCGACGCTCCGGGAAGTCTGCAGTCTGTGAACATGTACAGGATCGCCCCCGTCACTACATCAGATTTGATAGACCACAAATCTTCGCTAAAGAACACCGATTCCTTCCAAGGATGATTGCGAGGCTATTGAAATCAAAAAACACCCTAATTTCAATAGAGAAGACGGCTGGGTGCTACCATCTGCTTGGGATCCTATAATAAATAAAATTAAATCCCAACCCAAGCATACAACTGCAAGGCTTCATGATACCATAAGTACATACTGTGTAGATCGGAACAAAAGTTAAATTTTAATCTATGGTAACCGCGGTTAACTATGACATCTGGACGTTAAACATCTCTGTCCTTCCCGTGACCATGGGTGCTGTAAAGCTCTCGAAACGTCGGGTATTAAAAAGTTAAATATACGCGATAAATTCCGTAAAAACTAGTATTATTTCAATGTGTAGTGTTCGCGTAAATATAAGAAATCATTATGTAAACCAGTACGGACTGGTAATTGCAAATAAAATACGCCGATTAGAAGATCTAAAGACTAAGCGCGCAAGATATCTAACAGCCTTAAATTTCTTGAAGAGATGCCGAGACCATAATCTCATTCCTACGTATGTCAAAATATCTACCAAAAAGGACATTCGAGGAAGCGCTAAGATCTTAAATCAGGCGAGTAAAAAGTTGTTACGGGCGGTAATCCAACAAAAACGCTCCGATCTATATGAAATCAATAAATCCATAGACACATCATCCAGTGAATTAAAGAAAGTTTTAACGACGTTTGATTATAATTTTTGCATGGAAACATTAAATAAACGCGAAATTAGTAAATATAACGAATGCAAAAACAAACATATAGAAAAATATCAAAAATTAACGGCCAAATCAAATGTCAAACATCCGAATCAATGCCAGAACCAAAAGCAACCATTGACTAACACAGATCATAGATTAATCGCGTTCTATAATCTGTCAAAACAAACACTGGATGATGCAACAATTAAGGTTTTATCCAAAGGACTCAATTACGCTATAAGTCCGCGCAGATTACCGTACGAAGAAATTATCTGTAGCGTCGAGGACTGTTTATTTAAAAACAATATACGGAAAGAAGATTTGGAGGCGATACGTCAAGACATTTCGTCTATGTTACGTCGATGTTCAGTGCCTAAACCGAATCTTCCCAGAGACGAATTTATAGCGTTAAAGAACCTACGCAATAAACCAGAACTTACGATTCTCCGCGCAGATAAGGGAAACGCCACGGTAGTCATGGATACGTCAGATTATAATTCTAAAATACAAGAACTTTTGTCGGATGTAAGTACTTATAAAAAGGTTAAAAACGACCCAACAAATAGCACACTAAAACAACTAGTGACCTCATAAAGAAACACTCCGAAAAATTAAATCTGGACGTAAAATGGATAATACCTACGTGCGCCAAATCACCAAAGTTGTATGGGTTACCAAAAATACACAAGCCCAATGCTCCATTACGCCCCATAGTGAGCCAAATCGATTCACCAACTTACAGATTGGCTCAACACTTAGCGAAAATACTCTCACCGCTCAGGGGACACACAAGAGCACACATAAAGGATTCCTACCATTTTGTCAGCGAGATTAAAGACCTGCGTCTGGCAGACAATGAAACTATGGTCAGTTTTGATGTGCAGTCATTGTTTACATGCTTACCTGTTGAAGACTGCATCTCAATTGTAACTAGGAGGCTGGAGGAAAACAACATGCCCGTAGAATATGCAGTATTACTCAGACACTGCCTTACATCTGGCTACTTATTGTGGAAGGAGGAGTTCTACAAGCAAGTAGATGGTGTGGCGATGGGCTCACCTGTATCTCCCATTGTCGCCGACATATTCATGGAAGACTTTGAGGAGAAAGCCCTGCTTACTTCTCCCATAAATCCAAGATTCAACAAGCGGTACGTAGACGACACTTTCACAATTCTACCTTTAGATAAAGTAACTGCATTTTTAGACCATCTTAACTCTATAAATTCTAAAATTCAGTTCACAATGGAGTTAGAGGCAAACAATTCCTTAGCTTTTCTAGATGTGTTAGTAATTCGGAATCCTGATAACACCTTGAGCCATACTGTGTATAGAAAAAAGACCCATACAGATAGATATTTAAACGGTGATTCTCACCACCATCCTTCACAGTTAGCTACCGTGGGTAAATCTTTGTTTCAGAGAGCACGAGGGATCTGTGACAGTAAACACCTGGCTGCCGAGCTCCAACACGTCAAGCAAGTTTTGCATGACAACAAGCTTCGGGTCCCGCGCCTACGTCACAGAGAACGAGTGAAGCCGGCCACAGTCGAGCGTGTACCTGCTGTACTGCCATATGTTAGAGGAGTCACTGACAAGATTGGCTACATCTTGAAGCGCGCTTCCATCAAAACGTACTTCAAGCCGCCGAAGAAGATTGGTTAGTTTTTACCATCAGTCAAGTGTAACGTCCCTTTGCAAGATGCAGGAGTGTACAAGCTTGATTGTGAATGTGGTCTCTCCTACATAGGACAAACTAAAAGATCAATTAAAACCCGCGTCAAAGAACATATAGCTGATGTGAAGAATCGACGCTCCGGGAAGTCTGCAGTCTGTGAACATGTACAGGATCGCCCCCGTCACTACATCAGATTTGATAGACCACAAATCCTCGCTAAAGAACACCGATTCCTTCCAAGGATGATTGCGAGGCTATTGAAATCAAAAAACACCCTAATTTCAATAGAGAAGACGGCTGGGTGCTACCATCTGCTTGGGATCCTATAATAAATAAAATTAAATCCCAACCCAAGCATACAACTGCAAGGCTTCATGATACCATAAGTACATACTGTGTAGATCGGAACAAAAGTTAAATTTTAATCTATGGTAACCGCGGTTAACTATGACATCTGGACGTTAAACATCTCTGTCCTTCCCGTGACCATGGGTGCTGTAAAGCTCTCGAAACGTCGGGTATTAAAAAGTTAAATATACGCGATAAATTCCGTAAAAACTAGTATTATTTCAATGTGTAGTGTTCGCGTAAATATAAGAAATCATTATGTAAACCAGTACGGACTGGTAATTGCAAATAAAATACGCCGATTAGAAGATCTAAAGACTAAGCGCGCAAGATATCTAACAGCCTTAAATTTCTTGAAGAGATGCCGAGACCATAATCTCATTCCTACGTATGTCAAAATATCTACCAAAAAGGACATTCGAGGAAGCGCTAAGATCTTAAATCAGGCGAGTAAAAAGTTGTTACGGGCGGTAATCCAACAAAAACGCTCCGATCTATATGAAATCAATAAATCCATAGACACATCATCCAGTGAATTAAAGAAAGTTTTAACGACGTTTGATTATAATTTTTGCATGGAAACATTAAATAAACGCGAAATTAGTAAATATAACGAATGCAAAAACAAACATATAGAAAAATATCAAAAATTAACGGCCAAATCAAATGTCAAACATCCGAATCAATGCCAGAACCAAAAGCAACCATTGACTAACACAGATCATAGATTAATCGCGTTCTATAATCTGTCAAAACAAACACTGGATGATGCAACAATTAAGGTTTTATCCAAAGGACTCAATTACGCTATAAGTCCGCGCAGATTACCGTACGAAGAAATTATCTGTAGCGTCGAGGACTGTTTATTTAAAAACAATATGCGGAAAGAAGATTTGGAGGCGATACGTCAAGACATTTCGTCTATGTTACGTCGATGTTCAGTGCCTAAACCGAATCTTCCCAGAGACGAATTTATAGCGTTAAAGAACCTACGCAATAAACCAGAACTTACGATTCTCCGCGCAGATAAGGGAAACGCCACGGTAGTCATGGATACGTCAGATTATAATTCTAAAATACAAGAACTTTTGTCGGATGTAAGTACTTATAAAAAGGTTAAAAACGACCCAACAAATAGCACACTAAAACAACTAGTGACCTCATAAAGAAACACTCCACTTTGTTAGCCTAAATTGTGAGAGTAAATAAATATATTATTACTATATTACAACCTATAAGAGCCCACCGCTGAATTACAACCTATAAGAGTCACCCATAGATAGCCTCACAGAGGGAACGTTCCCACAGTCGCGGACACGCCGGGCAGGCGGGTCGGCAACCACAGTTCATAGCGTCTTGAGTTGGTATAAAGAAGATGCCGCTACCCATCATGTGTTTTTAATTTCCCTACATCTGGATACAGGATATGAGGAATTGTTAGTTCTTACACCGCCACGTTACAAAAAATAATCTATACATTTTATGGTCATATTGGAATAAAAAAGCTAAACATTGTTCATAATCGAAGAAATTTGGATTTGAACAGACTATACACACATTCGGTTAACGGTTCAAATTGTTTCCTTCCTTTATTCCGGTCATGTTTATGTTGTTGTCTATGTACTATACTCTATTACAAGATCTTGTAAAGCCACAACTGCGATTCGTGGGAAAAGTAATTAATTTATATAAACACTTCACCTTACCATACTAATTATATTTAAATAAACAAGATATATTTCAATGCAATAAATAATTTGAAATAATTAATTCATTGAAATTATTCATTTTCTTTGTAAATTATATAATATAAGTTAAGCAAGACCGTATCTAATACGAGCGCCACTGAAAATTTCGGGAATCAAGGAAGTGACACAATAAAAAACATAAACACTCACGCCTGTCACCCAGAGGGGTAGGCAGAGACTACGGACTTCCATTTGGCACGATCCTGACATACCCCTTTCGCCTCCTTTACATCCATATATCTACGCATACATGCTCGTCGGTTAAGGGTACTTCTAACGTGGCCCATTTTCAAAATATCGCCAATTTGGTCGATAAACTTTTTTCTAGGGCGTCCCTTTCCGACTCGGCCATTCACATCTGCCATATAAATTTGCTTTGTCACTCTTTCCTCATTCATTCTTTCTACGTGACCAAACCACCGAAGCATTCCTTTCTTAATCCTGGTCACAACATCATCTTGCATACCACATTTATCTCTTATCACGCAATTTCACACCCTGTCATTCAGATTAAACCCTAGCATATTCCTTAAAGACCGCATTTCTACAGCATTTATTCTACTTTCGTGCTTCTTCTGCCACACCCAGCTTTCACTACCATACATTAAAGTAGGGACTAACACAGCATTATGAATTACCATACGTGCCTGTTTTGACACATTCTGGTTCTTCATAATAGAGTGTAGTGCCCCATTCACTCTATTCCCTGCATTTACTCGTCGTTCTATTTCCCTATCATATCTACCATCCCTGCTAAATACACATCCCAAATACACAAACTCATCCACTTGCTCAATTAACTCTCCTTCTATTCTTATTTCACATACCGTTTTGCTTTCTTCTCTTTCAAAAACCATCACTTTCGTCTTACTTGCGTTCACTTTCATTCCCCTTTCTTTCAATTCCCAGTTCATTAATGTAACCATCATTTGCAACTCTGCCGCCGATGACGCAAGTATGACTTGATCATCGGCATACAAAAGGCATTTGACGGTTAACTCGCCCATTCTTAACCCACATTCTTCATCTTTCAAAGTTTGCAAACACCGGCCCATAAATAGGTTGAACAGCCAAGGGGAAGCTACACAGCCCTGTCTGACACCTTTTTGGATGCCAAACCAGTCCGAGTAGACCTCATTGATCCTGACACAAGCACTAGAGTCCCTATAAAGAGACCTTAATGCCTGTATCAAACCAGCGCTCAACCCATATGAGTTCAGTGTTTGCCATAACACATTCCTGTCCACTCTATCATAAGCCTTTTCCAAGTCCATGAACGCACAAAAAACTTTCTGGTTTTTGGCCAAAAACATATGCATGCGCATGGAAAAGACTTGATCTGTACACCCCATTCCCTTTCTAAAACCCGCTTGCACATCCCAAATTTTTCCATCAGTTTCTTTCATAACTCTTTCAATTAACACCTTAGCATACAGTTTACCCACAATACTAAGCAAGCTGATACCGCGGTAGTTTTTGCAGTCCCGCTGTGACACAATATTACTATTTAAAAATGTATTTATTGCTTTTCGAAGTATCTCCGCGAAATTAGACACATTTTTCCATACGATGGAACCAATCATTGAAGCAACCATTCCATTCGGAAGTTGGGGTCTCCAAAATGGCCGTTTTGTAGGCGTCCACAACTACTTTAGGTGATGAAAATCTCTGTCCACGCAATTTATTCTTTATTTTAGGGAAAGTATAGAAATCATTAGGGCTTAGGTCGGGGCTGTACGGCGGATGGTCTAATAATTCTATGTTTTCTTGCTCTAAAAACCCTTTTGTTCTGTGTGCAGTGTGAGAACTCGCATTGTCGTGATGGAATATGATGCGACGGTTGCAGTTCCCTTTACTTAGTTCAGAAACGACCTGTGGCAAACAAATGCTAGCATACCATTCTGCATTAACCGTTCTTTGTCCCTCAAGAGGAATAGTCGTAACATGGCCGGTTTTGGAGATGAACGTGGCCACCATTTTTTTTGCAACACTCCGTGAACGAACAATTTTTGTTGGCTTTAACTCATTTTCGAACACCCAAACTCGTGACTGGTTTTTTGTTTCGGGTTCGTACGCGTATATCCAGGATTCGTCGCTTGATACGAAGTCGTATACAGATTTGAGGATCCTGCGTGGAATCTTTCGAGAGTTCTGACGTACCAAGTAACGCAAGCCGCTTTTTGCTCTTCACAGAGCGAATGCGGTATCCATCGGGAAAACAACTTTTTTACACCTAATTGTTCATGCAAGATTATTTGTATTTGACTCATGCCAATGTCTAAAGTTGCTTGAATTTCGCGTTATGTCACATGTCGATCTTCCTCAATCAGCTTACGCACAGCATCAACGTTTTCTTGGGTGACTGCGTCCACGTTGAAATCCAGCACACCAGTGATAAATTGTGGTTTTGGATGGGGCTTCATCACCAAATGCAGAAATCATCCGGTCAACACACTGTTTTTGTGTTAAACCACTTCGAAAGTCATAATAAATCATCCCTCTTGAATTTTCTCGAGTCAATTCCATTTTCTCAACGACTAAACAAGTTTGACAAAACCTTGTGCCAAGACCGAAAATCTTTTTTTAATTAAATAAATGGTATTCGATTTTTAAAACCAAGGAGTTTTCAATTAAAAAGATTTTAATATTACAGGAACAGTGGAAATATTCCATTCCCGATTCCCTTTTAGTGCAGCCTAGGTATGTCACTAGTCGATTGAATAGTGCATATGTTTCAATAATAACAAAAAACAAAAGACATGAGTTTGTTACTCGGTTTTTTATATTATCTCGGTTTTATCCACGGACTTTTTGGATTTGTGTTTGTTTGATACAATTATAAAAGGTTTTTCGATTATCACGACGTAAGTATTTATCTATAACTGACAAATTATCATAAATGTATACATTTTAAATAACTCTGTTAGGCTGTTAAAATGTTAGTTAACTTCACTCCAAAACCTCACTCATTAAAGATTGACTATTCTGTGAACTCGTTGTAGATTCTATCAATGGATTTAGCGATTCTGTTTGATGGCGCCAGAATTTCGTAATAAAAATAGGATATTTTTGTTTCTTTTTGCATCAATCCTTGTCTCAATCCTTCAATCTCAATCAATCCTTCTTTTCCTTTATTTTTTTTTTGGCTTTTTTTGGCTATATACGAAAGTAAATGACAAAGTTTTTCTGCACAATAATGAAAAAGATTTTTAAAATAAAATAATTATTATTTTAGAATAGAAATGAGCAGAACATAATATATCTTATTTAATATAGTAATTACAAGTACTCCTATTGATGATTTTTTTTTTACTTTTATTACTGGTTTGGAAAGAAAACCTAGTCTGGGAGGAACAAGAAAAAACTAAACAGGACTGTTTTAAAGTAAAATTATACAGTAAGAGGTACAATATGATCACTTTCAAAAAGGATACAGGTACAAGCTACTTTCAAAATTTCTGGACTATCTCATTAGCCGGGTTTATTAACAACCATTTATGTATTTATTAATATTATAACAACACTTTTTATACAGTTTTTAGTTAAGGTATTTGAACTTGGAATAAAAGAGTTTACTTCACGAATGAATAACTGACTCTCTGGAGTTTAGAAACTACTACGTAGTACTATTATTTATTCTGTGAAACTACACAGTATCCCTAGCTTGTATTTGTTCCTGGTCGTGGTGTTTTCAGAGTGTACCTGTATCACATTTTTACTATTATTATATATTTATACTTTCGTCTTCTTTTGTCAAAATACGTTTGATTTTTGTAAATATTATTTAATACTTAGGTAGTTTGTACAAAAGTCGAAATGTGAAATCCTGTTACCTATTAACTCTAGATTTTTAAAAGGTAAAAAATACGTGCTATAAAAATTAATGTGTGCTTCTTCTATATTGTGGCTCTGAATTTTTATAAAAGAATTGTAAGTCCCTTTTTACTTGATTTCAATTTCATCAAATGCAATCGACCATGAGATCTAGCGGGCTTAGCAGCTTAACAGAAAGCTTTTAACTAAAGTATCTGGATATAAAGGTATTAACATAAAATAAGACATACTTTATTAAATTAAATGCACACAAATACACACAGTTAACAAATTTCACAAATTTCAGGTGATTCAACAATTGTTTTCTGAATTAAAATTTTCTTTGATTTGAATTGAAAATTGTCAACAATTCAAGCCAGAATTACTATAAATATTTCACTATTAATCATTATCACACGCACAGAAGCACGCAAGCTGGTGTGCGCAGAAACTTATAATGTTGCTAGAATATGTTAATTTAAAAGCATTGTTGATGGGTTAATGTTATTGTAATGAATAAAACAACTTTCATAAACTAAAAATACAAATATTAAATAAAGTGAAAATAATTTATAACTATTGTCAGAACATTTTTATACGTGGTAGAGCCATGCTGCAGTTATATTAGTAGTATAGATGTAGCTCGAATGGGTTGTAACCAGCGTAAAATAGTGGCTTAATACTGCTGTGTTTCGTATGGTGAGTGTAGAGAACCGAAGACTTTTTTTACTGGAAACGAGGCATTCCATCTTAGTCCTCACGGGTGACAACGCATCTGCATTTTGATTAGTAATCGAGGATAGATTTAGATGTCTATGGGCCGCAGCAACCACTTACCATCAGGTGTAGTTTGTTCTCGTTTGTCTCCCTATCCTATATAAAAAAACATGCAATGTTAGAAATTTCGAATGAAAAAAGTATTGGAAATAAATTTAGTCCTTTGGTTCGTTTGATTCTTTTTGCAAATATACGCATTCTGACAAACAAGCAAATAGTCCACGTCTCGCAGCGTGGCTCCACCACGCAAAATCTGCTCACCAATCTTTAAATTTCATCACCACACCTTTCGTTTTAGCTCATACTGACCACTCCGGGCAAACCGCGACCTGACTTAACTATCCTGTGAAGTGTAAATTACTGTTTGGTAGAGTTTCCGCCATTAATTGGCCAACAGAGCTCTATTTGTTAGTTACCAGAGCGTACGTTCAGGTTCAGGTGAGGCTTAAATAAATAGCATATGGAGGAGTTGAGGCAACTTTGACATATTTATTTTTACAGTTCGTGCTATAAAACAGCTTAGCATTACATTGGACTATGATCACTTCCATGTTCACAAGTGATCTTAAATTATTACTATAATATTCTTTGTGTTATGCATATAGTTTCAGCTTAAGTACTATGTTCAATTTTTAACAAATGATGTATTTAGAACGTACATAAAACGGTTAGACGCTGCAAGGTATCTTACGGTAAAAAGTAAAGCGTTATGTTTGGTAGTCCCTATAATTTATTGCCATACACATATCATTATGTCTCTGGGTAATCTATCATCACGTTCATGTGGATATGTCTCAATCGACTGATAAGTGACAGACTGTCAACACAAGATTTGAAATGTGATTAATCAATGGTTTTATGTATTGTGTACTAGAACATGATGTAATATGTTGATGTACTTATATGTCGATATATTTTTTAAAATTTTATCATTAGTACCCGGTTGACCGAGCTTTGCTCGGTATTTTTCGCTCGATTTTTTTAATTCGTGTGTTTTGGAAATTATATTTAGATACAAATTACATACTGATGAATTATAAATAATATTTTTTGATCTTAGCGACATAACAGAAAAAACTGAACTGGTTATTTGAATAAAAAATCATGAGTGCAATTATTTTTATTTAAATTTTCGTGTTTTTAAAAAATACTAAAAAAGGGCTCGAAAAAAATATATTTTCTCAAAAAAGAAAGAAACTTGAAAAAAAAATAAAAAAGTCGGTCGGTCTGGGCTCGAACCGGGGTTTTACGATTTTGTGACCGCCCATTATACCAATAAACTATTTATAATCATTACCAAACTGTCAAAATTTACCTTCTTATTCTAACTATATTGTAGCAGTTTTTAATTGCCTAAAAACACGGACAAAAAGACATTTTCTAAAAATAAATCTTAGCTAGATCGATTTATTATCCCCGAAACTCCCTGGACACTAAATTTTATGAAAATCGTTGGAGCCGTTTCCGAGATCCCGATTATATATATATATATATATATATATATATATACATATATACAAGAATTGCTCGTTTAATAGTATAGGATATGGAAAATGACAAAATAAAGATTCGGTTTCCTCTTAATCCTAAATAGATTTCTCGGATTTTGATTAAATGTTCAGAAGCAAATCTAGGTTGGACTGAACATTATAATTGATAAAATGGATATTATTTACAATTGAAATTGAAGTGTGGGGATCGGACAAGATAAATATTGTATGCTGGAAGGTATTGGCAACACAGCTAAAAAAAACCCTTGACGGGTATGTTTACGTAAGGCAATTTTTTTGACTAGATGAGTTCAACTCAATAACAGTGCTCTTAAAAAGAAGTATAATTCCGCCTCCAGGTCCTTCAAAAGAGTCACTGCCAAGGCAAGGTCTGAGCATGTCGGCAGAATTGGCAAGAAACTAGTTCGTCTTTTACAAACAACACAGCTGTCCAAATTATTTTCTGTCAGTCATCTCTTCCATCTCTACACAGAGAGGACGAATCACTGGCCCATCCCGCAAAGGAGAAAGCCGATTTGTTAGGCTCTTTCTTTGCGTCCAACTTGACTCACGATGACAGGGTCACACCGCAGACCATCTCGCGGTGTGAGTGCTCCATGCCGGATGTGCAATTTACACATCGCTGGGTTCGCAAAGCACTCCTCTTCCTGGACGTCAGCAAGTCAAGTGGGGCTGATGGAGTCTCTCCCACTAAGCTAAAGACATTTTCCGGTTTTAGTGCGTCTTTTCCGATACTAATACTCTCAAGGTATAGTTTAGAATTCATGGAAGACAGCTTTGGTCCACCCGAACCCTAAAAAAGGCAACCGCTCAGAGCCGTCCAACTACAGGCCTATCGTCATCACCTCCTTGTTCTCCAAAATAATGGAGTCCATTATAAACTGCCAGCTCATCTCAAGCTCACCTTGAGGATCACCAGCTGATTAGTGACCGCCAATACGGTTTTCGTCGTGGTCGATGAGCTGGTTTTATTTTGATCTACCTGACTCATAGATGGGTGGAGATAGCAGAGTCCAAGGGGATGGCATTGACCGTTAGTTTGGACATAGCAAAGGCCTTGGATCGGGTCTGGCACAAAGCGCTTCTTTCGAAACTCCCTTCCTATGAATTCCTATGGCTCTCTGAGAAATTGTGTAATTAGATCACCAGTTTCTTTGCTAACCGGAGCATCAAAGTTGTAGTAGACGGTGCATGCTTTGATTACAAGCCTATAAACGCTGGTCTTCCACAAGTCTGCGTGCTATCACCAACGTTGTTTCTTTTGCATATCAATAATATGTTGCAAACTGGTAACATTCATTGCTATGCGGATGACAGCACTGGTGATTCGTTATACACGGGCCGTGCCAATATTTCTCAGGAAAACTTGGCCAAGTACCGGGCTAAACTTGAGTGTTTGCTGGACAAACTCTCGGACTGGGGGTGACTAAATCTAGTCCAGTTCAATCCGTAGAAGACACAAGTGTGCGCGTTTATCGCTAGAAAGAACCCCTTTGTTGTACCTCTTTAGTTTCAATTTTATATGGACATGACGAAGGCATTTGACCTTGTGGATCATAATATATTGCTGGAAAAAACTAAGCCGTTATGGTGTAAGAGGTAATGCAATCAATTTAATAAAATCTTATTTAACAGATAGGACACAAAGAACCGTAATCAGTCAGATCTGTATCTCTACAAGACAAGAAAAAATATATACGTCTAATAATAGAACGATAAAGCGTGGCGTTCCACAGGGAAGTGTTTTGGGTCCTTTACTCTTTATAATATATATCAATGATATCGTCAAGTCTTGTAAATACCCAATGATACTATTTGCAGACGATAGCACTATTTTTGTACAGTGTGACAATGTAGCAGAATATCAAAATAATATTAACTTTGCTATTGAAAACATTATTAAGTGGTTAAAATCAAATAATCTCAAAGTTAATCTAGAAAAAACAAAAATTATGCAATTTACACAAAGAAAAAGTACTCCAAATCTAATAATAAGTTATGGAAATAAAACAATTTCTGAAACAAAAGTAGCGAAATTCCTAGGGCTGTTTATAGATAGCAACATGTCATGGGAATCACATTCAATAGAAGTCTGCAAAAGAATGTATAAATTTTCATTTGCACTATATAAACTGTCGAAAATAGCTGACCGAAAAACTGTTCTAACAGCGTACCATGGCTTTGTGGCTTCGACCCTGCGATATGGTATCATATTTTGGGGACTATCAACATACAGGGAATTAATTATGAAAGCTCAAAAACAGTGTATTCGAGCTATATGTGGGATAAAGTCTACAGAAAGTTGCATACCATACTTTAGATCTCTTAAGATATTAACATTACTCTGTATTTATATACTAGAATCGTGTATGTTTGTAAAGTGTAATCCGGAACTTTTTGATATAGGAGTACAACCATCTTTAGTTAACCTTCGTCCTCGAAAACAAAAAATCCAGACGAACGTATGCAAAACTGCCCTTATGAAAAAAAGTGTTGTTGAAATGGCCCCTAAATTATATAATAAATTACCTGATCACATAAAATGTTATAATGTGCAAAAATTTAAATCTATTTTAAGTAAATTTCTTATAGATAAATGTTATTATAATGTCAATGAATTTCTATTTACTAATAATTTAAATATGTAATTTAATAATTTTATTTTGACTCTACTTAATTTTATTACTTTGATGTGTTTTTTTTATATATATATATTTAATTTTATGATGTATGATATATAAATTCGTATGCTGTTAAAGCATTTCACGGAGGTACTATAAAATTATAACATTGTCAACCTTGTTACCTGTGAAAACGAATAAAATGATTGATTGATTGATTGATTGATTGATTGATTCAAGGCACTTCCTTTGCTGCCTCAGCTAGTATCGGAATCCTCGGCGTCGACATATCGAATAGTGTGCAGTTTCGTGTTCACTTGGAGGGGAAGGTCAAATTAGCCTTTAAAAAGCTAGCTTGGCGTGCTTAGCAGAGCGCGACAGTATTTCACGCGGGCACATCGCTTGCAACTTTACAATAAGCAAGTTCGGTCTCACATGGAATACTGTTCTCATCTCTGGGCCGGGGTACCCTAGTGTCAGCTCCTCCCATTTGACCGAATCCAGTGCAGTGCGATTCAAATCGTCGACGACCGAGTTTTTTCTGATCGGCTCGATTCACTTGCGCTGCGTAGGGATGTTGCATCTCTTTGCATTTTCTATCGCATCTACCACTGGGTGTGTTCAGAGGAATTGTTCGGATTAATCCCAGCTGCCAAATTTCATTAACGTACACCGCGTCAAAATTTAAGATACCATCCTCACCATCTGGATGCTTGGCGGTCCACTACTGTGCGTTTTACCAGAAGTTTTCTTCCTCGTATTACTTCTCTGTGGAATTGTGTACCAGCGGCGATTTTTCCGGACCGTTACGACTTAGGTACCTTCAAGAAAAGAGTTAGGTACCTTCAAGAGGGGGTCATTGTAGAAGCGTGCTCGTCGCGACCCCTGCCAGCCCTTTTCAGGGCTGCAATTCTACATAGCTGCGCACCCATGCGAACGAGGGTTAGGGCGTCCCCCCAAGGCGACGCACACCAGCTCGTCCCCGTTGGTGTGGAATGCAGCGCGCAAAGCGGCGATGGGGACCGCCACCCGTCACGCACAGCCCGACACGGCGGAAGGTGGAGGACGGAGTGCAGAGTTGGCACGTGGAATGTTAGAGGAGGCATGAGAGATAAGACGAATGAGTTGATCGAAATAATGAAAGATAGAGAATTAGATGTCATGTGTATGTCGGAGACCAAACGGAAAGGCAGTGGTACTGAAGAGCTCCCTGACGGGACGTTAGCCATATGGTCCGGAGTCCCGGAAAGCGAGAACGCCTGCCAGGGATTGGGGGTGCTGTTGTCGTCCCGGTTGGTCGATCTTATGACTGAATACAAGGTTGTGAATTCAAGACTTCTCTGGGTTCGCTTTAAACTGGGACTGACGAAGTTATTCCTTTTGGCTGTTTATGCGCCGGTGGCTTCGTCGTCCAGGGCTGAGCTGGAGGAGTTTTGGGAGAATGTAAGAGAAGTTCTAGATTTGGTTAAGGGAAACGAAAGAACTGTTTTATGTGGTGATTTGAATGGATGGGTAGGTATCGCTCGGCCAGGATACGAGTCGGTGCTTGGAAAGTTTGGCGATAAAAGGGTTAATGATGCTGGCAAGCTTATACTGGCTGTATGCAAGGAAAAGGGTCTTCTTGTGACAAAACACTATGTTTAATCACAGGAAAATCCATATGTACACTAGAGAAAGAAAGAATGAGAGAAGTATGATTGATTTGTTCCTGGTGGATGACCGACTGCGAAAACAGGTGATGGATACACGAGTGTTCAGAGGTGCTGACCTGGGAACGGATCATTATCTAGTAATTACTAGATTTAGGGGTTTGTTCGCGGGTTGGCGCCACCGGACAGCAGTAACAGAACCACAGTCGGTCTGTCGCATCCGAAGCTGGAAGCTTCAGGAAGCGGATACTAGGGACAAATATCACACGAGGGTAGCCGAAAAGCTTGACACCATCGATGGCAGGAAAGAAGAACCTTAGGGATGGAATGGTAAGTGCAGCGGAAGAAGTATGTGGTACGACAAAAAGAGGTAGTAGTAAAAGAAGAGATGCATGGTGGAATGATGAAGTGAAAGAAGCTGCAAAATAGAAGAAAAAAGCATGGTTAGACTACTTGGCCTCTAGTAACGATGAGCATATGAGAGAAGATGAAAGAAAGATATAAGCTGCAGAAAGTTCATGCGAAAACATTGATTGAGGAAGTACGTGAAAGGTGTAGTATAGAAGCGGACGAGAGGTTGTCGCACAACTTTAGGGAAAACTCCAAACTCTTCTGGAAAGAGGTTGGAGGGTCCCGGAGTGGTGCGACAGCTTTAAGAATGAACAAAGTGCTTTCGAGAACCAATGACGTCCTCTCAGAAAAATCGGACGTCATGCAGCGATGGAGTGAATTTTATAGAGAATTGTATGCGTGTCATGATCTTAGTGAAGGATCCGGGGGTGACGCCGTGACTGGCACGCCAGACACGGACCTCGATGACACTGAGGTCATCAGCATGAAAGAGATTGAACGTGCGATTCGAAGTTTGAAATGTGGTAAGGCTGCGGGACTAGACAGAGTTACTGCTGAAATGGTCAAGTACGGTGGGCCTCGCGTCTGGGACAGCTTTCATCTGCTGTGCAATTTGTGCTGGCGGACGGGAGATGTCCCGGATGATTGGCGATCCGCGGTCATTGTGCCTTTATATAAAGGTAAAGGTTCACATCTTGACTGCGGGTGCTATCGGGCGATCAGCTTGACCAGTTTAGCAAGTAAAGTTTATTCGAAGGTTTTGACACGCAGGATGCAAGAGAAATCGGAAAGATTCTTATGGGAGGCACAATGCGGATTTAGACCTGGAAGAGGATGCACGGATCAAATGTTTTCTCTCCGCATGATCACGGAGAAGCTTCTGAGTGTTAACCAGAGGATTTTCTGTGCTTTTGTGGATCTGGAGAAAGCATTTGATAAGGTTATAAGGAAGAAAATGTGTGAACTGTTGCCGGGATATGGTGTGGATGGTCGATTGTTAAGGGCTGTGCAGTCACTTTACTATGACTGTAAAGCCTGTGTGCGGGTAGGGCATGACCTGTCACCCATGTTTAGCGTCCAAGCGGGCGTAAAACAGGGTTGTGTCATGTCTTCCTGGCTGTTCATACTGTATCTCGACAGCTGTTTACAGAAGCTGAAAGGTAGCTGTTTGGGTGTGAAATTGGGTGACATAAAAGTTAATTGTCTGCTGTATGCTGATGATGCAGTGCTTATTGCACCATCAGAAGCAGAACTGCAGGCATTAGTCACGTGTATGAAAGAGGAATGTGAAATTAAAGGTCTCCGTTTGAATGCTAATAAAACTAAGGTTCTGGTATTTGAAAAGGACGAAGAGAGACCGAAATGTGAAATATGGGTAAATCAGGAATGACTAGAACAGGTAAATGAAATTGTATACTTGGGGAGTGCTTTCAGCCGGGATGGAAGATGTGATTTAGATGTGGATAGGCGTGTCGCTGCCGGAAACAAAGTCAATGGTGCCCTGAATGCATTAGTAAAAAGGCAAGGCGTGGTGAAAAGTGCACGCCTTGCAATACATAACGCAGTGTTGGTACCGACTTTGTTATATGGCAGCGAAACCTGGGTATGCCAGAAGAAGCATAAAAGCAAGTTGAATGCAGTGGAGATGCGATCTCTTCGTAAAATGTGTGGCGTTACCATAGCCGACCGAAAGCGAAACGAAGAGATTCGCAATATGGCAGGATTGAAAGATGACCTTATCACAAAAATTGATAGGGGCGTACTCCAATGGTTTGGGCACGTTGAACGAATGAGTGAAGACCGAATGGTGAAGAAAATATATAGAGCGAAAGTAAATATTAAAAGGTGTCGAGGTAGACCGAGACTAACTTTCGAACACCATGTGAGCAAATTGCTCGAAGAGGGGAGGGTCAAGAGTACTCGGATACCTAGACGTGCATGTATGAAGAAGTTAATGAACCTGAAAGAAGCGAAAGAGGTATGTGAGGATCGTGACACTTGGCGATCTGTTCTCTCTGGCTACCCCGTTAGGGATTGTGCGTGACGATAAGTAAGTAAGTAAGTAAGTAAGAAAAGAGTTTACTCCTTTTTAAATGGCCAGAAATGCAACTTTTATACGTGGTAGAGCCATGCTGCAGTTATATTAGTAGTATAGTTGTAGCACGAATGGGTCGGCTCGACCGGGGAAGGACCACACTCTCACAGAATACCAGCGTGAAATCGTAGCTTAATGCTGCTGTGTTTCGAATGGAGAGTGTAGAGAACCGGAGACCCTTTTTACTGGAAACGAGGCATTCCATCTTTGTCCTCACGGGTGACAACGCATCTGCATTTTGATTCGTAATCGAGGATGGATGTAGATGTCTATGGGCCATAGCAACTGCTTGCCATCGGGTGGACTGTGTGCTCGTTTGTCACCCTATCCTATAAAAAAAAACTGCCATTCCCCTGTTGTTGCGATTGTTCATGGGTGATGGTAGTCACTTACCATCCGGTGAGTCGCATGCTCGATTGCTCCCTCTTCTATAAAAAAGAGCAGTGTTGAATTCGACGATTTAATCGTTGAATTCAACTCTGCTGGGCAGTGTTCAGGAGATTACAAATACTGGATAATTAAAATTTTCTTTTTGCCAATATAAACGTTTAATTTGAAAGTTTTTAAATAATTTATATAATTAATTTTAGTCAATCTTGAAGATAATTTCTTAAGAGCATTAAGCTTTCAGCTTCAGCTTCGACTTTGACCAGAAATCAACCTTTGGTTGAACATGAGTTAACGTCATAATTGATTTCTGTTAAATTACTACGGTGTAATACTTTATCGTTATACTTATTACTTTATTCTTAGAGCTTTACTTGAAAAATGTTCTAAGTAACCCTTACCATATATCACACTCAAACGAAAACCCTATTATTATTGGAAACAAAAAGAAATAATTTATTTAAACAAGGTTAAAGGGGATATTGAAAAGTCATTATATCTTATTTCTTTCCTACACGAAGATCTTAAAGCCGTTGGTCCTGTGCTTGAATCTCTTTGGTTGTGTCAGTTTGACGCCCCATCGGACTATAAGAGTTAGGGAATAAAAAGTAGGGAGTAAAATGCTCTAATCCTGTCCTATGCCTAGTTTCCGTTGAGACTGGCAGCTCTGACTAATAATAAGCCTGGAATATTTTATGTTACCTTTATTTTTTTTCCCGTATTAATCCTAAACTGTAAAACATTTCATTTGTTTTAAGATTTTTTTCTATAGAAACAACGAACATAATTTGTGATGGACATCATTGGTTAAGACGTTTGCATTATATTGAAGTTTCTGCATGCTGCATCACATGCGTGCTTGCAAATAGAAAGATTGATGGATAAACAGCGAATGCTATCGGATGATATTTCTGAAATCTGTCTATGAAAGATAGATTAATGTTTAAGTTGTGCATTTCCTAGTTATTTATTTAAGTTTATTTTAGACCTCGTTTATAACTCACTGTTGTTCCTTATATACTATTAATTAAGATTCGATATAATAATAATATCCATTCGAAAACTAGCAAGATCGAATATTTACTAAGAATACTATTATATTGGCTGTTGTTTCTGGTTGTGTTATAATTGCTCTTGTGTCGGCATCCTAGTCTACATACCATATTAAATGCAAGTGGATAAGGTGAAAAAATTCCATAGATAAATCCGTCATCGTAGATGAACCAGGAGGACATAATATAAAGCTAATTTAAATGTAACACTATGTACATAATAAATTAACTTAAGATAAAAAGTACAAATAGCCTTCAAAATGTTAAAATCGTTAAAATTTTCATTCCCAAATTTTCCACCCTCTGAAATGGATATATTTCTTTTTTTTAATTTATATATTCACTAACACTCCGAAGATGACTGTGTTCATCTTTCTGCATTTTATATCGCATTTACCACGGGAAGTGTTCAGATGAATTTTTCGGATCAGTTTTAGTCACTTCTTTCGACCATCGCACTTCGCAAAAGAACTTACGATATTCATGCCATCTTGGCGATCCACCATAGTACGATTTATTAGGAGTTTTCTACCTCCCTCGACTTTCTTTTGAAACCAGCCGTAAGCGGCAATTTTTCTGCAACAATATCACTCAGGGATCTTCAAGAAACGAGTTTACTTATTTTTAAAAGTTTGGCAACGCACCTGCAATCCCCATGATGTTGCAGTTGTTTATAGGCGGCTGTTGGCACTTACCATTAGGTTAGCTGTATGTTCGTTTAACTCCTCTATAATAATATAGGACCACTCCTCAAGTATAAGGTGTTGAATAAAAAAATATCATCTAAATCGGTTTATCGGTTTCAGAAATATCGGGAAACGTACATAAAACATACTATATATGATAATTGTCTTACAATCAGACTAGTAGCAGAAATATGTAAGCAGGTGATACGTATCTAGACGGACCCCTAGGCATAAAATGATTTTTACCCCCTAATAAATTTACCAGATAGCCTGTGAATTTTAAGTACATATATTGAAACGCCGTTTAATATATAAAATTTTTCAGCTTAAATATCTGCACTCGTAGCTTATAGTTATATCGAAATCCTTTTTTGGAGAACATCTTTAATCTTCTTTATAAAATCAGCACAAATTGAAAAGTGTACCAAAATATATTATGTTCCTCGTAACCATTAAGTTATCAATTTCAATCTCGTTACGGTAAATAAGAATCTTAACTTGATTAAATACACGTTTGAAAAGAGCTTTCAATAAAATCAATGTCTAAAGCCTAAGAAAAAACAGGTCCAATTAATTTTCTATTTCACACTGTCAACATATTTAGACAAGAAACCCACATTAAAACACTAAGTTTCTCTTATATATTGGTAAAGTAAAGTTACAGCCTACATACGTATATCCTGGGCGTAGGGGGCCCCTCTTATTTTTGAAACTAGGTTCAAGGCCAAGTAAGTGTCCACTGCACCGCTCAATGAAAAACTTCAAACGTCTTTGAAAATATGTTTCTTTAGTTTCCTTCTATCACAGCTATGCAGATTTCCTCACGATTTTTCCTTCACCAGCGAGCCCGTGGCACGTCAGCACTTAAATTTATAATTTCATTAATGCTGATTTACCGTGGCTCATCAAAGTAAACTTTTTTGTAGAATAAGGATGAATAATGAGCAGTCCCCTTGATCCATCCACTTGTGAATGCCATATACATCTACATTTATCCTCGATTAAGAATTAAAATGCAGATGCGTTGTCACCTCAGAGGACTAAGATGGAACGCCTCGTTACCAGTAAAAAGGGTCTCCGGTTTTCTACATTCACCATACAAGACATAGCAGAATTAAGCTTCTATTACACGCTGGTATTCTGCCGTTTTAGCTCAGGGGCTAAGCGCTCGCTGTAAATTTCGCATTACGTGGGCGACCCAGGTTCGATCCTCTCCGGCACTAATGAAATCGTTTTAGCTCAGGGGCTAAGCGCCCGCTGTAAATTTCGCAGTACGCAGGCGACCCAGGTTCGATCCACTCCGGCATCAATGAAATCGTTTTAGCTTAAGGGCTAAGCGCTCGCTGTACATTTCGCAGTACCTACGCGGGCGACCCAGGTTCGATCCCCTCCGGCACCAATGAAATCGTTTTAGCTCAGGGGCTAAGCGCTCGCTGTAAATTTTGCAGTACGTGGGTGACCCAGGTTCCATCCCCTCCAGCACCAATGAAATCGTTTCAGCTCAGGGGCTAAGCGCTCGCTGTAAATTTCGCAGTACGTGGGCGACCCAGGTTCGATCCCCTCCGGCACCAATGAAATCTTTTTAGCTCGGGGGCTAAGCGCTCGTTGTAAATTTCACAGTACGTGGGCAGTGCAGGTTCAATCCCCTCCGGCACCAAAGAAATCGTTGATACCAATTTTATGCGCTAATTTATTACGTGCTCGCCGGTGAAGGTAAGTATTGTTAAGAAACCTGCATATCTGAGAAATAAGAAAAAATATTTCGATGACATGTAATGTGCGCAAACACGCAGCGCTACGGACATTTCATTGCCCCAAAACTCTCTCAGAAATGGAAAGAGGCCTCTGTCTCGCAGTAGGATGTGTATAAGCTATAACTTTAACTTTTTAACTTGATTCTGTAAGAGTGTGGTCCTTCCCCAGTTGAGCCTTAAGAGAATAAAACCGGCCAAGAGCGTGTCGGGCCACGCTCAGTGTAGGGTTCTGTAGTTTCCCGTCCGTCACAATAAGTGTTCCCACTTATGAGTTTAAAGGTGGGTATCCATTATGTTCGCGCTCCAGCAGCGCTCCGCGATCCTGCAACTGCTCCCGGTAGTGGGTACTGTTGTTTCGAACCAAGTTCAAAATGATTTTCCTAGAAAGTCCTTATAAAGTTCTACATTTCAGATTTTTTTTCATATTTTCTAAACTTATGGTTCAAAAGTTAGAGGGGGGGGGACACATTATTTTTTACTTTTGGAGCGATTATTTCCGAAATTATTGACATTACCAAAAAATGATTGTAGTAAACCCCTATTCATTTTTAAATACCTTTCCAACAATATATCACACGTTAGGGTTGAAATTAAAAAAAAATCACTTCCCACTTTACATATAGGGGGGCTACCCTAATAAAACATTTTTTCCAATTTTTATTTTACCACTTTGTCGGCGTGATTGATACACATATTGGTACCAAATTTCAGCTTTCTAGTGCTAACGGTCACAGAGATTAAGCGAGGACGGACAGACGGACAGACAGACATGGCGAAACTACAAGGGTTCCTAGTTGACTACGGAACCCTAAAAACATGAAAGAGGATTTTACTCAATAAAAATGTTACGCCACTTTTCAGTTATTTGCTTTATTTAAATATTCATTCGAATATACTCGTAGTTGCTAACAGTCTCTTACGGCGATCTTAGTGTCACTCTGTATTACCGTTTTATTGATATTCCCATAATGTGCTCATTTTGATAATTTTGTGAACTTACTATTTTATTAGTCTACTTTATGTGGATTTAAGAAAACGTGTACACATCATATTCAATGGAATAATTTTATTAATTAAACGTTAGAAATAATTCTTAAAGAAAGCTATTTTAATTTTACCACTGCTTCGGAAAGAAAACTCTTGTCCTTAGAAGAACCAGCAAAAAACCCAGCGAGTCGTTCATTCCACAGTAACGTTATACAGTACAAAATTGGTTGTATAATTAGTAAAGTAAAGTTACAGCTATACTATATACTCGTAGCTATACTGTATTTCCCATGACTGCTTCGTTGGTCTACTGGTTGTAGTAGCGCGACTGCTGATCATGAGGTCCTGGGTTTGAATCCCGGGTCGTGGCAAAAAATTAATTATTGAGTTTTCCGTCAAGAAATTCTCAGTAGTTGACCGGAGTCAGGAAGTTGGTGTCTCACCCCCGTGCTTCGAAAAACACGTAAAGCCGTAGGTCCTGCGTCTAATCTCTCTCCCGGTCGTGTCGGTTTACCGTCCCATCGGATTATGAGAGTGAGGGACTAGAGAGTGCACCCGTGCTTGCGCATACACTTGGGCACTATAATCCTGTCCTACGCCGATGGCTAGCCTCCGTTGAGGCAGGCCGCCGTGGCTGAAATTCAGTCTGGAGGACATTATTATTATTTCCCACTGTTGAGCGCAGGCAAGTGTCCGTCGCGCTGTCCAAATGCTTGTTGACGGACTTCACGTCCTCGAAAAAAAATTTTTTCTCAGATTTTCAGCTTTCCTTACGATGTTTTTCTTCACCGCCGAGCATGTGGTAAATCATTACTTAAGATTGCCATTAATAATTTCATTGGTGCCTGCGGGGATCGAACCTGAGTTGCTCGTGTACTATGAAATTCACAGCGAGCGCTAAGCCCCTGAGCTACCACGACTCTCGGTTGTACAATTATTTACAATTATTATAGTTTAATAAGGAACTTTTCCCTACAGTAAATTATACAATATATAATAGGATCCATTATTTGCAATTATTATGATAAATTAAGTACATCTTTATATAAGCATAGCACCTGTGATCGACTTGCTTTCCCGAGTTTAACGCTATATTCCTCTAATCTACCAAAACTCAATCACACAAAACGCAAACATAAATGAATTCTTTGTTCCCTTTCTCTCATATTCCGATGGACCGGCAATCCGACACGACCAGATTTACGTGCTTTCCGAGTCATGGCCATAACGCCGTCTACTTCTGGACTCCCGGCTGCTACTGCAATGTTTTGACAAAAAAACCAATAACTAATTTTGCTCAACTAATGATCCCGAGTTTTAATTCCCGATTTTACTTAAGACTACAAGGTCAGCAGTCTCACTTATGCCCTATGGACCAAGGAGGCAGTCATTAAAATTGTAAGAAAGATAAGGAAATAAAAAATAAAAATATCAATTTCTTTGCAACTTTCCGCTAAACAAGAAAGATAAGGGGTAACTCGCATTCCACTTGCTGACAAAGACATACTCCTTAGATTGCCACAAAGCACCTGAGTCACCTGCTTTAATCGAATAGTTTGGGATCATCGCTACAGTATTTTATCTGTTATCAGTCCTACGACGTCATCTACGGTAATTTCTCTTCTGCAGATTTTATTTCTCCCGAAAACCGCACATTCATCTTCATAGCTCACTGAGTTAGATTGTGTTTTCTTATGGAGTCAGGAAAAAAATTAACAACTCTGATCTTCGTGAATCGTCTCAGAAGATGAGTTGTTTTGTAGAAGACAACTCTCATTTTCTGTCCAAGAGTCTGTGTGGGTAGGTACCACGCTCTTACCTATTCCTGCCGCTATTTTGCAGTGCTTGCACATGTGTGAACACGGAAGTTAATCATGATCTTTACCTTGCGCTCTAATGGATAACTTTCTAAACAGCGATTCTGCTATAATAACGTACGGGCCCTTATTATACACTCAAAAGTGTCAAATGAACACTGTGTGAAGGTCCTACAACGATTGATTCATGATAATTATAACCTCGGCAAGTCGTAAAAAATTGATGATTAATGCTTATAACCTGTTTTTTCCAATACAGTATCGTGAAAATATGTTCAAATACAAATAATGTACAAAATTATTTAACAATTTTAAAGTTTGATCACTTGTTTCGCTAAGTTTAAGGAAGGGATAAATTTTATTTCAGAAAATGTGCAATCCAGCTGGATTAACGGGAAGCGTATTTAGAGTAGAGATCTTAAGACATGCAAGTGTATCCCGAATATCCTATAATATTTGGGATACACTTAATAACAACTAAATAAATTCAAACTATTACTAGCAATGGAGAAAATATGGTAATAATTTCCTTGAGTAACATTATATATTACTAATTTAAGATAAATTTGTAATATAATGTGCGTCGATATACGAGCTGGCATATACCTGGGACACTCAATAAGTTTTGAGATATACAAGAAGTATTTTCGATACTATTAATATTTATTTTGCATCTTTACAAAATATTCTCCATTATGTTATTTACAAATTTCCATTCGCCTAAACCAACTCTGAAAACACTTTTGCCAGTCTTGATCTGACAGGCCGGAAATCGCTTCTTCGTTCAACAGCCACGGCTACTTCGGGGCTCGAAAAAACTTGCCTTATATTATTTCTTTGACTCTTGCCACCAGTCAACGATTTCCGAAACACGCCAAAATGCCCCGTTTTCAAAACGTAGACGCATTTCATTGCACCAATCCACACGAGTCTGTTTCTCGCTTTCAGAGATCAAACGAGGGATCCATCAACAACAAAGTTTCTTCACTCCAGGATGTGGATGTAGGATGGTATGCTCCCCGAACTAATGCCTAAAATATTTTCGATGTCCATATATGTGATTCGTGGGTTTTCTCGCACCAACATTACTGTCGTCCATACATTTTCTGTCGTTACTGCTGTTCGCGGGGCCCCGGTTCTTTGGTCATATTCAATGTTGATTTTACCTCTTTTGAATTCAGCAAACTACCTAAAAATTGTTGCGCGTGATGGAGCTGAGTCCCTCAAAGCTGATTGTAACCGTCATAAATTTAATTGTTTGGTTAAACCAAATTTAAAATTATCATAGCGCGCAAATGTTCACGGTTAAGATCCATCGTTTTAAATAAAAAGCGCGAAAAGCGTTGCAGGAAAATAAATAGAATTTTGTTTTTTAATATTGAGCAATTGGCTTATGGAGTTCTTTTTTTTTAAATAAATTTGCTTCTTTTTTTTAAAAAAAAGGACGGTTTGCTACGGTCATTTATATCTCAGAGTGGCACTGCCGGGAACTAATAGATGACACAGGTACCCAAGTTTGGTATCTAAAAAATTGGAAAGTTCTTTTGATGTTTAATTAAATACCACTCTTATAGAGAGTCTGCTTGGAAAATAAGAACTTCAGTTACCATATTTCTATTTGAGCAAATTTTTAGTCGTTACAGCGGTTTTAGTCGGTACAGAGTGGCAGCCTCGTACCGGTAGGCGTAGTGTAGGGCGACCCCCCACTAGATGGAGTGACGACCTGGTAAGACATGCAGGAATTCGATGGATGCAGGTGGCTCAGGACCGTGCTTTGTGGCGTTGCTTGGGGGATGCCTATGTTCAGCAGTGGACATGTGAAGGGCTGTAATGATGATGATGATGAATGATGACAGCGGTTAAACCACGTGTGCACTTAATGTGCTGTAGTAGTATTCAAAGTTCACTTATATTAACGGGATACTACGGAAAGTGTGAAAACAACAAAGATGTCAACAATGTCACTACACGAACCAAGAATTTCGAAGATAAGCAGACGTTATGAAGGACACAGCACAGTTATCTTTATTAATGTCAAAAAATGTCAGAAGCGAGATTATTAAAAGTTTCCGAACAAGAAACATACGGGTTATTGTCTAACTTTGCGAAGTTACTCAGCTTCTTAGAGGTTTTTGGGCCCGAGGCTCAATTGAAACTCTGTCCTTTAATAAAGTTTTTTGTCGCTAAATTTCATATAATATGTAACAGTTTATTTAAGATATCATTAATTTTGATCGATGGCTTATTTCTTCTGTGGCTTGGAGGCATTTTACACTGCATAAGTCTATAAAAACTTGTTTCCTAATGTTTTAACATTTTTTATCAGAATAAGGGTGACAAATGAGCTTGTTTTAATGACTTTAAAGGATGCACTGGTTTTGTATAACATACGTATGTCATTCGACCCTACCAAAGAGTGTGTTTTACATAGTGACGTAAGCAGGGACAGAATTGCTGATATGCTTTGCTTTAAATAAAATGGAAATAATACCACTAATTGCTTGATGGATCTTCGCAAGTCAAGAATTTTCTTACGACATTATCCATACGAAAGGTGGTCGTATACAACACGTAGGTGCATGAACCCTTTACAAAAATAAATGTACGTCTGTATTGTTTATGTATATGTGTGAATTCAATATATTAATTGAATGTGAGGAAGTCTCCCACAAATGTATTTTACCTAATTTAGCAACGAATATCAAATTTTTCGTATACTGTGGCAACGTGGCTATGGGACTTCTTTAGTTAGAAGAACTATTCCTAAACAATAGCCTAAACCCGAGACTAACTTTAAATCACGGTAAGCGGGTTCATTATTAATTAGAATTGTTATGTAAGATGCTACATATCTCCTGTTTTATTTTCCTTCGTCGCCTCATACGATTACCCATAGAAAGATTTAGGGCAGTGAATTCTCCTACGCCGTCACTGCACGATGTCTGTTCATAATGACCGTTTTGTATTATTTTAGACTTAAAAAGTGTAGGTAAATTAGCAGAAAACTTGTAAAACATTCGTTTTAAGCAATTGGTACGACTCGCTTTTATACGATTCTATGTGCAAAAGCGAGTACTATAGTACTTATTTCATTTACAATAAAATAAAAGAGAATAGCACTTCATTTTTATTTTGAGCACTTGTATTTTAGTTCTTCTAATAAATTCTCCTAAGGCACTAGATAATGTAAACAGTTTTCAATAACGATATTAAAATATATTTTTACATCATACTTAAGCAACAGCTTAAGCAATATCGCTATCTACTTGAAAGTTAAAATCACTGCATTCTAAACTTATTTGCTATAAAGTTTAGAACTCAGTTAATAAAAGTATGTGTTTATGGAGAGTTAAAGTTTTTACTGGCAATTTATTTATAATACCATGGATACTGGCTCGAATGCGTGTTTTAGTCGTGCATTTGGTTTTTGTGGCGTTGCCAATAAACTATTCGTCGTTCACTTCAACTGTACACCTCACCTGCGTATAAAGTCCACAGCTGCAGCTGGACCGCCCTAGTGATTCCTTTATGTATAATGTGGCGATAGACGAGCACACAGTCCACCTGATAGACTTCTACATTTATCTTCTATTACATTTTAAAATACAGATACCCTGAGCACTAAAATGGAATGCTTCGATTCCAGCGAAAAACGTCTCCAGTTCTCTACACTCACCATACGAAACACAGTAGCATTGAGCTGCTATTTGATACTGGTATTCTATGAGAGCGTGGTCCTCCTCGGGTTGAGCCGACCCATTCACTTTTGATGCCTACTACAGCATACTAACATAAAACTGCGGCTTAATGTTATTTCGTATTTTGTGAGTAGAGAATCGGAGACTCTTTTCTACTGGAAGCAAGGCATTTCATTTTACCTAATGTCAGGAACATGACTTAAATAGTAAATTTATATGAGTATTTAACAAAGACTAAAGGTTAAGAGCCATGGTAGCTAAGAGGCTAAATACTCTCTAATATCACAGTACAAGAGCAACCTGTAACTTTACTTTTACTTCTTACTTTAATACTAAAAATAATAATCACCAGTTTCGATACCAAAATTCATAATAATGTATTATTAACAGAACAGACATTCTGGCAAGTTGCTCGTTTTGCGGCAAATGAAAGTCTCTATATGGCTGTACTACCTATTATGTTAAGGCGGCATTAGTTGATTCAAGATTTTGTAGCAACGTTGTTTCATAGTCAATAATAAAACGAAAGAATAAAAAGTATGTTAAAAAAATTGAAAATTAATTATCCGGTCAACATGAAAATTTCAAGTTGAAGTCAAAATTCCAAAAGTTGAAGTTCCTCAAAAAATATATGCTGAAAGTCCACAATACTGGTCAATATGAGTAGGGTGCATAAACAAAAATGGAATGAAAGAAATAAATGGTCTGTGAATTTAAACAGTTGATTGCTGCGTATGTAGCATTAACCTATTACTGATTTACTATAACAATACTGCGAAGCATAAACAGTATTATCGTTACGGTATTTATCTACTTATGCGTATTCGGTGTATCCAGCAGTGGTCTTTACGGTGCGCTGAAGGAAAAGAATACCTATGGTCATATAATATCTATTATACCTCCCTTTACTTTATTAATGATACATGTGAAACTTGAGATATATGGGAATAGCAAGGTGGCGTTATTTATATTTGAGATAATCAAAGGCGATTTATTTGATCAATTTTTATGTTTATCAAAAAAAAAAATTCCCTTTCATTACAATTGGTGCAGCTATTTGGAAGAGTAGCCGGGCAGACAGACAGACAAATAAAATTTTTAAAATAAGTCAGTTCTTTGAATATTATAGACAGAGACTTCAAATTTATTATATGTATAGATCACGAGATAATTTATGTATGATTATTTAATAACTCATTTATTTACATAACATTAACATATACAATTCTTATTACCGTAGTAGTGAAAAACTATAACTAAAACTTAAATGATCATACAGAGCTACTTCCGAAGTAAAATGAAATGGTTGAATAGGTCATATAAATGTTAGTAATTTGAATAAAAATACCTAGTTAATTTTTACTATGGGATTGGTAATGTTATAATTATACCTGTTATTCTTGTATAAATATATTAATAAAATCAAACAACTTTTGATTTTTATTTTTTAACATTTTTTGTTTCCTTAAAAGTAATTGTATAATATTATTCAAATATTGCAATTGATATTACTCTCTCGCTTTTCCAAATTATCTGTTTCGCTGTTTATTTATTGCGTAATTATTTATTGCGGCTTAATTATCAATTAAGCCGCAATAAATAATTATGTTCCAGCAATGTGCAAGGAGCCTCCTGTTTTATTGTGATCACAAAATTTTAATCTCTTTTCACAATCACCCAAAGAATTCAGTACAATTTAAAGCACTATACATAATATGTAGACTTCAATTTACTTGTTTTTTATTTTTATTTAAAAGATTATTACTCATTCAAAACATAAACGAAAATGCTATAAGAAGCTACTTTTACAACTCTCCCCATAATAGAAAATCTTCTGAGATGTGGAAAATCCTTCTTTCTGTTGGTGTCGGTAGGTCTCAGATTTTAAAATAGAAAGGCGTTAAAGAAAATGATCTAAATAAACATTTTGCTACTCCTCCTGTGACTTTAGATCCTTACTTTAATCAAAAATGTTACTCACATTTTCGGATATACCGAAACCACACGTTTGCCCCTTTCATCATTCCCGTGTGACGGAGGAAGATGTTAAAAAATCTATCCTAGCCATCTCTTCAATTGCTGTTCTATGCTCGCGGATGATTATGCCAGTTCTACCTCTACTTCTTCCAATTATTATTATTATTATTCTTTATTTCAGAAATTTCTTTCCATAGAGCGAGTTGGTAGTTACAAAAATAAATTATAAGCTAGGGTTAGTAAATAAATAAAAATTAAAATTACCTTTAAATTTTAACAACTTATTATACAACCTAAGTACTATTAGATATCAAATAGTACTTAGAACCTAAGTATTATTTGATATATATATATATATATATATATATATATATATATATATATATATATATATATATATATATATATATATATTTCTCATTCTTTGTGGGAAGCCTTTTTTCAGGAATGGTTTATTTATCGTATGTAATGGTTAGCACGGTGGTATATTGCGGTCCTTCGGAAGCTATAAGATTTTTCGGGCATTTCCCGTAGTCGCCTCTTCCGACACATGGAATGAAAAATGGCGCTGGATTCTCTGACACCACTACCACCATGATCTGCATTCATTAAAAATCTAAAATGATGTACTAGGTTCCAAAAAAACTAATAATAAGCGAAGTGATATATATTGCAAGATATTTATTGATTTATAGAAAAAGAAAGAAACTAATCTACAGGCTTAAAAATCCATACGACATATAAATTATAACATTTTTTCACAGTTTTGATTTAGATTCAAAATAAAGCAATGTATTTATTTTATATTACGTATTTATTTTTTGAATATATATTTACATGTATGTTGTATGTATTTTCAAATAGGCCCCTTCTCACAGGTCATTATACCCTCTGCTATATGATTGCCTGTTATAGATCGCTTGTAAGCGATAAGTCCACCATTTGTACCTTTTTTCTCTCATTTAGTGTTGTACAATAAATTATATTTCATTCATTTATGGAAATCTAGTATTTACTTACATTTGACCAATAATATGCAGTGATAAATTCCAAAAAAGTTTTGCCGGTGAAATAATATTGGATAAGTTATTAGGATTTCTTTTTTAAATTGTGTTTTCTGAAACGCCTTAATTATCTTAGTTTATATAACTTTACTATATACTATAACAAAATCTTAAATTTTATGCTGACAGATTCGACTTATTTTGCTATATTATAAAATTGCAGATAAACCTTTCTCACCTTTACAAATGCCAACGAAAGAAGTATAATGCTGTATTAAAATTAATATAGCGTTAATGGCTTTCTAAATAACTTGTCATGAACACAACCGAGAAACTTAAGAAAAGGTACTGCAAAATAATTCAAGCTAATAGTATATAGCAACATATTTGTAATAGCTAGCAATTCCTTCGCCTTTAACTATAAAAAAATATTTAGATTTAAAAAATCACAGGATTGGTAGAAGACGACTTCAAAAAACTAAAAATAATGCAATAATTTAATATTCAACTTTCCGTAAAATGACTTTAAAATAATAAAAATAATGTAAAATAATTTTGAAAAATTATTAAAATTTTGATACATTTTTAATTACAATCGTCTTTCAAAGATCTATAAAATTTCTATATGTTATGGCACATATTGTTAATTCACAAAATGCAAGTTAAATAAGTCTGATACATACATGTATGAAAACGTGTGTGGACGGTTACGGTCTAGCATGAAACTAACTTGGATTTGAACTTTGGGGCCCGTATCACAATTTTTTATGGTTAACTTCTCCGTTTTAATATTTTTGGCCTTTAAAATTACTGTTTTTTACTATTATGAGTTAGACTTTGACTGTAGCCGTAATCCTATAATTATAACGCGTATATTTATAACAGCGGTATAGTCATCAGGTCTGAGTTTAAATCTCAATTAAAGCGAACAATATTTTTCTAAAACAAAATTTTTTTGATTTTCTGGTCTCCGCGTAATGCCACTGTATCCTTTTCTACCTATAATGATTATTATTACAAATATTTTCTAAGCTGTATATCCGGCGCTATTGCCAAATTTTGACAGATTTTATAACTACAGTCTGCACTCTTAAGGTACAAATCGGCTAAAAAGTCTAAATTCATTAGTTACACACAGTGTACTTAGAATTTATACGTGACCATCATAGAGCTCAATGGAAATTTAAAAAAATTACCTAGCGATAAGGCCTTTTTTGCACTAGTTTTTCTTTAAAGGTATTGCCGCAAAATACCTTTTTTGTTTCAATGTTGCCAGAAGTCAATATTATAACATATAGTCAACATTAAATACACTTAAGGTAGATATCACAAACTGATGTAGAAATATTTTTTAAAAGATTGTAACGTGGAAAAGTAGGAACGTGAATAGGGTCGCCTTTATATTCAACACCACTTTTGTGGTGATAACATTTACAACAATAGTGTGTAGCACAACTACTTACAATAACCTGTATGTTGCTTTATGCAGCAGTTAAATCTAATTTTTATTTCTTATATTTACGTGGGTACCACACATTGAAACAAAAATTTTATCGCGTTCCATTTTCACTTACACGCTTGTAAGCAAGCAATGTATGTAAAGATAAAATAAACGCCATAAAATTCGTAAAATTGATTATATTCAATATATATTCTATTCAAAGTATTCGCATAAATATGAGATATAATGTACATGTTAAAAAATTAACTGAATAATTTTCAGGTAGAGCCTTGCTGCAGTTATATTACGGTTATAGCACAAATAGGTCAGCTTGACCCGGGGAGAACCACGGTCTGACACTGCTGCTATGTTTCGTATGAAGAGTGTAGAGTGAACCGGAGACCCACTTTACTGGAAATGAGGCACTCCAGTATAGGGATGACAACACATCTGCAATTTCTTTAATAATCCTTATTCTACAAAAATAATATTAAATCTAATATTGTTATTATTCCACATCATTAATAAGGCGATGTCTGATTATTTTCAGTTTTTATTGGAGTTAATATCAAGAAAATGCTGCTACCCATTTCCGTCTCACTTGCCCTCTGTTGCCTCTTACGATACTGGTGTGTATCCAGTCACCCAACTGTCATTCACGTAATAAACCATTTTTTTTGTAATAAACGTGTAGATAAAAAATGGACCACGTAAAATAAAGTAATTTCTTCAAGCATATAAATTATATTGTTACGAGCTTGAGGTTCGTGACAATAAAAATTGCCGATAAAATTACCTAAATTAACACTTTAATTTACTTTATACAAATTAAAGTTAAAAACACTATAATTAAACACACTAATTCACTTAATTCCGCTCCGAAGCTTCGCTTGTGTCGCCGAGTTAAACTCTGTCTCGATCGCATCTTGCGCCACCTATTTATTTAAATTAGCAAAATATCCGGAATGTTCAAGTAAACACGCGCAAAGCGACGAGTGCTCGAGTATAGATTTTCTAGAAACTTAGTTCTTCGGATGGCGCTGTCGGTCGAGAGATCTGTGATGTCATAAACTGCAACGCTCCCCTCGCTCTCGTTCCTGACACTAGATGGCGCTAGTTGTGTCGACTGGAGCGCGTAGCACTGCCCCCTCCTAAGACATGCTCGTCCCGAGCATTATCGGTCCCATGATAATGCGCCAAGCGATCCACTTGGACGATCTTAGGAGTCCCTCTTACGCCTTTCTGTAACGGCTCCAACACCAACATTGTACAATTTCGACGCTCCTCTACTCCGTGCCTGAGGTCCTCTCACAGCCGCACAACTTGTACATGTACGACACCAATCATCGATATCGTCACGATAATGGACCCAGTAAAACTGTTCTCGGACCTTCAGTAGAGTTCGTTTACCTCCCAGATGGACTCTTGAACGACCATTATGGCACAGCTGTAGAACATTCGGCACTTTAGCTTTAGGGACAACCATTTGTAAACGACGGCTGTCTCCTCGACCATTGTCCCATTTACGGCACAGGACTCCATCCTGAAGCAGCAAGCTGTCCCATTGGGCCCAATAGCTTTTCGTGGTTGAACTCATCGCTGAGACGTCCCTCCACTTAGGCTTGGTAGCACGGGCCTTCATCCATCCCAGAATCGGCTTGATGTCCGGATCTTCCTGCTGTGCATGTCGTAGGCTGTCCCTCCACCCGTTGCTGAGGTAGTCTGTCCTGAGCATCCTCACGGATACCACTCCCTTACTCTCTTGCCTACCACAATGGTTGCAACCTTCAGGAAAAGGTCTTCTTGACAATGCATCTGCGTTGCCGTGAGATTTCCCGCTGCAGTGTCTGATAGAAAAGTCGTATTCCTGCTGCTGCTGGGCGGTGCTGTTAGCTGCACTTCCTTTCTGAGACCGTTCACCTTCCCTTCCTAGGGTGTGCTTAGGGCAGCTGGACCGAAGATGGACCCTTTCCCCACAGCCATAGCACCTAGGGCTGTATCTTTTATTGTGGTCGCGAACCGTAACTGCTGTAACCTCCCTAGCGTGAGGTGAACGATGATCCTGTCGCCGCCAGGCAGTGCCTTTAGCTGCACTACCCTCTCGAGATCGATCAACTCTCCTTTCCACGGTTCGCTTAGGGCAGCTGGATCGAAGATGGCCCTTTTCCCCACAGCCATAGCACCTAGGGCTGTATCCTCTGTTGCGGTCGCGAACTGTAACTGCTGCAACCTCCCTGACGCGATGGGAACGATGATCCTGCCGCACGGCTTCTACCTCCAGTGCATGGGCCAAGGCGTCCTTAAGCGTCTCGTGGTGCCCGAGCCTCACAGCAGCTCTGACTTCCAGGTCACGGATGCCGTCGATGAATGTCTGCACCAGGTTCCCTTCAATGAGCGCAGGTACAGACCGGTATGCTTTTCGCACCAGCTTCTCCACCTCTAGAGCCCACTGCTGCAGGTTTTCGTTGATGCGCTGCACACGATCTTTAAGCTGCGCACGAAAGACGTGTTCCAGGTGAGCGTCGCCATACCTCGCCTCCAATGCCTCAAGGAGTTGCTCATAAGTCACTTCCTCACCGAGAGCTTCCAGAACTGTTAAGGCCTGGTCACGCAGGCCTAGTGTGAGAGCAGTCATGGCCTGACTTTTATTCCAGCCGTTCGCCTTCATAACAGCCTCGAACTGGATCTTGTAGGCTGACCAGGAAGAGGTACCGTCAAACGGCGGCACTTTGAATCCACGTAGCGAAGGTGTTGTAGCTACTACGGGAGCTGTTGTTCCATCCCCAAGTTTGAGGTCGTCCAGCGTTTTCTTCACGTCAGCCATTAGGTTGTCAACCCGATCGTTTACTTGGTCGATTCGGGTTTCGGCCTCCGACAGGCGGTTGTCATGTTGAGCAACCTTATCCTTCACCTCCCGTATCTCTTTTCCGAAGATAGCGTGAAGGTCCTTCATGAGGAGCACCTGCTCTTCCTTATCGCGTTGGAGTTGCTCTTCTAAACGACGGGCCTGTTCCTCCAGCCGGCGGGACTGTTCCTCCTGTCCGCCCCGCAGCTGCTGCAGCATCACCATCAGAGCACCTAAGTCAGGTGCCACAGACGTAGAAGCTGCTGACGGACCGGCTTCCGTGGCCGGCGGCTGTCCCTCAGACATCTGCGGCGGTGCACCGCCAAATCTCCTCTGGTCCGTCTCCTGCTGGCGTTGACTTCGGGTACGGACACCCTCCGTTTCCTCCTTAGGTAAAATCGGCATTATTTTATCCCACTTCTGACACCAATTGTTACGAGCTTGAGGTTCGTGACAATAAAAATTGCTGATAAAATTACCTAAATTAACACTTTAATTTACTTTATACAAATTAAAGTTAAAAACACTATAATTAAACACACTAATTCACTTAATTCCGCTCCGAAGCTTCGCTTGTGTCGCCGAGTTAAACTCTGTCTCGATCGCATCTTGCGCCACCTATTTATTTAAATTAGCAAAATATCCGGAATGTTCAAGTAAACACGCGCAAAGCGACGAGTGCTCGAGTATAGATTTTCTAGAAACTTAGTTCTTCGGGTGGCGCTGTCGGTCGAGAGATCTGTGATGTCATAAACTGCAACGCTGACACTAGATGGCGCTAGTTGTGTCGACTGGAGCGCGTAGCAATATACATCGACTTTTAAAACGGAATTTACTGGACCATTTAAATGGATTAGCTGCAAACCAAGAGCAAAAAAGAAAATACCTTGGAATTTTAATATCTAATTTGTTAGTGGAAGTGACCCTCGTCGACCTGTCGGCGGATAATTATTTTTCGAAGCTTGATTGAAGCGGCCACACCAATATTCGATTAAAGATTAAAAATGACTTCGAAGTTTTAATTTCGGAGATAACAAGCTGGCATATAAATTAACAATTAATTAGTATATATTTCTATTTTTTTTAAATTTGTACAAAAGTGCTACCTGATAATGACTTTAACCAAAGATTTGGAATAATTTCACCAAAATTACCATGAAATTTTGTTAATTATAAATTTCAATGTAAAAAAAGTAATTTTATTGAGATTTGTTATTTTATTACATCTGTTGACACGTACATTTATTGGGCTTATAAATAAGAAAGAAATACATTCTCATATACCGATTTAAATAAAATTGCACTCGATTAACTAAAAAAAACTTCTATAGTTATTAAACAGTGTTTATTTAAACTTTTTATGTTCTTGCTACCTGATAATGGATTTAACCAGATCTATTATTACGAATAATTTGATCAAATTTCCAATCAAATTTTGTAAATATTAATTTTAATTTGAAAAAAGGAATTATATTGAAATGTACTATTTTTGTTATCTACATTGATTATGAAAGACTCGATTCCCTAACAAAAATTCTATAGTAATTGTTTATTAGTTACGATTCTTAGCAACATTGAACAAAAGTCCATAACTGGTTTTCCTTATAACAGTGATGTTTAAAAATGCGAGAAAAATGCATTCTTCCGTCTAAGCATAGCTTCACCATTCGTCAAGAGTAATCCAAAGAACGGAAGCTCGATTGATAACGACAGAGCAAAATGAAACAGAAGATCATATTTTTGATAACAACTCAATATAAAAATAAATTACGGTTACCAACCCAGCTGCCAAGCATGGCAACTATGGCAAGAAGAAATCTATAAGGTAATAATTGTAGGAGGCCCGTGCTCAGCAGTTTTCCTTAGGTAGGCTGTAATCAATGAATTATTAAATATTCACTGTTTAGAAAACAATCGCCCGACTAAATTTATTAATCACGCAGATTATAATAAAACGATGAAACCCATTCAGGTTTAAATTAATAACAAATATCAAAGCCGTAACCCCTCCAGGACAACATCAATGACATAATGAAATTTATCTGTATATTACCTGATCTGAATATTACCTACGGTTATATAAGACCAGCAATTATAGTTCACGTTTGGCCGATTAATGAGTTTCCATGCCTACATATTTAGTTAAAATGTCACCGAACAAATGATTATATTTTATTAACGGTAGAAGTCTTAATGTAAGTAAGCAATTCTCGTGTACTCATACATTGATCATTGGTTGTAATGATCCAAAAAGAATCCTAGGTCATAATATTAAAAAAGCATATTTTTTTGTATAGCATAGGATGATAAACGAGTACACAGTCCACCTGATGGTAAGTGGTTGCTGTGGCCATAGACATCCACATCTATCCTCGATTACGAATCAAAATGCAGTGTCATCCGTGAGGACTTAAATGGAATGCCTCGTTTCCAGTACAAAGGGTCTCCGATTCTTTACACTCACCATACGATACACAGCAGCATAAAGCTTACGCTGGTATTCGGTGAGAGCGTGGTCCTTCCCCAATCGAGCCGACCCATTCGTGCTACAAGTATACTATTAATAAAACTGCAGCATGGCTACCACGTAAAAATATTAATAATATTTTATTCTAATGGTCATAATAAAGTATTAAATTATTGTATTGTGATTAGTTCGAGTGCAAATGTTCAAGTCAATCGGTCGTTTGCAGTTAGTAGACGGCTGATTGTAATGTTGGTGAAAATTATGTCGCGTGTATTTATCTATCTACCTGTGTGATTCCGTCACACAGGTAGATAGATAAATATACGCGAATTTAATAAAAGCGTATTAAAAACTCATAACTTTGAAAAGTTAACGAAGTAATTTTTTTCATTTTATTCTTTATTGCAGCAAAAACTATCATCATCATTACAGCCCTTCACAAGTCCACTGCTGAGCATAAGCCTCCTGCATTCATCTGAACATAGACTTCCTGCATGTCTTACCAGGTCGTCACAACATCTAGTGAGGTGACGCCCTACACTTCGCTTACCGGTACGAGGCTGCCACTCGAGATTTTTTTTCCCCAACGGTTGTCGGTTCTAGGAGCTATATGGCCGGCCCATTGCCACTTCACTTTTCTAATCCATTGGGCTATGTCGGTCAGTCTACTGCGGATATCCTCATTTCTAAGTTTGTCACCCAGAGAAACCCCGAGCATAGCCTTCTCCATAGCTTGCTGAGCGACTTTACGCGTCCTCATACAGCCAGCAGTGAAGGACCACGTCTCGGTTCCATAGATCATCACTAGCAACACGCACCGGTTGCACAATTTAGTTTTCAGGTTTTGAGGTATACCTGACGAGAAGATGTGTCGTAATTTCCCGAACGCTGTCCAGCCGAGTTGAATCCGTCGATTGACTTCTCGGTCGAAGTTGGACTTACCTAGTCGGACTATTTGTCCCAGGTAAACGTACTCGTCAACAACTTTGAGCTTAGTGCTCCCAACAACTACGGGCATAGGTGTGATATGGACATTTAACATGACCTTTGTTTTGGCCATGTTCATCTTAAGATACGGATAGGCCGTTGGGAGGCACTATTGAGATCATTGAGCATAGTGCTTAGTTCCTCCAGTGATTCTGCCATAAGGATGATATCGTCGGCAAAACAAGGTGAGTGATGTACTCACCATTGGTGTTAATACCGTATCTTTTCCAGTCCAAGTAGCTTGAAAACGTCTTCCAGAAACTGGAAGAAGTTTTCCAAAAACTATACAAGATAAAAGGATTCGCTTATCTCAGGTTGGTATATAATAATAACGTATTTTAACACCATTTTAACGCTAGAAAATTGATACTTCTTGAAATATTATCTGCTCGGAAAAAACATACCTATACACGGAATAATTTTTTTAAATGAAAGGATTTTAAAATATTTTATATTAATCAAGATTAAAAAAATATAATTTAATCGCCAAGAAAAAACTTTAACGTTCATGTTCTCATTTTAAATGTTAACCCTTCAATCCCCATAAAAATCTCTTGCAGTCGCATGCGCCCGGAAATCCCGAGCAGTCGCAAGCGACCGCACCCACCAGCAGCACTTAAATCCATTAAAACTTATATTTAGAGACTACTTTTCTATGAAGAAGTTGCACATGTAATTTGCTTTTTGTTATGTATTTTGCAAATTTGTCTGAGGTGTACAATAAAGTATATTCATTCATTCAATTTTTGTCCACGGAATATCGGGCTCCTACTTTATGCTGGACAATTATGCATGTTGCGGAGAAGCGCTAAATTTCTTTTTAAAATTGCAAATCCTTGATTTAAATTCTTATTTCGTAAAAGAAAAAATTAATAATCTTTATTTATACTAAAGATGTTATGTAATATTATTTTATATTTTACCGTGCAACGTAAAATTGTCAACATAAATAAAAACACCGTTGTTTTTAGGGTTCCGTAGTCAACTAGGAACCCTTATAGTTTCACCATGTCTGTCTGTCCGTCTGTCCGTCCTCGCTTAATCTCTGTGACCGTTAGCACTAGAAAGCTGAAATTTGGTACCAATATGTGTATCAATTACGCCGACAAAGTGGTAAAATAAAAATTGGAAAAAAATGTTTTATTAGGGTAGCCCCCCTATATGTAAAGTGGGAAGTGATTCTTTTTTAATTTCAACCCTAACGTGTGATATATTGTTGGAAAGGTATTGAAAAATAAATAGGGGTTTACTAAGATCATTTTTGATAATGTCAATAATTTCGGAAATAATCGCTCCAAAAGTAAAAAACAATGTGTCCCCCCCCCCTCTAACTTTTGAACCATAAGTTTAGAAAATACGAAAAAAATCTGGAAAGGAGAACTTTATAAGGACTTTCTAGGAAAATTATTTTGAACTTGGATGGAAAGTCGGAGCACCTGCCGCGGAGCGTGCAATGTTGCACGCTCCGTGTTCGCGCACGTACCCACTACCGGGAGCAGTTGCACGAGCGCGGAGCGCTGCTGGAGCGCGAACATAATGGATACCCACCTTTAAACTCATAAGTGGGAACACTTATTGTGACGGACGGGAAACTACGGAACCCTACACTGAGCGTGGCTCGACACGCTCTTGGCCGGTTTTTTTATATTTTCACGCAATGCCATATAAGATAAATTTTTGAATAGGGTGACAAATAAGCAAACAGTCCACCTGATGGTAAGTGTATGCTGTCTCATAAACATGCTTATTTATACTAATTTTTTTCTCTTATGTTATGGATTTGTACTGTTATAGTTTTGCAGGAAAACAGAAAAGAAATGACGGCAGTTCACCGTTTCTAGTAATATTTCACATGTGCAATCATTTAATACACAAAATCGCATCATTTTTACGTATCAAAGTCTGCTTCAAACTATTATTTGGTAGTGGTAAATGAAAAATTGACTTTCATTAAGTATTGTTTATAATCTACATTGAATAAAAAGTTTCTATTTCTATTCAAACAATAAAACAAGGACAACAATACGCCTACGGTAAAGTTTCAGCCAAAAGTAGATAAATATGTTGTGAGGGGTTTGTTCAATAAATTTTTTGCCATGATATGAACAAGATATTTAATTAGTTCATTTGATATTGATACAGGTGATTTTCTTAATTTTATACATAACAAAATAAATTTAGCAAAATTTTTTTACAAGAAACATAAAAATAATTAAAAAAAACGATGCTCGGAGTTCCTGTACATTGGTTGACAATAATCCTTATGGGGACGCAACTGCATTTTAATTTTTAACTGAGGATAGTTTGGATGTCTATGGGCCACAAAAACCAGTTACCATCAGGTAGAATGTATGCTCGTTTGTCACAATCGTTCTATATTTTTAAAAAAATAGGTTAATATAATAGAGGTTGACCCACCGGCCATGTGTCGCGGAATAAAATTAGGTATTAACCGATTTACAAGAAAATCGCAATAGAATAGCTAGTCCACGGTTTGATACCATCTACACGATTTCGGCATTTGTATGTAAATCTAACAATTATAATTTACATAATATGTTGATAGGGTATTATTTCAATGCTAGAATTACGACATGCAGTGACAAAATATCTAACGAATTTATTCACACATACGTTTAATATAATGTAAGTAATCTGGAATGCTCTTAATTCAAAATTACTTAAGAGTTTCCATGATGGAATATGTTGAGTCTACACAAAGACAGTGTCCGACTGGGGTGTTTCCGTTACCGTTACCGTTACGGCCTATAGAAGTCCTCTGTTGAACACGGGCCTCCCCCACAGATTGCCTCATAGGAAAGATATTTGCCATAATTGCCACGCTCGGTAAGCGGATCGTCAACTGCAGTTTAGTTTATTTTTAGTTGATATTAGAAAGACGCTGCTACCGTTCTTCTAATTTGCTTCGCCTGTCGCCTCTTACGACATCCACGGGAGGACATGGGGCAATTGATAGTCCTACACCGCCACTACACGGGCATCGCCAACCTGGTAAAATAATACATATATATACATAAACACTCACGCCTGTCACCCAGAGGGGTAGGCAGAGACTACAGACTTCCATTTGGCACGATCCTGACACTCCTCTCTCGCCTCCTTCACATCCATACACCTCCGCATACATGCTCGTCGGTTAAGGGTACTCCTAATTTGGCCCGTTTTCAATAAATCGCCAATTTGGTCGATAAATTTTCGCCTAGGACGTCCCTTTCCGACTCTGCCATTCACTTCTGCAACATAAATTTTCTTTGTCACTCTCTCCTCATTAATTCTTTCCACATGACCAAACCACCGAAGCATTCCTTTCTTAATCCTGGTCACAACATCATCTTGCAAACCACACTCTTCATTACACAATTTCTTACCCTGTCATTAAGATTCAGCCCTAACATACTCCTTAACGACCGCATTTCTACTGCGTTCATTCAACTCTCGTGCTTCTTCTGCCACACCCAACTTTCACTACCATACGTTAAAGTAGGGACCAACACAGCATTGTGAATTGCCATACGTGCCTTTTTCGACACATTTTGACTCTTCACAATAGAGTGCAGGGCCCCATTTACTCTATTTCCCGCATTCACTCGTCGTTCTATATCCTTATCATATCTCCCATCCCTGCTAAATACGCAGCCCAAATACACAAACTCATCTACTTGCTCGATCAACTCCCCTTCTATTCTTATTTCACAAATCGTTTTACTTTCTTCTCTTTCAAAAACCATAACATTCGTCTTACTTGCGTTCAATTTCATACCCCTTTCTTTTAATGATCTGTTCATTAATGTAACCATCATTTGCAACTCGGCCGCCGACGACGCAAGGATAACTTGATCATCGGCGCACAAAAGGCATTTGACGGATAACTCACCCATTCTTAATCCGCATTCTTCAACTTTCAAATTTTGAAAACAACTGTCCATAAATAGGTTGAACAGCCACGGGGAAGCCACACAGCCCTGTCTGATACCTTTATGGATGTCAAACCATCCGAGTAGACCCCGTTGATCCTAACACAAGCACTAGAGTCCCTATAAAGGGACTCCAATGCCCGTATCAAGCCAGCGCTCAACCCAAATGAGTTCCGTGTTTGCCATAGCACATCCCTATTCACTCTGTCATAGGCCTTTTCCAAGTCCATGAACGCACAAAAAACCTTTTGGTTTTTGGCCAAAAACTTCTCCGCGATCATGCGCATGGAAAAGACTTGATCTGTACATCCCATTCCCTTTCTAAATCCCGCTTGCACATCCCAAATTTTTCCATCAGTTTCTTTCATGACCCTTTCAATCAGTACCTTAGCATACAGTTTTTCCACAATGCTAAGAAGGCTGATGCCACGGTAGTTTTTACAGTCCTGCTGCGACCCTTTTCCCTTATATACTGGGACTATCACGGCTTTGCACCAGTCTACCGGTACCCGCTTCAGTTCCCAGCATAAATTAAACAAGGTGTGCAGCAGGCCTGCCACCACTTCCTCTCCAGCCCTTAGCATTTCGAGTGAAACTCTACCATATCCGGCAGCCTTACCTGCTTTCATGCTTTTCATTGCTTTCATTATTTCACCTATACTAATATCGCTACCTCTTTCCTCTTCTTTCGGAATTTCTACTTCACTTAGTACACACGTTGTCTCCTCGCTCATAAACACGCTTTCAAAATATTCCTTCCATCTCTTTAAACTCAAAACTTCATCATTCAGAATATAGCCATTCTCGTCTCTTATAGCATTCATAATAGGCTGTTTTGAATATCCCCTGGCAGTTCTTACAAGTTTCCAGAACATTTTAATATTTTCCTGGAAATTATCCGATATTCTTCTATCATTCTTATCCGTTCTTTCTTGCTTTTTTCTTTCAACTACTTCTTTTACTCTCTTATTAAGATGTCTAAAGACTGCCTTTTTTTCTTTCAATATCATCATTCGTACCGCTAGAATTACCAGCCTTTGTTGCTAGTAAATCTAGCCATGCTCTCTTCTTTGCTTCAACTTCCATACGTACCTCATCATCCCACCATAATGTATTATTTTTCCTTTCATTCTTTCTCTTACTAACACCACATACTTCGGTAGCTGCATCCACTAAACCTTTCTTTACATTTTGCCATACATTCTCCAAGTCTAACTCCTTCATACATAATTCATCCAAACCACTTATATTTTCTTTCAGTCTACATTTGAACTTGTTTTTCTCACCTTCATCTTGTAACCTTTCTGTTCTAATACGCTGTAACGCAGTGGTAGACACAGATGACCGATGGCGCCAACGCCTGAATAGACCATTAATTCGGCATAAAACCAAATAATGATCCGTTCCTACGTTAGAACCCCGGTAAACCCTTGAATCTACCACTGCGCCCCTCAATCTTTCATCCACAATTATTAAATCTATCATGCTTCTATCGTCACCTCTTTCCCAAGTATACATGTGAATCCTCTTGTGGCGAAAGCAAGTGTTCGTCACAAAAAGATTCTTTTCCATACATACGGTGAGGAGACTTTCACCATTCTCATTTATACTTTCATCACCAAACGTTCCCAATATCCTTTCATAACCAAGCCTCCTCACCCCAACCCTTCCATTAAAATCTCCTAGCATAATAATATTTTCATTTCCCTTACACTTCATTAACACCATCCTTACCATTTCCCAAAACTGCTCTCGGATATAAGTGGGCTTAGACATGTCTGGGGCGTGGATCCCTAACACAAACAACTTCTTTAAGCCCACTTTCATTCGTATCCACAGCAGTCTTGGGCTTACACATTCATACTCTTTCACACATTGGCCTGGTAAAACAACTATAATACAATTTAGATATTTTGAAGTGAAAGTTTGTTTTCAGTCGTTTGATATTAAAATCTAAGCAAACTTATGGGTTTATTAGCTCAAATGTCGGTTAGCAGCAAAAAAATTAAAAATAAAGCAGGCAGCTTAACAGAGCCGATCGTGTGTAAAGTTCGGTTATCTCAGAGTAGGTTCTGTCAAATATTTTAAGATGTTTTAAGTCGATACGAAGCCAAGATATAATTCTTGTTATTGATGCTCCCAAATTTAAAAGCATCAATCTAGAGTCGAAACCATTGACGTAGACCTTCTTGTCTGTTAGTTCTCTATAGATTGCATTTCAATCACTATACCCGTAAACTGCAATCTTTAATTCTATCGACGCACGGGGGGTACTTTCTCCTTTTGCTGTTGGCATTACGCAAACACATATTACACGTCTTGTGACATTATTTTTGGTACGCACAGCTAATAATTGATACTCCCTATCGATATCAACTTTCCTTGATCGACAATTGTTTTTTTTTATGGTACAACTTACTTTGATTCTTCTAGGCTAACGTGCTATAATTACTAGATGTATTGTCATTATTAGGCTAACCTTTGATATCGAAAGTCCTGGTATTTTTTTATTATTATCACCTTGGACTTAGAAGAAGAGCCGTGGTAGCTCAGATGGTTAATGCTCGCTGTAAATATAACGGAACGAGTATAACCCGGATTTGATCCCCGTCAGCACCAATGAAATTGTTAAGTGGTGATTTATCACTTACTCGGCGGTGAAACATCATGAGGAAACCTGCATGCCTGTACACTTAAATACAAATTGTGAAGCCATGTAATTTCCACCTACGCGAATTTGGCACCGTGTCGGGTACCTTGCGTTAGTACCCTTCAGAAATGCTTGTGCTCAGTAGTGGTATGTATGTAAACTTTAGCTTTAACTTTTTGACTTATGTAAGTTAAAAAAAAACTTATACATCAAAAATCCTATAAAAATTTACTGATCATCTATTCTAAACCGTTATATACTACAAAACTCTGTGAGTGTAAGAAATAAAATATTCCAATAACATAGTACAACACATTTTAATTTACGGGGGATTATATATGCAGTGAATCTTTCTTTTAAAAATTGTTATATTTTAAAATAGTAGAAGCTATTTGCAATTTATAGTTCGATGGGCTTCTGGTCTAGGACGGTGCTTGATAGCGTATGATATAAAATAAAGTTTATGCTCATGAGACCAAAGTTATTTTCCTGATATCGAAATGGCTACCTCCTGATGTTGGACAGATTGATAATAAGTGGGAAATGAGATTCATTTGCCTTATGACAGATGATAAAATAGAGTTATCTTTTTTTTCTGAACTGTCCGATATGATCAGATACTGTAAACTCATTCTGCGTAAATCGGACCAAAATCAATATTAAAAAACTGAAGGTATAGGGCTAACTATTACATCTGGACGGCAAACACCGTGTCCTTCGTGACCTTGGGTGGTGTAAAGCATTCGAAACGTCTTTAATTAGAAAGTTAAATTAAACGCGATAAAATCCGTAAAAGTTAGTTTCATTTAGCGTGTAGTTTTCGCGTAAATGTAAGAAATAAATGTCTATGTATTAAATTGTATATAGGAATAAAACAACTGGGGTTAATTTAAGAAATTCACCCTCATTAACTACTCGTAATAAAGGACCGTCTATGATCACATCAATATATTTTGCGGCAGTCAGCGTGCGTGTGAGTATATGAAGAAATATAGTTAGGTCATTCCGAAGCCCATTTATATCTTAATCAGAATAAAACGAAACGATCGTCTGATTATTCAGCTCCCGTGATCCCTGACTCAGTTGTCTTCTTTTCATACGTATCATAGTATCTGAGTACTGTTAATATTAGCTAAAGCTAATAATTATTCATCCGACTAAAACTAAACTTCCAGGGCTGCATTTGTTGCTTAATGTTCCCACAAAAAAATACTAACACTTACAAGACTTTCATTTGCGTTGAATTTGCATTGCATTTGTTTTCCATAGTTTAAATGCATATTTATAAATTCGTACAGCGTTTTGAAACAATTTGATAACGTTGTATGCAGTCATTAATTAATATATTAATGAACCAACACTACAATAAACAATTATAAAAACTGTATGAATACTCAAAAGATATTGATTCAGTTTAAAAAAACAGTTTATTAAAATCTTTTCTACAATGACGAGCGTGGTAAATTAGATTGAAATAGTTTTTTTTTTAATTTTTTTTTGGTGTAACTATTTACATAAACTACTTCGCATAAAGGCATACTTTAATGATTCTTAATTTCAGTCCATTGCCCTTATTGGTACATCTAACACCTCACAAATAAATTTATTAGAAAAACTAAATTTTTTTTAATTAATTAGTTTACCACGAACGTTTTATGCATGTACAATACAACTATTTTAGTGCAGCGAAATAACTACTGAACATAAATCAAAATTGTTAAAATGATCAAAATCACGAGTCACGGCCGCGACACTATGTTAAACAATCCTCGTAAATACACGTAGTCGTGAAATGCTTACGATGTTATTTTGAGATTAAAGCGGCTGGCACTATTTGGAACGGTACAAAATTTTCCTAAAAATGCGAGTATAAGAACATACACGAATGAAATTCAGGTTTGTATAAACCTTTGTAAAGCATGGTTAGTAGTGATTAATAATTATTTAATTTTGGCTTCTGCTGTATGCAGGAGAGGGCTGTTCTTAGGGTTTTTCGCTCTGGTAAAATTCACAATGAATTTATTATTCCTAACAGAAAACAGTAACTTGGTAAGAAATTTTACGAGTATTTATTGATATAAAATCGGTAAGTTGAAACTTGAAAATGGTAAAATTTATTCGTATGCGGATGACACTGCTGTCGCAATCTCAAAATACACAACTGTGGTTTGCGCAGCAATTACACGTGCATATTACTATAGAAAAAGTTACTAGTACTAGATATTTAGAGGTTATAATTGACCAAACACTCACATGGTACTCCCATATAGAAGCAACTAATAACAGGTTACGAAAACTTATTTGGATGTTTAAAACCCTCAGGCATGTCGCAACTTATAAACTTCTAAATCAAATATATTATGCTGCACTAGCCCAATCAATTTTGACATATTGTATACCAGCTTAGGGTGGTGCTCCGAAAACGAAACTCTTACATCTAGAACGTGGTCAACGTTCATTAATAAAGGTAATGTACAACAAACCACATAGATTTCCTACAGAAGAACTTTACTCAGCGGTTTATTGAGTGTTAGAAAGTTATAAATTTTAAATTTATTGTTAACAATACACAAAACAACTTTCTACAAATGCAAAAGTAGTAATAGACGAGGAAAGGTTTTTGAATTAACTCTAGATAAGACAAATTTTACTAGTCACCAATTTAAAAGACAGGCTGGTTATTTATACAACGTAGTCAATAAAAAATTAAAAATCTATTCACTGAATTCTAATAAGCTCAAGAAGACAGTCATAGAATGACTTCTCAAACTAAACTATGATGAGGTCGAGAAATGTAATTAAAGTTAGTTAAATAATAAACAAAAAATGTAATTCTAGCTATAGAAGATCGGGACATCCTGCCACAAGTATATATTTACTTAAAAGGATGTCTCACTTACTCCCATACCTATGTAATGTGTGATATTTTTAAAGAAATAAACAATTATTATTTTTATTTTTTTAAATTAATAACAAATAATTAATAACAATTTCTTAATACACAGAATTACGTGCGAAATGTAGAAAACAAATTTATGTTGCAAAAGTGAATGAAAGAGTCGGAAAGGGACGTCCTAGGCGAAAGTTTACCGACCAAATTGACGATATATTAAAAATTGTGCTAAATTAGGAGTATCCTTAACCGATGAGCAAGTATGTGTAGGTATATGAATGTGGGAAAAGCGAGAGATGAGTGTCAGGATCGTGCCAAATGGAAGTCTGTAGCCTCTGAGTGACAGTCGCGAGTGTTTATGTATTATGTATGTATTTATTATGTGGAAAGTCAATTTTTGCTTGTACTTTACATGTTAAAACTTAAAGCAAACTTTTTTCTTTTCAATATTCTCTTTGTGTAATAGTTAATGATTTTCTGGAGCTCTATTATTAGCACCATAGTAAGAATGATTAAAAAGAGCTTCCGTTTAATAGTTACTTCAAGGCGAACTTCGTTTCATTTCTTTGAGCTTTGATTATGACATTTCCGATTTCATTTAGATATTTAATTACTTTACTGAATTTTGATCATTTATTTTGTCTAGGAATTGTTACTGTAAATATTAAAAATATATTTAGTCATGTATGGCGATGTAAAAATATCTGTCGTAATTATTATGATAGGTGTAGTTATAGGCGATAGAGAGTAACTTAGACAGAAGATGGGCAGTAGTTCCTGAAAACAAAATATTATACAAAACTACGGTTTCAGGATTTACCTGGAGCTAGTAAATCCTGAAACCGCATGCGGGTTGGCCTACTAAGCGTGACAAAATTGGAAAAATCCCCCCTGTGAGGCAGTTTAGGGGGAGGGACTATGCTCAGCAGTGGACTTCATAAGCTGTTATAGATGGATTTAGTTATGTACGCATTACTCACTGAACATCATATTGTACATATTTCAAATGAAAGTTATTTCATATTTTGTCGTGTTCTAATTAAAAGTTGGAACATCATTCATAAGTGCATAACATATATATGTAGGTGCGCAAAATGTGAAAACTTATGAAGAGCGCGTCGCAAGCTAATTGACGTCCTTCATAAAGTTTGGCTGATTAATTAACAATTGTTATTCATAGTAACACTTACTCACAACATCCTTTTAATTTAAAACTCCAAAGTCAACAGACACCTCAACAGAAGAATACCTACCATCGTGTACGGGTAAAATTTAATTTGAAAAAAAAAATCTCTGAAAGCTTTTGCATTGTTGGCGTTCACGAAATCTTGTAGAAGCGAAGAAGGAATGCAAAGTGAACTTTTTAACTAGTTCACGATTTCGCTAATCTCCCTATAGTCCTACCATTAAAATGAATTCCAATTATTATATTTGTTTGGGCATAAATAAATAAAATTAACCGCACCCCGTAACTATTTTTCTGTTCCATTGATTAAGGTGTTCCTGGGTTAAAAAGACGTGTGGCACTCGGGGACTGCCGCGGTAAAGCTATTGCATAGCATTTTGTATCAACTTATGCAATTATAATTATTTATTTATTTTATTTATGCAGTATTTCTTTTTCTTTGATATTAATTCAAGTTACACATTTTGAGCGTGGTGACCGATAAGAAAACAATTTTTTTTTCTTTTATTAAATAAATAAAAAGTTAATATTGTTTAAAATATTTTTATTATTTTACAATACATGTGGGTTTTATTATCTTACCACTCCATTAGTCGCGCGTTCTACTATTGTAGAACGGGCATGCATTTTGTGGGATTTTAACATTAATTGTGGGTTTCTAACGCACTCATTCATAGTATTCCTCTATTACTAGTTGGTGATCACAATTAGTACCCTTTCGGCAAACTGCGCGATCGCACTTGTTAGAAATTTCGCACTAAATCTAAAATTCTACAATAGTAGAGCGCGCGACCACTCGCGTGTCATTTTTGTCAGAAGTTTACCTATAGTTTTTACTTTATGCAAGTGTTTATATTATGTATAAATATTGTTATTATGAACTTTTTTGTTTGATAATATTATTTTTAACCGAAGTAACTATATTTCGCACAATGATGGCACATATTTTGAGATGGTTGGAAGAAGTTATTACTGATGAAGCAACCAGCAAAGTATGGGATAAACATATTTTTCCTAACGGATACAAAGGTACCTTATGCCTACCATATGGAAATATACGCAGGTGCTCAGACTGATGGTCCTTATGCACAATCAAATAAAGTTGTGTACATTATGCTACGAATGCTTACCCCATTGGATGGTTTAGGTTATAACGTCACAATGCACAATTGGTTCACGAATATACCTCAATGCTTAGAACTCTTAGGTAGCAAAATTACTGTCGTAGACACTGTGAAGAAAGATAAGCCACTAATTTTCAAAGAATTCAAAATCATAAGAAACAGAAGCAAAACGAGTTCAATTTTTGGCTTACAAAAACAAGGTACTTTAGTACTAGGTTTTGTACAAGGTACTTACATGCCAAAAAAAAAAAGAAAGTGGCGCTTGTATACTCAACTATGCACTATGATGATCATATCGATTTACAAACAGCAAACGTAAGCCGGAAATAATAACCTTTTACAACAATACCAAATATGGCGTGGACATTGTAGACAAAATTTGTAGTATTTATGACGTCTCCAAAAACTCTAGGCGATAGCCACTTACCATTTTTTAAATTTAATGAATATAAGTGCTATAAACGGTTATATTGTACATACAATTAACAAGGACTACAGAAATAAGGCCAGGAAGGATTTTTTGTATGAACTTGGTTTTCACCTAGTCGCGCCATGCATACAACGCAGAATAAATATTGAAAGTATTCCAAAATCATTGAAAATGAAAGGGAAAATGCTTTTGGGCATGAAAGAACCATCGGAATTACAACCATGCCCAGCACAACTCCCCAACACTGGTCGAGTCGGGAAATGTTCCTTTTGTGGCAGAGCGCACAATAAGTCCACTAGAAAACAATGTGACACCTGTAAAAAGTGGATTCGTCCTCAACATCAAGTTCTTCAATGCCTTGACTGTTGTAAAAATGATAAAGACTGTGTGGAAGATATGAGCGAGTAAAAAAAGGAGACTGAGAAGGTTTGATGCCAAAAAATCATTGATTTTTCTCAAAATTCACAAGAAGTTTGATATAAAGTGCCTAAAAAATTGTAACAGTTATGTTTCGTCTATTTTAGTTTCTTATTAAAGTTTGTTTTCATATGATATTGAAGTATTTTTATATTTGATTATTGTTCCTGTAAAATCTTTACACAAAATAGTTCTACATAATATGTAGAGCGCGCGAGCACTCGCGTCCCAAACAGGGGCACGCGTATTGGAGTGTTACAGTAGCTGTTGGTTATTCAGGAATATTTATCATTGAAACTATAGGTTTGTGATAACTGAAATAAGAAACATAAGTTTGTTAATAATAAATGCACTTTGTTCATTCATATTCAAAACACTTTATACACAAATTTTACAAGTACAGCTATTCACTGTTGTACATAAATACCTATACACCTATATACTTTCTCATAAACAGCTGCTTATGTATTCGTCCGATTTCGGAGCAGCTGTTCTCGATTCGTGCAAGCTTCGTAGAGTCGTACAATACGTCTAGTTGCACGCACACAAACACCGTGTCGAAGACTGCCGAAAAGAAACGACGTTAGAGTCACAAGAGACAATGCACGGCCTTCAAGCCACACCTCCGTGCCCGTCGGAGTGGGGAGATTGAGGTTTTTTCGTTACGGAATTTCTGGATTCGGTCCCCGCGCTCAAGGCCCGCGATAGAAGCTATGCAATAGCTTAAAAAACAACTCGTGACAAGATGAAATAGCGCCGCTCCAAAAGAATTTCGGAAGAAAAAAAGGTAAAAAAAAAACTAAATATATTGGCCTATTGACCGCTATTTCAGATTTTTGTTATCATTACTCTTGAAAACTAAACACGGGTTATGGGTCATGTTCACTGTAAACGAGCGACATAAGTTCTCAATAGACGACGATGATTAACCAATCGCATACTTTCGTTTAATGCTTCGTGCTCTTGTAATTCATTAACGTTCTAAATAAACTAATACGCTATCCAAATTTAGGTTTCAAGACTTAGGCAGATTTATTACTTTCGTTATCAAAATTACTGGCTACAGCTTTTAAATGGATCTGCTTGTCTAGAAAAGTGTCAAGTTTCAACATAAAGTAAGGAAAACCTATGGGAACCTAAAATTGAAGATATGCTTGGTGAGTTTTGTATGTCGGGTGAAGAGTTTTAATCGATACGAGCAGAAATGTTCATGAACTTTCAAATATGCCAAGCAAATGCGATATATGTATGTGGCCGTGGAATGAAAAGGGGAGATCTCCCGCCGGGCAAGGTGTTCTGCCCTGGGAGCGGCCAACACTCCGTGTGATAGTTCGGAGATCTTCTATATATGCTGTTTATGATTCGAAATGTTGATAGCGTGGTTTAGTCTTCGGTATGTTTTGCTTGCGGCGCGACGACAGCGCCGCCACATCAAACCCCTGCTCAGACCAGAGGTCGACAGTGCAGTCCAGTTGCCGGTGCGTCCTTAATGCCGGTGGGGAATGCATGCTGTGTGCGTAAGGGCAAGTGACACCGGTGCGAATGATGTGCCGATGTGTAATGCATGCCGTGCTACGCACTGGTAAGTGATGCCGGTGAGAACGATGTGCCGGAGCAAGTGCAAGAAGTCTGCCTTATAAATCTGCGGTGAGTCGAGATGAAGACAAGTTGGACTTGCTTGCAGGAACTGAAGACTGCAGAAGATGATTCTCAGTAGTGAATGGTAGGGGTTCTTGAGGATAATGACGAAGGCTTGAAATTGTAGTTTCCGAAGGTGTTAGGTTGCGTGTTCAGATCATGTCGGATGGTCACCACTGTGGCCGTGGTAGGAAAAGGGGAGATCTCCCGCCGGGCAAGGTGTTCTGCCCGGGGAGCGGCCAACACTCCGTGTGATAGTTCGGAGATGTTATATATATGCTGTTTATGATTCGGAATGTTGATAGCGTGATTTAGGCTTCGGTATGTTTTGCTTGCGGCGCGACTACAGCGCTGCCACAAGTATATATGTATAATAGTTTTTACACTGACAAGAAATAAGTTAAAAAACTCCTGAGACAAGTTTTATTTAACGTGGTTGAGTCATGCCGCTATATTATGGATGTAACACTGATGAGTCAGCTCCACCGGGGGGCGGAGCGTAGTCTGTTCCTGCTGTTCATCTTTGTTTCAGTTTCCCCTCTACAATCTCTTACAAAACCTAAGAGAAGATATATGGCAGCGGACATTGTAACACCGCCACTACACAAGAGTAAGAGTTTTCGTGTATTCAACTCTCACCATACGAAACACATCAGCATTAAGCTATTATTAGAGCGAGGTCCTTCCCCGGTCAAGCCGACTCATTCGTGCTACAACTATACAACTAATATAACTGCAGAATGGCACTACCCCTTGTGTTAGGTTCGTTCACGACAATTCAATTGGAAGGTTTAAACATTTTTAGATTTGCCGTTCGTACCCTTAACAATTAAGGTACCATCACTGAGGTGACTCTATTGTTTTATAATATATTTATTTTAGTTATTAAAGCTATAAAATTTGACGACTCCGTGGCGCAGTGGTTTAGCAATTAGTGGCCGCGCTTGGGGGTCGCGGACTGCGACTATAAGTGCTAGAAGAGTTAGAGATATTAAAAAATAATATCATTTTTGTTGAAGGCTGAATCAAAAACTGAATTTTAATATTCGTAGGAGTTTGCAATGAACAAAAAAGTTGTTGTACTTTACTTCCAAGACAAAAGATTCATTCATATCGATTTTTAACCGTTCGAAAATGCAGGATTTCTGTACTCCTTTTGTATTTTATTATATAAATATTATATAAAAATAAAAATACACCAAGCCTTAAGTTCAGAAATTCTTCGTTATTAGAGAATCGAAATATCGATATGAATGAATAAGAAGAGATGTAAGTACAAAATCGTTGAGAGGTAATTATATTACAGAAAAATAACCGAAACAGTAAAAAATTAAATTGTCAGCAAATCACAGTTGGCAACTATTTTATAGATCGGTTCAATACAAAATTACTAAACGCTCAATACAGCCTGGGTTACATATAAAGTTATCAGGATGATACACTTCACAGTAAAATTGTATTTTAATTAAATTACAAAAATGTGTAATTTAATGAAAACTTTAAGGGAAGTGCCAGTCGCTGGAATAAACAGAACATACATTGTCAGACCTAACATATCCGGCCTGGTAATAAAGAGAAACGTCTAAGAATTAAGGTCAAGATTGGGATATTTCCTTGTCTTACTAAGCTTGGCGGTGGATTGATTGCGAATAATTTTTATAGATGTGGCAGATCACGATGAAAATAAATTCAACAGATTGACTGGGCTAAGCTAGAGGAGGTGGATAGCTAGAGTTAAGCGCGGAGAATTTATCATAGTCATCTCTTACGACACAAACGGGACATCATTTCCATTTACAAATATGATTTTTACGTGGTAGAGCCAGGCTGCAGCTGTACTGTGGCTAAAGCGCAAACAGATTGGTAAAACCTGAGGAGGACCACGCTCTCACAAAATACATAATATGGTGAGTGCACAGAACTGGAGATCCTTTTTCACTGGTAACTGCGTGTTCCATCTTAATCCTCAGGGAAGACAACGCATCTGCTGCCACTCCACAACGAACTGATTTTGGGGGCCGCAGCATCTATACCATCATTATATTATTTATTTTATAGTTATTCATTATTCATAGATGGTGGTTTAATATCAATTTAAAAAAAGTCCAATCCTAAGAGTGGTAAAAACAGGGAATAAAGGTTTTTAAAGTAACTGTGTAAACAGAAAATGATGTTTCCCAAATTGTAAAATATTTGCTTAAGCTAAATGAGACACTTAATTTCGCAAAAGAGTACAATAAACTTTATAAAGATATACGAAAGTCAACTAATGACAGATTGAGACAAGAAGGAGTAATTTACGTACCTGAAGACCTGGTTTTACTTGAAAGTCACATTTTAAGCAATGGTTCAAAAGTTGTTAGTCAAAAATTCCTGCAAAAGAGAGATAGCTCCTAACTAATTACCAATAAGGTTAATCCCACAACCTATCTGATAGCTCATAACACTATGCCTCGGGTTCTGAATTTGAAAAAATCGTTATCATTCTAGGTATGATGAACAGAGCCAAGAATGTGATGATTCCTTTCATTTTATTAATAAAGAAAAACTTAAAAGTTAGAGTCTTCTATATCTACTGATCGATAGATCTTGCGTCTTACAAGGCTCAGTAACTGCAATGAGTTATTTTTAATAACGATACATTAAGTGAAAACAATGTAATATTTCATTAACTCTAACAATAATTTCTTAATAGTAATTATTCTTTCACCACAAATATAACGACTATTTCTTTCGAAATATTTATCAACAAAGTGGAAAAATATCCTACCCTTTAATATTTCATCTTGTCATCTTTGTTTGAGGCATTAGTGCTCTACCAACATTAATTATATTTTGAATAAATTTAGTAATACCGCGATCACGTCTTTAGTCACGTACAAGCAAAGATATTTTTGTTAAAATTTAAATATTTTAGGCAAGAACATAGACAAAAATAATGTAATGTATTAAATATTGTCACCCAACTTGGTAGAAATGCGCTGCAACCGGGGAGTTCAATCATTCAAGATAAGTGAGTTACAAAACATTCATGATCTCTTGTTTCAATTGATTGTCAATTCATACATTTATTTTAATAAAACGGTTCAAAAAATCCACCTATATTATTCAATTAAAATAACAAAATTGTGGTTAAAATGAAGTACTTCCTTTGTATGAAAGATAAAATTATAAGGAAAACACTGCTACAGTATCTATGTTATTATATTGATTGAGTTTTGTACTAATATATGTAAACATATAGGCATATTACATATAAGAATATAATGAGATGTGGTGGCACGTGGGCTAAGCGCTCGCTGTAAATTTCACAGTACGCGGGCATCTTGGGTTCTACTCCCGCCAGCAGCAATGAAATTGTTAATTGCATTAAGTGCTGATTTATCACGTAAAAAAATAACATCTCCTTGTCCCAAAAATCTTTAGAAATATATTTATTGAAGCGTGTGTGTTAAGAATTTTAACTTCCATACAAAATAAAAGTACCAATTTTTACTCAAAATTTAATAATCATCTTTATAAATTTTTATTTTTATCATTAACTACGGGCACAGAATAAATAATAGTACACAGAATAAATAATAGTACACAGAATAAATAATAGTACACAGAATAAATAATAGTACTACGTACTACGGGTTACTCAGTCACGGCTTTCTCATCGAAGAAACATTAATAGAAATACCTGATTTGAATTTCGTTAAATTTTTTGTGTTCTGATTTCACTATGTAAATTGAACTTTCCATGTGTTCCAAAAATGCTGCAAAAAAAATTAAAAACATATCTTTTTGCCTTTTACTGTTCACTGATCTTGCTATACATTCTGATTTGGAAAACTGTTACATAAGATTAAAATATATCGAACATTAAAGAACTATATTAAAATAACTAAAACTTAAAACTTTAATTATCATACAGTCCTTACTTCCACTGGTATCGAGCCAATAAGCTGGTACAGCAGCGGTGTGACTATACCCACTACTCATATCGTCCCGTGGGTGACGCAGGAGGCGACAGAGATAAACAAACCAGTAGCAGCGTCTTCTTAATAACAACTAGAAATAAAACCGCGGTTGCCAATGTTGCAACTGTGGCAAATATTCTCCTTATGATTTGATCCCTTCGCTTATGAGGAGGTTTAAGTTTAGCAATGGGCTTTGGCAGTTCGTAGTGTTTAATCTCCTCCTCCCATCTCCTGTTTCAGTTGCCCTCTGTCGCCTCTTACGACACCCGAAGGGTTGACACGTTGTACATCGTGATAAGCAACTGATTAATGTTTATTCCTAAAAGCAATGCACAATAAAATATAAACAAATAGTAAGCGTAGGTAAATAAAATACGGTTCAATAAATTAATAACATAACCAAATAATATATCAAGAGTCGTCTATATACTCGTAAGAACCGGTAGGCTTCGCGTACAAGACGTCATCAGTTAAGCCGTTCTTATTTACTGATATTGATATACGCTCCTCCGAGATAACAATTATACGTCACATATATTTCACGGAGGTTGATATAGAATCGTTAGAAGTGATAACTTTCATATGTATGTTTCTCTTAAAATCATAATAAGAAAGGAACAGGTAAGTGCACATTCAATTCACAATCATTCTCGAAGTTTTGATTTGAGAATATATCCAGAATTTAATACCAAATATATGACCATTGTCGTATATCAGTTTCGAAGAAGTGTTAATTCTTACGGTTTTACATCCGCATACTTTCGCAATTCAAGTCCGATAAGTATCAACTAATTTAAAGGCTTTTCCTTCTTTACAAAAAGGTGACGAACGGGCGCACAGTCCACTTTATCTTAAGGGAAAGTAGACATAGTGACCCAAAAACACCTACATCTATCCTCGATTAAAAATTAAAGTGGAATTTGACTAAACTAAACTAAGGACACACCTGAAGACTATTACATGACTGAGGAGAAATGCCCAGTTACCAGTAAAACGGGGTCTTGTCATTCTCTTATCTTACAAAACACAGTCGCATTCGGCTGCTGTTATACAGTGATATTCTGTGATAGCTTACTCTTTTGTTGATTCAATTTATTGGAGTGTAAGGAAAAATATATTAACTTTTACTCCTTATTCTCCAATCCCTTCCATTACATTCCCTTGCTTTTCCATTCGTATTTTTAACACATCTAGGTAATTAATTTATACAACTTCCAGCTACGGATGGCTTATATATAATATAATTTTTTTCTTCTGTAATAAATATAATTTTTTCTTTACCCAGAGAGGATTTAACAATTCGTAATTCATCACGCTTTGCAGGCGGATTGTCAATCGCAAACGTTTCGCATCTTCAAGGCTGCTTTCCATTACCGATTTGGGTATTTTACTATCTAAAAAAACGTTTTAAATTTCGTAGCTCTTGTCACGAATTTTTCTTACAGTCCAAAGAAAACCTTTCGCTCCAATGTCCTGTACACTCCTCGACATTTTATGATAAATCTTTTGCTGTTCTTGGAGTAAGACTCTGGAACACCTTACCCCAGTCTATTACGAGTAAAAGTGCTCAGTCATTAAATGTGTTCAAGAAACAAATTAAGGAACACTACTTGTCTCTCTAAATCCTCTCTCTTCCTCCTCTTAGTTATGGTGACTAATATACCTTTAGTATGTTGTCATTTTATAGTATATAAGTTGTATTTAAAAAAATTGCAGAAAAATCTGCGTGATAAAATGGGACTAACATATCGCTTTGTATTACGAACTCAAATCAAATGAAAAATATAAAATAATATTTTTTTTTTTTATAGAATAGGGTGACAAACGAGCACACAGTCCACCTGATGGTTAGTGGTTGCTGCGGCCCATAGACATCTACATCTATCTTCCATTGCAAATCAAAATGCAGATGCGTTGTCACCCATGAGGACTGAGATGGAATGCCTCATTTCCAGTAAAAAGGGTCTCCGGTTCTCTACACTCACCATACGAAATACAGCAGCATTAAGCTACTATTTCACGCTGGTATTCTGTGAGAGCGTGGTCCTTCCCCGGTCGAGCCGACCCATTCGTGCTACAACTATACTACTAATATAACTGCAGCATGGCTCTACCAATCTATTCATTTGTTAAATATTAATTTTAGCATTTTCATTAAATATCCGCTGTTTACTGCTCCATATCATTTCGCGGGTGTCGTGAGAGGCTGCAGTGGGGATCTGTGACTCGGCAGCAACATTTCTGACAACAACTTAAAATAATAAAAATATTGATGTTGCCCGTGCGTCTGTGAAGCGTGGCAACTGTAGCAAGTATCCTGTCCTATGGAGCAATCTATGGGACAAGGGATTGTGTTCAGAAGTAGGCTTTGACATAATGATGATGATGATAGCGAGGATTACAAAAAACTTATAATATTAATCCCAAAATGCCGGCATCTCTTCATTAAAGGGTATAGAAACTTGCTTGATACAGAGTCATGTAAATTTACTCTTAACAATTTAAGTTATTAGTTATTTTTATCCTGCATTATCTGCATTCGTAGTATATTTGTGTGTTTCCTACTACAATAGATTTTAGCATAAAATTTTAGACAAGATTAAACTAAAACACATTGAAGCAAAAACGTGAGAAAAAGTAAATGATGTCGCATTATGCCGTCACATCCTCTAAAAATGTGAATCAAATTCCTAACGCTTTTCAATTTACATGCTCTTATGGTAATTTTGCATTCTTTCAAGATGAAGGTATGTCAAGTGTTATTAAATTACTGGTTGTAAGCAGTCACGTTCTATATAACGCTTTTTCTTAAACATTCTGATGCTATATTGCCTTAGATAATATCAACCCAAGCGAAAATCGACAGGAGGTATTTCGTTGCATAAACATAAGTCTGGTCTAAGTAAAATGACGATGAGGATGAGATACAAATAATTGATATGATATTTCCAGAGAAATCGAGTTTTTTGGTAGTGGAGAGTTATCCTCAGAAAAAAGGGTGACATATTCTAGAAAAATCTGATTTATTTTTTATACTATTTTTTATACGTGGTAGAGCCACGCTGCATTTGTGTGATGTAAACAGGCTATAATTTTATTAAGCTTTTATAAAACCTACAGCAGAAAAACATAACAAAACTATATGTAAGTTTTATATTGATTGTATTGTATACTCACATAAGTCACACTAAATTGGTTAAATGGATATGAAATATAATGCACATGAGGGCAATTAATTCTTTTGTCTACTACAGAACAAAAGACAGAGTCATTCATCTTTCATTGCACTCAGCGTTCTTTTACTACAGTAGTAAAACGATCAAAAATATTGATTCCTTTTTGAACTTCTGAATAGTTGAACATGATCAAGTTATATAAAAATTTCGAATGTAAAAATAGACATTAGGGTATTTTTCGACCAAATTGCAAGGGTAATTTAAAAATCACGCAAATCCTGCGTTTAAACTATCTTAAATTTATATCACCTTAGTGATATCTTCCTTTTGTTCTGTGAAGGCAGCGAAAAAGAATCCACCCGTCTTTCGTCCCGTGGGTGTCGTAACGAGGCGACTACAGAAAAGGTTAGAAAAAAGATAGATAGTGGAAATATAGATCGAAGATGTGGAGCAGCGAACAGTGCGAATTAAAGGTACTTATTGTTATTTGCTTATTAACGAATGTATTTTCCAATAATACATACTCTTTTTATTTTTTGCGTGATAGAGCCATACTGCTGCTATACTAGTAGTATAGCTATAGTACGAATGGGTTGGCTTGACCGGGGAAGGACCACGCTCTCACAGAATACCAACGTAAAATATCAACTTAACGCTGCTGTGTTTTGTAAGGTGTGTGTAGAGAACCAGCGATCCTTTTTATTGGAAATAAAGCATTCCATCTTAGTCCTCACGGGTGACTAGCCATCTGCACTTCAATTCGTAAATGAGGATAGATGTAGATGATGTATTTGGACACCTGCAACCACTAACCATCCGGTTGATTGTGTGCTCGTATGTCACCTATAATGTTATTCTATGAAAAATACTCGTAAATAGTTTTATGTCAATAAAAACCAAAATAAGATATTAAAACTAGCGTTTTCCTCGAATTATAGGGGCCACAACATCGACTACAGCGAGTGCTAACCATCTGAGCTACCACGGCTCTTTCATTTCTGAGAGGGTTTTAAGGCAAGGAATTATCCGCCGCGCTGACCCCATGCGTGTTGGCGAACTTGTTAAATCAGTACTTAAAAATTGCAATTAACAATTTCATTGGTGCCGGCGGGGATCGAACCCGGTTTGCTCACGTACTGTGGAATTCACTGCGAGCCCTCTCAGAAATGAGCGGTAGGCCTGTGCTCAGCAGTGGGATGTATATAGGCTGTAACTTTACTTTACAACATCCATTATGCAAAGCTTAATAATAGAAACAATATTAATCCAACATAAGTTACATAAAATGTTATGGAAAAAATATACTACTGTTCACTTCTACCGGCAGCCCTTATTTAATTACAACAGTAAATAATAATAATAATGCCCGCATACCCCTAAGCAAGCGAAATCGGGCTGTCGTGAGGGCTCTTAACCCAGTGCTGGTGACCTATTTGTAAGCCAGCCGGGACCTTTGCGAGACGGACTCAATTCTCTTTGGCGCCGCAGTGGCAGTTTGCCGTATTATTGGCGCCAAACTTCCCATGGCTGGACGCGCTACTACACAAAGAAGCGCCATCCCAACCTGGAGAAAAAGAATCGAGGACCGTATCGCAAAGGCAAGGGCCCTTATCGGCAGACTGACAAGCTTCAGGTCGGGTAATAATAGACCGAGGATTATGCGCACCGTTAAGATGGCGTTTGCTGGGACAAATATCAGTTTATCCCAGCCGGATATCACGCAGAAACTAACGGAGCGCATAGACGACCTGAAGCAAAAGATCGCTGCTTGGGGGAAGCGGATTCGACGATTTACCGAGAGGTCAAGGCGGTTCAACCAGAATCGTCTCTTCCAGAGTGATCAGAAGAGGCTCTATAAATCATTGGAGCGACCAAAGTTATGTGGAGCGGGCCAAGAACCGGATCAGGCTGACATTATCCCATTCTGGCGTGGCCTGTGGTCAGAGCCCGTAAACCACAGCGAGGGCCCTTGGATGGAAGTTGTGGCGAGCCAGGGTGCGATTGTTACGCCTATGGACCCCATCACCATAACGCCGGAAGACGTAGCTGAGGCGGTCCGTAGGGCCCCGAACTGGAAAAGTTCGTGGCTCGACGGGCTGCACCATTACTGGCTGAAGGGGTTCATAGTGTGTCACGCTGTGCTCGCCCGACAGTTTCAAGAGAATCTCGACCAGAAGTCGCTCCCGAGCCTCTTCACTACTGGGATCACTCACTTGGTTCCTAAAGATCAGGATACCACAGACCCGAGCAAATACCGCCCCATCACGTGTCTACCCACCATATATAAGACACTGACATCCATTTTGAGCGCGAGAATCACTCGTCACCTGGAGCTAAACCAGGTGATGTTACGCGCTCAAAATGGATGTCGGGGCGATGGTCATGGAACCAAGGAACCACTCCTCATTGACGCAGTCATAGGCAAAGTGGTGAAACGCAACCGTCGGAACTTCTCTGCCGCCTGGATAGACTACAGAAAGGCGTTCGACTCGGTGCCCCATACATGGCTAAAGAGGGTCCTCGAGCTGTACAAGACTGACTGTACAGTTAGAGACTTCCTCGAGCAGTGTATGGGGCAGTGGAGTACGATCCTTTGTCATCTGGGCGAGCGGATGATGGCTGCGGAGAACCACATAAGGATAAGAAGGGGTATCTTCCAGGGCGATTGTCTGAGTCCAATCTGGTTCTGCCTCTCTCTGAACCCTCTCAGTACCTTACTGGAGGGCTCCGGGAGGGGATTTCAGCTACGGAAAGGAGGGACAAAAGTGACCCACCTTTTCTATATGGATGACCTCAAGTTTTTCGCCTCCAGTCGCTCCCATCTTATGGAATTGCTAAACATCACTTGTGAATTTAGCAGTTCCATTGGAATGGAGCTGGGGACGGATAAGTGTGCGGTCCTCCATATTGAAAGGGGAAGGGTTGCTAACTCTGAGGGCATAGACATGTCTATGCCCGTCAATTTAAGGACCCTTTCCGAGGCTGAAACATACATGGGCATGTCACAGAAGATCGGTATCGATGAGGCTGGTACGAAACAGTCAGTTTGCGATGTGTTTTATGCACGCTTGACCAAAGTGCTTAACAGCCTTTTGTCTGGTGTGAATAAGTCACACGCATATAATTGCTGGGTCATGCCTGTCCTCATGTATATACCTTTGGCATACTCAGGTGGACTCAGACTGAGCTTATCGCCCTGGATAAAAAAGTCCGCACTACCACGACGTCCCATAGGATGCATCATCCGAGATCGTCCACGTCACGAAACCAACCAGATGAGAAAACTATACAGATACCCCTAATAATAATAATAATTTATCTTTATTTATTTGTGTATTTTTTGTATTTCTTGAATTTTATTGATATTTATGTATATTTATCTTTTCATTTTAATTTATAATTATATATTTATAGAAACCAACCACATGAGCAAAATAATCAGATACCCCTATATAATAATAATTTTATTTCAGACCATGGTCCATATATTGTTAGTAATGTTGTTAGTAACAATATTGGCTTAAAACTATGTTAGTATTGTAAGTAATTACACATTATTTTAATCCTATGACTACGCCCACCCAGTGATTCTGTATGGGACAGTCATATCTTACAGATATCGCTCTCAGGATGCTGTTATTACTGTTTCGTAAGCGTTGCAAGAGTGAGGCTGTTTTCTTCCGACTGATCGCTGAAAAAGTGTCAGTACGCGCTTGTGCAAACATACCTGATGCACTGCAATGTCACGGCAGCCGCAACAACATCCTGAAAGCATTATTATACTGTACGCGTATATGTCACCCACAGGGCACTAGAGTAAAATGATTGACAAAACGCTTTGAACAGCGTTATTTTAACTGTATCTGTACATCTAGTGAACCTGCGAGCAAGCACATTGGCTCTCACTGTCAACGCCTTGCGTTCCCTTTCTATGTCCTCGTCATCCCGGAGGTCTGCTGTCACAATATGACCCAAATATTTAAAACTATCCACCAGTTTTAGAGGCACCCCATCGAGGGCTACTGGAGGCACACGGGAGGGCTGGTGTTTGCCTGCTTTGAACACAAGAAGTTGGCTTTTGTTAGCGTTATATTTAAGCCCGTGTGCTTCCGCATATGTCTCACACATTGACAATAAAGTCCTCAGTGCATTGATTGAGGGACTCAGCAGCACCATGTCGTCAGCATAGCTTATATTATTGAAGCAGACATCGTCAATATAACAGCCGACATGAGTACTACTGAGTCGCTCAATAAGCTGATTGACATACAAATTAAATAATAGAGGCGAGCTTAACCCCCCCTGTCTTACACCACATTGCAATCTATATTCATTCGAAAGCGTACCGGCCCATCTCACTTGATTTTTCTGGTTTGAATACCAGAATTTGAGGAGGGAGATGCACTCCATCGACACACCCGCACACCCCAACTTCTCCCATAAGCGGTCATAAATTACGCGATCGAAGGCTTTTGATATGTCGAGGAAGCAAACGAATACCGGAGTCCTTCTCTTCGTATAATAGTTTACTCTATGTTTCAAGCTCAGAATAGCACTCTCGGTAGATAATCCGGCTCTAAACCCGAACTGGGAATCATTCAGCTTCACATGTTTTTCGAGATTGCTATTCAACAGACTGTCAAGCAACTTAGCTGTTGTTGTAGCAAGTGAGATAGGCCGATAATTATTTTTATCAGAAGTGTCACCAGTCTTATTTTTAAGGATCGGTATCACAAAAGCGCGCAATAAAGCCTCAGGTAAGTAAGAGTGACATAGACATAAATTAAAGAACATCGCGAGTACGCGCGGTAGGTGCACCCCAGCATACTTAAAATGTTCAATGCTGAGACCATCGTGACCGGGCGATTTACCCCTCTTCATGTTTTTTATAACTGTCGATACATGCTTTGCTGAGAAGGACACCTGACGTTCCGTTACAATGGTCGCAGCATCATTTACATTACAAGAAACGGGATCCGAGGACGACTGAATACTAAAATGCTCGCTGAATAAATTGGCAATCATCTTATGATCATGGACGCCGCCGACACTCACAGGAAGCGTAGATTTTACATTCAATTTATTGGTGTTCTTCCAGAAAATTTTGAAATTTTTAACCGAATGATTTGAAGCAAGTAAATCCATTTGTAGTTGCTCTTGCCTTTCTTGGCACCATTTTAACTTTGATTTAAATTGTTTACGCGTTTCTAACATTTCATTACAAATATTGCCGATTTTTGGTTCACCTGCCAATAACCACATCTGAAATTTAAGTCTAGCCTCCCTGTGCGCGCCGGCAACGTATTTATTCCACCCAGTGACATAACCTTTACTTCTTGTACATTTTCTTTTAACATAGGTCTGCGAAGCTGATTCTGACAGAATACTAACAATCTCCCTATACAATTTGTCTAATATTAAGTAATGACTTTTGTTACTACATGAGTAATCACGGCATTGGTCTAACTCTAGCGGAAATTCGATATTCTTTAGTTTAGATTGACACAATTCATGATATTTATTTATCTGTTCCAACTGCCTATCTCCCCATATTATACATTTTTTGGACTCGCCAATTGGAACATCAATTTCAACTTTCTGATTTAATTTGTATAGGTCACATTCAATTATGAGCGGAGAGTGGTCCGACCAATATACGTCATGTTTCACCGACACTTTATTAATCGTTGTCCGTGCAGATTGAGTGACTATACAGTGGTCTAACCATCTCTCACACCCATGTGCATCACTACGAAACGTATAAGTGTTAGACTGAAGCCCTAAAATATCAACATCCGCGCAGTACCACGTGTAATCATTACAGAAAATAATTAATTCATTATAAAATATTTCCTTTGGATTCGCATTAAAGTCTCCAAGTAAATAAAATGCCTCCACACCACAATTCTCTTCCACTTCAATAATAGATTTTATTAAACTAAGGCATTCTGTAAATATACACAAGTTTTCATGGCAGTTTGTCAGCATGTAGACGCTAAAAATTACTACGGATCTATTACTTACAGTTATTTTAATCGCCACTGTCCGAAAATTATCACAATTTATCACAGATACCGTTTGAAACACACTTTTTCTCCATACCATAACATAGTAAAAATAAGGGCTGCCGATAGAAGTGAAAACTCAATGATATATCATGCGTATGCGTCACGAGCATGTCGAGGTTATCGGTGATGCAAACCCATAAGTTTTCCCCTACGAGAAGTCGCTCAACGCGGCTAAAGAAGTTTTCAATTCAAAAACATAACATGAATCAATAATTAAAAACAAGAAATCAATTCTTGAAAAGCAAATCATCTGGTACTAAGAACGCCAAGCGTGGCGATTACGGCAAATCCTTTTTATATTAGGACAGGAAGAAAAAGACACCCTACTAGCAGATTTCCCATCAAGATGACTTACGAATAATTGATTGATCATTGTTGTATGTTTGTAGATTGTAAGATAAACCTCCAGCAAAAACTAAAACTTCTCGTACATGTGTATCAGTTTAAAATAAATAGTTAAAAATACTCTAATCATAAATCAAATATTTTACGTAATTAATTAACATAAATTCCAAACAAAATTGTTGTATACTTTGTGAAAGTTCATAATTTTTGACTTAATCCTAAAAAGAAACAACTTGTTGGCAAGTCATTAGAGCGAGAGTGAATTTTCGGAACGCCTTCGGAGTGAAATTTAATTTAATCTCCCGTGCTGCGACATTCTTTGGGCTTTTTTCATTGATCCTTTGGAATTTCAAACCGTTGTTAAAATTTTGCTCTCGGTTTTATATAAAGGGTAAACAGGAAACTGAATATTACAAGAAGACACTTCACTGTTCGCCCATTTCTACTCCGCAGCTTACCAACATGGAAGCCACGGTATGCAGGCTAGCTATGACTGGACATCAGTCATCAGTCCATCTTCATAGCCTCCTGTTACATCCCTTCAGGAACCCATCCCCTTAAAAAAGATTTTGAGGCTATTTTATCTTTAGGCAATTCAGTCACCATGTTTGGAGATTTTAACTCAAAGCATACTGAATGGACATGCCGTACTACCTCCCCTAGTGGCAAGATACTGCTCGATATCACGCAGTCTCTTGATATTACCGTCGATAGTCCCCTCGGTGTTACTCACTTTCCGGATAACTCCGATCACGCCCCCGATGTACTAGATTTTGCGTTACTCAAAGGAGTTTTTCTCAATCTCATCCGATCACAGACCGGTCTCCCTCATTATTGGCCATCAGCCGCCTCCCCCAACACACACGAAAATCTTCACTAATTGGAAGGGATTTAAGGAGTCCCTAACTAAAGCTCTGGACTCACAGGACTCTACCATCTCCCTACCGTCGGACTTAGACAGTCCCGGAAAAATCGACACCGCGGCCAATTCACTCTCCACCCTTACCAAATCCTCCCTTAAGGAGAACGAAAGGATCGTCCTGGTTGCTAGCAATAGTGGGCTTCCCCTACATATTAGCAACCTATTAAAAGCCAAGAAAGCTGCTTTCCGGAGAGCAGCAAAATATCCCACCCCCGAATATAGGCGCACGGCCAATCGTCTTCAACGAGAACTCCGTTTCCGCCTCTCTGAATTTCGAGACCTCGAAAAGAGTAAACTCATGGAGAATATCTCTCCATCTCATACAGCGTACTATCAGATGGCTAGAGCCCTCCGCATAAACGCTACCACCCACATCCCCCGTCTCTCCCGTCCCGACGGTACGGTTGCCTTCGAGGACGAGGAAAAGGCTGAGTGCTTTGCAGATAGCCGCACAATGCTCTCCTAGCTCTCAACCCGTCGACCCCTCACACGTCCAGGCAGTGGAGGATGAGGTCCGCCGCCGGAACTCACCCCCTATAGCCTCCGAACCTATCTCTGTGTCCAATGATGAGATTTCATCCCTCATCAAAGGACTTAAGCCCAAAAAGGCTCCGGGTGCGGATGGCATCTCCAACCAAGCCCTAAAACTCTTTCCTAAGCAGTTGTTAACCTTTTTATCTATTATCTTTAACGCCTGCTTTAACCTTAGTTACTTTCCTACTACGTGGACAGAGGCAACTGTGATTGGTATTCCCAAGCCAGGCAAGCCTCTCAACCTCCCCTTCAGTCATCACCCCATTAGCCTCCTCAAAGCCATGGGCAAGCTTTTCGAAAGAGTTATCCAAACTCGCATGAGGCGCCATCTGTTTCCCACAGACGGCGACCCTCTTATCATTCCCCATCAATTCGGTTTCCGAGCGAAACACTCATGTCCCCAACACGCTCACCGTATTGTGGAATATATCCTCAGTGGTTTTTATCCTCGTCGTCATAAGACCATCGCGGTCTTATCTACAAGCTATACAAAATAGGTCTCCCCGATTGTCTAGCACGTCCCATGGCCTCTTATCTAAAGCATCGTACCTTTCGTTTTAGATACGAAAGCACGCTATCTTCCCAGCGAACTATCAAGGCTGGTGTCCCTCAGGGCTCAGTACTTGCTCCTCTGCTGTATATTCTGTTCACCAACGACATTCCCATCCCGTCGAAAGGCGTTCAGCTCTCCCTCTTCGCAGACGACACTGCTATCTACATATGGTATAAATGGTCATACATACATATGGAATACATGATCATTTTGAACAGAAATGAAACAAAGAAGTATAATAATTAAACAATATACTTATATAACAATTGATGCTTTTATGTTGCATCTTTGATACAACTATAATGAGGGGCTACCACAATAAAAACTCTATGCTCCAGAAGTAATCGGTTTGAAAACAGAATTTCAAAATATTTTATGAATCAGATTTTCAGATTCAATTAAGCAGATATGGTTTCTTTGTACTCTTTTCGTTTTACTCTTATTGAGTATAAAATATATTAGGTACCAATATTCAAAATTAAACTTACACTAAGTTATTTAGACAAAAATTAAACGGAAATAAAAATAAAACCGTCAAAAAACGAAACGTGTAGATAAACTAGACGCGTGACGCCAAACTAACGGCACATGGGAAAAAAGATACATGAAACGGCAAACGTTATAATTTTTTTAAATAGTATAATTTTTTTACCATGTACAATATTTTTGAGGGTCTGATTCCAACTGTGAAGGTACCTCGCTACCCTTCATACAGAACAAGGTTCAAAAGTCAGTTGACGACCTAGGAGCTTGGTTCAAAAAATGGCACATCGATGTGAACCCGGAGAAGAGCTCCGCCGTTCACTTCTATTATAAACGACGCCGTCTCAAAAACACTCCACCAATACGTATGCTAGGGACCCCTGTCCCCTGGCATACGTCTGCCAAATATTTAGGTGTCACTCTAGACAAAAGGCTCACTTTCAGGCCCCACGTCAAAAGAGTAACCCGTCAAGCACGTTTTTACCAGAGTAGGCTCAACAGTATGTTGGGCCGACACAGTAAAATGTCCCTCAGAAACAAGCGTACCCTTTATAAGGTCTGTATACGACCAGTCATGTCCTACGCGGGTCCCATTTTTTCCCACGCCGACCCTAAAATTATTTATGAACTCCAAATAGTTCAAGCCTTTTCTGTCGTCGAGCTGCGAACGCACCTGGGTACGTCCATAATGCCGACCTTCATCGGGACCTAGAGCTCCCTACAATTCAACAATTTCTTAAAAAACTCTCTGAGAACTTCTTGAAAGCCTCAGAGCCGCACTCCAATCATCTATTCGTGAGGCAGATACTTATGCAGCCCCACCCCCCTCTCACTATCGAGTCCGCATGCCGAGAAACTCTTACTCGGACCCGCCTAATAAACTGTCAAACGACCTGAACTGCCTCCTGGCGGCTCAGGCCAACTCTAATTAAATTATTCATAATTAATTTGCCTTCGTAGGCACTCCCTCAGCGGCTCGTAGCCGCCTGCGCCCTCTTTTTCCCAAAAGAGGGTCGCTTCCGATGCGGCATAAGAAGCTTAAACAGCCAGTTGCCAGTCCCCAAAGGTGGTTTTTAGAGGGTAACACTTAGGTTCCCCCGGTTGGCAGTGAGTCCCTCATAACCGCGATAGACCGGCTATCGTGGTATGTGTAACGCATTTTTCGCCTCCCTACATAAAGGGTAGCCCTTTACAATTGCTTCGGGCGCAAAAAGTCCCCCTGGCTCATCTACGACAACGAAAACTGTATATCTCTTTTTTTTTTAAACTTACCCACTTACATATGATATAATAGATAGCACGAGAGCAATTATAATACAACCAGACACAAAAACCAACATTTAAATTGGTATATGTGTATGTACTTTGTGGCATACCTTGGGGGAGGCCTATGTTCAGCATTAGACTTGTGTAGGGCTGTAATGATGATGATGATGATGTGTATGTATCTATCGATCGAATATTTACCAAGATTACGTAATGATATTCTTACGAAATATTCGATTTAGCTAGTTTTCTAGAAATAGCTATTATTACATTGAAGATCAATTATTAGGTAAGATAATCCACAGTTAATTACTAACGTAGAAATAAAAAACTTTAACACACAAACAACTAAGAAATGCATAAGTAAAACATTTGACAATTCATCCTGCATAGACAGATTTCAGAAATTTCATCCGATAACATTCTTTAGTTATCAATCAATCTTTCTATTTGCGAGCAAATTGCATTCTCTGACACGTGTGATTGATGAGGAGTATTGCAGAATATGAGAAATATTAATATAGCGCAAACGTCTTAACTATTGATGCCCAGCATGAATTATGTTCGTCATTTCAATAGAAAAAAATCTTGAAAATAGGATTTCTTTTACAATTCAGGATAAAAACGGGAAATAGTATAAAGATTGCTATTATTATTAACACGAATGTCGATAATTTCTAGTTTTCAGTTTAATTCTTCTTTCTACAGGCTAAACGGTGTACCTTGACGTCAAATTTCAAGTTTTAAGGGAACCCTATGTTTTCGTTAATGTAGTAACTCAAGAACTATAATAATAAAAACCGGCCAAGAGCGTGTCGGGCCACGCTCATTGTAGGGTTCCGTAGTTTCTCGTCTGTCACAATAAGTGTTTTTTTTTTGTTTTTTTTTTTTATAGAAGAGGGGGCAAACGAGCATGCGGCTCACCTGATGTTGAGTGACTACCGCCGCCCATGATCAACCGCAACACCAGGAGAATTGCGGGTGCGTTGCCGGCCCTTTAGAAAGGAGTAAGCTCTTTTCTTGAAGGTCCCCAGGTCGTATCGGTCCGGAAAAATCGCCGGTGGTAAAGTGTTCCCACTTATGTGTTTAAAGGTGGGTATCCATTATCTTCGCGCTGCAGCAGCGCTTCGCGCTCCTGCAACTGCTCCTAGTAGTGGGTATTGTTGTTTCCATCCAAGTTCAAAAAGTTGATTTTCCTAGAAAGTCCTTATAAATTTCTACTTTTCAGATTTTTTTCGTATTTTCTAAACTTATGGTTTAAAAGTTACAGGGTACACATTGTTTTTTACTTTTGGAGCGATTATTTCCGAAATTATTGACATTATCAAAAAATGATTTTAGTAAGCCCCTATTCATTTTTAAATACCTTACCAACAATATATAACACGTTAGGGTTTAAATTAAAAAAAATCACTTCCCACTTTACATATAGGGGGGCTACCCTAATAAAACATTTTTTCCAATTTTTATTTCACTTTGTCGGCGTGATTGATACACATATTGGTACCAAATTTCAGCTTTCTAGTGCTAACGGTCACGGAGATTAAGCGAGGACGGACAGACGGACCGACAGACATGGCGAAACTATAAGGGTTCCTAGTTGACTACGGAACCCTAATAAAAAAGAACTAAAACAAAATATAAGGAGTCTTTGTTAGATACGTAAGATAACAGGTGTTTAAATTTAATCCTTTTTGAAGTGAGGTTCGCGTAAACACATACAATTCCGGTGAGTCACATTCTTTCTGTCAGTGCGTCGTCCATTTTTTCACACACACAGACACACTGCGTTTCAAAATTGCGTAATAAATTTCTTGCTGAAGTTTTTACAAAAAATAAAGTATAAAATTTTTCGACGGCGAGCAGAAGGTTTTTTCCTATAGATCAAGAGTCATCCGATGGTAAGTGGACGCTGGGATCCATAGTCCGTCCGCGCTAAAAGAATTCGTCATTCAAGTCATCAGTGCAACTGCACGGTCAATGTTTATACACAGTGGCAAAAAAAATACAAACTTATAAAATATATTGATTAAAACTACTTTTACGGATTTTATCGCGTTTATTTTAGTATTATTTTTAATTCCCGTCGTTTCGGGCGCTTTCCAGCACCCATGGTCACGGGGGACTGAGATGACTGACGTCCCGATGACATTGTTAAACCCGGAGTACCTTCAGCTTTGCTAATTACTGTTAATGGTCCGATCTATGCAAAATGAACTGTCTATGTTCTGAGGTCTTGTAGTATGCTTGGGTTTCGTTTTAATTTTATTGATTATAGGATCCCAAGCAGGTGGTAGTACCCAGCCTCCTTCTCTATTGAAATTAGGATGTTTTTTAATTTCAATAGCCTCACGTATCATCCTTGGTAGGAATCGGTGTTCTTTCGCGAGGATTTGTGGTCTATCATATCTGATGTAATGGTTGGGGCCGTCTAGGATATGATCGCAAACTGCAGACTTACCGGAACGTTGATGCCTCACATCAGCTATATGTTCTTTTACGCGGGTTCTAATTGATCTTTTTGTTTGTCCTATATAAGAGAGACCACATTCATAATCAAGCTTGTACACTCCTGCATCTTGTAGAGGAATATGACACTTGACTGATGGTAGGAACTGACTAATCTTCTTCGGCGGCTTGTAGAATGTTCTAATAGAAGCTCGCTTCAAGATGTAGCCAATCTTGTCTGTGACACCTCTGACATATGGTAGTACTGCAGGCACACGCTCGACTGTGGCCAGCTTCACTCGTTCACTGTGACGTAGGCGCGGGACCCGAAGCTTATTATCGTGCAGAACTTGCTTGACGTGCTGTATATAATTTTATATTTTATAGTTTAAAGATAAAGTTTTAATCAGTATAACTAGAATCTTCCTTTCGTGGATAGCCGAACTCAGTTTTTCACGGGTGATTTTAATAAGTTATTTTCCTTTTCTTCCCTAATAGTTTTTTAAACTTTATTTACAGAGTCACTGTGAACTTGACTTTCTAATTTTCGGTGACCTGATTGGTCGGGGGTCGCGGCTAGGCCGGCGGTCGACGATATTTTTCTCAACGCGCACAAACTACACATTCATCCTCAATTAAGAATCAAAATACATATTCGTTATCAATCCTGAGGACTACGAGGGTGGATTGAAAAGTACTCGGCCTAACACAGATCCATTCAATTCTAAAAATCAAATCTACCCACATTATTTAGTTCAGTTCAGACTAGTTCATTGTGTGAAGTTCGAAACGTGTGCGATAATTAGTTGTGATTTTATAAATTTATTAACAAAGTAATCGGACATAATTTCCGCGAATGGAGCAAATCGAGCAGCGTGCCGTCATTAAGTACCTCCATAAGAAGGGGCTATCATCAAAAGCCATCCATGATGACATGGTCAGAACATTAGGCGATTGTGCTCTGTCATATTCATCCGTCAAAAAATGGATAGCAGAATTTAGGCGTGGTAGAGAGAGTGTGAAAGATGAACCCCGCTCTGGAAGGCCTTCGACGTCAACTACTGATGAAAATATTAAAAAAGTACTTGATTTAATAATGGGAGACCGCAGATTAAAATTTAGAGACATAGCCGAGATTATAGGCATCTCTTATGAACGAACTCAAAACATCATTGTCAACGAGTTGGGTTTCCACAAGGTGTCTGCGAGGTGGGTTCTGCGACTGCTTTCAGTTGAACAAAAAAGGACGCGATTGACTATTTCACGCGACTGTTTGGAGTTATTTGAAGCCGATGCAGATGATTTTTTGAATCGTTTTGTTACTATGGACGAAACATGGGTTCATTACTGTACACCGGAAACAAAACAACAATCAAAACAGTGGAGAGGACCTGGTTCACCACCCCCTAAAAAGGCTAAGTCGATTTTGTCGGCAAATAAGGTGATGGCTTCAGTATTCTGGGACTCGAAAGGTGTGATTATGATTGATTATCTTGAAAGGGGTCAGTCTATAAACTCTGATTACTACTGCACCTTATTACGTCGTTTACGAGAGGAAATAAAAGAAAAACGTCGAGGAATGCTCAGAAGAAAAGTCCTGTTTCATCAAGATAACGCCCGTGTTCACACGTCAGTACAGTCAATGGCTGAAATTCACAACTGTGGCTTTGAACTGTTACCGCATCCGCCGTATTCACCTGATCTGGCACCATCAGACTTCTTTCTGTTCCCTAACCTAAAAAAGCACTTGGGAGGTCAAAGATTTTCGACAAACGACGAGGTCAAAGCAGCTGTAGACGCATATTTTGACTCTAAGGAAGAATCATTTTTTTTCAACGGTCTAAATGCTTGGAAGGGGAGGTGGCAAAAGTGTATTGAACTTGATAGTGATTATGTAGAAAAATAAAAATATAACTGATTTAGTATGTGTTTATTTTCTTGGTTAGGCCGAGTACTTTTCAATCCACCCTCGTAGGATGGAATGCCTTGTTATTAGTAAAAGGGGTTTCCGGTTCTCTACACTATAAGCATACAAAACACAGATGCATTGAGTTGTTATTTTACTAGTACTCTGTGAGTGCGTGGTCATTTCACTACTCGATGTGCGGTTGAGCTCGATGTGCGGTTGAGCTCGATGTGCAGTTGAGCTCGATGGGCGGTTGAGCTCGATGTGCAGTTGAGCTCGATGGGCGGTTGAGCTCGATGTGCGGTTGAGCTCGATGTGCAGTTGAGCTCGATGGGCGGTTGAGCTCGATGTGCGGTTAAGCTCGATGTGCAGTTGAGCTCGATGTGCAGTTGAGCTCGATGTGCGGTTGAGCTCGATGTGCAGTTGAGCTCGATGGGCGGTTGAGCTCGATGTGCGGTTAAGCTCGATGTACGGTTGAGCTCGATGTACGGTTGAGCTCGATGTACGGTTGAGCTCGATGTGCAGTTGAGCTCGATGGGCGGTTGAGCTCGATGTGCAGTTGAGCTCGATGTGCGGTTGAGCTCGATGTGCGGTTGAGCTCGATGTGCAGTTGAGCTCGATGGGCGGTTGAGCTCGATGTGCGGTTGAGCTCGATGTGCAGTTGAGCTCGATGGGCGGTTGAGCTCGATGTGCGGTTAAGCTCGATGTGCAGTTGAGCTCGATGTGCAGTTGAGCTCGATGGGCGGTTGAGCTCGATGTGCGGTTGAGCTCGATGTGCAGTTGAGCTCGATGGGCGGTTGAGCTCGATGTGCGGTTAAGCTCGATGTGCAGTTGAGCTCGATGTGCAGTTGAGCTCGATGTGCGGTTGAGCTCGATGTGCAGTTGAGCTCGATGGGCGGTTGAGCTCGATGTGCGGTTAAGCTCGATGTACGGTTGAGCTCGATGTACGGTTGAGCTCGATGTACGGTTGAGCTCGATGAGCGAGCGTACTATCGTCGACCAGTACGAATTGGTGCCCGTGGCTTACTACAAATAGTCTGACGATTCCAGCAATTGCGACTGTCATATACTTATTTGCAGTCAGAAAGCCTCTATACGGGATCAAAAGCATTCTAGCTCCATTCATAGTTCCAACCAAAAAGGACACCATTTTCCAGCCTTGCTGAATGGTTTCAGTTGCAGTTCCGTGCGTTTCAGAATCTCCCAGTCTTTGCCAGACTCAGACACGTCAATTATCTGGATGAGTACTAATTCGCGATTTGTCAACGAAGAGACAGTTTTGCCAAATGTTTTACTCCTCATCTTCTTCATTTTGCCGGAGTCTAGCCCTCTGCAAACTCCTTCTTTGACGTTGCCGTGAATTCAAAGGTGCTCGGCAAGATCTCGGTGCTCGTAGTCCAGCCTAGTATAAGCAATTCTAACTTATCTGAGTGCTGACTTCAAGTGCAGAGGCGGCCGCACTTCTGCTGTTATTGTATTAGCATTGATTGTTGGGTCACGAGCTACCAGCAATCTGATATAGCGCTTCAGAACAGTTCGGCGATCTCTGTGGGATTGGCCAGCTAAATTATTCATGCGGTGGTACCTCTGCAAAGTGGCCCCCACACAGGACTGGGATACAGTAACTCTGCGTGCTATTTCTCTCATATAATATTTTTTTTAGGATAGGATGACAAACGAGCACGCAGTCCACCTGATGGTAAGTGGTTGCTGTGGTCCATAGATATCTACATCTATCCTCGACCATAAAATAAAATTCACATGCGTTGTCACCCGTGAGAACTAAGACAGAATGCCTCGTTTCCAGTAAAAAAGGTCTCCGGTTCTCTACACTCACCGTACGAAACACAGCAGCATTAAGCTACTTTTTTACGCTGGTATTCTGTGAGAGCGTGGTCGTGCCCCGGTCGAGCCGACCCATTCGTGCTACAACTATACTACTAATAAAACTGCAGCATGGCTCTACCACGATTAAAAGACTTGTTAAAAAAAGAGAAAAAGAAGAGGAACGGTGCTTTATTTAGTGGAGATAGAAGTGAACCGGAGAAAGGTAATGAAAATATGGAGCTTAATCAAAAACCGCCAGTAATGGCTCCAAAACAATACCGTATAAAAGATACTTCACATATTATCAAAGAACGCAATCAATTTTGCATTTGAAAAAGAAAACAACGTTAAACTGTAGCAATCACAATAAGCCTTTTGGCTCTAATTTTATGTACTATAATGGGTTAAAAAATAGAAAATTCCTTCCTCCTAGAAAATATCTTGCTCTGTAAGAAATTTTCCCCCGGCTATTATTATTTTATAACGCCACTTCAGGAACGTCATTAAAACTTGTTCTATTGTAGTAGCAGGAACAAGTTCATGTATTGAATTCAGTACATGAAACATATTTCTTGTAGAAAATTTTAAATAAAATGGGTCAAAGCAAGTTTGAGTAAAGACGTAAGTAAACAAAACGCAGACAAATTCAGTAGGCGTCATAGTATAAATGTCGCAACAGTATAAATGTCGCAACTATAGAAAGTGCCAGACAGATCTTATACCTTCCATTATATACCGGAGATACAGGGACAGGGGTACCGTAATAGATACGATTGCGATGCTCAATCCACTTGGTTAGTGCGGCGATTACGGGAATTCCCCCTACAACAAAAGAGGCTTTGCCCAGCTATGATTTATATAACGGGCTGATAAAGACAACAGAGTAATGTAATAGTATCTGCTTACACGTACTACAGCAGCGCTCACGCTTTTTAATAATCTTCGGTTAGATGAGGCGTTTGATAAAACTCATAGAGTATGTATATGTATTACGAATTTTTTCGCGTATTTTAACTTATTTTATATTCCCGACGTTTCGAGCACTTTACGGCACCCATGGTCATTGTAACTACATGACACTTTACGAAAACTGTAAGGAATGCCATTTAATGTTACGAATACACGTAAGCGTATTTTTGCTGATAACAAAACAAATGTTTTTAATTTTTGAACCGTTACAGAGATATATTTATTTGAATAGTTTGATATTTAATTTTTAAAGGTTTGGTGAGGTATGGATACAAATTACATAAGGGAGTAGAAATTACTATAAGAAGTTTTTTTATTATACTATTCTATGTAGGTAAATTTTAAGAAGGTTTACGGAAAGGCACAATGTAACATAAGATAAGAAGCACCTGCCAACTCGGTGTACAGTTTCACTATAATGTTCCAGTAATGAAAAAAACGACGTATGCCTTTTACAATAACAAACGTCAAACTCCTACTTTTCATTTTATTAATTAAGAAAAATGTAAATGGAGCACAAATAGAAAAAAATGTCTCAAAATAGGCACTTAAACAATTAAAAATGAAAATCGAGAGGATCTAATTTTAAATGCAAATAAAAAAATAGATATAAAAAATTAGGGATGGCTAAAATGGCACAATGTATCACAAAACGTCGCCTAGTTATTTGTATGACAAGATATTTGTAAAAGATGTTTGCTCCAAGTCAATATAGAATGTTATCGGCTTCTATTACCCAGGAGATTCGCTGGAAGTAAGTTTGTATTAATTTCGCAACTGCTAACATCTAAAACCATCCGCCACCATAAATCCTGTCTATCCTGTCTTTATCTACTTGTTAATTACTACAGCATTACCTGACAATGTGTGGTACTAATTTATCCTCAAGTTATTGAATATTTCGTTATGTTTAGTTACTCCCATTTGGTTTTTAACATCACTTGCCTAGGAATTTACATGATTAATTTGTAAAGTCTGTGGTAGGATAGCAGAAGTAATGTGCTTCCCGTTACAACTGAGTCACCGTTCTAAAAGAAAAAAGATAATATTTAGAAAGTATATAATAATAACGCCTTCTAGGCGTAGCAAACATGGCAGCATCCCACTTATGTAGCAATCTATAGAAGAGGCCTGTTTTCAGCAGTGGACTTTGATAGGCCTTTAATAATAACATCAATGTTAGCCAGATCGAATTTTCGTCACGTTGGCAATTCTTATCGAAGACTAGCCATGTGCGCAGGACAGGATTATAGTGGCCACGTGTATGCACAAGCACAGGTGCACTCTCATTTCCCTCACTCTATATTTCAATGGGACGATAATTCGAAATGACTGGAGAGAGCTCAGGCGCAACTTGCTTTTCGAGGCACAGGCATGAAGCAACGCCAATTTTCTTAATCCGGTCTGCTACTGAGAATTTCCAAAAATTAATACTGTATTTCTGGCTCTCAAAATTGTATTAAAACTCGTGATCAGTAGTCGCGTTTACGACCACTAGACTAATTAGTTACTACTAATGAATTGAATTAAAAATGTCTCGTTCTTTAATAGATGTTAGGATTATCTAACGAGTATACAGTCTACCAAATGGCAATTATGTGATATTTCCCAAAGACACAACAAAGCCCGCAGACACTATTGCACAAAGATAGACAACCTATCTAAGATTAAGAATCAAAAGATGAATACGTTGTTATCCCTAAAGATTTAGACTAAAATCAAATGTCTCGTTACCATTATTATACTGGTTGAAATCTCTATACCCTTCAGACTGAACCACATTAGTGCGAGCACTGCTAATGGGCGGCAGACATAGCTGCAGGTATAAATAGAAAATGGTTGTTGGCGACGCGCCTATAAGAATGTTTCAGTTTATTAAGTCAACCGATGACGAATAACTTTTGAAAGACTTATTGTCCAATTAAGATGTTCTGATAAGAAAATGCTTAGTTAAATCTTAAAGAAATGTCGAATTAATGGTATGAAGGTCTTGGGTTCGACTCCCAGGCCGGACTAGTTTACTGTTTTCTAAGTAATATTTTTCAATAAATTCATATAGGGAATTTTATGTTATAAATTATGTTACCGGATTTGTTCCCCGGTTGAAATCGTCTTTCCAACGATGTAAATTCAAAGGAATATTAAAGTGGAGTTAGAGATCGGATTGGTTTCCCGGTCGAGATGATCACTCTGTGCATAAACAGAATTAACGGAAATTAATTACATAAGTATTGTCTTGTATAAGTATGATATGTTTGTACGAAAACAAATGCCTATTTGTTATGATTGATTAATGAAAACATTCACTTGTATTGTTATCTGATAAGAAGCATGATAACGAATAAGAATCTTATCAGAGGTAGTTTCCTACAGTTTGAAAATTATGTAGAAGTACTTGTTTACATAATATTGTTAAAATTAAGTGTATTTCAGACTTTCATTTTTTCTGATAGCCGAGAGCCGTGCAAAGTTAGTTGTTCAAATAGTGTGAGTTCACGGAAGCACGCTGGCCACGCCCTTAGGAGGCCGAATATGTAAAAATTTAAAATGTTTGTAATTTCAGCAATTTATGTAAAAATGACTTGTAAAACATTTCAGGTGGATTGTACGTGCTAAAAAGGTGAATTCTGTGTTATTTTTATGTGAAAATTCCTGTGTATAAGTGAAATAATGATAGTTTTGTATAAGAAATTTAAAAGTGTTTTAAATAGTGAAATAAATAGAGAAAATGTAAATTAAACTATTGTATTAGTTAACATATGTATAAATTCAGGTGGGAAACATTGTTTTAACTTTCTGTGTTAAATATTTAAGAAGTTTGGATTTTGGATTTGTGAGTAAAGAAGGCATATTTTGTTTTATAAATTAAAGGATTTTTGTAATACGAAAAAATAATTTATATCATGGTGTAGATATTGTTTTGTGCTATCTAAATAGATAACTTGTATTTGTGTATGATTTATGTGAATAAAGAAATTAAGTGAAACGTGAGAGAGTAATAGTACAAATTCATGTTATTAAGTTGCGCAGGCACGCGAATGGCGCGGCTCACTTTCGCGTATAGTTCTGGGGGTAGCTTAGTGAACGGGTTTTATTGCAATTCGTTCGGGAAAATAGTTCGGGGTAATAGTTCGGAAAAACAAGAAAATCCTTCGGGAAAAGTGAAAACCAGCAGTCAAGAAGAAAAAGTGTAGGGAAGTGATAGGGAAAGGTGATTACTCTCTCACGGAACGGTTTGAAGATAATTGCTGTTTTATTCCCAAGTAATTCATCCCTAAAGTTATACAGTCCACATCGAAGAATTAAGGCGTCGGGACCGGGACGACTTCGGAAGACCCGTAATCCCCGTCTGAACCTACTTGCTGAAAAGGAAAGAGGTTATCGCCCTAGTGCGTTACTCCGTTGCGGAGATCACATACGTTGTTCCCGAACCCAACGTAGGCGTTATAGGAGGCCGGATCGAGAGAAGCCTCGATTCCTCCCTTCTGTTTCTTAGTTTCCGATCCGTTGTGTCCTTTTCAATTGGTCCTTGCGAGCCGAATTCCTTTTCAATTGGACCTTCGGAGCCGGATCAAAAGGACCACCCGAACCCCGCCAGCTGGATCAAGGAACCAGCTGTGGACTGCTGGTAGTGGAAAAGAAGACCTTCGGAGCCGAGTGAAGATCAGCAACCGAAGGAAGCCGGAGGTTTGAGCTGAAGCAATAGGACCAAAGGCCAGAAGACCAGGACGTCAGCGCTGAAGGACTGGACCTGGAACTACCGGAAGAAAGAAAACCGGGATTGCGGCCGGGGGCGTGTGCTCGCATGGGGCACGTATCGCAGCCGGGCGCAGGTGTCTTGTGAAGGCACTCATCGTGGCCAAGCAGGGCTTGGCATTTTTCCTGTCGGACGACCGTGTCTGGCATTTTCCTGTCGGGCAAGCGTGCTCGGCATTTCCTGTCGGACGACCGTGTCCGGCATTTTCCTGTCGGATCATCAGGGTGCTGGACGAAGCATCCACCGCTGCTGCTGCCGGGCGAGGGTGCGCGTGGACACCTGACTGCATCGCGGCCGGAGGAGGGCGCCTGGACGAGGCGTCACCGGCAACTGGGCGGCGAGCACAGCATACATCCCGACCACCTAACGGTGCCAAACGGTTGGGCTCTGGCACAACACCTTCGGGTGGAGCAGTTCTCTCGAGCGAGACTGCGCTTGCACTACCGCTCGACTGTTTCGTCATATTCCTTGGCGGGACAGTTCCTAAACCTTTCCTCCATTCCATTCCTGCACGACTCCATCCCTGGACGGCTCACTTCGGTAGGCCCCGTCCAGGATTGATAGGGCTGTTAGGGCTGTTAGGGTGGTAGTAGGGTTGTAGGGTTGGGAGATAAGGGGGGGAGGGGTAGTGGTGTTAGGTTGGGGTGTAGAAGGGTTGTAGGTAAGGGGTTGTAGGGACCGTAGGGACAGTTAGGGACCGTAGGCCAACAATCACCTTCCTGCAAGATGAAGAAGGCACAAGACCAGACAGGGAGAAGCGAAGGGAGCAGGACAAGGACAGGGCTCTCAAGAAAAGCTAAAGAAGCGGAACCATCTGGAGCGACCACAGCTACTGCGTCAAATGGAGCAACTCCTTCAAGTGGAGCCACCACCGACACGTCCACATGCACGTGGGACACAGGGACGTCCGTGGCAACGACAAGCAACAGGACGGACACCAGTGGTACGCAGGCCAGTACCGCACAACAATCCGTTATATCCAGGAGTGAAACGGGGGTCGAAAAAGTAGGTCAAAGGACCGAAGAAGCGGCATCGTCAAGGACAGTAATCGGGCACACTAGTGATAAAGGGTCACAAAGAGGTAGTAGGTCATCGCGATCGGCGAGGCTGAAAGCCGAATTAGAAGCGCGGATTAAATTCGAACGCTCAGAGCTCGAACGAGCACAGGCAGCTGCTGCCTTAGCCAAGTCTCAATTGGAGTTGGCACGACTCAACCGAGAAGAGGAGATCGACTCGAGTGAGGATGATGAAGAGCGGAATACTCAGGTGGAACCTTTCGTAAGGAGTTGGGTTCAGCAGACCATAATGAGCGCGCCGGTTAGTGTAGCACAACCCGATGTTACTAATAAGGAAGCGTGTAAAGGATCACGCCGCAAAGGGGCGGAGATCGAGCGCAACCAAAGAAATGCACAGAAAACACACGCGAGTGAGGTGTCAGAATTGACCGAAGCGATTGTGAGTGCAATAAAAATAGCTGGTAAAGATAAGTCTTCCCAGCTTCATTTCCTCCAGGAATTACCGGTGTTCGATGGAGACCCGGGTGAATGGATTATTTTCAAAACGGTGTTTGAAGACACAAGAAGCCAATTTTCAGGGGTGCAAAATGTCGCACGCCTTAGGAGGGCAATAAAGGGCACCGCTAAGGAAGCGGTTAAGTCGTTGTTGTTTACTTTGTGTGAACCGGAAGAAATAATGAACGCTCTCGAAAGAAGATTCGGTAGGGTTGAGATGCTCATTCTAGCCGAAATCGAGAATGTAAAGCGTATGCCAAGATTGGCAGAAGATTGCCGGAATATAGGATCTTTTGCAAGTCGTATTACGAACGTGGTTGCCACGATACAAGCGTTGAATCAACCACAGTATTTGTACTCACCGGAGTTAGTGAGCCGCATAGTGGAGAAGCTCGGAACTATGATTAAATTTAAATGGTTTGAATATCGAGCTCAGTATCCTTTGGAGCCAGAGTTACAGAAGATGGCCAAGTTTTTAAATTTATTGAGTGAACAATTTGGAGCGTCCTTAAACAATGAAAATGCGCCTGAAAAAAGGAAGCGTCCTGAATTCAGGAAGCAAACTGTACACACTGCAAAGGGAGGTGTACGCAGATGTGCCGTGAGCGAGCGCTATATGCGCCGAAGTAATTCGAGCGAGCGTCTAGAACGCCGAAATAGTAAAGGGCACAACCGACAGGTGGTTATGACAACCCAGGACAAGCCTGTAAGTCGGGTAACACATAAGTGTGTTATATGCAACAAGGAGCACTCTATAGTGAGTTGTTACAAGTTTAAGGACATGAATATTCGCGAGAAATGGGAAGCGGTCAAAAAAGCGAAAGTATGTTTCCAATGTTTGTCACCTAACCATAGGAGGTTAGAGTGCAAAGCGAAAAAATGTGGTGTAGAGGGATGTAGAATGTCACATCATCGAATGCTACACCGATACCCCAATGAAAAAACCTCGCCACAAGGGGACGAGGGGGGTAAAGATGCTCAGATTACAACTGTTAGTACAGTGAATGCACTGGCATGTGCATACTTAAAGATTATACCGGTCGAGTTGTATGGACCTAGAGGAAAGGTCAAGACAACAGCTCTTCTGGATGAGGGATCGACCATGACACTCATAGAGGAGTGTATGGCTCAGAAATTAGCGCCTCGCGGACGTAAAGAGGGATTACGTATCGAAGCCGTGGGAGGTAAGCGAATTAACGACGACAGTTCGTATCGCTTAAACGTTAAGATAAAAGGCATTTACTCGAGCGACTTAGAAGAGATAAGTGTACAAACAATTAAGTCACTTAACCTTTCTCCTCAGTCGGTAAGCCGAGAATTATTGCAACGGTGTTCTCATTTGACACCGATTGAGGATGAGTTGATGTATGAGAGGTCCAAACCTACCATATTAATTGGTCAGGACAATTGGCATCTCATAGTTACTCGTGAATTAATTTCAGGAGGTAAGAACCTACCTGTAGCATCGCTCACCAAACTTGGATGGGTTTTACATGGTCACATATCGGGTGGTATTAAACCGATCAAGATCGTTAACCACATTTCCACCAAGAAGGAGGAAGATATGGATAAATTGATCAAGGATTATTTTAGTTTGGAATCTCTGGGAGTGTCGGCTAGAAAGCCCGTGAACGACCCAGAAGAACGAGCTTTAAGTATTTTGAACAAAACGGTACGTCGTATACCTAATAATAGGTACGAGACTGCTTTGTTATGGCGCACAGACAATGAGTGCATGCCGTCGAATAGAGCGCAGGTTGAAAGTCGCCTGTTGAATATTGAAAGAAAGCTCGACAAAAATAGCGAGTTGAAGAAGGAATATGAGAAGCAATTTGAAAATCTCATCGTTAATGGTTACGCAGAGAAAGCGAACCATATTCCCATTTCCCCACGTACGTGGTACCTTCCTCACTTCGCAGTGACTCACCCACAAAAAAAGAAAATAAGGATAGTTTTCGACGCCGCCGCAAAGACGGGCGGACGTTGTCTCAATGATGCATTGTTAACCGGACCGGACTTATTGAAGTCGTTGTTCGGAGTTCTGCTACGATTCAGAGAAGGAAGCGTGGCAGTAATGGCAGACATTAAAGAAATGTTCCTGCAAGTGAAAATCCGGGATGAAGACAGGGATAGCCTTCGATTCTTATGGCGGCACAATCGTGACTCGCCACCGGAAGAGTATAGAATGACGTCACTCATATTTGGAGCGGCATCATCACCATGCATCGCTATATATGTAAAGAATAGGAATGCGCAGGACAACGCACATATCTATCCAGAAGCAGCTTCCGCTACGGAAAGCAATTTTTATATGGATGACTATCTACAGGCATTTCCCGACGTGACGACGGCCGAAAGGATAGTCAACGATATGTACGAATTACATAAACATGCTTCTTTCCAACTGAGGGGATGGGCTAGCAACCGACCCGAAGTTTTAAGTAGAATGGAAAATAAATATAAGAGCGACAGTGCTTCGCTGGGAGATAAAGAGCACACAGAGCGCACGTTAGGTTTGATTTGGAATATCAAACGGGATATAATAAGTTTCTCCACAAGTCTTCGTAACACACCGGAAGAGGTGATGGAAGGTTTACGACCGCCTACGAAGAGGGAGATAACTAGCGCTGTGATGTCAGTTTTCGATCCTTTGGGACTTGCATCACCCATAACGATTCAAGGGAAGTCGCTGATCCAGCAAGTATGGAGGACAGGCATCTCTTGGGATGAAGAAGTTTCACACGAATTACACGTGTTATTTTGTAAATGGATATCGGAAGTGAAGAAATTAGGTCATTTAGAGGTACCTAGACCCGTTGCCGAAGGCGTCGGCAAGGGAGAGTTACACACTTTCACGGATGCTAGTGAAAAAGCATACGCTGCCGCGGTGTATTACGTCACCACGGACGAGCTAGGAATAAGGCGGATTACGCTGATCGCCGTAAAGGCAAGAGTAGCGCCATTGAAACCAATTTCGATTCCAAGGCTTGAATTGCAAGCAGCTCTTATGGGCAGCAGGCTGGCTGCCTCGGTTAGTGAAGAGAGCAAGTACGAGATGTCCGAGAGAGTGTTTTGGACGGACTCACGTACAGTATTAGCGTGGATTAAGTCAGATCCTCGCGCCTTTAAACCATTCGTTGCTCATCGATTGGCTGAGATCGAAGATCACAGTAAACCATGTGAATGGCGATGGGTTCCAACGTCACAAAATGTGGCAGACGACGCCACTAGAAATTTTCCTTCCACCTTCGATTTAAGTCATCGCTGGTTTCAAGGACCTGAATTCCTCATGAAAAGTCCTGATTTATGGCCCAAACAAGTGGACACCATAAAAAGCTTAGAAACAGGTGAAGAAAAATCGCCAAAGGGCGTAAATGCGTTAAGAAAGCAAGAACCGTTAAGTCTACCCGACTACGGACGATTTAGCAGCTTTAAGAAATTCCTTGGGGCAACTACACGCACCTTACAAGCGATAGAAAAATTCAAGAGTTTAAGAAAGTCGGTTAAAGGACCCGACGACGCAGCCGAAAAGTCGGTTATGTGTTCCAACAAGGTTTTAGCAAAGTCGGTTAAAGGACCCGATGGCGCGTTGGACATAGCGCTCTTGAAAAAAGCGGAATTATTAATTTGGAAGTTCGTTCAAGACGAGTGTTTTTATTCGGAAATAAAATGCTTGAAAGGCAGGCAAAAGTGTTGAAAGAAGTTCACGCTTAAGTAAATTATCTATGGAAATAGGAGAGGATAACTTACTCCGTTTAAATGGACGTTTACCTTTCAAGTCTAATTTGACCGAGGAAAGTAGAAAACCTGTCATATTGGACGGTTAACACGAAATCGTTAAAATGATGATTAGAGAAGTTCATCATCATTTTGGACATGCCAATCACCAGACGGTGATGAATGAGGTGAACCAGAAATTTTATGTCTTGAACTTACGTAATGTAGTACGTAGTGTGTCACATCATTGTCAATGGTGCAGGACATACAGGTCAAAACCGCAGAACGTGCCACAAGGAAATATTCCTCTGGAGAGAATAGCTCATCATGAACCACCTTTTACATGCTCAGCTGTGGATTATTTCGGTCCTATGAGTGTGACTATAGGAAGGCGACACGAAAAACGTTGAGGTGTTTTATTTACGTGTCTGACTACCAGAGCAGTACATCTGGAGTTAGCAGCCTCGTTGACACCAGCGTCAATGATAATGGCGTTGAGGCGATTTATCGCCAGAAGAGGAAAACCAGCCGTTATATACAGCGATAACGGGACGAATTTCAAAGCTGCGAATAAAGAATTATTGAAAGCATGCGAAGAATGCCATGAGGGCATGAAAAATGAGTCATTTAAGAAATACATTAAATGGAAATTTATACCTCCGGGAGCACCGCACATGGGTGGCGCCTGGGAGAGGTTAGTAAGATCGATTAAAATTGCATTGACCGCTACGCTCAGAGAAAGGAGCCCACGAGAGGAAATTCTGCATACGTTGCTTTTAGAAGCAGAGCACACAGTGAATTCCAGGCCTCTGGTAACATTCAGTATGGATAGTCCTGAAGAGGGTTTGACACCCAAACATTTTCTTCTGGGACGCTCATGTGGTGATCGACCACCTGGATTATTTCTAGAGCGGCATCTGACGGGTTAACTCAATTGGAAAGCTGCACAGAGATTAGCCGACCATTTTTGGACAAGGTGGCTGAAGGAATACATGCCTACCTTAATACCGCGAACAGGTAATAACGGAAAGTTCATGGAACCTAAAGAGGGCGATATTGTTTTGATAATAGATCATTCGTTGCCACGAAATACGTGGCCGAAAGGCAAAATTAGTAGAACGTTACCGGGACCAGACGGTCACACCAGAGTGGTTGACGTCATTACTAGCACAGGTATCTTGAGGAGACCTACATCCAGAATAATAGTCCTGGTACCCGCGACGCCTCCCAAATGATGGTGCTAACGCACGGGGGGTAGATTGTTGGCGACGCGCCTATAAGAATGTTTCAGTTTATTAAGTCAACCGATGACGAATAACTTTTCAAAGACTTATTGTCCAATTAAGATGTTCTGATAAGAAAATGCTTAGTTAAATCTTAAAGAAATGTCGAATTAATGGTATGAAGGTCTTGGGTTCGACTCCCAGGCCGGACTAGTTTACTGTTTTCTAAGTAATATTTTTCAATAAATTCATATAGGGAATTTTATGTTATAAATTATGTTACCGGATTTGTTCCCCGGTTGAAATCGTCTTTCCAACGATGTAAATTCAAAGGAATATTAAAGTGAAGTTAGAGATCGGATTGGTTCCCCGGTCGAGATGATCACTCTGTGCATAAACAGAATTAACGGAAATTAATTACATAAGTATTGTCTTGTATAAGTATGATATGTTTGTACGAAAACAAATGCCTATTTGTTATGATTGATTAATGAAAACATTCACTTGTATTGTTATCTGATAAGAAGCATGATAACGAATAAGAATCTTATCAGAGGTAGTTTCCTACAGTTTGAAAATTATGTAGAAGTACTTGTTTACATAATATTGTTAAAATTAAGTGTATTTCAGACTTTCATTTTTTCTGATAGCCGAGAGCCGTGCAAAGTTAGTTGTTCAAATAGTGTGAGTTCTCGGAAGCACGCTGGCCACGCCCTTAGGAGGCCGAATATGTAAAAATTTAAAATGTTTGTAATTTCAGCAATTTATGTAAAAATGACTTGTAAAACATTTCAGGTGGATTGTACGTGCTAAAAAGGTGAATTCTGTGTTATTTTTATGTGAAAATTCCTGTGTATAAGTGAAATAATGATAGTTTTGTATAAGAAATTTAAAAGTGTTTTAAATAGTGAAATAAATAGAGAAAATGTAAATTAAACTATTGTATTAGTTAACATATCTATAAATTCAGGTGGGAAACATTGTTTTAACTTTCTGTGTTAAATATTTAAGAAGTTTGGATTTTGGATTTGTGAGTAAAGAAGGCATATTTTGTTTTATAAATTAAAGGATTTTTGTAATACGAAAAAATAATTTATATCATGGTGTAGATATTGTTTTGTGCTATCTAAATAAATAACTTGTATTTGTGTATGATTTATGTGAATAAAGAAATTAAGTGAAACGTGAGAGAGTAATAGTACAAATTCATGTTGTTAAGTTGCGCAGGCACGCGAATGGCGCGGCTCACTTTCGCGTATAGTTCTGGGGGTAGCTTAGTGAACGGGTTTTATTGCAATTCGTTCGGGAAAATAGTTCGGGGTAATAGTTCGGAAAAACAAGAAAATCCTTCGGGAAAAGTGATAACCAGCAGTCAAGAAGAAAAAGTGTAGGGAAGTGATAGGGAAAGGTGATTACTCTCTCACGGAACGGTTTGAAGATAATTGCTGTTTTATTCCCAAGTAATTCATCCCTAAAGTTATACAGTCCACATCGAAGAATTAAGGCGTCGGGACCGGGACGACTTCGGAAGACCCGTAATCCCCGTCTGAACCTACTTGCTGAAAAGGAAAGAGGTTATCGCCCTAGTGTGTTACTCCGTTGCGGAGATCACATACGTTGTTCCCGAACCCAACGTAGGCGTTATAGGAGGCCGGATCGAGAGAAGCCTCGATTTCTCCCTTCTGTTTCTTAGTTTCCGATCCGTTGTGTCCTTTTCAATGGTATATTTAGGTAGGAGAGATAGGTACCTACCCAGACGGACTGCTAGATAGAAAAACAATCCTACCACCGAGTGGTAGTCATAACACCTGTTTAAATACCTCAGTTATTCGGTACCGTTACCGTTACAGCCTATTAAAGTCCACTGCTGAACATAGGCATTCCCGTATAGATTGCCTCAGAAGGTATTAGCCATAGTTGCAGCGCTTGGCAAGCGAGTTGGCAACCGCAGTTTATTTTTTATTTTTAGCCGTACTTAGGAAGACGCTGCTGCCCCTCTCCTGATTTGCTTCTCTTTGTCGTCTCTTGATACACACACAGGATGACATGGGGTAGTGTACATTATTACACCACTACGGGGTAAACCTCAGTTATTCAATGTTGTATAAATACATCAGTAATTAGTATTTTTTAATTTTGTTTTTGTTTTTCTTCATGTGTTTTTGTGAATAACTTTCACTCCGATAGTTATATTTTTTCTGTGTCATATGTATATGCCATTTGGAACGTTTGGGTAAGTCCAAGTAGTTGATACGATTTTAAATTTGAACTGTGCAGTAGCCTTCACTTTTGGAGTACCACTGCAAAAGCAATCTCGTTTTCAATAAAAGGAAAGTGTGCTAACTTTTCAAAATACTGCTTTCCTCGTTTTCACCTGAAAGTTTATAGGCAAAAAATGGGAAACAACACAAAATAACAGCTACAATTCAGGTCACGTGTAACTAAGTGAACTAAGCTGTAACATCCATCCATACCATCCATTTCAGCCTATAAATGTCCATTACTGAACATTGGCTTCTCATAGATTAACTCAACGGAAGAATTTTGCCACAGTTGCCACGCTTAGCAGGTGGGTTGACAAGCGCTGTTTTTTTATTACTTTAAGTTGATAAAATGATTAAATTTCACGCTTTCACCTCCTACGATGCCTACATAAGGAAGGAAGATATAGGGTAGTGTTACACTGTCACAACACGCTGTAATGTACTTCATTGAAAAACTACAGTTAACTTTAAATTATACCGACCATACTTTGATGATATTAACAAATTTTTATAAGATTTAGTTAATGTGAGACACTTATGCCCACAATTGTACGTGCATCGTAGGTGATTTTTAGGGTTCCGTAGTCAACTAGCAACCCTTATAGTTTCGCCATGTCTGTCTGTCCGTCTGTCCGTCCTCGCTTAATCTCTGTGACCGTTAGCACTAGAAAGCTGACATTTGGTACCAATATGTGTATCAATCACGCCGACAAAGTGGTAAAATAAAAATTGGAAAAAAATGTTTTATTAGGGTAGCCCTCCTATATGTAAAGTAGGAAGTGATTTTTTTTTAATTTCAACCCTAACGTGTGATATATTGTTGGAAAGGTATTTAAAAATGAATAGGGGTTTACTAAAATCATTTTTGATAATGTCAATAATTTCGGAAATAATCGCTCCAAAAGTAAAAAAACAATGTGTCCCCCCCCCCCCTCTAACTTTTGAACCATAAGTTTAGAAAATATGAAAAAAATCTGAAAAGTAGAACTTTATAAGGACTTTCTAGGAAAATCATTTTAACTTGGATGGAAACGACAGTACCCACTACCGGGTGTAGTTGCAAGAGCGCGGAGCGCTGCTGGAGCGCGAACATAATGGATACCTTTAAACTCATAAGTGGGAACACTTATTGTGACGGACGGGAAACTACGGAACCCTACACTGAACGTGGTCCGACACGCTCTTGGCCGCTTTTTTTGCGTTTCTAAATTGCTATTATTACAATTATAAATGAGTCATTGCTATTATTACAAAGGAAACCGCAGAATGACCAGAGAAAATGTCATAAATTGAAGTTTTTTAAATTTTTATTTCATTTTTTTCTAAATGTTCTAAAAAATAGTTTGTCACCTCCGAGGACTAAGATTTATAAAGGAATATACTCTGATTAAGTTCGAATGCCTCACAGCCTGTGTAGTGCACACACTGCTGCTTGGCGGCAGAGATAGATAAATAATGGTAACTGCAAAATCCGTTTTGTTCAATGTGAGGAAATGTTCTTCAAATTTAAGGCCTTATGAAATAAACATCGTACTCAAAAAAACTTTTTTTTAAATAAATTATTATAGTATTTAATTTAGGATGCTTACATTTTTATCAATATTTATTTTTCATGCATACAGTTTGTAGTATCTAACTATGCCTCTCTTATATCTAGAGGAGCAAAGATGGGGTGTCGACGGGTCGCGTTACACGGGTCAGTATTAAGACGGATAATGTATTAGTCTTATGACCGACCTCAAAAAGAAATAATCTCCGGTTTCACTAATGACTTTACCACTGATTTAAAAGGTTCATGCTTATTGCTCTGTACTCACGACAAAGTATTAATTGTAATAGAAATTATATTTCTCAACATTAAAGTCCTTGATAATAACTAAAGAATATTCATTCTCATTAAAACAAACTTTCACTTCTTTGAGTGTGCAGGTGCTAACAATGTCAATTTAATATAGATTTGACTGACTAAAGTATTGTAAGCCTTTATGATGATATTAAAGGAAAGTGAATGATTTACCACATGTTGATCCACTGTGAAAAACTATTTAAAAGAGAAATAATTATTTTCCTAAGTGTGTCTGTGTATGGTAGGAAATTACATATTTTACAAAAAATATTATTAGCAATAACTCCATGAGAAAATGAATTTTATGCTACTGTAAGCAGATATGTTTGTTAAAATTGTCTAGAATACATAATTATACTCTACTACTTATCTGTTGGTAAACGGGATTATAAGTGAGAATGTATACACCAACTTTTCTTTAACAATAATACGTGCTAAGAAACGAATAAGTCCCTGGCGAATAACTAATGGCAGGATTTCTTTAATAGAATAAGGGTCCCAAATAAACACATAGTTCACCTTATACATCTACATATACATCTACATATACATCTACATATATCGTTGAAGATAAGATGAAATTTCTCGTAACCAGTAAAAAGGGTCTCACACAGCTTCTCTTACTCACCATACAAAACACAGCAGAATTATTTGCTGTTTAAGGCTTTACCTCTAGCGAACGACCGACGAATATATCGCGTAGAAATCTGCAAGACGCCACCTACTGGTACGAACGTAGTATTAATTTATCAATTTCAATGAACTATTTTATGGAAATAGACACGGCAGACAATGATATGTGTATTTTAATTTTCTTTATTCGGTATATTAGTTGCATTATATTAGAATTATGTATTCTCATATATTATCTAATTAATAAAAATGACTATTTTGATTATTTTTAACTATATACCATACTGCTAATATTGAATTAGCTTTTTATAGAGTAAATTATAATATTTGTCGAAATGTTAATTATGGATTCGAACTTTACATGCTAATGGTGCTTCATTTTTGTTATTTTCATTTACTTACATATTGAAAATATACTTGAATAGTAGGTATTATTATTTTATTTAGCTACTGAATTTTAGGATATGTTTTACCTTGAGGTCAAATATAATTTTGAGGAGCAATAGTTATTACCTACTAATCTTTTATCTGCTATTCCTTATTTAGGAACAATATTAGTAAATTGAGTTTGACGGAGATTTACTGTTTATAATGCTACATTTATTATTTTAATATTTACTAATAATATTATGTTTGCGGCGAAATACGGAACGTCGACGACGGCGACGAGCGACAGGGCCACCTCGTACAAACGCATACAGCGTAATGCCGCCCGTACTCTGCGCACGCCCCTTTATCATAGAAGTCACTCAATTTTCGGAATTATTTCAATTAAAAAAGAAAAACGAACTTAAAAATTTAAATAAAACGTGGAGAATATAGATTTTTTAATTATCTATCCATTAGTGTAATCCTCAAATGATTAGAGCGTTGCGTTTAGCAACAGATGCATGTAATCAAGAATTTTAGTCATTTTTTAAAAGTTGATTTTAAATGTATATACATAAAAATAAATTAGAACGAGGAATGTGATAATAAGATATCGAACATTAATAATGTACTTTTAGATGAAGTTTATTTTTCATAACTAATGAGATAATAGAGTCTGAAAAACGCACTTTCGCAACATTTTGGTCAGGTACACCCCTTAACGCTATGTTTCTTATGGTGAGAATAGAGAACCAGACACCCTTTTTCCTGGAAACGAGGCATTCCATTTTAGTATTCAGTGGTAACAATGCATCTGCATTCTGATTCTTAATCATATAGATGTCTATAATATGTCTCCATCAAGTAGACTGTGTGCTCTCTTGTCAACCTTATACTGTAAAATAATATGTGAAAATGCTGCATTCAATTCTGTTGTAATATTTATCCAACAAGTAGAAGACGAGACTAAATATATTTGTACTAAGTTTTTCAAAAGCGGCAATGCGAAAGTATCTCCACAAACATTTTAAAAATGGTAATTCATGAATTAAGGGGAAATATAATCTCAAATGGCTTAGCAAGATCCTCCGTTATGCCGAAAGTATTGCAGCATTAATTTTGAAATAAATATATGGTAAAGTTGGGGATTAATGTTAAGGACTATGTTAGACGAAAACACGATTCCGTAAAATTTTCTCGATAGAAAAAAAATCCAAAGTTACCTCCAAACTGAACATTAAACCGCTGTTATTCATAAAATACTTTAAATAAGATAATGAAACTTTGCATACTAACTGAACTAACTATAAAGCAATGCTTATGTTATTTACCTTTTTTTAAATACCATTATTTTCACTGTAAAAAGAAATTACCTAAACTATCGGCGCGTTAGCTTGATTCCTGTCGCCCCGTTAGTATCGCTCCGGCTTTTGAAGGGAGAAGTTGTGTCGCTTACGATCAGAATACACATTACGCAACAGGACGACGTAAAATTAAAATGGGAAATAACCGTTATAAAAATAAGAAGCGACTGGGTTGGCGTTAAGAAACAGGCATAAATATGATAAAATAAAATAAGTATCTAACGACCTATCTACTTACAGTATTAGTGATTACAAACATGTCGGTACATAGCATACGATGCGCGGGGAAGTGGGGGCGAAATTAGAATTTGAGCTGACTTACTCTATCCTCTTAAGGACATGAAAATAACCCCCTCATTACAATAATAGCAGTTATTTCGACACATATAGAAATTTCAACTTATTTATATTTATACATGTTAATAGCATTATTGGTATTTTTATGATATAAATGTCTTATTACATGGTCATAGCTTGCCTCGTATTGATAATATTTGGATTGTAACCACGCTTGACAGACAGGTTCCCAACTGCTGTTTTTTATTTTTTAGCTGTTATTAGAAAGATACTGCTGCCTATTTGCTGGTTTTACTCTCCTAGTGGCATCTTAAGACATTCGCGGAACGACATGGGATATTGGATATTATTTGGATCGCCACTGCACGCTCAGGTATTGTTACAACGTTACAAACGCGTACTAGTTTGGATTAAGCGGTCACCTAATATTTCTTTAAGGAAAACAACGTTAGGAAACCGACATATCAGATTTTTTATATATTTGAAATCTTTGTAAAGCTTGCCAATGCGCTGATACCTTTCAGAAGTGTGGATAAATTTGTGCTCAGCTGTGAGATATTCCTATACTTACCTATTGTTATTAGTAAAAAAAAACTCAACCAGATGGAAGCCCTCGGTGATTGCCAAGTCAATCTATATATTTAAAACATAAAAGATTTTGAACGTTGATATAGTCACTATAAATGTTGTTAGATTAGCTAATTACGTAATAACTAAAACAGAAGGAGCCTTAAGTAGGGACTGAATAAATTTACCGACTTGGTATTACACGGATCTCACAACTTTTTACGGTACAAGAACTGAGATGCGAGATTTGGTTTTTTTGCAAGTTATGTTTTTGATGGCATCTCATTTCTTTTTGTAGATAAAATAGTTCTACTTTTTTCCTTTCCGGTACCTACCTTCTACTGCTTGAACACCAACAACGTACCTCATATCTATACCTATTATACATATACAAGTTCACTGATTCATTCACTGCAAATATAACTTTGTAGTTCTATATATTTATATGGGATTACAAAGTTATTTATGCAGTTGATGTATCTAGAAAACTGGACCTAAATTAAGAAATATTTTAGGTTTTCCATGGTTTATACACTAGAAACTAATTGTATTCTAAATTTGAAGCTCCTATATCTGCTAGAAGTGCCTTAGAGTTTTGATGATCGGTCAGTCAATGAGTGACAAAATTAATAAATTTTGACTAGTTTTAATTTTAAACTACTAGTTCAAATTGAATTAAATTTGAAATATACCATTTTTATACAATGCATACTAGGTTACTGAAAATATCAAGTTTCTAGTTTTATCCACTACGAAGTTATAGGTGGTCGAAAATGGCCTGAATTGCTTTGAGAAAAGTATGGTACGGCCGTGCCGCTTTCTTGCTCGACTTGACAGATATCACAAATTTAATTGTTTTACAGATTTAACGCTTTGGCACAAGTAAATAATATTATCAGTTCAAATATACTTTATTTTCTTGGATACTCCTTTTTAATAGTCGACTATGTAAATATAATATAGGCACAAAATTGGTTTATATCACTATTTCCTAGACAAAGCGACACCAACAATTTATACTACGCTAACTCGAATTTTAGGAAAATTCGTATTTTTAGGCCAAGTTGCTTAAAATGTCTCTTTTTATATGTAATAAAAATTGTGAAGAAATATACAAAAATAACGAAGTTACAAATCTTATACAACGCCAAGTAAAGTTACTTTTCGAAATCACTTAATTTAAATTACACTATTATTAGCGGAGTGTGCGCGGGGCTGGGAGGGGGGGGGGGGCACGCACTGCTTGTTTGTTTACAATAATCTAACGACACTTGTCGCTGTGTTAGATGTGATTGCGCGGTTTTAAAAACTTTATAAGTACTTAAATCATAATTCATCTAACGTCATTGATACAAGTTATTGAAAATATTGTTAGTGTTAATTTATTAATACAAAGATGTCACGAAAACGAGCTAAATATTTAGTGGATTTTGCCAAAAAGGAGAAAAATTCATTGAGGAGTTTTGATAAAAATGTTGAGATACCGCTTCGTACTGACGAGAGTTAAGTTTAATGTGTGTTGGATTATAGTGTAGATCGAAGTATATAATTATGTTTTATAGTAATACGCTACGTTTTTTTGAAAATTTGAGCCGCTTAGCTCAGAGTCCGTGTAACACTACGCTAACACTTAGCGTAGTTTAGTGCGTTCGTGTATACTTGTTCGTTTGTAAAATGCACTACTTAGCGACTTTACCGTTGTAAATACTTATGTAAAAACGAATGCTAATTAGTTTATTGATGGTACTTTGAGTATATTTTTAAAGTACATGATTTTTATAAAAATAATCATATGATTTCAACACATTTTCCCTATTGTTATAGAATCGTCGCCATTACCTGCCGAAGTTGATAATCCTGAATTCGTGGCTTTGTATAATCAGTTCATGTTTGAAGAGCTTATTCAAGAGCATGATTATTCTATAGTCAGTTCTGCAAGCCGAGATATAGACAATTACAAAAATTATGTAGTATTAGTATTACAAGATATAAATTTGAATGACTTGGGGGCTCCTAAAACTCCACTTAATACCTGGGTGGATTGAAATGTACTCGGCCTAACACAGATCCATTCAATTCTAAAAATCAAATCTACCCACATTATTTAGTTCAGTTCAGAATAGTTCATTGTGTGAAGTTCGAAACGTGTGCAATAATTAGTTGTGATTTTATAAATTTATTAACAAAGTAATCGGACATAATTTCCGCGAATGGAGCAAATAGAGCAGCGTGCCGTCATTAAGTACCTCCATAAGAAGGGGCTATCATCAAAAGCCATCCATGATGACGTGGTCAGTGCATTAGGCGATTGTGCTCTGTCATATTCATCCGTCAAAAAATGGATAGCAAAATTTAAGCGTGGTAGAGGGAGTGTGAAAGATGAACCCCGCTCTGGAAGGCCTACGACGTCAACTACTGACGAAAATATTAAAAAAGTACTTGATTTAATAATGGGAGACCGCAGATTAAAAATTAGAGAGATAGCCGAGATTATAGGCATCTCTTATGAACGAACTCAAAACATCATTGCCAACGAGTTGGGTTTCCACAAGGTATCTGCGAGGTGGGTTCCGCGACTGCTTTCAGTTGAACAAAAAAGGACGCGATTGACTATTTCACGCGACTGTTTGGAGTTATTTGAAGCCGATGCAGATGATTTTTTGAATCGTTTTGTTACTATGGACGAAACATGGGTTCATTACTGTACACCGGAAACAAAACAACAATCAAAACAGTGGAAAAGACCTGGTTCACCACCCCCTAAAAAGGCTAAGTCGATTTTGTCGGCAAATAAGGTGATGGCTTCAGTATTCTGGGACTCGAAAGGTGTGATTATGATTGATTATCCTGAAAGGGGTCAGACTATAAACTCTGATTACTACTGCACCTTACTACTTCATTTACGAGAGGAAATAAAAGAAAAACGTCGAGGAATGCTCAGAAGAAAAGTCCTGTTTCATCAAGATAACGCCCGTGTTCACACGTCAGTACAGTCAATGGCTGAAATTCACAACTGTGGCTTTGAACTGTTACCGCATCCGCCGTATTCACCTGATCTGGCACCATCAGACTTCTTTCTGTTCCCTAACCTAAAAAAGCACTTGGGAGGTCAAAGATTTTCGACAAACGACGAGGTCAAAGCAGCTGTAGACGCATATTTTGACTCTAAGGAAGAATCATTTTTTTTCAACGGTCTAAATGCTTGGAAGGGGAGGTGGCAAAAGTGTATTGAACTTGATGGTGATTATGTAGAAAAATACAAATATATCTGATTTAGTATGTGTTTATTTTCTTGGTTAGGCCGAGTAATTTTCAATCCACCCTCGTATTTATTCACCAAATGTATTGACTTCAACCCAAAAACCTTGACATTAACTCCACCAATTATCGAAGCTTTGTTTTCAGTTGTCTCTATTGATCCTTCTGACAGCATAGGTAATACCCCCGTACCTTCACCTTATAGTGATTTTTGGAATCTTCACAAAGTTTAAACGGCACTTTAGTGCCGACTTCTTGCCAAGGAACCGAAGATAGAACACTCACACCAGAAATCAGTACGTCCGTCCAGGAAAGTCTTCCCGATTCGCATATGGTTAACTGCCTCAGCAATAACACAGATTCATTATCGGCAATATCTACTCCCTGTAATTCAACTTCCTCGCCTGCAACGTTCAATGATAGTGACTATTCTGCAGTATCGACCCCAAAAAATAATAAACGTAGATCTAAAAAAAGAACTGATGTGGGTCTCAATCTCAAACGTCTTAAACTTGAAGATAAGTGGATAAGTAGAAAGAGAAAACGTTTGTGTAAAAAAGGTTTAGAGTATACTACGTCAAAATGGAAAACTAAAGCACCAAGAAGCATTAAAGTCAGCTGTGTCAATTGTTGTCTGCAATGCTATAATAAAATAAGCGAAGAAGTTCGTATTGACCTGTTTGATAAGTTTTGGGATACTGGTAATCACGCAAAACAATGGCTAATCATTGCCAAATATGTAATACAAAAAAGTAAAAGGTCTGCCGTAGACTAACGTTGAAAGCGAATCTAGTCGTCAATCACACAGTTTGCATTATCACCTTCCTATAAATTCTGACAATGGTATCCTATTACAAAAAAGTTTGCAAAACATTGTTCTTGAACATCTTTGATATTAGTAAAGATTTTTTGTATACTGCAATACGAAAAATCCAAGAAAACAATGATGTTACTCATGTTACTGATGACAGAGGTCGGCATGAAAACTATAAATATGTAATTTCAAATGAAATGAAACAGAGAGAGATCACGTCAATTCTTTTACTCTGGTTGAGTCTCACTACGTTAGAAAACGTACGAGTAAAAAATACTTAGAACCTTCTTTATCTTTTTCAAAAATGTTTAAGTTGTATGATGAGGGGTGTGCTGATAATAATTATAATGTTAGAGTAAAGACAGTAAGACAGTATAGAGATATTGTTAATACTAATTTGAAGATAGGTTTTCATTTACCAAAAAAGACCAATGCGACCTCTGTCATCAGTACAAAAATACATCTAGCCCTACAGATGAATTGAAAAAAAACTTCAGCAAACATCAAACAGAAAAAGAATTTTCCCGTAAATTAAAATTAGAATTTAAACTGTTAGCTGTCTCTAGTAACAAAGTAGTTTGTATTGTATTTGATTTTCAAAAAGTTTTAAGCTCACCACATGGTAAATATAAGTGTGTATTATTATAGGCGTAAGCTCAATGTATAAAATTTTTATAGCGTACAAGGTAAGTTGCGCGCTGCGGCATCTGGCTAGCGACTGCAACAATCGTTCTGTTCTGTTCTGACTGTAAGGTCGAATAATACAAAAGGACATTTTCAAGTGATTATTTGAGTAAAATCTGATTTGAATTCTCTCGGAACCTCTCTGAATATAACTGGATAAGAGAGCTGCATAAGGTAATTTCTAAATAACTCAAGTTTTCAACACAAGTGAACTCAAATTATTCGCCTCCAGTCGTAGCTCGCATCTAATGGGATTGCTCAAAATCACTTGCAACTTTAACAATGTGCGTCTCGCTACCCTAGAGCGTACTATATTCTAGCATCAGACAAACTACAAATTATTTATTAAATGTCGGATCACGTCTGAAGTACAAGACCGGCCTTATGACAATAATAATTTGTTTTAGACTGTAGATGACAATGTGGGACGGATTGGGTCTGTTTTCCCTGATTTGGAGTCGACATACGCGTATAATATACATACCTAATATGTTTGATACTCGTATATCCGGCACGAAAAAGTTACAAACGGAAATAACCTTATAATGTTATCAAAATAAATACATTATTAATCCGATACTGGCAATCGAAAATAAACTTTTCCGAGCCGCAAGATTGTACGAGACTCGTAACTTGTTGAGTAGTTTCCGTTTCCATTTTATCAATGCTAGCGGAAGTTTATTAGTTGGTATAAATAGCCACTGCTTGTTTCATTAGAAAAAAAGAAATTTTTGGAAATTATCTGTACGGAAAGTAAATAGTTGTGGCTGAAAAATGAACTGAAACTATTCTTATACTTATCGATTCTTATATTGGGTGGTTTTTAGCTGCATGAGAAGTTTCGATGGTTGTTGTCTATGGTATGGCAGTTGAAAATGTCGAAATATGTTGACATATCTGTTCAATAACGTTTGGAAATTCATCATGACTCGTTTTGCGCCAGAACAATGCGTCTAAATTGTGGAAATTTACTTTGAAAAAAATTAATCTGTTGTTCTTTCGAAATGAGAAAGGAGGACCTGCCGTTGTGGTGAATGGCGAGAGCTACCGAGCCAAGCTGACTGATTTTTTTGTTTGAAATTTGGTTCCAACAAGACGGCGCAACTTGCCATACAGCGCGTTTACCCATCGATTTACTGCAAAATCAACTTTATTTCAACTTAATTTTTATGGGGCTATGTTAATTCATCGGTTTATGCCGACAAACCAACAAGTCGTGAAGCATTGGAAATAGCCAATATTCAAGATACCATTGACGCCATACGACCAGATTTTTTGGAAAAAGTAGTGAAAAATTGGGCAGATCGAATGGACTATGTCACTCGTAGCCGCGGCGGACACATCATGCCATAAATCATATTTAAAAAATAAATGCCACGAGATTATCGACCTGTTTACAATATTAAAAATTAATTCCAAAAATATTTCTGTCTTTAATTATTATTTAAAGTTCTCAAGCTCATAAAAAATACCCTTTACTTAACAACTTATAAAATAAATCCTGTAACGTAGTTACTTTAAAACGCGGTCGATAGAAGCCCCACTTCAGGATATGACAACTTCTCTCAACAAGTCCAAGGAGGAGGCCCTTAGACTCGACCACTTGCGCCGGTCGCCATCGTTATGTTAGATAAACAAGGAGGTTACTAGCTGAGCGACTCCGACGGGACCATTCTGACGGTTACTAATCAGCTGGAGCTGCAAAAGGTACCGTAGGAGCAGGCAGTTAATGATGGACTCCATTATTTTCGAGGTTACTGAGGTAGCGATATATATTCGTCCAAATACAGGCCTTTTGAACTAATCAAAGCGGTTGATTTTTTTAGGAATCGGATGCACCAAAACTGTCTTCCATAAATTAGAGACTATGCCTAGGTAGTAGGAATACTGTAAAAGAGGCGTTAGAACCGATGCTATCTCTGGAGCACACGTTCTCAGCACAACTGTGGGGATTCCGTCAGGCACACTCGACTTGTGGTTGTCCGGGGAGAGGAGTGATTTGCGTACTAAGCACTGCGTGAGTCGTACATCAGGCGTACAACACTCACACCGCGTGATGGTTTCCGTTCCCCCTATCATCGAGAGTTGAGTTTAAATGAAAATTTCCTTGATTATTTTATACCATGTTAAATTATAAAGTCACAGTAAAGTAAAAAGTAAAAGTAAAGTTACAGCCTATATACGTCCCACTGCTGGGCTCAGGCCTCCCCTCATTTCTGAGAGGGTTTAGGGCAAGGAAGTGTCCTTTTGCCGTGTGCTTTTGCGCACACGTGTAAACCCACCGGCATCAATGAAGTACCGGGAACTGAACTGCACCATCGACCTCCAGTCTAAGCAGGTGGTCAAGTGTCGGCGCTTTCGTCGCGCCACAAGCGATTCTCTTGCACCACCAGCAAACGGCCTTTACCTTATTTACATTAAAATACTACAAAATCAAAACATTTAACATACAATTTAGTAGTCGGTTATCTCCCATTAGGCAGCGTGTAAACTAATTTGACATTGAATATTATGTCATATCTAGAGACTCAGATATATGTGTACGCTATCACTATTAGGGGAATAAACAAGACAAGATTGGGCTGAACCTCCTGTGAGTAATATTCACTTAGTTACAAATACGGACATAACTTGATTTGTTGGGGCCGAGAGAGCATTGATTAAAATTTGTTTGCTTGATCCCGCTTGAAGGTATTTATTTTACGTTCATACATTATGATATGTTACTTTAACTTATACAGATGTACTT